>JAQQAF010000004.1:50206667-51415000 GCA_029747655.1 Ensete ventricosum
ATGTGAGACAAAAGGATGAATTAAAAGAAGAGCATCACAATCAATTGATTTAGTTTTTGGTTTGTGTTTCAAACTTTTTTTTTAATGATATACAATTAAAGATCAGAGGTTTAAATTTAATCTGAATGTGCTTAAAATAGAAAAAAAAAAACAAAAAGAGGATTGACGAACAGCAACAACGATATACATGGATGAATTGTCCTATTAGTTTAAAAATTAAATCATCAGGTGAACTAAATTGATGTCCAATTTGATATATTTTATATGTTGTCATACAAGCTCAAATTCTAGAGAACAAAAGGTTTGAACAATTATTTATTATTATATTAATCTAACGAAATCATGTAACTATTAAAACTAATGCTATAGATTTTTTAAATATATTTTTAATGAATACAATGCTAAAATAAATACTATAAACTTCAAGAATTTCATTTGTTAAATATGGATCATTATTTATTTTTTTGGCAACAAACTTACATAAAATTTTATAAATAATAAAATATTCTATAAACTAATAAATAATCATGTGCACTGTATACGTCTACAAATTGCACACATATACATTGCTTGAAAATGTATATGTTGTTACTTTTATAAGTCTAGTTAACGAAAACATAATGTAATCATCTTTTATTATAAATATTCAATAAAAATATATACTTCTCATATCTCTTTTTGATGGGAATAAAATATGAATCAATTTTGTATACGAACAAATACTAGCAGACCGTCACACACAACAGAATGAAACAGAAATCACAATCAGATGAACACCAAGATTTACGTGGAAAATCTCTTCAACTCGAAGGGTAAAAATCACGGGATAAGCCAGAGAAAATCCACTATCAAAATAATGAATATACAGATCTCAAGGCTTCTTGCCCAAGCCCAAAGCAATAGCCACAAGAGAATCTCAGGGATACAAGGACTATAATCCTAAGCACAATATCCAAAACCTTCCCAAGAGATCACAATAAGAATCCACTATAAACTGATCTAACATAAGATTTGAATGATTGAGAATAGTCTTTTCCTGCCCTTGTCTTCTTCCCTTTCCTGGATCTCTTGTTTTCTGGCCTCTACTGTCAATCTGCAGTCTTCTTTCTCTCTCTCACGTTTTCAGCTGCCGCTGCTCTCTTAATCTCAACCCTAGCCACCTAATCTAGGTTTTAGGTTAATATAAGTGAGGTTTTGGGCTGTGGGCTTCACTAAAGCCCATTATGGGCTGATTCTGGGCCATCTGCCCAACAACCTCCCCCTTCAGCCCATAAAGGAGGCTATCTCATGACTCCTCAATATGAAGCCATGCCGACCAGCTGTCGGCACATCTCCTGTTTCTCTTTTTCTGCTCAATTTCAACTGCTTCCTGGTAACTCTCTAGTTCACCTGCATTAGTAAGCATCACATACTCATTTGTAGAGTATCTTCTGGAAGGTTGACGTGGTCTATAAGATTTTCTTAACTGAGGTTATGTGGAAACTTGCTATCTTTCTTCTTCCTGCTCAACATATCCTACAGGTAGATCAACATCTAACTCTGCACCATTTTCCTGCACATCTCCCCCATCACCCTGATATACTGAAGGAATAACTGGGTCACAGTCTATAAATCCCTCTGCAGAAGTCTTAGCTGGTGCCTCCTTCTTCAAATCCTCAATGGTTTGATCCTCAAAGAAAATAATATCTCTGCTTCTGAACACCTTCTGCTTTTCTGGATTCAAAAGCCTGTAACCAAACTGATCATGTGAGTAACCAAGAAAAATATACTCTTTTGTCTTACCATCCAGCTTGGACCTTTCATTGTTTGGAACATATGCAAATGCACGACAACCAAACACTCTTAAATGCCTATAAGAGACATCTTTCCCTGACCATACATGCTCTGCAATATCACCATCTAGAGCTGTACATGGTGATAAGTTGATTACATTAACTGCAGTCCTCGAAGCCTCATCCCAAAACCTTTTGGGTAGCTTGGCTTGTGAAAGCATACATTTGAACTTTTCCATGATGTTGCGGTTCATCCTCTCTACAATTTCATTATGCTGAGGCGTACCAGGGACTGTCAACTCATGCTGGATACCATGTAACCTGCAATAATCATTAACTAATCCTGTGTACTCACCACCATTATCTGATCTTATATATTTTAATTGCCTTTCTGTCTCCCTTTCAACTCTGGCATGAAACTCTTTGAAGATATTAATAACCTGATCTTTAGTCTTCAAAGTATATGCCCAAACTTTCCTCGAAAAGTCATCTATAAAAGTAATAAAATAAAGTGTACCACTAATACTAGGAATATTAACAGATCCACCATGAGTTTTTGTCCTCAAATGACCACACACATCTGTATAGGCACGATCCAAGGCATGCATTTTTCTAGATAAGACAGAACTAACAAAGGAAACTCTATGTTATTTACCAGCCAAATAATTAATACAAGGGTTCAAACGTGTACCTTTGAGGTATGACAATACATCTCTTTTGGAAAGTTCTTACAGCCCCTTCTCGCTCATGTGTCCTAGTCGCCTATGCCACAACTCCATGCTGGAGTCTTTCTCTGTAGCATTCAACTGCTCACCACAAGCTTTAAGCTACAATCTATACAATGTATGATATTTCTTCCCATTAGCTACAATAAGAGAACCCTTACTGAGCTTCCACTGCCCTCTATGAAATCTGACATCAAAGTCTTCATCGTCCAGCCTTCCAACTGAAATTAAATTCAGTCTTAAGTCAACCACATGCCTCACATCCTTAAGTACCAACTTTCAACCAAGGTTGGTTTTTATATGAATATCTCTCATGCCAATGATGTCTGCTGTGCCATAGTTGCCCATCTTGACAACACCAAAATTTCCAGACCTGTAAGTAGAAAAGAACTCCCTCCGTGGTGTAGCATGATAAGAAGCACCTGTGTCAATTATCCACTCGAGATCCTGACACACACAAGAAAAAATATCATCAGAAGTAGACAAAATCAAATAATCACTACCTTGTACTATAGCTGTGACATTCTCTTTTGACTCTATATGCTCCACTTATTTCCCCCTTTTCTTGTTCTTCTTAGGTTGCTTGCACTGATTCTTGTAATGTCCTTTCTCACCACAATTGTAGCAAATAATATCTTTCCTTGATCTTTACTTGCTTCTACTCACAAGTGAACCACTTCTATCCTTTGACGTTGACCTTCCTCTGTTCTCTGAGACAAGTGCTTGTGAATTAATCTGAAAAGTTGCTCAATTCTTTCTCCTTAACTCCTCATTCAACAAACTGCTTGTTACTTGACTCATGGTGACAATACCATTTGGTGCCGAATTATTGAGGGAAACCACCAGTGTCTCCCAACTTTCTAGCAAAGAACTGAGAAGTAACAATGCCTGCAACTCATCATCAAGAGATATTTTCATAGAGGATAACTGGTTAGTAATACTCTGTATTTCATTCAAATGCTCAAGAATAGAAGTATCCTCTTTATATTTCATGTTCACAAGTTTTCTGATCAGAAAAGCTTTGTTGCCAGCTGTTTTTCTTTCATAAAGATCTTCTAACTTTTTCTAAAAAGAGTAAGCAGAATATTCAGTAGAAACATGGTGAAAGACACTATCATCTAGCCATTGTCGAATAAAGCCAACTGATTTTCTATCTAACCTCTTCCACTCATCATCTGTTATAGATATGGGCTTTGCACTGTCCCCTTGCAAAGGTCCATACAAATCTTTACAATACAAGAGATCTTCCATTCTTGGTTTCCATATCATCCAATTGTTTTCGTTTAAACTAATCATGTGAGAAATATTACTGGTATCCATGTTCAGATACAAAAGATTAAATACCACCAAAACCTGCTCTGATACCAGTTGATGAGAATAAAATAAGAATCAACTTTGTATACGAACAAATATTAGCAGACCGTCACACACAACAGAATTAAACAGAAATCACAATCAGATGAACACCAAGATTTACATGGAAAACCCCTTCAACTCGAAGGATAAAAATCACGGGACAAGTCAGAGAAAATCCACTATCAAAATAATGAATATACAGATCTCAAGGCTTCTTGCCCAAGCCCAAAGCAATAGCCACAAGAGAATCTAAGGGATACAAGGATTATAATCCTAAGTAAAATATCCAAAACCTTCCCAAGAGATCACAGTAAGAATCCACTGCAAACTGATCTAACCTGAGATTTGAATGATTGAGAATAGTCTTTTCCTGCCCTTGTCTTCTTCCCTTTTATAGATCTCTTATTTTCTGGCTTCTACTGTCAATCTGCAGTCTTCTTTCTCTCTCCCACGTTTTTAGCCATCGTGCTCTCTTAATCTCAACCCTAGCCACCTAATCTAGGTTTTAGGTTAATATAAGTGAGGTTTTAGGCTGTGGGCTTCTCTAAAGCCCATTATGGACTGAATCTGGGCTATCTGCCCAACAAGATCCATATAAAAATTTAAAATTCTATTGATAATTAAATACATAATTAACTATCCTTAGTAGAGTCCATGTTTTCTCTCTCTCTTTTTTTTTTCTTTTACTTTTCCTACGTAACATTCAATGTAAAACCATATATTTTCAATCTATAATTAAATTAATTATCTAATATCATGTAAGATCATATTAAATATGGAATTTCAAAATTAATTAACCGATAATCCTAAATGCTCTATCTTATCCTCTTTTACAAATTTTTCATGTTTAATTTTGTTTTTCTTTAATCCCTTCAATCTCTTTATCATGGCAACTTTTCTTTTCATTTTTTCTATATATATTTTTTCTTTTTATTTAATGTAATTTAACTATGTTAGCATGATAAAATTTTAAAACTAATTAATCCCTAGTAAAATATAGTATTCATTTTCTAAAAGAACTCAAAGTTTTTTTATAAAAAAATACTGAATCAAGATTCATTTTAGACTTGATTTTTTTTTTTTTTTCATGAAAAGATTCTCCAATAAATATAACTTCAGTACTATGTATTATTATGACTATCATCATATATGTAAGGTCATTTTGTTGTTGTCAAATCTTCTTATTTATTGTGCCTCTATTATTAAAGTAAGTATCATTCTAACTATAATAGGTTATATGGATGTCGATATTAGTGTTTAAGCAATTGAATTTCATATTCAACTTTTAATATTTTATATGTTATCTTGTGTTAATTAATGTGCATAAAGGTTTATGTTTATAGCATAGTCGACAATTTTATTCTTATCATATCTTATGCCATAGAAGTTTTGTTTTTATTTGTTTATGATATTTTAGATTTTTACTACGTTTTAAATTTTAAATTATTTATATGTTTTAAAGTATTTATAATTAAACATGCATACTGACTTGCTGACACAATGTCTTAACTAATGATCAAGAGCTTAGATGAATAACAACTCGATAATATTGATAACTAATACTTTGTTGTCATAATATTACTAAAACTTAATGTATATTTTTTAGAAAAATATGAAATTAACTTGAGATATCCATTTTCTATACATGGGATGTCAATTTGCATGCAATCCAATTTCTTTATTTCTTTAAAAAAAAAAAAATACAATGTGTACACTTAAAAAAGTAACAAAGAGGAGGAGGCAGAAGAAAGAAGGGAGAGAAAACAATTATTTAGAACAACAGTTAATCACTTTTGCCTCACAACCCAACAAATAAGAAATCAGATGCAGGGTTTAGGTTCCACATTGCCATTGGAGCTGCCATAGACATTAACACAAATAGACGCATTTTTTGCTTGCTCGTCTTTGCCATTGTACTCCAAGCTGATGTCGCTGAGCTCCACACCCTCGCATGGAGCAGCCTCGCTGCACACTAGTTTATAAGCTACTTGGGAGACATAGGTCCCCGTGATATTTCTGTACTTGATATCTGTGATCTTAACCAAAGAAGGATCCTACAAGGATGCACAAATTTTAAGAACTCAGATGATATATTTAGCAGTAGTAGTAGTAGTAGTAGTAGTAGTAGTAGTAGTAGCAGCAGCAGCAATGAGAGTTACCTTTGTGAGACAATTAGTATTTGGGCAATAGTTTTGGTCTATGATGATGGGGTTATAGACATTGTTCATAATAATGTGTTCAAAGAGGAAATCGGTGGCCGTCAACTTTGTTGGAGAAGATTGCCATGTCTTGATCCTCAATCCATTTGTTGTACTAGTAAGATTGCATTTCCTCACTTTCACCCCGATGACATCTTTCTCACCGACATTTTTGCCGAGACTACCAATGCTGATGCCGTGGCCTGGACCGCATAACACATCAATGATGGTCAAATTTGTGCAGCCTGGGCCGATGGAGATGCAGTCATCACCGGTGCCGATTACCGAGTTGGTAACATGGATATCGGTCGAGTCGGCGATGTGGATGCCATCAGTGTTGGGGCTATCTCCAGGAGCACTGATCGTGATGGAATCAAAGGTAACGTTTTTTGATTTAAAGATTTGAATGTGGAAGAACTTGCTGTCGACGGAAGAAATGTTGCTGATGGTTGCGTTTGTGATGAAATTGAACACCAAGTTCTGTACGGTAGGTAGTATTGCAGCGATTGTAAGTGCAATTCAAAAGTGAGAACGAAGACAATGGGCTATCATACAATACCATGGGTAGGGGTTTGCAATTGAGTATCTTCTTGCATTGGTTAAAAGGCCATGTAGAAGCTCCTTGTCCATTAAATTCTCCACCTCCTGAGATAATCAACCCACTAATGTTTTCGAAATCAAGCCAATTTTGTTTGTAATCTTCGAGATGGGTGGATGCCACTAGCTGCCCTTTCACTTCCATCGCCATTATGCCTTTGCATGGCCCTTTGAAACTTGTTGAATTAAGCAGGTATGTTCCATCTGGGATCACTATCGTTGTCGTCCCTTCCACCGCGCATGCCGCACTCCATGCCGCTTCGAATGCCTACCATGTTCATAATTGTTACAATTGTAAGTACTAAGTTGTCATGATACCAAATATAAAAAGTTTCTTATGTTGATTGATGGAGATGTTTAAATTTATAGGGACGGAAACAAAAACCATTGATTGATTGTACGTAGTAATAACCTATACTAAACATGAAAAATCTACCTTTGTGTTATCGGTTTGGCCATCTCCTGCCGCTCCATAATCCTTTACATTGTAAACACCGCCGGTCTTGTCTGCCCTCTCACCACTTAAGATGAAGGAGATTAAGCCAATCACAATAACATATAGTTCTAAACTCATTATCAAAAGTCTTCTCCTCGATTGATTGATGTATTCTCTGAATCAATACTTGATGTTAATAGTCTCTGAATTAACCAATCATTTATATCGAAGGCATGCATGCAATAGATTTGCTTCCCTTCCCTGTAATCAAGTTGTACTGATGTTTTTAAGCAATTCTTAACCACCAAATTAACAATCACTTGCTATTTATATATATATGCTTGCTATTGAGAAGGATATGTATAATTACTAGTTTGTCATTTCACTATTCTATTCTTGCCTTATGTTCAACCATAAACAACATCTTCCTTCCTAAGGTATTATTGCCTTCGTAATTTGTGAACTTTGTGAGTAGTGTTGGTGTGCTGAATAATTTAACTTTTTTGCTATATATAAAGTGAAAATGAACATGTATGATGTCATTATATTTAAAATATTTATGTATGTGAGACAAAAGGATGAATTAAAAGAAGAGCATCACAATCAATTGATTTAGTTTTTGGTTTGTGTTTCAAACTTTTTTTTTAATGATATACAATTAAAGATCAGAGGTTTAAATTTAATCTGAATGTGCTTAAAATAGAAAAAAAAAAACAAAAAGAGGATTGACGAACAGCAACAACGATATACATGGATGAATTGTCCTATTAGTTTAAAAATTAAATCATCAGGTGAACTAAATTGATGTCCAATTTGATATATTTTATATGTTGTCATACAAGCTCAAATTCTAGAGAACAAAAGGTTTGAACAATTATTTATTATTATATTAAATCTAACGAAATCATGTAACTATTAAAACTAATGCTATAGATTTTTTAAATATATTTTTAATGAATACAATGCTAAAATAAATACTATAAACTTCAAGAATTTCATTTGTTAAATATGGATCATTATTTATTTTTTTGGCCACAAACTTACATAAAATTTTATAAATAATAAAATATTCTATAAACTAATAAATAATCATGTGCACTGTATACGTCTACAAATTGCACACATATACATTGCTTGAAAATGTATATGTTGTTACTTTTATAAGTCTAGTTAACGAAAACATAATGTAATCATCTTTTATTATAAATATTCAATAAAAATATATACTTCTCATATCTCTTTTTGATGGGAATAAAATATGAATCAATTTTGTATACGAACAAATACTAGCAGACCGTCACACACAACAGAATGAAACAGAAATCACAATCAGATGAACACCAAGATTTACGTGGAAAATCTCTTCAACTCGAAGGGTAAAAATCACGGGATAAGCCAGAGAAAATCCACTATCAAAATAATGAATATACAGATCTCAAGGCTTCTTGCCCAAGCCCAAAGCAATAGCCACAAGAGAATCTCAGGGATACAAGGACTATAATCCTAAGCACAATATCCAAAACCTTCCCAAGAGATCACAATAAGAATCCACTATAAACTGATCTAACATAAGATTTGAATGATTGAGAATAGTCTTTTCCTGCCCTTGTCTTCTTCCCTTTCCTGGATCTCTTGTTTTCTGGCCTCTACTGTCAATCTGCAGTCTTCTTTCTCTTTCTCACGTTTTCAGCTGCCGCTGCTCTCTTAATCTCAACCCTAGCCACCTAATCTAGGTTTTAGGTTAATATAAGTGAGGTTTTGGGCTGTGGGCTTCACTAAAGCCCATTATGGGCTGATTCTGGGCCATCTGCCCAACAACCTCCCCCTTCAGCCCATAAAGGAGGCTATCTCATGACTCCTCAATATGAAGCCATGCCGACCAGCTGTCGGCACATCTCCTGTTTCTCTTTTTCTGCTCAATTTCAACTGCTTCCTGGTAACTCTCTAGTTCACCTGCATTAGTAAGCATCACATACTCATTTGTAGAGTATCTTCTGGAAGGTTGACGTGGTCTATAAGATTTTCTTAACTGAGGTTATGTGGAAACTTGCTATCTTTCTTCTTCCTGCTCAACATATCCTACAGGTAGATCAACATCTAACTCTGCACCATTTTCCTGCACATCTCCCCCATCACCCTGATATACTGAAGGAATAACTGGGTCACAGTCTATAAATCCCTCTGCAGAAGTCTTAGCTGGTGCCTCCTTCTTCAAATCCTCAATGGTTTGATCCTCAAAGAAAATAATATCTCTGCTTCTGAACACCTTCTGCTTTTCTGGATTCAAAAGCCTGTAACCAAACTGATCATGTGAGTAACCAAGAAAAATATACTCTTTTGTCTTACCATCCAGCTTGGACCTTTCATTGTTTGGAACATATGCAAATGCACGACAACCAAACACTCTTAAATGCCTATAAGAGACATCTTTCCCTGACCATACATGCTCTGCAATATCACCATCTAGAGCTGTACATGGTGATAAGTTGATTACATTAACTGCAGTCCTCGAAGCCTCATCCCAAAACCTTTTGGGTAGCTTGGCTTGTGAAAGCATACATTTGAACTTTTCCATGATGTTGCGGTTCATCCTCTCTACAATTTCATTATGCTGAGGCGTACCAGGGACTGTCAACTCATGCTGGATACCATGTAACCTGCAATAATCATTAACTAATCCTGTGTACTCACCACCATTATCTGATCTTATATATTTTAATTGCCTTTCTGTCTCCCTTTCAACTCTGGCATGAAACTCTTTGAAGATATTAATAACCTGATCTTTAGTCTTCAAAGTATATGCCCAAACTTTCCTCGAAAAGTCATCTATAAAAGTAATAAAATAAAGTGTACCACTAATACTAGGAATATTAACAGATCCACCATGAGTTTTTGTCCTCAAATGACCACACACATCTGTATAGGCACGATCCAAGGCATGCATTTTTCTAGATAAGACAGAACTAACAAAGGAAACTCTATGTTATTTACCAGCCAAATAATTAATACAAGGGTTCAAACGTGTACCTTTGAGGTATGACAATACATCTCTTTTGGAAAGTTCTTACAGCCCCTTCTCGCTCATGTGTCCTAGTCGCCTATGCCACAACTCCATGCTGGAGTCTTTCTCTGTAGCATTCAACTGCTCACCACAAGCTTTAAGCTACAATCTATACAATGTATGATATTTCTTCCCATTAGCTACAATAAGAGAACCCTTACTGAGCTTCCACTGCCCTCTATGAAATCTGACATCAAAGTCTTCATCGTCCAGCCTTCCAACTGAAATTAAATTCAGTCTTAAGTCAACCACATGCCTCACATCCTTAAGTACCAACTTTCAACCAAGGTTGGTTTTTATATGAATATCTCTCATGCCAATGATGTCTGCTGTGCCATAGTTGCCCATCTTGACAACACCAAAATTTCCAGACCTGTAAGTAGAAAAGAACTCCCTCCGTGGTGTAGCATGATAAGAAGCACCTGTGTCAATTATCCACTCGAGATCCTGACACACACAAGAAAAAATATCATCAGAAGTAGACAAAATCAAATAATCACTACCTTGTACTATAGCTGTGACATTCTCTTTTGACTCTATATGCTCCACTTATTTCCCCCTTTTCTTGTTCTTCTTAGGTTGCTTGCACTGATTCTTGTAATGTCCTTTCTCACCACAATTGTAGCAAATAATATCTTTCCTTGATCTTTACTTGCTTCTACTCACAAGTGAACCACTTCTATCCTTTGACGTTGACCTTCCTCTGTTCTCTGAGACAAGTGCTTGTGAATTAATCTGAAAAGTTGCTCAATTCTTTCTCCTTAACTCCTCATTCAACAAACTGCTTGTTACTTGACTCATGGTGACAATACCATTTGGTGCCGAATTATTGAGGGAAACCACCAGTGTCTCCCAACTTTCTAGCAAAGAACTGAGAAGTAACAATGCCTGCAACTCATCATCAAGAGATATTTTCATAGAGGATAACTGGTTAGTAATACTCTGTATTTCATTCAAATGCTCAAGAATAGAAGTATCCTCTTTATATTTCATGTTCACAAGTTTTCTGATCAGAAAAGCTTTGTTGCCAGCTGTTTTTCTTTCATAAAGATCTTCTAACTTTTTCTAAAAAGAGTAAGCAGAATATTCAGTAGAAACATGGTGAAAGACACTATCATCTAGCCATTGTCGAATAAAGCCAACTGATTTTCTATCTAACCTCTTCCACTCATCATCTGTTATAGATATGGGCTTTGCACTGTCCCCTTGCAAAGGTCCATACAAATCTTTACAATACAAGAGATCTTCCATTCTTGGTTTCCATATCATCCAATTGTTTTCGTTTAAACTAATCATGTGAGAAATATTACTGGTATCCATGTTCAGATACAAAAGATTAAATACCACCAAAACCTGCTCTGATACCAGTTGATGAGAATAAAATAAGAATCAACTTTGTATACGAACAAATATTAGCAGACCGTCACACACAACAGAATTAAACAGAAATCACAATCAGATGAACACCAAGATTTACATGGAAAACCCCTTCAACTCGAAGGATAAAAATCACGGGACAAGTCAGAGAAAATCCACTATCAAAATAATGAATATACAGATCTCAAGGCTTCTTGCCCAAGCCCAAAGCAATAGCCACAAGAGAATCTAAGGGATACAAGGATTATAATCCTAAGTAAAATATCCAAAACCTTCCCAAGAGATCACAGTAAGAATCCACTGCAAACTGATCTAACCTGAGATTTGAATGATTGAGAATAGTCTTTTCCTGCCCTTGTCTTCTTCCCTTTTATAGATCTCTTATTTTCTGGCTTCTACTGTCAATCTGCAGTCTTCTTTCTCTCTCCCACGTTTTTAGCCATCGTGCTCTCTTAATCTCAACCCTAGCCACCTAATCTAGGTTTTAGGTTAATATAAGTGAGGTTTTAGGCTGTGGGCTTCTCTAAAGCCCATTATGGACTGAATCTGGGCTATCTGCCCAACAAGATCCATATAAAAATTTAAAATTCTATTGATAATTAAATACATAATTAACTATCCTTAGTAGAGTCCATGTTTTCTCTCTCTCTTTTTTTTTTCTTTTACTTTTCCTACGTAACATTCAATGTAAAACCATATATTTTCAATCTATAATTAAATTAATTATCTAATATCATGTAAGATCATATTAAATATGGAATTTCAAAATTAATTAACCGATAATCCTAAATGCTCTATCTTATCCTCTTTTACAAATTTTTCATGTTTAATTTTGTTTTTCTTTAATCCCTTCAATCTCTTTATCATGGCAACTTTTCTTTTCATTTTTTCTATATATATTTTTTCTTTTTATTTAATGTAATTTAACTATGTTAGCATGATAAAATTTTAAAACTAATTAATCCCTAGTAAAATATAGTATTCATTTTCTAAAAGAACTCAAAGTTTTTTTATAAAAAAATACTGAATCAAGATTCATTTTAGACTTGATTTTTTTTTTTTTTTCATGAAAAGATTCTCCAATAAATATAACTTCAGTACTATGTATTATTATGACTATCATCATATATGTAAGGTCATTTTGTTGTTGTCAAATCTTCTTATTTATTGTGCCTCTATTATTAAAGTAAGTATCATTCTAACTATAATAGGTTATATGGATGTCGATATTAGTGTTTAAGCAATTGAATTTCATATTCAACTTTTAATATTTTATATGTTATCTTGTGTTAATTAATGTGCATAAAGGTTTATGTTTATAGCATAGTCGACAATTTTATTCTTATCATATCTTATGCCATAGAAGTTTTGTTTTTATTTGTTTATGATATTTTAGATTTTTACTACGTTTTAAATTTTAAATTATTTATATGTTTTAAAGTATTTATAATTAAACATGCATACTGACTTGCTGACACAATGTCTTAACTAATGATCAAGAGCTTAGATGAATAACAACTCGATAATATTGATAACTAATACTTTGTTGTCATAATATTACTAAAACTTAATGTATATTTTTTAGAAAAATATGAAATTAACTTGAGATATCCATTTTCTATACATGGGATGTCAATTTGCATGCAATCCAATTTCTTTATTTCTTTTTAAAAAAAAAAAATACAATGTGTACACTTAAAAAAGTAACAAAGAGGAGGAGGCAGAAGAAAGAAGGGAGAGAAAACAATTATTTAGAACAACAGTTAATCACTTTTGCCTCACAACCCAACAAATAAGAAATCAGATGCAGGGTTTAGGTTCCACATTGCCATTGGAGCTGCCATAGACATTAACACAAATAGACGCATTTTTTGCTTGCTCGTCTTTGCCATTGTACTCCAAGCTGATGTCGCTGAGCTCCACACCCTCGCATGGAGCAGCCTCGCTGCACACTAGTTTATAAGCTACTTGGGAGACATAGGTCCCCGTGATATTTCTGTACTTGATATCTGTGATCTTAACCAAAGAAGGATCCTACAAGGATGCACAAATTTTAAGAACTCAGATGATATATTTAGCAGTAGTAGTAGTAGTAGTAGTAGTAGTAGTAGTAGTAGCAGCAGCAGCAATGAGAGTTACCTTTGTGAGACAATTAGTATTTGGGCAATAGTTTTGGTCTATGATGATGGGGTTATAGACATTGTTCATAATAATGTGTTCAAAGAGGAAATCGGTGGCCGTCAACTTTGTTGGAGAAGATTGCCATGTCTTGATCCTCAATCCATTTGTTGTACTAGTAAGATTGCATTTCCTCACTTTCACCCCGATGACATCTTTCTCACCGACATTTTTGCCGAGACTACCAATGCTGATGCCGTGGCCTGGACCGCATAACACATCAATGATGGTCAAATTTGTGCAGCCTGGGCCGATGGAGATGCAGTCATCACCGGTGCCGATTACCGAGTTGGTAACATGGATATCGGTCGAGTCGGCGATGTGGATGCCATCAGTGTTGGGGCTATCTCCAGGAGCACTGATCGTGATGGAATCAAAGGTAACGTTTTTTGATTTAAAGATTTGAATGTGGAAGAACTTGCTGTCGACGGAAGAAATGTTGCTGATGGTTGCGTTTGTGATGAAATTGAACACCAAGTTCTGTACGGTAGGTAGTATTGCAGCGATTGTAAGTGCAATTCAAAAGTGAGAACGAAGACAATGGGCTATCATACAATACCATGGGTAGGGGTTTGCAATTGAGTATCTTCTTGCATTGGTTAAAAGGCCATGTAGAAGCTCCTTGTCCATTAAATTCTCCACCTCCTGAGATAATCAACCCACTAATGTTTTCGAAATCAAGCCAATTTTGTTTGTAATCTTCGAGATGGGTGGATGCCAGTAGCTGCCCTTTCACTTCCATCGCCATTATGCCTTTGCATGGCCCTTTGAAACTTGTTGAATTAAGCAGGTATGTTCCATCTGGGATCACTATCGTTGTCGTCCCTTCCACAGCGCATGCCGCACTCCATGCCGCTTCGAATGCCTACCATGTTCATAATTGTTACAATTGTAAGTACTAAGTTGTCATGATACCAAATATAAAAAGTTTCTTATGTTGATTGATGGAGATGTTTAAATTTATAGGGACGGAAACAAAAACCATTGATTGATTGTACGTAGTAATAACCTATACTAAACATGAAAAATCTACCTTTGTGTTATCGGTTTGGCCATCTCCTGCCGCTCCATAATCCTTTACATTGTAAACACCGCCGGTCTTGTCTGCCCTCTCACCACTTAAGATGAAGGAGATTAAGCCAATCACAATAACATATAGTTCTAAACTCATTATCAAAAGTCTTCTCCTCGATTGATTGATGTATTCTCTGAATCAATACTTGATGTTAATAGTCTCTGAATTAACCAATCATTTATATCGAAGGCATGCATGCAATAGATTTGCTTCCCTTCCCTGTAATCAAGTTGTACTGATGTTTTTAAGCAATTCTTAACCACCAAATTAACAATCACTTGCTATTTATATATATATGCTTGCTATTGAGAAGGATATGTATAATTACTAGTTTGTCATTTCACTATTCTATTCTTGCCTTATGTTCAACCATAAACAACATCTTCCTTCCTAAGGTATTATTGCCTTCGTAATTTGTGAACTTTGTGAGTAGTGTTGGTGTGCTGAATAATTTAACTTTTTTGCTATATATAAAGTGAAAATGAACATGTATGATGTCATTATATTTAAAATATTTATGTATGTGAGACAAAAGGATGAATTAAAAGAAGAGCATCACAATCAATTGATTTAGTTTTTGGTTTGTGTTTCAAACTTTTTTTTTAATGATATACAATTAAAGATCAGAGGTTTAAATTTAATCTGAATGTGCTTAAAATAGAAAAAAAAAAACAAAAAGAGGATTGACGAACAGCAACAACGATATACATGGATGAATTGTCCTATTAGTTTAAAAATTAAATCATCAGGTGAACTAAATTGATGTCCAATTTGATATATTTTATATGTTGTCATACAAGCTCAAATTCTAGAGAACAAAAGGTTTGAACAATTATTTATTATTATATTAAATCTAACGAAATCATGTAACTATTAAAACTAATGCTATAGATTTTTTAAATATATTTTTAATGAATACAATGCTAAAATAAATACTATAAACTTCAAGAATTTCATTTGTTAAATATGGATCATTATTTATTTTTTTGGCCACAAACTTACATAAAATTTTATAAATAATAAAATATTCTATAAACTAATAAATAATCATGTGCACTGTATACGTCTACAAATTGCACACATATACATTGCTTGAAAATGTATATGTTGTTACTTTTATAAGTCTAGTTAACGAAAACATAATGTAATCATCTTTTATTATAAATATTCAATAAAAATATATACTTCTCATATCTCTTTTTGATGGGAATAAAATATGAATCAATTTTGTATACGAACAAATACTAGCAGACCGTCACACACAACAGAATGAAACAGAAATCACAATCAGATGAACACCAAGATTTACGTGAAAAATCTCTTCAACTCGAAGGGTAAAAATCACGGGATAAGCCAGAGAAAATCCACTATCAAAATAATGAATATACAGATCTCAAGGCTTCTTGCCCAAGCCCAAAGCAATAGCCACAAGAGAATCTCAGGGATACAAGGACTATAATCCTAAGCACAATATCCAAAACCTTCCCAAGAGATCACAATAAGAATCCACTATAAACTGATCTAACATAAGATTTGAATGATTGAGAATAGTCTTTTCCTGCCCTTGTCTTCTTCCCTTTCCTGGATCTCTTGTTTTCTGGCCTCTACTGTCAATCTGCAGTCTTCTTTCTCTCTCTCACGTTTTCAGCTGCCGCTGCTCTCTTAATCTCAACCCTAGCCACCTAATCTAGGTTTTAGGTTAATATAAGTGAGGTTTTGGGCTGTGGGCTTCACTAAAGCCCATTATGGGCTGATTCTGGGCCATCTGCCCAACAACCTCCCCCTTCAGCCCATAAAGGAGGCTATCTCATGACTCCTCAATATGAAGCCATGCCGACCAGCTGTCGGCACATCTCCTGTTTCTCTTTTTCTGCTCAATTTCAACTGCTTCCTGGTAACTCTCTAGTTCACCTGCATTAGTAAGCATCACATACTCATTTGTAGAGTATCTTCTGGAAGGTTGACGTGGTCTATAAGATTTTCTTAACTGAGGTTATGTGGAAACTTGCTATCTTTCTTCTTCCTGCTCAACATATCCTACAGGTAGATCAACATCTAACTCTGCACCATTTTCCTGCACATCTCCCCCATCACCCTGATATACTGAAGGAATAACTGGGTCACAGTCTATAAATCCCTCTGCAGAAGTCTTAGCTGGTGCCTCCTTCTTCAAATCCTCAATGGTTTGATCCTCAAAGAAAATAATATCTCTGCTTCTGAACACCTTCTGCTTTTCTGGATTCAAAAGCCTGTAACCAAACTGATCATGTGAGTAACCAAGAAAAATATACTCTTTTGTCTTACCATCCAGCTTGGACCTTTCATTGTTTGGAACATATGCAAATGCACGACAACCAAACACTCTTAAATGCCTATAAGAGACATCTTTCCCTGACCATACATGCTCTGCAATATCACCATCTAGAGCTGTACATGGTGATAAGTTGATTACATTAACTGCAGTCCTCGAAGCCTCATCCCAAAACCTTTTGGGTAGCTTGGCTTGTGAAAGCATACATTTGAACTTTTCCATGATGTTGCGGTTCATCCTCTCTACAATTTCATTATGCTGAGGCGTACCAGGGACTGTCAACTCATGCTGGATACCATGTAACCTGCAATAATCATTAACTAATCCTGTGTACTCACCACCATTATCTGATCTTATATATTTTAATTGCCTTTCTGTCTCCCTTTCAACTCTGGCATGAAACTCTTTGAAGATATTAATAACCTGATCTTTAGTCTTCAAAGTATATGCCCAAACTTTCCTCGAAAAGTCATCTATAAAAGTAATAAAATAAAGTGTACCACTAATACTAGGAATATTAACAGATCCACCATGAGTTTTTGTCCTCAAATGACCACACACATCTGTATAGGCACGATCCAAGGCATGCATTTTTCTAGATAAGACAGAACTAACAAAGGAAACTCTATGTTATTTACCAGCCAAATAATTAATACAAGGGTTCAAACGTGTACCTTTGAGGTATGACAATACATCTCTTTTGGAAAGTTCTTACAGCCCCTTCTCGCTCATGTGTCCTAGTCGCCTATGCCACAACTCCATGCTGGAGTCTTTCTCTGTAGCATTCAACTGCTCACCACAAGCTTTAAGCTACAATCTATACAATGTATGATATTTCTTCCCATTAGCTACAATAAGAGAACCCTTACTGAGCTTCCACTGCCCTCTATGAAATCTGACATCAAAGTCTTCATCGTCCAGCCTTCCAACTGAAATTAAATTCAGTCTTAAGTCAACCACATGCCTCACATCCTTAAGTACCAACTTTCAACCAAGGTTGGTTTTTATATGAATATCTCTCATGCCAATGATGTCTGCTGTGCCATAGTTGCCCATCTTGACAACACCAAAATTTCCAGACCTGTAAGTAGAAAAGAACTCCCTCCGTGGTGTAGCATGATAAGAAGCACCTGTGTCAATTATCCACTCGAGATCCTGACACACACAAGAAAAAATATCATCAGAAGTAGACAAAATCAAATAATCACTACCTTGTACTATAGCTGTGACATTCTCTTTTGACTCTATATGCTCCACTTATTTCCCCCTTTTCTTGTTCTTCTTAGGTTGCTTGCACTGATTCTTGTAATGTCCTTTCTCACCACAATTGTAGCAAATAATATCTTTCCTTGATCTTTACTTGCTTCTACTCACAAGTGAACCACTTCTATCCTTTGACGTTGACCTTCCTCTGTTCTCTGAGACAAGTGCTTGTGAATTAATCTGAAAAGTTGCTCAATTCTTTCTCCTTAACTCCTCATTCAACAAACTGCTTGTTACTTGACTCATGGTGACAATACCATTTGGTGCCGAATTATTGAGGGAAACCACCAGTGTCTCCCAACTTTCTAGCAAAGAACTGAGAAGTAACAATGCCTGCAACTCATCATCAAGAGATATTTTCATAGAGGATAACTGGTTAGTAATACTCTGTATTTCATTCAAATGCTCAAGAATAGAAGTATCCTCTTTATATTTCATGTTCACAAGTTTTCTGATCAGAAAAGCTTTGTTGCCAGCTGTTTTTCTTTCATAAAGATCTTCTAACTTTTTCTAAAAAGAGTAAGCAGAATATTCAGTAGAAACATGGTGAAAGACACTATCATCTAGCCATTGTCGAATAAAGCCAACTGATTTTCTATCTAACCTCTTCCACTCATCATCTGTTATAGATATGGGCTTTGCACTGTCCCCTTGCAAAGGTCCATACAAATCTTTACAATACAAGAGATCTTCCATTCTTGGTTTCCATATCATCCAATTGTTTTCGTTTAAACTAATCATGTGAGAAATATTACTGGTATCCATGTTCAGATACAAAAGATTAAATACCACCAAAACCTGCTCTGATACCAGTTGATGAGAATAAAATAAGAATCAACTTTGTATACGAACAAATATTAGCAGACCGTCACACACAACAGAATTAAACAGAAATCACAATCAGATAAACACCAAGATTTACATGGAAAACCCCTTCAACTCGAAGGATAAAAATCACGGGACAAGTCAGAGAAAATCCACTATCAAAATAATGAATATACAGATCTCAAGGCTTCTTGCCCAAGCCCAAAGCAATAGCCACAAGAGAATCTAAGGGATACAAGGATTATAATCCTAAGTAAAATATCCAAAACCTTCCCAAGAGATCACAGTAAGAATCCACTGCAAACTGATCTAACCTGAGATTTGAATGATTGAGAATAGTCTTTTCCTGCCCTTGTCTTCTTCCCTTTTATAGATCTCTTATTTTCTGGCTTCTACTGTCAATCTGCAGTCTTCTTTCTCTCTCCCACGTTTTTAGCCATCGTGCTCTCTTAATCTCAACCCTAGCCACCTAATCTAGGTTTTAGGTTAATATAAGTGAGGTTTTAGGCTGTGGGCTTCTCTAAAGCCCATTATGGACTGAATCTGGGCTATCTGCCCAACAAGATCCATATAAAAATTTAAAATTCTATTGATAATTAAATACATAATTAACTATCCTTAGTAGAGTCCATGTTTTCTCTCTCTCTTTTTTTTTTCTTTTACTTTTCCTACGTAACATTCAATGTAAAACCATATATTTTCAATCTATAATTAAATTAATTATCTAATATCATGTAAGATCATATTAAATATGGAATTTCAAAATTAATTAACCGATAATCCTAAATGCTCTATCTTATCCTCTTTTACAAATTTTTCATGTTTAATTTTGTTTTTCTTTAATCCCTTCAATCTCTTTATCATGGCAACTTTTCTTTTCATTTTTTCTATATATATTTTTTCTTTTTATTTAATGTAATTTAACTATGTTAGCATGATAAAATTTTAAAACTAATTAATCCCTAGTAAAATATAGTATTCATTTTCTAAAAGAACTTAAAGTTTTTTTATAAAAAAATACTGAATCAAGATTCATTTTAGACTTGATTTTTTTTTTTTTTTTTCATGAAAAGATTCTCCAATAAATATAACTTCAGTACTATGTATTATTATGACTATCATCATATATGTAAGGTCATTTTGTTGTTGTCAAATCTTCTTATTTATTGTGCCTCTATTATTAAAGTAAGTATCATTCTAACTATAATAGGTTATATGGATGTCGATATTAGTGTTTAAGCAATTGAATTTCATATTCAACTTTTAATATTTTATATGTTATCTTGTGTTAATTAATGTGCATAAAGGTTTATGTTTATAGCATAGTCGACAATTTTATTCTTATCATATCTTATGCCATAGAAGTTTTGTTTTTATTTGTTTATGATATTTTAGATTTTTACTACGTTTTAAATTTTAAATTATTTATATGTTTTAAAGTATTTATAATTAAACATGCATACTGACTTGCTGACACAATGTCTTAACTAATGATCAAGAGCTTAGATGAATAACAACTCCATAATATTGATAACTAATACTTTGTTGTCATAATATTACAAAAACTTAATGTATATTTTTTAGAAAAATATGAAATTAACTTGAGATATCCATTTTCTATACATGGGATGTCAATTTGCATGCAATCCAATTTCTTTATTTCTTTAAAAAAAAAAAAAATACAATGTGTACACTTAAAAAAGTAACAAAGAGGAGGAGGCAGAAGAAAGAAGGGAGAGAAAACAATTATTTAGAACAACAGTTAATCACTTTTGCCTCACAACCCAACAAATAAGAAATCAGATGCAGGGTTTAGGTTCCACATTGCCATTGGAGCTGCCATAGACATTAACACAAATAGACGCATTTTTTGCTTGCTCGTCTTTGCCATTGTACTCCAAGCTGATGTCGCTGAGCTCCACACCCTCGCATGGAGCAGCCTCGCTGCACACTAGTTTATAAGCTACTTGGGAGACATAGGTCCCCGTGATATTTCTGTACTTGATATCTGTGATCTTAACCAAAGAAGGATCCTACAAGGATGCACAAATTTTAAGAACTCAGATGATATATTTAGCAGTAGTAGTAGTAGTAGTAGTAGTAGTAGTAGTAGCAGCAGCAGCAATGAGAGTTACCTTTGTGAGACAATTAGTATTTGGGCAATAGTTTTGGTCTATGATGATGGGGTTATAGACATTGTTCATAATAATGTGTTCAAAGAGGAAATCGGTGGCCGTCAACTTTGTTGGAGAAGATTGCCATGTCTTGATCCTCAATCCATTTGTTGTACTAGTAAGATTGCATTTCCTCACTTTCACCCCGATGACATCTTTCTCACCGACATTTTTGCCGAGACTACCAATGCTGATGCCGTGGCCTGGACCGCATAACACATCAATGATGGTCAAATTTGTGCAGCCTGGGCCGATGGAGATGCAGTCATCACCGGTGCCGATTACCGAGTTGGTAACATGGATATCGGTCGAGTCGGCGATGTGGATGCCATCAGTGTTGGGGCTATCTCCAGGAGCACTGATCGTGATGGAATCAAAGGTAACGTTTTTTGATTTAAAGATTTGAATGTGGAAGAACTTGCTGTCGACGGAAGAAATGTTGCTGATGGTTGCGTTTGTGATGAAATTGAACACCAAGTTCTGTACGGTAGGTAGTATTGCAGCGATTGTAAGTGCAATTCAAAAAGAACGAAGACAATGGGCTATCATACAATACCATGGGTAGGGGTTTGCAATTGAGTATCTTCTTACATTGGTTAAAAGGCCATGTAGAAGCTCCTTGTCCATTAAATTCTCCACCTCCTGAGATAATCAACCCACTAATGTTTTCGAAATCAAGCCAATTTTGTTTGTAATCTTCGAGATGGGTGGATGCCAGTAGCTGCCCTTTCACTTCCATCGCCATTATGCCTTTGCATGGCCCTTTGAAACTTGTTGAATTAAGCAGGTATGTTCCATCTGGGATCACTATCGTTGTCGTCCCTTCCACCACGCATGCCGCACTCCATGCCGCTTCGAATGCCTACCATGTTCATAATTGTTACAATTGTAAGTACTAAGTTGTCATGATACCAAATATAAAAAGTTTCTTATGTTGATTGATGGAGATGTTTAAATTTATAGGGACGGAAACAAAAACCATTGATTGATTGTACGTAGTAATAACCTATACTAAACATGAAAAATCTACCTTTGTGTTATCGGTTTGGCCATCTCCTGCCGCTCCATAATCCTTTACATTGTAAACACTGCCGGTCTTGTCTGCCCTCTCACCACTTAAGATGAAGGAGATTAAGCCAATCACAATAACATATAGTTCTAAACTCATTATCAAAAGTCTTCTCCTCGATTGATTGATGTATTCTCTGAATCAATACTTGATGTTAATAGTCTCTGAATTAACCAATCATTTATATCGAAGGCATGCATGCAATAGATTTGCTTCCCTTCCCTGTAATCAAGTTGTACTGATGTTTTTAAGCAATTCTTAACCACCAAATTAACAATCACTTGCTATTTATATATATATGCTTGCTATTGAGAAGGATATGTATAATTAGTAGTTTGTCATTTCACTATTCTATTCTTGCCTTATGTTCAACCATAAACAACATCTTCCTTCCTAAGGTATTATTGCCTTCGTAATTTGTGAACTTTGTGAGTAGTGTTGGTGTGCTGAATAATTTAACTTTTTTGCTATATATAAAGTGAAAATGAACATGTATGATGTCATTATATTTAAAATATTTATGTATGTGAGACAAAAGGATGAATTAAAAGAAGAGCATCACAATCAATTGATTTAGTTTTGGTTTGTGTTTCAAACTTTTTTTTTAATGATATACAATTAAAGATCAGAGGTTTAAATTTAATCTGAATGTGCTTAAATAGAAAAAAAAAAACAAAAAGAGGATTGACGAACAGCAACAACGATATACATGGATGAATTGTCCTATTAGTTTAAAAATTAAATCATCAGGTGAACTAAATTGATGTCCAATTTGATATATTTTATATGTTGTCATACAAGCTCAAATTCTAGAGAACAAAAGGTTTGAACAATTATTTATTATTATATTAAATCTAACGAAATCATGTAACTATTAAAACTAATGCTATAGATTTTTTAAATATATTTTTAATGAATACAATGCTAAAATAAATACTATAAACTTCAAGAATTTCATTTGTTAAATATGGATCATTATTTATTTTTTTGGCAACAAACTTACATAAAATTTTATAAATAATAAAATATTCTATAAACTAATAAATAATCATGTGCACTGTATACGTCTACAAATTGCACACATATACATTGCTTGAAAATGTATATGTTGTTACTTTTATAAGTCTAGTTAACGAAAACATAATGTAATCATCTTTTATTATAAATATTCAATAAAAATATATACTTCTCATATCTCTTTTTGATGGGAATAAAATATGAATCAATTTTGTATACGAACAAATACTAGCAGACCGTCACACACAACAGAATGAAACAGAAATCACAATCAGATGAACACCAAGATTTACGTGGAAAATCTCTTCAACTCGAAGGGTAAAAATCACGGGATAAGCCAGAGAAAATCCACTATCAAAATAATGAATATATAGATCTCAAGGCTTTTTGCCCAAGCCCAAAGCAATAGCCACAAGAGAATCTCAGGGATACAAGGACTATAATCCTAAGCACAATATCCAAAACCTTCCCAAGATATCACAATAAGAATCCACTATAAACTGATCTAACATAAGATTTGAATGATTGAGAATAGTCTTTTCCTGCCCTTGTCTTCTTCCCTTTCCTGGATCTCTTGTTTTCTGGCCTCTACTGTCAATCTGCAATCTTCTTTCTCTCTCTCACGTTTTCAGCTGCCGCTGCTCTCTTAATCTCAACCCTAGCCACCTAATCTAGGTTTTAGGTTAATATAAGTGAGGTTTTGGGCTGTGGGCTTCACTAAAGCCCATTATGGGCTGATTCTGGGCCATCTGCCCAACAACCTCCCCCTTCAGCCCATAAAGGAGGCTATCTCATGACTCCTCAATATGAAGCCATGCCGACCAGCTATCGGCACATCTCCTGTTTCTCTTTTTCTGCTCAATTTCAACTGCTTCCTGGTAACTCTCTAGTTCACCTGCATTAGTAAGCATCACATACTCATTTGTAGAGTATCTTCTGGAAGGTTGACGTGGTCTATAAGATTTTCTTAACTGAGGTTATGTGGAAACTTGCTATCTTTCTTCTTCCTGCTCAACATATCCTACAGGTAGATCAACATCTAACTCTGCACCATTTTCCTGCACATCTCCCCCATCACCCTGATATACTGAAGGAATAACTGGGTCACAGTCTATAAATCCCTCTGCAGAAGTCTTAGCTGGTGCCTCCTTCTTCAAATCCTCAATGGTTTGATCCTCAAAGAAAATAATATCTCTGCTTCTGAACACCTTCTGCTTTTCTGGATTCAAAAGCCTGTAACCAAACTGATCATGTGAGTAACCAAGAAAAATATACTCTTTTGTCTTACCATCCAGCTTGGACCTTTCATTGTTTGGAACATATGCAAATGCACGACAACCAAACACTCTTAAATGCCTATAAGAGACATCTTTCCCTGACCATACATGCTCTGCAATATCACCATCTAGAGCTGTACATGGTGATAAGTTGATTACATTAACTGCAGTCCTCGAAGCCTCATCCCAAAACCTTTTGGGTAGCTTGGCTTGTGAAAGCATACATTTGAACTTTTCCATGATGTTGCGGTTCATCCTCTCTACAATTTCATTATGCTGAGGCGTACCAGGGACTGTCAACTCATGCTGGATACCATGTAACCTGCAATAATCATTAACTAATCCTGTGTACTCACCACCATTATCTGATCTTATATATTTTAATTGCCTTTCTGTCTCCCTTTCAACTCTGGCATGAAACTCTTTGAAGATATTAATAACCTGATCTTTAGTCTTCAAAGTATATGCCCAAACTTTCCTCGAAAAGTCATCTATAAAAGTAATAAAATAAAGTGTACCACTAATACTAGGAATATTAACAGATCCACTATGAGTTTTTGTCCTCAAATGACCACACACATCTGTATAGGCACGATCCAAGGCATGCATTTTTCTAGATAAGACAGAACTAACAAAGGAAACTCTATGTTATTTACCAGCCAAATAATTAATACAAGGGTTCAAACGTGTACCTTTGAGGTATGACAATACATCTCTTTTGGAAAGTTCTTACAGCCCCTTCTCGCTCATGTGTCCTAGTCGCCTATGCCACAACTCCATGCTGGAGTCTTTCTCTGTAGCATTCAACTGCTCACCACAAGCTTTAAGCTACAATCTATACAATGTATGATATTTCTTCCCATTAGCTACAATAAGAGAACCCTTACTGAGCTTCCACTGCCCTCTATGAAATCTGACATCAAAGTCTTCATCGTCCAGCCTTCCAACTGAAATTAAATTCAGTCTTAAGTCAACCACATGCCTCACATCCTTAAGTACCAACTTTCAACCAAGGTTGGTTTTTATATGAATATCTCTCATGCCAATGATGTCTGCTGTGCCATAGTTGCCCATCTTGACAACACCAAAATTTCCAGACCTGTAAGTAGAAAAGAACTCCCTCCGTGGTGTAGCATGATAAGAAGCACCTGTGTCAATTATCCACTCGAGATCCTGACACACACAAGAAAAAATATCATCAGAAGTAGACAAAATCAAATAATCACTACCTTGTACTATAGCTGTGACATTCTCTTTTGACTCTATATGCTCCACTTATTTCCCCCTTTTCTTGTTCTTCTTAGGTTGCTTGCACTGATTCTTGTAATGTCCTTTCTCACCACAATTGTAGCAAATAATATCTTTCCTTGATCTTTACTTGCTTCTACTCACAAGTGAACCACTTCTATCCTTTGACGTTGACCTTCCTCTGTTCTCTGAGACAAGTGCTTGTGAATTAATCTGAAAAGTTGCTCAATTCTTTCTCCTTAACTCCTCATTCAACAAACTGCTTGTTACTTGACTCATGGTGACAATACCATTTGGTGCCGAATTATTGAGGGAAACCACCAGTGTCTCCCAACTTTCTAGCAAAGAACTGAGAAGTAACAATGCCTGCAACTCATCATCAAGAGATATTTTCATAGAGGATAACTGGTTAGTAATACTCTGTATTTCATTCAAATGCTCAAGAATAGAAGTATCCTCTTTATATTTCATGTTCACAAGTTTTCTGATCAGAAAAGCTTTGTTGCCAGCTGTTTTTCTTTCATAAAGATCTTCTAACTTTTTCTAAAAAGAGTAAGCAGAATATTCAGTAGAAACATGGTGAAAGACACTATCATCTAGCCATTGTCGAATAAAGCCAACTGATTTTCTATCTAACCTCTTCCACTCATCATCTGTTATAGATATGGGCTTTGCACTGTCCCCTTGCAAAGGTCCATACAAATCTTTACAATACAAGAGATCTTCCATTCTTGGTTTCCATATCATCCAATTGTTTTCGTTTAAACTAATCATGTGAGAAATATTACTGGTATCCATGTTCAGATACAAAAGATTAAATACCACCAAAACCTGCTCTGATACCAGTTGATGAGAATAAAATAAGAATCAACTTTGTATACGAACAAATATTAGCAGACCGTCACACACAACAGAATTAAACAGAAATCACAATCAGATAAACACCAAGATTTACATGGAAAACCCCTTCAACTCGAAGGATAAAAATCACGGGACAAGTCAGAGAAAATCCACTATCAAAATAATGAATATACAGATCTCAAGGCTTCTTGCCCAAGCCCAAAGCAATAGCCACAAGAGAATCTAAGGGATACAAGGATTATAATCCTAAGTAAAATATCCAAAACCTTCCCAAGAGATCACAGTAAGAATCCACTGCAAACTGATCTAACCTGAGATTTGAATGATTGAGAATAGTCTTTTCCTGCCCTTGTCTTCTTCCCTTTTATAGATCTCTTATTTTCTGGCTTCTACTGTCAATCTGCAGTCTTCTTTCTCTCTCCCACGTTTTTAGCCATCGTGCTCTCTTAATCTCAACCCTAGCCACCTAATCTAGGTTTTAGGTTAATATAAGTGAGGTTTTAGGCTGTGGGCTTCTCTAAAGCCCATTATGGACTGAATCTGGGCTATCTGCCCAACAAGATCCATATAAAAATTTAAAATTCTATTGATAATTAAATACATAATTAACTATCCTTAGTAGAGTCCATGTTTTCTCTCTCTCTTTTTTTTTTCTTTTACTTTTCCTACGTAACATTCAATGTAAAACCATATATTTTCAATCTATAATTAAATTAATTATCTAATATCATGTAAGATCATATTAAATATGGAATTTCAAAATTAATTAACCGATAATCCTAAATGCTCTATCTTATCCTCTTTTACAAATTTTTCATGTTTAATTTTGTTTTTCTTTAATCCCTTCAATCTCTTTATCATGGCAACTTTTCTTTTCATTTTTTCTATATATATTTTTTCTTTTTATTTAATGTAATTTAACTATGTTAGCATGATAAAATTTTAAAACTAATTAATCCCTAGTAAAATATAGTATTCATTTTCTAAAAGAACTTAAAGTTTTTTTATAAAAAAATACTGAATCAAGATTCATTTTAGACTTGATTTTTTTTTTTTTTTTTCATGAAAAGATTCTCCAATAAATATAACTTCAGTACTATGTATTATTATGACTATCATCATATATGTAAGGTCATTTTGTTGTTGTCAAATCTTCTTATTTATTGTGCCTCTATTATTAAAGTAAGTATCATTCTAACTATAATAGGTTATATGGATGTCGATATTAGTGTTTAAGCAATTGAATTTCATATTCAACTTTTAATATTTTATATGTTATCTTGTGTTAATTAATGTGCATAAAGGTTTATGTTTATAGCATAGTCGACAATTTTATTCTTATCATATCTTATGCCATAGAAGTTTTGTTTTTATTTGTTTATGATATTTTAGATTTTTACTACGTTTTAAATTTTAAATTATTTATATGTTTTAAAGTATTTATAATTAAACATGCATACTGACTTGCTGACACAATGTCTTAACTAATGATCAAGAGCTTAGATGAATAACAACTCCATAATATTGATAACTAATACTTTGTTGTCATAATATTACAAAAACTTAATGTATATTTTTTAGAAAAATATGAAATTAACTTGAGATATCCATTTTCTATACATGGGATGTCAATTTGCATGCAATCCAATTTCTTTATTTCTTTAAAAAAAAAAAAATACAATGTGTACACTTAAAAAAGTAACAAAGAGGAGGAGGCAGAAGAAAGAAGGGAGAGAAAACAATTATTTAGAACAACAGTTAATCACTTTTGCCTCACAACCCAACAAATAAGAAATCAGATGCAGGGTTTAGGTTCCACATTGCCATTGGAGCTGCCATAGACATTAACACAAATAGACGCATTTTTTGCTTGCTCGTCTTTGCCATTGTACTCCAAGCTGATGTCGCTGAGCTCCACACCCTCGCATGGAGCAGCCTCGCTGCACACTAGTTTATAAGCTACTTGGGAGACATAGGTCCCCGTGATATTTCTGTACTTGATATCTGTGATCTTAACCAAAGAAGGATCCTACAAGGATGCACAAATTTTAAGAACTCAGATGATATATTTAGCAGTAGTAGTAGTAGTAGTAGTAGTAGTAGTAGTAGTAGCAGCAGCAGCAATGAGAGTTACCTTTGTGAGACAATTAGTATTTGGGCAATAGTTTTGGTCTATGATGATGGGGTTATAGACATTGTTCATAATAATGTGTTCAAAGAGGAAATCGGTGGCCGTCAACTTTGTTGGAGAAGATTGCCATGTCTTGATCCTCAATCCATTTGTTGTACTAGTAAGATTGCATTTCCTCACTTTCACCCCGATGACATCTTTCTCACCGACATTTTTGCCGAGACTACCAATGCTGATGCCGTGGCCTGGACCGCATAACACATCAATGATGGTCAAATTTGTGCAGCCTGGGCCGATGGAGATGCAGTCATCACCGGTGCCGATTACCGAGTTGGTAACATGGATATCGGTCGAGTCGGCGATGTGGATGCCATCAGTGTTGGGGCTATCTCCAGGAGCACTGATCGTGATGGAATCAAAGGTAACGTTTTTTGATTTAAAGATTTGAATGTGGAAGAACTTGCTGTCGACGGAAGAAATGTTGCTGATGGTTGCGTTTGTGATGAAATTGAACACCAAGTTCTGTACGGTAGGTAGTATTGCAGCGATTGTAAGTGCAATTCAAAAGTGAGAACGAAGACAATGGGCTATCATACAATACCATGGGTAGGGGTTTGCAATTGAGTATCTTCTTGCATTGGTTAAAAGGCCATGTAGAAGCTCCTTGTCCATTAAATTCTCCACCTCCTGAGATAATCAACCCACTAATGTTTTCGAAATCAAGCCAATTTTGTTTGTAATCTTCGAGATGGGTGGATGCCAGTAGCTGCCCTTTCACTTCCATCGCCATTATGCCTTTGCATGGCCCTTTGAAACTTGTTGAATTAAGCAGGTATGTTCCATCTGGGATCACTATCATTGTCGTCCCTTCCACCGCGCATGCCGCACTCCATGCCGCTTCGAATGCCTACCATGTTCATAATTGTTACAATTGTAAGTACTAAGTTGTCATGATACCAAATATAAAAAGTTTCTTATGTTGATGGAGATATTTAAATTTATATGGACGAAAACAAAAACCATTGATTGATTGTACGTAGTAATAACCTATAGTAAACATGAAAAATCTACCTTTGTGTTATCGGTTTGGCCATCTCCTGCCGCTCCATAATCCTTCACATTGTAAACACCGTCAGTCTTGTCTGCCCTCTCACCACTTAAGATGAAGGAGATTAAGCCAATCACAATAACATATAGTTCTAAACTCATTATCAAAAGTCTTCTCCTCGATTGATTGATGTATTCTCTGAATCAATACTTGATGTTAATAGTCTCTGAATTAAGCAATCATTTATATTGAAGGCATGCAATAGATTTGCTTCCCTGCAATCAAGTTGTACTGATGTTTTTAAGCAATTCTTAACCACCAAATTAACAATCAATTGCTATTTATATATATATGCTTGCTATTGAGAAGGATATGTATAATTACTAGTTTGTCATTTCACTGTTCTATTCTTGGCTTATGTTCAACCATAAACAACATCTTCCTTCCTAAGGTATTATTGCCTTCATAATTTGTGAACTTTGTGAGTAGTGTTGGTGTGCTGAATAATCCAAGTCTTTTTAACTTTTTTGCTATATATAAAGTGAAAATGAACATGTATGATGTCATTGTATTTAAAATATTTATGTATGTGAGACAAAAGGATGAATTAAAAGAAGAGCATCACAATCAATTGATTTAGTTTTTGGTTTGTGTTTCAATTTTTTTTTTTTATGATATACAATTAAAGATCAGAGGTTTAAATTTAATCTGAATGTGCTTAAAATAGAAAAAAAAAAAAAGAGGATTGACGAACAGCAACAACGATCGACATGGATGAATTGTCCTATTAGTTTAAAAATTAAATCATCAGGTGAACTAAATTGATGTCCAATTTGATATATTTTATATGTTGTCATACAACCTCAGATTCTAGAGAACAAAAGGTTTGAACAATTATTTATTATTATATTAAATCTAACGAAATCATGTAACTATTAAAACTAATGCTATAGATTTTTTTAATATATTTTTAATGAATACAATGCTAAAATAAATACTAAAAACAAATAATACTATAAACTTCAACAATTTCATTTGTTAAATATGGATCATTATTTATTTTTTTGGCTACAAACTTACATAAAATTTTATAATATTTGATAAATAATAAAATATTCTATAAACTAATAAATAATCATGTGCACTATATACATCTACAAATTGCACACATATACATTGCTTGAAAATGTATATGTTGTTACTTTTATAAGTCTAGCTAACGAAAACATAATGTAATCATCTTTTATTATAAATATTCAATAAAAATATATACTTCTCATATCTCTTTTTGCTATAACATTCAGATAGCACAGATCTGATGGGAATAAAATATAAATTAATTTTGTATACGAACAAATATTAGCAGACCGTCACACACAGCAGAATGAAACAGAAATCACAATCAGATAAACACCAAGATTTACGTGAAAAACCCCTTCAACTCGAAGGGTAAAAACCACGGGACAAGCTAGAGAAAATCCACTATCAAAATAATGAATATACAGATCTCAAGGCTTCTTGCCCAAGCCCAAAGCAATAGCCACAAGAGAATCTCAGGGATACAAGGACTATAATCCTAAGCACAATATCCAAAACCTTCCCAAGAGATCACAGTAAGAATCCACTGTAAACTGATCTAACCTGAGATTTGAATGATTGAGAATAGTCTTTTCCTGCCCTTATCTTTTTCCCTTTCCTGGATCTCTTGTTTTCTGGCCTTTACTGTCAATCTGCAGTCTTCTTTCTCTCTCCCACGTTTCCAACCGCCGCCGCTCTCTTAATCTCAACCTAGCCACCTAATCTAGGTTTTAGGTTAATATAAGTGAGGCTTTGGGTTGTGGGCTTCACTAAAGCCCATTATGGGCTGAATTTGAGTCATCTGCCCGACAACCTCCCCCTTTAGCCCATAAGGGAGGCTATCTCATGACTCCTCAATGTGAAGCCATGCCAACTAGCTATCGGCACATCTCATGTTTCTCTTTTTCTGCTCACTTTCAACTGCTTCCTGGTAACTCTCTAATTCACCTGCATTAGTAAGCATCACATACTCATATGTAGAGTATCTTCTGGAAGGTTGACGTGGTCTAGAAGATATTCTTAACTGAGGTTCTGTGGAAACTTGCTCTCTTTCTTCTTCCTGCTCAACATGTTCTGCATGTAGATCAACATCTGACTCTGTACCATTTTCCTGCACATCTCCCCCATCACCCTGATATACTGGAGGAATAACTAGGTCACAGTCTACAAATCCCTCTACAGAAGTCTTAGCTGGTGCCTCATTCTTCAAATCCTCAATGGTTTGATCCTCAAAGAAAATAACATCTCTGCTTCTGAACACCTTCTGCTTTTCTGGATTCCAAAGCCTGTAACCAAACTGATCATGTGAGTAACCAAGAAAAATACACTCTTTTGTCTTACCATCCAGCTTAGACCTTTCATTATTTGGAACATGTGCAAATGCACGACAACCAAACACTCTTAAATGCCTATAGGAGATATCTTTCCCTAACCATACATGTTCTGCAACATCACCATCTAGAGTTGTACATGGTGATAAGTTGATTACATTAACTGTTGTCCTCAAAGCCTCATCCCAAAACCTTTTGGGTAGCTTGGCCTGTGAAAGCATACATCTGATCTTTTCCATGATGATGCGGTTCATCCTCTCTGCAATTGTATTATGCTGAGGCGTACCAGGGACTGTCAACTTATGCTGGAAGACATGTAACCTGCAATAATCATTAAACAATCCTGGGTACTCACCATTATTATCTGATCTTATACATTTCAATTGTCTTTCTGTCTCCATTTCAACTCTGGCATGAAACTCTTTGAAGACATTAATAACCTGATCTTTAGTCTTCAAAGCATATGCCCAAACTTTCCTGGAAAAGTCATCTATAAAAGTAACAAAATAAAGTGCACCACTAATAATAGGAATATTAACAGATCCACCAGGAGTTTTTGTCCTCAAAGGACCACACATCTGTATAGACACGGTCCAAAGAATGTATTTTTCTAGATAAGGCAGGACTAGCAAAGGAAACTCTATGTTGTTTACCAGCCAAATAATCAATACAAGGGTTCAAACGTGTACCTCTGAGGTATGACAATACCTCTCTTTTGGAAAGTTTTTGCAGCCCCTTCTCGCTCATGTGTCCTAGTCGCCTATGCCTCAACTCCATGCTGGAGTCTTTCTCTGTAGCATTCAACTGCTCACCACAAGCTTTAGGCTGTAATCTATATAATGTATGACATTTCTTCCCATTAGCTACAATAAGAGAACCCTTATTGAGCTTCCATTGCCCTCTATGAAATCTGACATCAAAGTCTTCATCGTCCAGCATTCCAATTGAAATTAAATTCAGTCTTAAGTCAACCACATGCCTCACATCCTTAAGTACCAACTTGTAACCAAGGTTAATCTTTATATGGATATCTCTCATGCCAATGATGTCTGCTGTGTCATAGTTGCCTATCTTGACAATACCAAAATTTCCAGACCTGTAAGTAGCAAAGAACTCCCTCCGTGGTGTAGCATGATAAGAAGCACCTATGTCAATTATCCACTCGAGATCCTGACACACACAAGAAAAAATATCATCAGAAGTAGATAAAATCAAATAATCACTACCTTGTACTATAGCTGTGACATTCTCTTTTGACTCTATATGCTCCACTTTTTTCCCCCTTTTCTTATTCTTCTTAGGTTGCTTGCACTGATTCTTGTAATATTCTTTCTCACCACAATTGTAGCAAATAATATTTTTCCTTGATCTTGACTTGCTTCTACCCACACGTGAACCACTTCTATCCTTTGACTTTGACATTCCTCTATTCTCTGAGACAAGTGCTTGTGAATTAATATGAGAAGTTGCTGAATTCTTTCTCCTTAACTCCTCATTCAACAAATTGCTTGTTACTTGACTCATAATGACAATATCATTTGGTGCCGAATTACTGAGGAAAACCACCGGTGTCTCCCAACTTTCTGGCAAAGAACTGAGAAGTAACAATGCCTGCAACTCATCATCAAGAGACATTTTCATAGAGGATAACTGGTTAGTAATACTCTGCATTTCATTCAAATGCTCAGGAATAGAAGTACTATCTTTATATTTCAAGTTCACAAGTTTTCTGATCAGAAAAGCTTTGTTGCCAGTCGTTTTTCTTTCATAAAGACCTTCTAACTTTTTCCAAAGAGAGTAAGCAGAACATTCAGTAGAAACATGGTGAAAGACACTATCATCTAGCCATTGTCGAATAAAGCCAACTGTTTTTCTATCTAACCTCTTCCACTCATCATCTGTTATAGATATGGGCTTTGCACTGTCCCTTGCAAAGGTCCATACAAATCTTTGCAATACAAGAGATCTTCCATTCTTGGTTTCCATATCATCCAATTATTTTCATTTAAACTAATCATGCGAGAATTATTACTAGTCTCCATGTTCAGATACAAAAGATTAAATACCACCAAAACCTGCTCTGATACCAGTTGATGGGAATAAAACAAGAATCAACTTTATATACGAACAAATATTAGTAGACCGTCACACACAGCGGAATGAAACAGAAATTACAATCAGATGAACACTAAGATTTACGTGGAAAATCACTTCAACTCGAAGGAGAAAAACCACGGGACAAGCCAGAGAAAATCCACTATCAAAATAATGAATATACAGATCTCAAGGCTTCTTACCCAAACCCAAAGCAATAGCCACAAGAGAATCTCAGGGATACAAGGACTATAATCCTAAGCACAATATACAAAACCTTCCCAAGAGATCACAGTAAGAATCCACTGCAAACTGATCTAACCTGAGATTTGAATAATTGAGAATAGTCTTTTCCTGCCCTTGTCTTCTTTCCTTTCCTGGATCTCTTGTTTTCTGGTCTCTACTATTAATCTGTAGTCTTCTTTCTCTCTCCCACGTTTCCAGCCGCTGCTGCTCTCTTAATCTCAACCCTAGCTACTTAATCTAGGTTTTAGGTTAATATAAGTGAGGTTTTGGACTGCGGGCTTCACTAAAACCCATTATGGACTGAATCTGAGCCATCTGCCCAACAAGATCCATATAAAAATTTAAAATTCTATTGATAATTAAATACATAATCAACTAACCTTAATAGAGTTGATGTATTCTCTCTCTCTCTCTCTTTTTTTTTTTTACTTTTCCTACTTAACATTCAACGTAAGACCATATCTTTTCAATCTATAATTAAATTAATTATCTAATATCATGTAAGATCATATTAAATATGGAATTTCAAAATTAATTAACCGATAATCCTAAATGCTCTATCTGATCCTCTTTTACAAATAATTCATGTTTAATTTTGTTTTTCTTTAATCCCTTCAATCTCTTTATCATGGCAACTTTTCTTTTCATTTTTTTCTATATATATTTTTCTTTTTATTTAATGTAATTTAACTATGTTAGCATGATAAAATTTTAAAACTAATTAATCCCTAGTAAAATATAGTATTCATTTTGTAAAAGAACTCAAAGTTTTTTTAAAAAAAATACTGAATCAAGATTCATTTTAGACTTGATTTATTTGTTTTTCATGAAAAGATTCTCCAATAAATATAACTTCAGTACTATGTATTATTATGACTATCATCATATACGTAAGTTCATCTCTTTTTCTAAGGTCATTTTCTTGTTGTCAAATCTTCTTATTTATTGTGCTTCTATTATTAAAGTAAGTATCATTCTAACTATAATAGGTTATATGGATGTCGATATTAGTGTTTAAGCAATTGAATTTTATATGTTATCTCGATATTCAACTTTTAATATTTTATATGTTATCTTGTGTTAATTAATGTGCATAAAGGTTTATGTTTATAGCATAGTCGACAATTTTATTCTTATCATATCTTATGCCATAGAAGTTTTGTTTTTATTTGTTTATGATATTTTAGATTTTTAGTACGTTTTAGCTTTTAAATTATTTATATGTTTTAAAGTATTTATAATTAAACATGCATACTGACTTGCTGACACAATGTCTTAACTAATGATCAAGAGCTTAGATGAATAACAACTCCATAATATTGATAACTAATACTTTGTTGTCATAATATTACTAAAACTTAATGTATATTTTTTAGAAAAATATGAAATTAACTTGAGATATCCATTTTCTATACATGGGATGTCAATTTGCATGCATTCCAATTTTTTTATTTCTTTTTTTAAAAAAAAAAATACAATGTGTACACTTAAAAAGTAACAAAGATGAGGAGGCAGAAGAAAGAAGGGAGAGAAAACTATTATTTAGAACAACAGTTCATCACTTTTGCCTCACAACCCAACAAATAAGAAATCAGATGCAGGGTTCAGGTTCCACATTGCCATTGGAGCTGCCATAAACATTAACACAAATAGACGTTGCATTAATGTCTTGATCGTAGTCGCCATTGTACTCCAAGCTGATGTCGCTGAGCTCCACACCCTCGCATGGAGCAGCCTCGCTGCACACTAGTTTATACGCTACTTGGGAGACATAGGTCCCCGTGATATTTCTGTACTTGATATCTGTGATCTTAACCAAAGAAGGATCCTACATGAAGAGAGGAAGGATTCACAAATCTTAAGACACGGTCGAATTAAGAACTCCGATGATATATTTATTTAGCAGCAGTAGTAGTAGTAGTAGTAGTAGTAGTAGGAATGAGGTTTACCTTTTTGGGACAATTAGCATTTGGGCAATAGTTCTGATCTATGATAATGGGGTTATAGACGTCGTTCATAATGATGTGTTCAAAGAGGAAATTGGTGGCCTTCACCTCTGATAGAGAAGATTGCCATGTCTTGATCCTCAATCCATTTGTTGAACTAGTAAGATTGCATTTCTTCACTTTCAGCCCGATGACATCTTTCTCACCGACATCTTTGCCGAGACTACCAATGCTGATGCCGTGGCCGGGACCGCATAACACATTAAAGATAGTCAAATTGATGCAGCCTGGGCCGATGGAGATGCAATCATCACCGGTGCCGATAATCGAGTTACCAACATAGATATCGGTCGAGTCGGCGATGTGGATGCCATCAGTATTAGGGCTATCTCCAGGAGCACTAATAATGATGGAATTAAAGGTAATGTTTCTTGATTTAAAAATATGAATGTGGAAGAACTTGCTGTCGATAGAGGAAATGTTTCTGATGGTTGCGTTGGTGACGAAACTGAACGCCAAGTTCTATATAGTAAGTGTTGCAACGATTGTCAGTGTAACTCAAAGTGTTAATCTTTAAATAGTTAGAGCAAAGGAAGATAAAAGGCTACCATACCTTGGGTAGGGGTTTGCAATTAAGTATCTTTTTGCATTGGTTATAAGGCCACGAAGAAGCTCCTTGTCCATCAAATTTTCCACCTCCTGAGATGACCAACCCATTAATATTTTGGAAATCGAGCCAATTTTGTTTGTAATCTTCCAGATCGGTGGATGCTAGTAGATGCCCTTTCAATTTCATCACCATCGTGCCTTTGCAAGGCCCTTTGAAGATTATTGGACTGAGTAGGTATGCTCCCTCTGGGATCCATATCGTTGTCGTCTCTTTCACCATACATGCCGTACTCCATGCTGCTTTGAATGCCTACCATGTTCATAAATAATTGTTACAATCGTAAGTTTACGATTGAGTTGTCACGATAACAAAATATAAAAACTTTTTTGAAATTCTAACTTCATGAAGATGTTTGAATTTATAAAGGACAAAAACAAAAACCATTGATTGTAGTAAATAACATTATACTAGACATGAAAATCTACCTCTGAGTCATCGGTTTGGCCATCTGCTACCGCTCCGTAATCCTTCACATTGTAAACAAAGATAGCCTTCTCTATCCTTGCACCACTTAAAATGAAGGACAACACGCCAATCATAATAATATATAATTCTAAACTCATCATCAAAAGTCTTCTCCGCGATTGATGTATTCTGCTTGTGTATGCATACATGTTAATGATCTGAATTAAGCAATCATTTATATTGAGGGAATGCAAGAGATTTGTTTCGCTATAATCAAGTTGTACAGATGTTTTTAAGCAATTTTTAACCTCCAAATTAATAATAACTTGCTATTTATATATGCTTGCTGTTGAGAAGGATACCTATAATTACTAGTTTGTCATTTCACTATTCTATTCTTGGCCTATGTTCAACCAGAAACAACACCTTCCTTCCTTCCTAAGGTGTTGCCTCCATAATTTGTGAACTTTGTGATTAGTGTTGGTGTGCTGAATAATCCAAGTCTTTTTTAACTTTTTATATTTTTTTATACAAGGTGAAAATGAATCGTGTATGTTGTCATTATTTTCAAAATATTTATGTATGTGAGACAAAAGAAAGAATTAGGAGAAGAGCACCACAATCAACTGATTAAGTTTTTGGTTTGTGTTTTGATTTTTTGTATGATATGTGCATTTAGGGATCACAATCAACTGATTAAGTGTTTGGTTTGTGTTTTGAATTTTTTTGTATGATATGCATTTAGGGGTCGAATGATGAAATTTAATCTAATTTTGTTTAAAATATATAAAAAGGTTTAATTGAGCTAAGATGAATATGAATAACTGAGCTAATCCTAGAAGGAGGCCTATTACGGGCGCTCAATCCAATGAAAGCTCGACCGGAGGAACGAGACCGAGGGCGTTACTACCGCTTCCATCGCCACTACGGCCATGACACTGAGGAATACTTCGACCTCAAGAATCATATTGAAGACCTCATCCACCGAGGACACCTCAGTCGATACGTGAGAAGGTCGTTTGAACCCTCACTCCACCCAAAAGGCCCAGTGGAGAAGCAAATCAACATCATCACCACTCTTTCTTTGACCTGGGGAGGAACCAAGAACCAAAACAGTGATGGTCTCATTCATGGTGGTCAAGATCCCCTCAGCATACAATGCGATCATCAGTTGCCTGACTCAATAAATTAAGAGCCACCGTCTCGACATATCACTGAACCATGAAGTTTCTGACCAGTGCCGGAGTAGGCGAAGCTAGGAGCGACCCCCGAGAATCCAAACAGTGCTATTTGGTGACAATGACCCTCCTCAAAAAGAGTAGGCATGAAGCGCCCCAAGCCCACAGAACAAGTGCTAGAGGTCCCTTTAGACTAGACTCATCTAGAGAAGATCGTCAAGGTAGGGACAGCACTTCCCGATGACCAATGCATCCAACTCATCGAGTTTCTCGGGTAAAACGCTGACGTCTTCACCTGAACACCAAACGACATGCCAGACATCCACCCAGAAGTAGCTCAGTATCAACTCAACATACTGCCTGGGGCCTGGCCAGTCCAGCAAAGACCCCGTAGGTTCGCCCCCGGCCAACATAGGGCTATTGAAGAAGAAGTAGCCCATCTGTTAGACGTAGGCTTCATTACTGAGGTCAAGTATCCGACTTGGCTGTATAATGTAGTTCTTGTTAAGAAAGCTACTGGAAGCTAGCTCATGTGTGTTGATTACACCGATCTCAATCAAGCCTGCCTGAAGGATTGTTACCCGTTCCCGAGGATCGATCAATTGGTGGATTCCACCTCGGGCTACGAATTACTTTCGTTTATGGATGCATTCTCGGGTTACTATTAGATTCAGATGGCACCGCGAAATCGGGAGAACACGGTGTTCATCACACATCGAGGCACATGCTACTACAAAGCGATGCCATTTGGACTAAAAAAACATTGGGGCTACATATCAAAGAATGGTCAATCGACTGTTCAAGGATCAGGTTGGGCGAAACATTGAAGTTTACGTGGATGACATGATCATCAAGAGCAAGCACGCCCGAACTCACCTCTCAAATCTTGCCGAGACATTTCAGATGCTCAAGAAGTTCAGGATGAGGCTCAACCTCGCCAAGTGTGTATTCGGGGTAGCTTCAAGTAAATTTCTTAACTTCATCATCCATCAGCGTGGAATCGACGTGAATCCTGAGAAGGTAAAGGCGATCGCAGAAATGCTATCACCTTAGATAATCAAAGAAGTTCAGCAACTAGCCGAGGGGTTGGTCGCATTGAGCCGATTCATCTCCCGAGCAAGCGACAAGAGCCTACCCTTCTTCCGGGTAGTGAAGCGCACAAAGGACTTCGACTAGACTCCTGATTGCGAGGAAGCTTTCCAAAACCTCAAGATTCTTTTTTTTTGTAAGTAACCTCAAGATTCTTCTTGCCTGACTACTGCAACTCGTATCAGTCACCACGGGAGAGCCTCTCGAGTTGTACCTTGTCGCCTCAGAACATATGGTTAGCTTGGTCCTAATTAAACTCGAAGGGAAAGAGTAGCGACCCGTGTATTACTCCAACCATATCTTGAGTGGCCCTGAGGAATGCTATCCCCCGATCGAGAGACTAGCGTTCGCCCTAGTTCTCGCAATAGGGAAGCTACATATAGTCAGGGTAATAACCGACCAACCCCTACACCAGGTCCTTTCCAAGTTTGACATGGCAGGTCGGATGCTCAAATGGTCGGTGGAACTCGACGAATTCGATCTGTAATACACCTTGAGGATAGCGATCAAAGCTCAAGCGATGGTTGAATTTATCTTAGAACTGACAACCCCCGAGCCTGCTACCGAGCCGATGTTGGCTTGGATGCTTCACGTTGATGGGTCGACCAATGCCAAGAGAGGAGGAGCCAGACTCGTCTTGAAGGGTCTCTCTCGCTAAGTGTTTGAGCACACCCTTCGACTTGAGTTTAAAGCCACCAACAATGAGGCTGAATATGAGGCGCTCTTGTTTGGGTTGCGCCTAGCGACCGAGCTATAGGTTGAGCAGATTGAAGTCTTCACTGACTCTCAATTGGTTGCCGACCAAGTCAGAGAAGATTACAAAGCCCGAGAACCTACAATGATCAAATATTAACCGAAGCACACCGCCTTGCTGGCGCTTTTAAACACTTCACCATCTCGGAAACACCTCGAGCTAACAACTCTTGAGCCAATGCACTGGCAAAACCATCTGCTTTGGGCGATCAAGTAGTACTCGACCTGCCCCCAACACAAGTGGAAGCAGACCATAAACAAATCTCGGGTCGACACAATACCCGATCCCTGGCATTCCCTAAGGAATGCCACCATATAGCGCCATGAGTTAGGCGCTGTCTACATGGGCGAGATCTGCCATCTGTCGAGGCAAGCCTCAATCATAGGATGAAGCGGAAACCGAAGCCTTGCCTCGAGGTCGTCTATCGACAACCTGAAGTCGTCCAAAAAGGCGTCATAAGGGAGCTACCCGGGCAAAGGAATAAGAAGTTCATATTCCTCGGGATTGCAAAAATGGTTCTGCACCTCGATTAACTACCAGACCGTCATGGTCGAGTCACTATTGTAACACGACTGCATGACCATCAATGCGTTCAAGACCTTGGAGTCTGTTGGGGTTGCTCCCCCCGATAATGAATTAACAACTTCCACCCTGGGACTACCCGAGGTGCGACCAACTACTTGGGGCTTTGGATTCATCGCCTCGGTAGCACTTGAGGGCCCCTCCCCGGACCAGACAGACGAACTCAAAGATGAAAAAGAAATGAAGAACTACAAGAAGTTATCCCAACTTGCTCGAGAAATGACCAAGGGGCAAAACAAACAAAGGGTCTGAGGATGACGATTGAGGACGAGAGCTGAAAGTTGAAGATCGAAGGAGAAGATGCAAAAAACAAGAACCCGTGTAGGCCTGGGAGGGGTATTTATAGTGAAACATCGTCCCCGGGCAATGCTTCCCCTACCCAAATTGCATGATACCCCACTATCGATGCCTTGAGCACTGTGCCCCCATTAATGGCACAAAAAAAAAACTTAGGCACACGTCGCGAGCCCACCGCACGCCACGTGGCCACAAAATCCCGATGCCATGCAACAAATCGTAACATACGCCGAGGTAATCGCGGTGTCAGAAGAGATATCTCACCTAACATACCTGACCTACTGATGCGATGGTTTGGCACAGCATACACGACAAAACCTTACGTGCCAACAACGCAGAGAGCTCAAGGCACCTCTCAGCCAACTCTGAGCACGAGGCGCGTCGTCAGCTTTAGCTGAAGATCCCGAGCCATACCACGGGCTTCTAGTCCCAATCAATTCTAAACGGGCTTTTAGTCTGAAGCAGTTCCAAGCGAGCTTCCAGTCTTGATCAATTTCAAATAGGCTTTCAGTCCCGATCAATTTCAAGCGAGCTTCTAGTCTCGATGAATCCCAAACGGGCTTTCAGTCCTAATCAATTCCAGAGGGGCTTTCAACCCCGACCAGCCTTAGATGGGCTTTCGATCCTGGCTAGTTTAAAAAAGAGCTTTCAGTCTCGAGCTATCTAGGACGGGTCCCGAGCTTTGACCAGTCGCAATGAACTCCTGACCTCGAACAACTTCCCCAGACACCAGCCCTTCAATCCATAGCAATATCTAAATCAGCAAGGTTACACCGGTTACGATACGACATGTGCGTGTCAATCTTAACTCAAGCATCACGATAAAGTCCTCCACAGAGCTTCTGCTTGAGAAACTTTACGGAGCATGATAGGGTTCGAGGATAATGTTAGCTCAACCTGTCAACCTGGACACATCAGTCTGAGGACCATGTTGGCCGAACATGTCAGCCTGAACACATCAGCCCGAGGACCACGTCGACTTCCTGGGACTCTCAGCCTATGTCGGCACCCATCTCGGCAAGTGCAGGTAGCCTTTACGCAATGCAGTCTGCTTATAGGGTCATACTGATAGTTGGCGGCCCCAACGAACGAGACCCTGGGAACCAACAAAAGCAACGACCCATGCAGAGTCGTATCCATAGGTCTGTCGAAGGCATCACGCCCATTGAACTCTTCGGTATGACCTCCCTCCGCTCTACAAGTATAAATACCCCCACTGTAGTCCACAACAGGGGGGACTTTTCCCGACAACTTCTCCTCAAAAACCTTCGAGATCTTTTGAGTCTTGACTTCTAATATCCACTCCCGAGAAGCTAACTTAGCCATCTTAGGGGCCACGTCGAGCACACACCGCCCCCCCCCCCCTCGATGAGGGCCTTCTTGCAGGTCCCAACCGTTTACCAAAGTCGACCTAGTTGACTCTCCGACTCGAGGGACCGCAACTGAGCGAAACCCAACAATTCCACCAAGCCTCCTCGGGTCTCCTGATCCAGTTTGGACGATTTACGCACGTAAGACGAATCGTACCATGCTGACTCCTCGTCCACGATACAAAATCCAGCAACAATTCACTAAGTCATCACTCATTATAGATCTTATTTTTACCGATAATAACATTGTTAATCAATCCATATAATGCACAAGAAGATTGTTAGTCGATAAGAACATTGTTAGTTGATATGGGCCTATGTCCAAATAGGTATAGATGACTACCTATGAGCACATATTTATGTACATAAGTTTTGGATCGAATATACATACGTGGTTTGAGATTACATGTTTATAACATATGTACAACTATCAAGCATCACTCACTATTTATAGGTTAGGTCTTGCATTTTGTTTAGCAAGAAAATATATTTTAAATTACTTTTTTTTTCTACTACACTATTTTTGAAAGCTATAGTAAACTTAAAAATATTAATTTTTGATGTTACACGAAGCCCCCTATCACAAGTCCCAGGTGTGTTCCTAAGACTATATTAGACAAGTTGAAGTATATAATAAAAATTTACCTTCTCGAATCCTCCAAGATTGGAGTGCTTTTATTAAGCTTACCCCTAACGCAGTGTTTAGAAGATGCACCGTCAACTTGGCACTAAATTTAGGACCGGCTTAGATGTTGGACTTGGTTCATTTCAAACTCCCTATGTGTCTTATAATTATAATTTATCATACTATAACGCGAAACATATACCTCAATTAGTCTGACTAATGCTAAGGCATGATGACTAATATGGTAAAACGATTATTAGTCAATCATCTACCATATGATATAATACCAAGGGTTAGAAATTTCATCATTTATCCTTACCTCTTTGATGATTGAAGATTCAAAATTTTATCCCATAAATTATTTAAAGGTTTTAATTCAAACCCCATATAAATTCACCCCTCGCCCCAAAAAAAAAAAAAAAGAATAAGAAGAAAGAACACTCGACCGATAGCAGAAGTCAACATGGACTCCATCAAATGATAAACAAGGTTTGTTCCAAAAGAACTGCCTCATTAACACTCTTTGTATCTTCTACTCTTTGATTGATTTGGCAAATTATGAACAATGAGTTGGAGTCATGTAATATCAAAGCATCCCGATTGTTAGACTTAAAAATTTAATTCTCTTTAATTAGACCTGCTTAGCATCTTGATTCTTAGACTTAAAAAAAAATTATATTAAAACTTGTATAGTTATTAAAATAAAATATTTAATCTCATTTATCATAATGTCATAAATTTTACTAATAATAGATATAACATACGACAACACATGCATGAATAATATAAAAATAATAGACAAAAAAATCATTTCAACAGTAGCGACGTACGATGATACCATGAGTTGTTATCGTGATAGTAACCAATGAAAACGACGCAATGGCCGACTTTATCAATGTTATGAATGATATAAAGATGATAAGTAAAAAGATAATTTTGATTCGATATATATCTTTCGTTGGTAAAACCGATGATGTTAAGGTAAATAAAATTTAATATTTTATTTTTATAATTATAAAAAAATTAATATAAATATTTTTTTAAGTCTAGCATCGAGATCTAACTATAAAGTTTTAAATATAATTTTTTTTATATATCTAAAGATTGATACGTCTAACCTCAAGGGCTAGTAGGTAATTAGCCCGGCTGGCCTTCTTCTGTTGCCGCCGCGTCTCTCTCGCCAGGATATGGGGGTTCCAAAGAGGTGAGACCGATTGCGCTGGCTTTTTCCAATTGTATTCTTCGAGGTGAATCGAGAGCTCAGTATGGAGTGCGGCTGATGCTTGTTGGAATCTGGGGTTGCTGAACTGCCTCGGAGTAGAGTGCTTCATCAGCTTGCAAGCCCTAATCAATCCTTTGTCGTGCCTCGTGAATCGAAGCTGCCGGTGACAGATCTAAAAGCTTGGAGAAGGTTTCTGGGTGATGTTGGTTCCTCATTGGGTCCTTGATCAGGCAATAGAATAGCCCCCAAAAGCTCTGGTGATCATGATCATCGTGCTCAATCTCGATCGGTTACTAGACCAGAGGCTTCTCAAAGATCTCAACTTTTTTTTTTTTTTTTTTGGCCCTAGACCTAAAGAGGGAGCATGTGAAAGCTGAGATCCAAACCAGATGAAGAGGAGGTGGATTGCTTCCCTGCAAGCCCAAGAAGGGAGTGGTCGATGAAGTTTGTGTCCGCTCTGGTCAACTTGGCTCGGTGCTACACCTCGCAGACGGAGCTCTTCTTCCCCAGGAAAATGTGCACGGCAAACTGCATCGACGACTGTTTGATCCGACCTTCTTACTACTTTCCGACCTACATGAAGCATCACCGGCGGAGTTTACCGAGGCCATCAGAAACAACGGCACGGCCTGCATTAACATCTCCAGGCCGACTTTGAGATTTTTTTTACTTTTGTTTCTAATTATGAAATCAATGACCAGTGATCCTAATTCATTTGTTGAAGAAGCAGCATAGTTTTGACAGATTGAACACGACTGACCATCATGCTCTTTTGATTGGTGTATAATTAATTTGTTGGACAAAGTCACATGATTTTGGAAGACAAATGATAGAAGAAGAGTTGTGCTGATTGATAGATACAGACAAGCTCAATAATTAGGTTTTGTTGAGCAGCATTAAGAAACCAGTAGGAGTGGGTCATCTTCTGTAAGAAGACTTAGTGGAATATAGAAGAATTAAAGAATCAAGATCTAAGCTAAAACAGTATATATATATTTTTTTTTTCCTGGTAAACACATTAACCATGTTACTTGGGACTAGGAACTTTTGCTTAACCAACATTAGTATTATGGGGTTAGGGGTGACTAACATCATGAAAAGGCTGAATCATGAGACACTATAACAAGGATTTAAATCTCAATACAAGTTCATTAACCATTTGGATTAATATGGAATTGATATATCAGAGCAATGCAACCATCTACTACAAGCAAAGAGGAAACTAGAATAGGAGATACAACAAGAACAAATAAGTGATGCATAATACAAGATTTGCTATGTGTAACTTCATGATTTGCAGCACCAATTATGTAAAAGACCAAACAATTTTGAGGTCTAAATGGGTGTAATTCATGTGCATGCATCTTCAATGATCTATGCATCTTCAACATTGATAAGAACTATCAGAAGTAGAGTTTTGAGTCACAAGAAATTGCTGTTGCCACAAAGCCTTGGACATCAACTGCTTAAACCAGATGGGAATAATAGAACCAATTCACAAAGATTAAAATCATTGAGAAAAGCACAACCCTTTCCCTGAAGAACACTAAAAGAATGACATAAGCAGCAAATTAAAGCACAACCCTTTCCCTGAAGAACACAAAAAGAATGTCGATGTAGATTTGTTCTCAGTGATCCAATTAGGAATATGAAATAGAAGCAAAGGTATCGAAGGAGAGCAACCTTTACTTGTTAAATCAATATTATTGAGAAATTAGGGTTTGTTGTTGAGGAGTCGCAAAAAAAAAAAAAAAAAAAAAAACTGCAACACTGAATACTTATTGAGGATGCCAATGAATATTGGGATAAAAAATATTTTGGTCTAATTCATAATCTTACAGAAACTTATTCCCTTCAACACACTCATCCCGAAAGATCTTGAGCTAACATCCATAAGAAGGAAGAGGAGAAGAAGCAGCAGGCTTACGACACCATGGGCAGGGTGGTGGCGCAGTCGAAGCCGCAGTTGCATCGGGGGCACTCATCGAAGTTGGAGACGGGGAAGGAGGCGGAGAGAGGACCGACCGAGAAGCTGATATCGGAGTCGTTCCTCACCACCTCGTTGATGCCGAACCAGGCGAACAAGACCTTGACGCTCACCCCCTTCAAGTCCGTCAGCGTTCCCGACTTTACCTTCCCGGTGATCTTCCGGTCGTACTTGAGTATGTACCCTCCCTCCACCGTGAACTCGCAATTCTCGCTGAGGTACACCTCGAAGCTCCCATCCCCGTTCAATATGTAGCCCTTCACGCCCTCCGGGAGGATCCCCTTGGGGAAATCGAACTTCTCCAGCATCTCGTAGGCGGAGGGCGTCTCGGAAACAGAAGCCTCGAGGGCCAGCGCAGAGATCAGGAGGAAGAGACAATATCGAATTTTGAGGACCGGCATTGCCGACAGGTGGGATGTGGCGATGGCCAAAGATTGGAATTCTTGTAGAGAAATCGGAGAACAAGAAGTAGATGAGAGTCTGGGCTTCAAAGGAAGGTGGATTTGATGCCGGAGGAAGGAGGAATTGATTTCAAGATGAGGAGGAGGAAGAAGCGTGGTTTCATGGAAGACGGGACGGGAGAGGTTAGCAACAGACTGGAGTCTTTGGATGCATTGGAGTTGCGTGTAAGTATGCTAAAGACTACAACATTTAGACGCCAAAATCCTTTCCCCAAACGCATCCGTCTAAACTTCATCACCTGACTAAGATTGATCTAAGTTTGTTTTGGATCTTTGCATGACATCATATGAGAAATAATCGATTTTTTTTCCTACCAGAAAAATATTATCTACTAGTCTCTCCAAAGATTTTCCGAACTCCCATCTTTTTTTTTAAATTTTTAATTCAATTTCTTTATCATAACAAAATTTTACTTGGGGTATTAATCTAATGATGATATATACTAGACCCACTTATCACGATTCAAAACCTCCTACTTATCTTTTTGTTATACAACCGCCGACATTTTTATGAGTTCTAGGTGTCACAAATTACTCCTCAAAATTTTACCTGGACATTAATATGATGGTGATATACCAAACCCACTTATCACAAAGTTCCAAAACCTCTTTGAAGGTAGGTGCTAACTAGTCATATCACCACGAAGTTTTAGGATCAAAATTTGTATGACTTCCAAGTGGCACAACCTACTCATCCCAGGACATTAATATTATAGTGACATACTAGACTCGTCATAAAGTTCTAAACCTCTAACATATTCTGAAGGTGCTAACTAGGCTGATGGGTAAAAACCTTCATATCATCATAAAGTTCTAGGATCAAAACTAGTCTCCATCATTTTCCTTCTGTAAGAAGTAAAATGTTGGTTACGGACATGAAATGGTGAATTCCATCTCTCTTTTTTTTTTTTTTTTGAAGAAAATGATTCATCTTGGAAGCAATAATGCTCGACTTGCTACTTTCTGAATACAACATTCTTCTCCTACTACCTACCATGCATGAAGTTCGAAGCAACCCCTCTAATGATTAAGCAAATCAAATTCATAATCTGGCAAGTTTAGGTAGCAACAAAGATTTCCTAATACATCATCCTAGGCAACAACTTATCTACATTGGTATGTGGCACACCAGGAATGGAACTCAAGTTTCTCAACTGTTACTAAGACAAATTTACTAATGCACAATACCAAATGAAAACAAGTGGCAATATCATGTTTTCGTTGACTAGTACCCTGAAGAAATGGATCCAAATGCATCAAGATGAATGATTTGAGGTAATAAAATGATATGAAGAGGCTCTTACTTGACACAAGTTAAATCAACAAGAGAATGAAGATGAGAAAGTAAACACCGTTCCATCTTCCGTCAAAATTTGTCATCCTCATTTTCATGATGAAACGCTTGGGAAATTATGCTGGTGAAAACACTTGAAATGAAGAAAATTTTGCATTAGAAATCTTAACTCCATGTATGAGATTCTTGTAGAGTAAGCATCGTCACCTCTGCTATCAGATGGCCTTCCACGTCTTACTGGAGCTTTTCTGCAAACAGTTGCTTAGAATGCAATGAAGCACTCATCTACAGAACCAATATTGGGATGCAATGAATCATTCAATAAAGCTGAATCTCACCTGATTAATCTTTAAATTCAAATTCTGACTGCAAATCCATTAACTCGAAAGAACTGCAATCTAAAAGGATGACCTACGCATACTGCAGTGACTCCAGTAACAGCAGCTGCAAGCTGCAAAATCTACTTCTTTCCGTAATTAATTGGTCTAAACACAAGTGCAGCTTTCTATCTCCACCTGCCTTTCACAAATGTAGTTGGGTATAGTTGAAGAAATCTATAAAATAATTGGGCTAAGCAGAGTCTCAACCTGCCTTTAATAAATTGCACATAGAGAAATATGGAGATACTATTGATATAGATTGAGTGCATCTGTTAACAAAATGGCATCTTCTCTTGACTGGCCTGTTTTCCAAACCTTAAAATCTTCATCGAAAAAGCCTTCTCTCATCCAATACCTAAGAGATACCATGTCAAACGGTCCTTGTTCATTGCCAGAAGGGTCAACATAATGCCATGTCTTGTCTTCATCAACGTGGTCACTTATTCGCATATTGCCAGTTATCTTAGAATCTGTAACTCCATGGTCTTCTTCGATTTCAATTACCCGACCACTGCCGGAATTATTGGCATCAGCAGCTTTGGGCAGTTGGCACTCTGCAACAAAGACCAGGTCGATAGAAGAAAGATTATATTCTCATGTAACGAGTGGAAAACAATGAGTAACAGCTCCATTGTGCAGAATTTGAGAAATCAGAATAAGAAGTGAGAAATCATAAAGTTCAAAATGTTTATAAAAGGCAGCAGATGAAGATGGTTTTTGACCAAAGATGATCGACCCAGCTGAAGTCCAAGTTTGGCCAGCCCAAAGACTCAGGCCCAAGCTCAAGTTCGGTCAAGCAGCATCAGATCCAATTCAATCCCTCCTAGATCACTAGGAGTTGCACCCGAATTGAAAAGACTTCACTGATTATGGGTCTAGAGTCCCCTGCATGGGACTAAGAGTTGGACTCTGATTGAGAATCCTTCTCTAGTAAGAATCGTCCCCCTCTATAATTATAAATAAAATGGTTTGGCAGCCCCATAGGAGGATGGAAATGAGAGAGAGGCGACAGCAAGAGAGAACCATTTAGAAGTCCGAGATATTGCTCAAGAAGCTGAAGCTTGTTACTTAAGAAGTCTTATTGTAATTACATGATCAGATATTCTTTTTTCAAGAAGCAATCAATATCGTTTTTCCATTTTAGTCTTCTCTTCTTTCACCATCTCTATCAATCCTCCCACAAAGCGTAAATCCGCTCGGAGGAAGGATCAAGATCCCCGAATCCTTCCCCTAAATAGAACAAGTGGTATCAGAGAGTCGATCCTCAGTTGTGCATGGTTACCATTTGGAGATCAACACCAATCGTCGACGAAAAGAGACGATGGTGCAATGCAATAAAGTACTCCAACAGCATCGCCAAATCTTGCTGCCCAAGTCACATAGCTCGTGCAAAAGATGAAGGATATGATGTGTTGGATACGATCCCAAGCCAACAAGACAACAAAAGGTGATGCAGATAAGTGTGTCGCAGCAAAGACGATGCTGATAAAGTTTACCAGCACCAAATTGATTAAGCCTCTTCAAGGTTCACGACATCTCAAGCGCTAACAAAATAGCCATGGCGATCAAGAAAAGATCGGAATCTACAATAATAGGACCATAGAGAAGACCAAAGAGGACGACTCAAAGGATAAGAAAAATTCTGAAAACGGTAAAAATCCTTCTTCCTCGAAGAGAAGTGACCTCTTCTAAGATCACTGTAAAATTGCACTACACATAAGAGATAGGTGTTGTAAACTTGGGTTTCCACAAGCAGACACACAGGCTCATGGTATAAGAACGAGAGCAGTCCAATATTCCGATTTGCTTAGGGCACCATCAGAGTGTGCAGAGTTCAGTTGCATCTGTGACCAATCCTACGAACAGGAGCATCATTGCTCTCAATGCTACAGTTCGGCTCCATTACACCTACAATATACCAACAATATTTAAGTCAAACCAATCCTAGAGCCCTAACGCTTATAGGTCCTTAACCATACTTTTGAAAGGTCTCTTTTTCACAATGCAAAAAATGACCATCTTTCAATAAACATCAATCCAGTGATATTCAAAGATCAAACCAATTTTATTCAAAAGTTAAAATTTCAATTGTTCAAAAATAAAACAACTATCTAAATTGTAACAAACAAGCTCTATCAGCTTGACCTAGGAGTCATGAGAGTTAAAACTTCTCGATGGCACTACCTAGTGATAAAAAAATGTCTTCTCCACCTTGGTCTCAAAACAAGCACTTGTCATTACTCATTAGGTTGTTCTAAATCCTAAACCATAAACCATAAAAGTCTCCTAAATATAAACCTCTATAATCAACTCTATCTACAAAATAAGCAAAGTATCTCAAGACAACATAATCTTAAAACAATATCATTTAAAGTCAAACTATATAACATTCATTATCATATTTTACAATACCGTAGGTCGAACACCCGATGGATTCTCCCAAGAACAAGTTAAGAGGACTTTGAGTTTGCCAATGGTTTTCAAATGCATGGCACTTCTTCAATTAAAAACATTTAAATTCCTTAAATCAAAAGCTATGAAAGCATCAAACTCACTATATGCCTATCACTATATCCCTTGATTGGCTGGAACCATAGCAGAATAGATCAATATTGACTTGAACTGATCTCATATAGAAATCACATTGAACGGGTTTAAATCAAACTGATTAGGCCAAAATCGGCTTGAACAAATCACCCAACAATAGTTTTAATCAGCCTGAACTTGTCCAAATACAGCCTGAAACAACTTGAATGGATCAAAATTGGTCCAAAATCACCCTAGACTGGCCTAAAACCAATCAAATTGATTTAGTTTAGTTCAGCAACACAGGGTTGGACGTTGGGTCATGGGTGTCAATTCACACTGGGCTATGCTAGGCTGCAGGTGCTTGGCCACAACAGACAGCGTTGAGCCATGGGCCGCAACGGGGCAGCGCTAAGCCACGGACCACAATCTAACATTAAATAATATCTGAAGTTCATAAAGAATTTTATCAATTAAAATATATATCAAATATTGTTTAACTTAAATAAAATAAGTACCGAAGGACTGACTGTTCTCCTCAAGCTTAAGTTCCATTTTAGCCCATTAATATCTTTTCCTTCTTCCTACTAACAACTAATTTCATATATCCCAAAAGATAATACTCTAGCATCCTATATTACTTCGAGACAAATGCACAGGATTTTAGAATTCAGGAAGAAAAAAAAAGATCATGACCAATTATTCAGAAGAAAAACCTACATCAGTTGTCAGCTTAAGGCAGTTAATATGATTAATTCCCAAACATTAACACAGTTATTCAATTAAGGGAAGGAATATGCTAAGCATTTCCAAGAAAATATCTCCAAAAATGATCAATTATGAAATAAATAAATCTTAAATATTCATACTAATGTTGATATTCACATCAATTTGCTGTCTAATCATTGGAACAAGTGAAACAGTAAAATGTTTTATAAACTGAACCTTCAGTGTTCTTTACTGGAGAATCCATATCAGCAGCATCACCATCTGTAAAGCATAATAATATGTTATAGAAGCCAAAAATCTTAAGGTCTAAAACTCTAAATAATAATCCAGTAAATTAACAACATGGTCAAAACCCTTCATCCAACTTACCAACTAGCTGTTCTTGAGTAAATCACTATTCACTAGGGATTTCAAAGATCAACTTTCTCATCATGAGTAGTGGATATTCAAAATGTTAGAGAGATAGTTTCACTTATGGAGATGATTTCGCAAAATGTGGGTTATAATAAAATCACACCACTCTTTTCCTCTAAGATCATTATAAAATTTACAACTGAAAAAAAATACAGAATGTTGACCAGAAATGTACAAAATCAAAGCACAATTGATTGACAAGGCATAGGAAAATGATTTCTGAAATTAACCAAAATATAGCAAATCTGAAGTGAATACCAGGGAAATTCACTAAATTAGGAGTAAGACCAAAAACAAAAAGTTCAACATATGAATTCTTTACCACAATATTTTATAAGGATCCAAACAAAATTTATTCCACTGTTCGTTTACTTTTTCGCTCACTAAATGACCAGATAACGGCATGTTCTTTCATTACCAACATCCATTTAATCTAGTTCCCAAACAACATTGGCTTTTGATAATCAGATTGATACCTGATCACAAACTCAAGTGCTCACCACTTGATTTAGCTTGCAAGAGATAAAAGAACACACAAAAATAAGATAGAATGAAAAGTTCAGGTACACAAACCTTTATAATCCTGTGGGGGATCTTCCACATTAGTGCTCAAACCTGCTATACATTAGTCATAAACCTTCTTATCTAAAATAATTCATCAAATTTTATAAAATAAAAGAGAACTAAAAACAATTCAGTTATATTGTCATCAGCATACATAAATGAAAGATGTGGACTTGCATAAATGTCGTTATTCCAAGTGAGGAAAGAATAAAAAAGATAGATGTGATACATTGCCACAGACTGTTTGTAGTGAAGGCGTTTGATGCCCTTTCTGGCTTATAAGTGTACCTTATATGTGGTTGTAGCAAAACTGCCTAAAAAATGGAGCCTCCAGCATGCAACTTGCAGGCTTTTACATCAGCCATCTCAAAACCCTAGAATCCCAAGACACATGGCTGGATGGAGCTTTTGGATAGTGTCTAAGTATGGTTAGGCTGTCTATGTATGGTTAGGCTTGGATCCGTAGCGGTGTCATATGGGCACTTGTGCTTGGGAACTCTTGTGCATGGTGTTTGCACGTGGGATACCAGGTTTGAACTTTGGTAATTTGCCCGCGCATTCGCTTCTTCACTGGCTCATTTTATTTTCTTGCAGGTTGGTCCTGTGAGGTTACATAGGGAGGCTGACCCTATGTCTAAAGGATATTTGAAGATACCAGAAAAGATACTAAAGAAGAAACACCATTGTTAAGGGAAAAAATTTAAAAAAGACAAATTACTGAAGAAATTATTGATGAAAGGAAAATCAATTGTGCCCACTGATGGGAGCTTCGTTTATTACAACTTCGTCTAGGGACTGAAGTTAACTCTGAGGTTAGTGTTCGTCCATAAAGGCATGCTTTGACCATGGGATGGTGAAGTTAACTTCACCAGTCCCAACTTCAGCTTCCTTTATTATGACTTCACTGACTCATTTAGCATGCTTCGACCATGGGATGGTTAAGTTAACTTCACCAGTCGTAATAAAAGAAGCTCAATGTAGGACCGTTGAAGTTAACTTCACCGTAAAGGCATGCTTTGACCATGTGATGGTGATAGAGTAAATCACCTCAAGTTGGAACTGGTAAAGTTAACTCTTAGGTTAGACTTCCTCCATAAAAGCATGCTTTGACCATGAAGTCAATCAAAATAATACTAGGAGAGTAGAAGTTCACCATAAACCAACTCAACATCAACTTTTATTCCCTTGGTGCCACCTCGAGAATGTCCTTGTCATGCACGTGTGCGTGATAAGACAACTCAGAGAAGTATAGCCCCTGGGAATGAAATACCTATTACTAATGCGTGGTGAACATAGTAATAGGTAGATTGTATAGTATGAACGATGGACTTCTTTCAGATTTTGGTCTCCTAGTTCAGAAATGTATCCTTGGTCCAAATCCAACGCACCCAAGGACTAAGATCTCATGTATGGCGAAGGTGCCTCACTCTTCTAGGCAAGTTCCAACAGCTCACATTCAGTGCCACATTGATTGGTTTTATGACAAACAAAACTGAGGAAGAAGAGGAAGAAAAAGAAGACAGAATTCTGAGCCAAAAATGATAAACAAATATATATAACAAAATGGTAAACAAGTGATGAATGCAAACAAGAGCATGTCATAACATGAATCTTCAAAAATTTTCAAACTGAACTTGCTCAGAGTAAAAGCCGTCAAACCTGCAAGTGCCCCTTCATTGGTGTATTTTTGGAATGCAACTTCATTCCCTGTACACCAATTCAACAATTTTAAATCTGATACACAATCTCTACTTCTTTCAACTATACTATTACCGTGTCACAAAAAGTTTGTGTAAGGTAGCTGACCTGCAATTACTTCTGCAACCTTTACAGTGACTACAGTTGCATTCTCTGCAGACAATGTGAAAACATGAATTTAATAATGCATTTGTAATCTAAATATTATATTGAATTATTGATATCAATATATGTAACAATAACATAGAATACAAATTGGCAAAGCTTGGCATTTCCCTATTGCTGCCTTTTCATGGATGCAGATTTACCTGAAGGTCCTGAACACCAGTGCAAAAGAACAGATCCGGAAGCTCTATTTATTTTGGAATTATTATTTTTGGGATAATTTTAATTTCATGCTAGCGATATTTATAATATCAGCATCTTTTGCAAATAAGTGAGATAATCCAAAGAATGATAAAAACCATTAAAAAACAGAAACGCAAAAACCAGCAATTGAGAGAGAATTTTATCAGAAGACGTCAAAAATATTTTTCCACACCAAACGGCATATAATGTCATTAAATATGGTAAATAAATTTGAATGGTTCTCTAAGTTACTGATCAAGGTGTTCCGACATTAGCCAATCATTATAGCCATTCTAAATAAGCTGCAAGGGAGAATTTGGAATAGGGACAATGACAATGAGGATTTGCCACAAACAACAATTATTTCAAAACAAGGAGTCAAAAAGTTGATCATGAATAAATGAGGAAAGATTTGACAGGCAAAAAAATCTGCCGAGGATACTATTTTTGGCTGAAATATCTTGTTCTGACAAGTAAAGAAATGAAACATTGTTTATTTCAGATCCAACAAAAAAAATCTATGATTCAACATTTACATTGTTTATTTCAGATCCAACAAAAAAAATCTATGATTCAACATTTACATTGTTTATTTCAGATCCAACAAAATTTGAAGAAACACTTGAAATTGATGAATCAAAAGAAATAAAACCTAGGAGTTAATGAACCTACCTAAAGAAAAAAAAGGTTATAGGACTTGATAGGGTGATTTATGGACTTACCAGCTCCCCGAGGCCACGTCGGCGCTTCCAGGCCACGTCGACATCCCAGACATTACTAGCCGACCGTGATCCTAGGAGACGGCGCTGCCCGCTGACCGAGATCTCGGGAGACGGCACCGGCTTCCAGGATCTCGAACCCGAGATCTCCGAAAGCGACGCCGCCCAGCAACAACATCTGGCGCGATGCCGTCCCTGACGCCCCATGCCTCACTCGGCGTACGACTGAGCCGACCTTCCAAATGCTAAGAAAATTCTGGATGCGACTCAACCTCACCAAGTGTCTCTTCGGAGTCAATTCAGGCAAATTCCTTGATTTTATCATTCACTAGCGAGGAATTGATACAAATCCCGAAAAGGTCCGAGCCATACCGAGATACAATCACCTCAATCAGTGAAAGAAGTGCAATGCCTCATAGGAAGGTTGGTCGTGTTAAGCCGATTTGTCTCACGGGTAGGAGACAGGAGTCTACACTTCTCCGGGCACTTAAACGCACTCGAGATTTCTAGTGGACCCGACTACGAAGGAGCTTTCCAAAAGCTCAAGTCGCACCTCGCTCATATGCCTCAGCTTGCCTCGGTCATCCTAGGCGAACCCCTCGGATTATACCTTGCAGCCTCCGAACATTCGATCAACTTGGTCCTCGTCAAAGAAGGAGAGAAGCAACAACCCATCTACTACACCAGTCACATTCTGAACGGGCCCGAGGAGCACTACTCCTCGATCGAGAAGTTGGCATTAGCCTTTGGTACAGGTAGCGAGAAAGCTGTGTCCATACTTTCAAGCCCATACAATAAGGGTGGTGACCGACTAGCCGCTCTGCCAGATCCTTTCCAAATTTGACGTATCAAGGAGAATACTCAAGTGCTCGGGTGAGCTCGGAGAATTCAACATTCAATACATCCCACGAACAGCTATCAAAGCCCAAGCTGTTGCAGACTTCATCTGCGAGCTAACCTACCAAGAAGAATACATATCCCAACCAGAAAAAACCAGGAATTTACACGTCGATGGGTCGACCAACTCTGAAAGAGGAGCAGGCCTTGTCTTGAGCGGGGCGGTTGTACGAACATACCCTTCGTCTCTAGTTTAAGGCCAGCAACAATGAAGCCGAGTACGAAGTGTTGTTGTTCGGGTTATGCCTAGCCGTCGAGCTGCATGTGGAGGAGATCGAAGCCTTCACCGACTCACAGGTAGTCGCGGGCTTGGTCAACGGAGACTACGAAGCTCGAGAAGTAACCATGACCAAATACCTAGCAGAGGCTCGGTGACTCATCGATCATTTCCAACACTTCTTAATCACTAGAGTGCCTCGGGCGGAAAACGCGTAAGCGGATGCATTGGCAAGGCTCGCTACAACGTGCGGCTCGGAGGAATGCACCCCAGCGATCGAGATACTTTTCAACCCAACTATTACCACCACGAAAATCGCACCAACCTGGATGGACAAGATCCTCCGATACAAGAAGGATGGGACACTACCCTCCGACCGAGCAACTGCACCGCGGCTCAAACGAAAGCAGGCCTGGTACTGCGAGGTCAACGGGCGACTCTACCACAGGTCGTTCAGCCAACCCTTACTCCGTGATATCGGGAGACGACGACGCCCGTTGGCCAAGATCCCGGGAGACGGCACCAACTTCTAAGATCTCAAACCTGAGATCTCGGAAAACGATGTCGCCCAACAGCAGCATCTAGCGCGGCACCGTCCCGTGCCTCACTTGACATACGACCGAGCAGACCGCAGATGCGGCCGCCATTAAGAAACCATGTACGGCCGCCCCCTCGTCCGCAGGTATAAAAGCTGACCTCCTGGCCAGCCCCAAAGGTCGGACCTCTGACTCAAAAACTCCCTTAAACATACCACCCACTGACTCGATCGTCAGAGGGGTCACGTCGGGTACACCCCTCAAGCCAAGTTTTTGTACAGGACGAGACCGAGGGTCGGGATAAGCACACCGCGGGACGCCTGACCCCACCGAGCATCACCAGCTCTCCGACCGACGTGGATGACTTTGCGCACTCTGGCCAACCAAGCCATGCTGACTCCTCAGCCACGACGTAAAGTTCCACAATAGGACTGTAATGGTTGTTCAAGATTAAGTATAATGCAGCTTTAGATGCACAAGGCAACTATTATAACTCTCAACATATATGCCACCCATACTAGTATGGGTATTATACGTATTTTAACTATTATAACTCTCAACATATATTGTAAATTGTACCACCAATTTACAATAATAACATGCAAAATTTAACCAGAACAAGATGCATATATTTTGCTTAAATAATGTGTAACTTAAGCCCATGCGAAAGCAGCCAACCTGAAGAAATAGGTGGACCATTGGTATTCTTCGCCTCGGTTCGAGATATATCAGTAACCACTATTGGAATCTCTTGAAGAAGGCGCTTTCGCTCTTCAGATGTACGAAGCTTTTCTCTTTCATCAATATAAGCAAAAAGTGTAGAAGCCAGAAAAGGTCAAGGGTTCAATAATGTCAAATAAAGTTTTCTAGTTATTAAAAAGAAAATAATTGAATGCATGTTATTATTATACATGGTATGCATGCATCCATGTTTTTTATCTTAAATTTAAGGATATTCTCTGCGCCATCCTTTCTCATTAGCTCGATCTATCAGTTTTTGTAACTTCAAAATTTCCTTATCGATCCACTGTAAAATGAAATATTTAATCATCCTCATAAGAATAAAATATAAGATAATTAGCAGATTAGGCAAGAAATGAACTAGGGATCTTGTGATATGTAAATATTTCCTACATCTGTTCCCTTACATAAAAGAACTATGGTGGTAGCATATGGTAATATGCAATGGGCCAAGAGCCAATCCCATTTTCTCTATTGCCAGCATCACTTATTTATTCAACAAGAAATAATAGGAACCAAAAATTACAAATTTGACTATTGTATTTTACGCAACACAGATATACATACATGATTCATTATGTCAGCATGAACACTTCTGATCTTCTTTTCAAGCTCTGCCTGCAAAAACAACAAGTTTTAGCATATAACAACATGATTACAATATACACTTTTGAGTTCCTTGAAGACAGAAAGGACTAAAATAAAAACTACTTTATGAGCAAAACAAATATAAATTTTCAAGCAAAGGAAAATAATGATATATGGACATAACAAATATAAATTTTCAACACAATGTTGCTCTGTGAAAAAAGGATCACTTGTATTAAACTTAGGATCTATGAAAACCTCAGAGATATTTTGTCAGGAACCACTGAATCAGAATGCATTTCGATTCGTGAAGGCCATATACAAGAAATGTGGGTCAAGCAAATTATTGGACACCTTGCTCAACTAATCCATATTCCATTCAGTTATTGTCCTTTTCTGACTTGTACATGAGCAAAACATGAGATGTTTTCTTATAAAAGAATGCAACTTTGGTTTCATTCTTTTCTTAATATCTTAAACAAGGAAGAACATGACATGAAACTATATCCATATCAAGTGCCATGAACTATCTAAACTCTGATCTGCATGCAAACCGCCCAGTTTCATGCAAAATATCTGAATTGAAGTAGTCAATTTAACAGTTTCAACCGGTTTGATTACAACCCAATCACTTGACTAAAACCAGTTGAAACATGCTAAAAAGGCCCTTGACATACCAAGTTTTCTTCTAGCTGATTATCTCTCCATATCTCCTATTCAGCTCACCCTCAACACCCAAAACTTGTCCAATTCGGCCAGTGTCAAGTGCTCAACAAAGAGTGTTCCTTGAGGCTCTGACACCAGATGGGAAGGGGAACTAAGAATTTTTTTTTTTTTTCCTTTTGTGCTGACACACGATACCAGTCAAACCAGTGAGTAGCACAGAAATGGTCTTTGGAAAGGAAATCCTTCATTTTATTTTGTAAGCAAGAGAAATGACATCTCCTGCCATGTTCACTTTTGCCACAATAGAAAGACAACGTTCAACTTATATGTTAGCCAATCTCTTGCCCTATTGTTGGTAAGCTTTTCATACACATGTAAGTTTCGTTCGCCACAAAAAATGTGACCTTTGTATCTCCAAATTTCCATCAACAGCTTATGAAATTTACAATGAAACATTTGAAATTATTCAAGAAAATGAAATTATGAAATTCTTCATAAAAACGACCCATAGTTGGAGTGGGTGGCACCTATTTATTGTAACAAACAATAATTATCAGAAAGATCAAGATTTGCAATACCGTAGCATACCGCTCGGTATGTACCAGTCCAATAGAGGACTGGCATGCTTGGTACAACTCGATACATATTGTACCGACAGTTGATCAATACACCGATACGATACGAAATTGCAAACCTTGAGAAAGATAGAAATAAAATAGAAAAATCTAGGCTCAAAGGTTTTCTATCACAATAAAAAAAGTTTAGGAAAGATAAACTTACAACAGTGGGTCTTTTGAAGAGGCCTTTATTGGCCAACTGGAGAAGATCTTCACACTCATCCTACAATCGTAGATATGGAAAGTTTAATTGGACTTGCAAAGATACCCATAAGTGTAGTGTACTATAAGAATATGAATTTTGAAACTAGCATCCTAGCAAACTTTATAAAACTAAAACATTCTATCTATAGGCAAAGGCCATTCTTCTTTTAAAAAATAAATATTCAGGTTACAAAAACCAAAAAGTGAAACAAATATTCTTGCACAATACATGTTCAATGTCCACCGAGCATACCTCATCAAAGTCATCATCGGATAGAATAAATAATTGAACATCCGCATGATAATTGGAAACACGTAGAACCACATCTGTGGACATTGTGCCTACCTTGTATGTCTGTAAAGCCTTCTTAACACCTGTTAAAAAGTAATTGAATGATAAGTTTTCCAGAGAAAAATCAATCCTGTCCTTTATTAGGTTTGGAAACTAATGCCAAGATGGCCAAGTGGCAATACTATTGACATATATGCCCTTTTTTAGGTCCAAACACCCCAGACGAAAAAATCATCTATTCTTTTTAAGGAAGCAAATCACATCTTGATTGCTGCAACATGCCATTTTCAAGGTCATAAGAAGCGACCCTTGCTCAAACTGGATGTAAATTTGATTAAAAATTTTGCAAACTCATGCAAGAGCACTATCAAACCTGTGACCTGCCCTAGCTTGTACCTCTTTTCAGGTACAAAGTAGAAATCTTCAGGATCTACCTTCAGCCTTACAAAGCAGCCAGTAACTTTTTCTTCAAAAGTATCAGGACTTTTAAGAAATTCCATAATTAAAGATCTCTTCAAGTACACCGAATTTATGTTTTTCCTAACTATGGAGGCATAACAACTTTTAGTTGCTGCAGAAATATCTTCCTTATATTCCTTTGGTTGTACTTTATGAGGCATGTCATCATATCCTGTGTTTTGCTTCTTTCGTCTTCCAAATGTGTCACCATCTTCTGAGCTAAAAGAAATTTCTTCATCTGAATCATCATTCGTGGCAAAGTGACTCTCCAACAAACTCTCTATCTTATGAAACTTCACTTTCTTTTTTCTGAATAAAGCGTACAGTCTCTCATCACATATTACATTTTTTTTCTTTCTAGTATCTGGATCACGAAGGTTGTTTCTATGAATGTAATCCTTTATGATTTCACATGCATCCAACAGTGTAAGTGGTTCCTTTGTATCTCTACCAACGGATATAAGGAAGTTTATCAGCTCCACTGAACCCCAGCTAATAAACACTTTTTTCTTTGACCTGGACCTCTTAATTGGTTTCTTCATTCTACCACATTTCCCTTTCAAATCCTCAAGAAATGACAACCCATCGTCAGAATTAATTTCCAAATCATCACCTTCAGATTCGACATCCTCTTCGGCAAGTTTATCAGAATCTGATCCACCCTTGTAATTTTCACCTCTTTTCAGAAGAGCATTCGCTGCCTGAAGATCAATCAATGTCAGTCCTTCCTGATCCTTTATTATTTCCCAATAATCCTTGAACAAAAACTCATACGTCTCAGTATCTCTGAAGTCCACCTTTCCCTGGAAATAAGAAAATTTTGACTTAAATTGGACAGGAACATAGGAAAATCTGTCAAATGAAAAGAGACATATACTACAAATCAGTCAAACTGTCCAGAGTTCCTTTACATAAAATGACACATTTCACTTGAGTGCTGCAAGAAAATGTTCACAACTAATGCTGAAAGCTATACAAATTTTAAAAGTTGCTAACATTGAAGATCATTCTAGAAATCAATTAAGGGTGCAGAAGCGTAATGTTTAATGCCAAAGGAATCTGTAATAACTAATGAAGATTTATGCAGAGGATACCCCATCTGAATCAACATCTATATTCTCTTCTATTAAAATTGCTAGCTTTAGGCAATTGTTGCAGAAGCCCTTTGTTCTTTTCTTGACTTGCACAAACTCAGCTTCCTTTATGCATGAGTGGCACACAGAGTTCGGACAGCAGTAACATTGGAGAGCTGATGCCTTTTGGCAGATAAAGCAAGAATGCCAACCTGTCAGATACATCAGGTCAACAAATCATGTCAAATCAAAGAGAAACCATATGGTGGGAACTTATCAATATGAGAAAGAATGGCATGGAATCACCATATCACAATCTTCATTCAGAGTAACTCCGAAAAAAAGATCTTATTGCTCGTGTATCAAACGCTTGCTACCAAAGTTTGATTAGCGAGAGTCCAGAACACGGCATTAAATTATCTATCTTGGAAATTTTCTTTCTATCAAACTTAACATGAAACATACAGTTTTCCCTATTCTACACAATTAAGTTTCACAGTATGGAGACTGGGGACTACTCATCAGCTATAAAGTTTCATAGGCTTATTGACTGCTAAATTATATTCTGGAATACTTTCACAATGTAACAACTGCTGAAGAATTATACCATATGCTGGTTGCCACAACCAGAAATAAAATGGAGCGAACATGTTACACCTAACAGCAGAAAAAAACAATGATACTGCAATGTAACCAAAAGATGTAGGAAAGAACTGAGTTCAAGGCATTTACCACATGTCCAACGTTCATCACTCTCCATGAATGAGGGATCCTTACCCACACATTGAGGATGGTAAGCTTTAAGACAATTCCTAGAAGGAAAATTGCATGATTTAGCATTGTGTTTTCCAACATATATCTCCTGAACCTACTCCTTTCACATTTTTGAGAACACGACCACTAGATCAAGTGAATATTGCAATGGTCCAAACATGAACCAAAGTTCAACAAATAAAGTAGATCATGCAGGTGCCGTAGTGCCAGAGAAACATTGACATACAATTATACAGATAGAGAGAGGATCCTGATCTGACATAATACACTTTATTGGTTAGGTTCCAGTACCAGTTGTCTTGATAACAAGCCTCAATAGCAAAACGTATGACTCAAGAGGATCATAAAAGGTGTAGCTAGGACCAACCAATGCCAATTATTAATCAGTCCATAATTGAAAAAGATCTCATTCAGATACATAATTAGACAAAAGAGCATCCTCGGAGTAACTTGTTGGGGGTTGTTAATTTCGGACAGTGAATCTATATAAAGAAATGGAAGAATACACCAAACAAAAAGCATTAATAATTGCTGCTGACATGACAGCTGAAGTAAATCACATAAGTTATAGGCGACAAATATATGTACCACTAAGCACTAACACATATAGACATCAAATATATACGAGACATATAGGTCGCATGGGACAAAGCATTTGTGAAAAACATTTAGACAATCCTAAACAACTCGACCTGAAAGATCTAAAGAGGCAGTATAAGACTTGTTAGAATAATTGAGTGCATCAAACACGGTATTTAAAGCAGATAATGTTATGTTTGAGTGGACAACAGATGATCAACATGGCTTGGCGACAAAGAAATAGCAATAAAACATCCCTTAATATAGGTTTCAGGTGTGAACTCCCCTAATCTGACAACAGTATCAAGTTATCAACGCATGAACAATCTGATGAATAAGCATTTGCTCACATGATGCAAGCATCCAATCAATGCAACATAACCAATCCACTCAAGAGGACGGCAATGGTCAAATAACTGACCCTGATTATGGACCAAACCAACAACTTTTTTCAACAAGTATCTTTTATCATAAACTTCAACAATTAACATTTGTATGTTCTACAAAAAAGAAATACAGTATGATAAATCCATTTGATGACTGAATGCCAATACTGACGTTAATTATCATAAAGATGCAATATCTACTCTTAACAAAGTTTTTCAAGATGAAGAAATACTGTAACTGAATGATTTTATCAATAAATACCAATGATCAACCAAAGTCAAGTTTGATAAGAAAGCTATCAACTAAATAAACCATGATATTGGAGCAGAATGAGATTAATGTATTAGGATATAAACAAATGGCCGATGTGAAACATGTGGCCACTAAGATCATACTGTCAGGAGTCAGGCTCATGCGCTCTACAAAAAAAGTACAGTATTGAATGGTCTTAGTTTATGTGGATTCCAGATTACCTGTTGCCACATTGCAGGTTTTGGATTGTCACACCATCTCTTCGGTGTGGTCTCAAAAGATTAAAAAAAAACAAAATCCAGTAAGCCTAAGAAAGTATTGCTTTTAGACTAGAATTTTTCCCATGTCTTCTCCAAGATTTTTCTAAAATCGCAAATACTATCTGTCATTCACTTATGTATTTAGAAGAAAGTGACTTATCTAATGCATAATTATTTTAATGTAGTAATTAGACTTGCTTAATATGATATTAACCATCTCCAATATACAGATTTTTCTTTTAACATGTATCTATGAACGATCCAAAACTTAGCTAACTGTTACAAGTAAACCTTGCTGAATTGATTATCTTCATCCTTCAAAGCTAAATTCTTTAGTATTGTTTAGTATATGAATGACCCAAAACAGAATTGTCATCACCTGCTTCCAATCTTCATGGTTGCCAAGTCAGACAACTAGTATATGTCAAATGTCTAAGCTACAGGGAGTGATACACATGCAGCTACACAACATAGACTAATTAGAACCTTGAATTTTGCTTACTTATGACTGACAAGAAAATAAATCTAGGTTGTGACAATTAATCCCTCTGTTGAAAGATGACTAATTAACAGTTTGCAGAACCAACAGATACAGACATTATTTACTGCCACATGCCCAACAATTGGTTCACTTACTAGACTTGAGCATGTATTTGGTGTGTTATTCTTTGTGTTAGCCACTTTTTTAAATGTAGGTTTTAGATTAAAGATGTATTAGTAAATGAGAGTACTACCATGCACTTTTTGGACATATATGGAAGGATATTATAATCAAAATACTATCTTCATGTGATTATGCAACAATGAAAACTTATTGGGGTTAGCCCTGCAATACTCACACTGGCCTCCTGCTGAACTAAAGTCCTTTCTCTTCCACTGATCAATTTAAATTTGGATTATATAAAATCTAAGGTACAAATTAACAACATTTTGACTCAATGGAAACATCAAGATGCTAGATATATGTTAGATAACAAAGAGAAACCAGAATGTGAAGCAACCAAGAAAAAGTTATAAACAGGGTAGTAATAAAACTTTAGCAATTGACCAAGCTGAAGAATTACCTTCAATTTTAACGCCCATTCAATTATAGGCAAGTATTAAACAGGTTAATTTTTTAAGGGTACAATTCAATGTCATGATTAAGTTGCTCCTTTGTAACCAAGGTAACTAAGGTGAGTCGTGGAAATAGTTACAGGAGACCCTCCCAAACACCTTATTGGTGGGAGCCTCCTGCACCAAGCAACTCTTTTATTAAAAGGATCATGTTGAAAATGACCATCCATGGTTCATAACATCTAAATTTTCTGTGATACTTACAGATGATTATTTATCCAGAATTTACTATTAAAAATAAAAATAAAAAATTGAATAGAAAAAGCTTCAGGTATTTCATTAGCAGTTGATCTCTCGTGAACAACAAGGATAAAGCAGCACAAGCCCTTACAGAAACCAATTTGATTATGGTAAAGATCTGTTCAAAATTTCACTGTGTATTGGTGCAAGTCATCAGCTCGGCACCATACAGACAGGACCTATCGGACAAGGGCTAATAAATAACGAACCGACTGCCGAGTTTAGTATAATACTCGATCAAGCAAATATATGGATCACATAGGAGAACATAAGGAGAAGATATAACTATGCTATCAATGAAACTTTAAGACCTGAAATACCACAACGAGAGTCAAAAAGGGAAAAAGAAGAATGTAATCCCCACAACAAGTTATAATACAGCAATAATATAAGCCACCATTGATGAGTGTGAAAGTAGGAAAAAGAAGAGAAACGAGATCGAGCTCACCTGAAATCGCAGACCCGCAGGTGCCCTCCATCCTTGCATGTGAAGCAGTAGTCCTCCGCTATCTCCTCCTTGTTCAACTTATTCTTCTTCATCACTCACCCTCCTTTACCTAAACACAGACACAAGAAAAACTCAAGAAAGTTAACGCCTGTACTCCTCTGCTCTAAGAACCCCAAAGACCTCCATAAAACCCGCACTATTTCCCCCACACTCGTATCGCACGAAACAATCGATCGGAGACGCAGAAATTCATCATTCCTCTCGAAAGTCGAAAAAAAAAAAATCAAATCGAGTCCACGATCAAATCGGACTCCCGAGATCAGGGAAGAGCTCACCAAAAGCCTTAGGGCGGATTGGGCAAAGCGTCCCCCACGCGGAGAATCCACCAAGCGAGAGGGGGCATTCCAGAGGCTCTTGCACTAACCTCTTCTTTTTCCCTCTAATTCTTTATGTGTTAATGGAGAATCACATTTTTCAAATGACTCTTATGTCCTCAATATGGACAATCGACGGTCGAGATGGGGAGCGATGACGTCGGTGTGGGAAACAGCGTGTGGGAGATTTGGGTCGAGGAGGAGGGGGGGGGGGGCGGGGTTTAAACTTTGAACCGGGTTTGGTTTTCTTTAATCGGGTCCAACTCGAGTGAAAACATTGGTGTCCCAGCTGGCCGTCCGATGGACAATGGGCGGTCACGATGGGAATAATTGAGGTCGCGTTAAAAATTAAAGCGTGGTCGGCAGGATTCGAACCTGCGCGGGCAGAGCCCACATGTGTTAATGGAGAATCACATTTTTCAAATGACTCTTATGTCCTCGATATGGACAATCGACGGTCGAGATGGGGAGCGATGACGTCGGTGTGGGAAACAGTGTGTGGGAGATTGGGTCGAGGAGGAGGAGGGGGGGGGGGGGGGGGGGGGGGGTGGGTTTAAACTTTGAACCGGGTTTGGTTTTCTTTAATCGGGTCCAACTCGAGTGAAAAAATTGGTGTCCCAGCTGGCCGTCCGATGGACAATGGGCGGTCACGATGGGAATAATTGAGGTCGCGTTAAAAATTAAAGCGTGGTCGGCAGGATTCGAACCTGCGCGGGCAGAGCCCACATGATTTCTAGTCATGCCCGATAACCACTCCGGCACGACCACATTACATGCTGATTGGTAATGTAAAGCTTATAAATATTAGATATATGTTATTGATATTAAAATATCAGTTGTTTTTGCTACGTTTTAATAGTAAGTATAGCTAGTTATGATTAATATAAGTTTTTCTTGTCGGTTAATAGAATAATTATTTTAATATTTAGAGAAATATGTACATACAATAGATTTGAAGTGAATTGACAATTACCAAATACGATAAACATCACGATCGCTTTTAGTTTTCTATGATAGCGTTGGTCTTAAAATACTATACCTCTTTTCTTTTTTACTTTGGAGATTTGTGTACCCCTTAATAATCTTGTATGATATCTTTTTTTATAAATAGGTCAAATTATGTCATTTTTAGTTAATAATATTATATCCAGACTTCAACCTCATGTTAAATCAATCCAACTGTATATATCATCTTTGATAAAGTCATCTTTAGTCTCATGTTGTTGAGAAATAAGTGAACTAAAGGCTCATAAGTCTACCAATCTCCCTTACTTTCATAGTCATCTTTTGAAGCATTTAGTGTTGGCAAAATGTAAAATTATGTCAGTACGATCAAAACGGATAATTCATCGCATGCGTACGAATAAGGCTCGAAGAGTATGTGATAATAGACTTAATTAAATATAATGAGTGATAATCATAAATTAATGATGTACAGTTGTGTGCGTGTGAATAAGGCTCGAGTCTGTGATAATAAAAAAAATATAAGATGTGAAGAATGGTGATGGAGAGAAAACCTTTCATGGGTTGGGAATGTGATAGATTGACTGTTTCAAGCGACATAAGTGAATTGGACTAATGGTTTGCGTAGATGCTTAAAATTGCATTTAGAATAAATAGGTCAAGAAACAAATCCTAGGATTCCTCTTTGATCATTTGACCAAAACTCTCTCGCTCTCTCTCTAAAGCAACAAGAACTCACCAACTGCGTTGACTTGGAAAAGGTTCCAACTTGGGAGATGACCTCAACCCCGTCAGTACTAAACCTTCTTTCAATTCCGTTTACTTTGATGAGTCAGATAACGCGCAATAACTACAGACCTCAAACTGGACTTCCTACTTCTCAAGTCTTCTTGTCATCGAACCACTAATCATCATCCCTTCTCCGGTGGACAGAAAGAAGAGAGAGAACAGTGAAAGAAGTAAACAGGAATGAAGCAGTCAGTCATCTATTTGCTGGTTTCGTGAGGGAGGACACTCGTTGACATGATCAGTCTCTTCCCTCAGCTTCTGCATGACTATTACACCCATATCTCCATATCATCCACGCTTATATCTCCGTATAACTCACTCCCCATGCAGACGTCACTGTCTCCCGGCTCTCTCCGGCTGATCATCTCGCAGCTGACATCCGACGATGGCGGATGCCGCCGCCGCTCCTCGCGCCAGGCGGCTTCCTGCATCTGCGCGTCGACCGCCATCCCCGACTCGGACGCGGCGAGTTGCACAGACGGCGGCGACAAGCAGGCCCACGTCAGCGCCACGGCGCGGTCGGGGAAGTTGAGGCGGCCGGCATGGCTCGGGCCTCTGAGGAAGAAGACGGCGGTGTCGTGGGCCACCGCCGCGGCCTCCGGGGTCGCGTAGGAGCCGAGCCACAGGCGCTCGCCATTCCCCGGCACGCGGATCTCCGACACCCACTTGCCCCATCTCCGGCGGCGCACGCCCTTGTACTTCTTCTCGCCTCCTACCTGGCCGTGACTCATGGAACGGATCGATCGGGAACGGCCAAGCTGCGGTGTTGCCTCGAAGCACGGGGGGTTTATAGAGGTGAAGGCGATCGAGTTGACGGGATCCGAGGTCAACGTGGACTTTTTGGGAGGCTGGAGAGGTTGACGAGAATAAATCTCAACCAGAAGTGTTGGCCATTGGAACAGGAAAGTCAACATTTTCAAGGTCAAATACGGCGAGTAAATCTTTCGTACGGTCGCCGTTGGTGCAGTTGGAGGAAAACATTGCACACTAACTAATACGAAAAATTTTCTATATTTTTGACTGATGATGGATGATTTAATCTACATGACATTGCAAACATCGCTCAAGTTGTCACATCACTGATCATAATAATATTTCAAAGGTATTGACCAAGACGGGGGACCCGTAAAAAGAACCCAAATAACTGTTCAACACTGGCCAATTCCAACCATGTCGGCACCTCCGGCTAATGACATGTGGGTCCCAACCAGAAGAATTCAACCTGTGGTGGTAAATTAATTAGGATGAGAATAATCTATGGATGTGTTTATGGTGCATCAATCACCTCTTCTTTGTGGTTATGTTTGTTATATGATAGGATGATAAACTCTAGTAAATACTACAAAGAATAAATTATATGTTTAATAGTAGAGTTTTTTTATCTCTTGTAAATACTATAAAGGTTTTGTACTTATAATTATTTTCTTGTATGATCATTTGGATATTCTATAATTATAAGTTTTTAGATCATAAACATCCCTCAAATATATCATATAAGTTTTTTTTAAATTTTTTTTTAGTTAGATTATTCAATCCGACTTAAATTTAAGAACTATAATTAGTGTCCAAATCCTTTTAGATCTAAGTCATTTCTATATTTAAGTTTTTCAGTATATCAAATTTTAAATCTAACATTATCAATATTTCTAAAAAAAAATTCATACCCACTTAGTCTCTTATAAATAAATCATATTTTTTTTTTCAGTTTTTATCAATTTTAGTCCCTTTCATAAAAGTATCTCTATATTTCAAGTTACTAATTTAATCTATGTTGTTAGACTTAATTTTTTTTTACTCTCTGATTCAAAACAACGAGAAACCGTGTCTCTAAGATTTCTAACCTAAGTGTTGATCAAAATTTCTCAGATAAGTTTGCATATAAAGATGGTTTATTTTGGATAAGTTTACGACAAATGGATTACCATGTAGTGAGTGGCCTTATAGGATTCTGACGGCAAATCCGATCACTCAATAAGGATGAAGAAAATTATTTAGCTGCTTCAAAAGAACCATAAGAGAAAAAGGCCCCTGTGGAGTGTCACAATGTTGCACAATCATGCTTCTCAAAGGCAAAAAGTTCACATTGGATCATCTATATAGTACATAAGTATATAATACATGAAGTAATTTTCGAGTAAGTTGGATCCCTAATCGATAAAAGTTTTTATCACCTGCTTTAGACAAGTACAAAATCTTTAATGGACAATTAAATTATCCACCTCATGCATCAGTCCGCATGAATTGTTCTTGATTTCTGCAGCCTGATATTGTGAAATCTAAAATAAATAAGTAAATAAAAAATTAAATAGTTACAAAGATAATAGAACAGAGGTGAAATTTCTTTTGATGATTGATGAAAAATTAATAAAATCTTTGATGACATGTCACTAAAAGAATACTGTGAAATCAAAATAGCATATCAAAGACAAACATTTAAATAGATGTATTAGAAATAAAATTGGACAAAATACTTTGGAATATACAACTCCAACCAAAGCATGAACTGATGCTAGTCCTCCCTCCATCCATTTACCAACTGGGAATAAATAATTCATGCAACTTCATATTATCATACCTCGTGCCAAGGATTTCATAAATAATTCATGCAACTTCATATTCTCATACCTCGTGCCAAGGATTTAACCAAAAACTTCAACCTTCAGCATGAAACAAATAAAGGACATGAACAATTAGCAATCAGAAGTTACCAAAAGCAGCTGGAAAACAATTTAAATGGGAATACTTATTGTTATTTTTTTTTTTTGACAGAAGTAAGAAGACTTACCAATAAGAAAAACAAAAGACACTTTGCATAAATCAGCTTCTACTCTTCTAGACTAGATGAAATACAACCTATCTCCATGGATCCATGTATTCTCTCGACAACAATAATTTTTTGCTTTTCCTTCTGGCAACATTTCCAATTCAATAACCTATATACTTCAACAACTTCAAATAAGAATCCAAAAACTGGGTCCCTAAAGAATACATGGATTCATGGTTATTAATTCATAGTTGGATAAGTGAATTCTCCAAAATGAGAAAAACACTAGGAGAATACTTGTGGTAGTGGATACTTTTGACAGGTAAATTCTTCAGCGATTTAATATTATATATATTTCTCCAAATGAGAAATCATAAAAGGCATGCTTGGTAAAGAGCAAAATACTTTGTACTCTCATGGGTGATGCCATAAGGCAACAATTACATTTCATTCTGCTGCCTCTTCTATCAACTAAGGTGACAAAAAGAAAAGGAGAAGCATAAGCAAAGAGATGCAGGAGTGACAAAAAGATGAATTAAAGCATCAGTAATTTATAAATTAATTAGGCATGATATATCATGATTGCAAAGCGATGAATTAAAGCATAAGTAAATTGTTGTGTATATAAACTGTCTGAAAAATTCATGTGTCAAAAATGTTGGATCCATGAGAGTGAACATCAGTCCAAAAAATTTGAGTGTCACAATAATAAATCAAAGATAATAAACGTATACCAAAAACAATCAATAAATTCAATATGAGCTTTTTCCTCAAAACTCTAATTCCTTTAGAGTCAATAATAAGACATAAAACAAATGTATTAATAAGAAACTAAATGAACAAGCAGACCTTTTGAGGTTACTATTTGCATTAGTAATTCTACCAGCACCGCACAGCAGCTCCATCACAAATGATCAAAATTGATCACCATCTGAGTGTTTCTATTACAACTTAAAGATCATAGGAACTTGTGTCACTAACTACAAACTAATGGATATCCAATCCAAACGGCTATCATAAAGTTTTTTGAAGTCCTAAAACAAAATTTTGACACAAGTTAACCTATGATTTTGCAAATCAGAACTCTGTCAATCAATCATTTGCATTGCAATTAAAAATATTTAAAAGTGAATGTCGCATTAAAATAGACTAAACACAGTACTGGCAGTCGCAACATATGACATATGCATGCTTTGACAAAACAATTAAGTAACTTGCATAGGAAAATATGCTAACATTAATCTCATCAGCAACAAAACAAATAAAGTACATCTATGAAAATAGAATTAATTATCTTAGATATGACAGACCAAAGCCATGTAGGACTTGTTTTTGTAACATCCGGGCTTTATCATTACCTAAACCATCAAAATCAGGAGAATGAAATCAACTTTTTAACTCATTCAAACAATCTCCAACTGCATTGTTCACCGTAATCATGATTGTCTCATCTTACTCTTCTTAACTTTCTTCAACTTCTCCAAATTCCTTGTCTTCTTAATCTTCTTTTTCGTTCCATCAGCTTTGGCAGTTTCTTCAAGTTGCTCTCCATCATTTTCCTCCTCCACTTGCTTATCCACTTTCCCCTTCTTCCTCTTCATCTTGTTATTCAAAGATACACCTGCACTTGATTTATCACCGTCTCCTTCAATACCATCACCATAGTCATCCTGTTCTCCATCATCACAAAGTTCTTTATTATCCTTCTTGCCTTTCTTCCTGATAGCCTCCTCCTTTTTTTTCGTCCCTTGCTTCCTCTTTTTCTTCATAGCACTCTTCTCAACTTCCTTATCGTTGCCTTCTTCACCATTCTCATTTTCCTGCACACCATTATCATCATCCTTTGCTCCTCCATCCATTTTCATGTATCTTGTAATCAGTTCATGGATACGTCCCTTCTTATTCTTCCTCTGTTTGTCCATCTTCTGGCCAGAGAGCTGCTCACCCACTTCTCCAACATCGACAACCTCGCCCTCACCATCATGCTCAACGTCATGCTCCATACCTTTCTTCTTATCCACATCCATATATGCTGGCACGTTGATCTTGAGGCCCATCTGTGGGAGGGCCTGGAAGACCGGTAGGGCGACTGAGCCAGCGGCCTTCATGAGGACGGAGCGCACGTTTCCCCATCCCTTGGGCACGTGCTCCACAGCCCCTTCAACGATCGCGATCACGTTGTCTGCGATCTCCTCCGGTGTCATTGAGGCCCGCCCAACCTTGACGACGGTGCAGGTGCCTTTCGAGGGTGGATAAAAGAAGGCGGAGTTGAGGCAGCGGCGAAGCTGGAGGGGCCAGCAGGGGCGAGAGAGGTCGAGCGGGAGCGGCGCCTTCCTCTTGCGGAAGAACTCCTTGCCGATGAGGCGAGGGAGGAGGGGGATGATGCGGCGGTCGGCGAAAAAGAGGTTGTGCGAGTCGCAGAGGCGGCGGCGAGCCTCGTAGGGGCGGTAGTCGGAGCGGAGCGATGATAGGCCGATGGCCGCGTCCACGGAGAGGGAGAGCTCGCGGGCTCGGTCGAGGAGGGCAGAGGCGGAGGCGGAGGCGGAGGGGGAGCGGTCGTCGAAGAAGAGGCAGAGGGAGGAGGAGTGGTCGGAGAAGAGTGGGTGGGGGGCGGGGAGGAGGTGAGGGTTGACGCGAGTGGATTTAGTGTTAGAGGGGAATCGGTGGAGGGAAATCTGGAGGTAGAGGAACTCATCGTCCTCGAAGAGCTGCTCCTTGCTGTCGCGGGAGCGGAGCCACTGGAAGAGCGCGTCCGCTGCTTTCGTTACCGCCTCCCGGTCGATGCGAGACGAGCCGACGGGTGCCGCCGCCCCAGCCGTCATTACTCTTCACAGAGAGAGGAAAGGAGAAGGCAGAGCTGCGGAGGGGAAAGACGAAAGAAGAGGCGAGCCCAAGAGAATAAGCCGGCGGCGTCCTAAAAACCCTAGAAGTCATCAGATCGGGTTATCGGATCTTATATTGGATTCGGATCCTTACCGGGCACGAAAGATGCGATGTGTTGTACATCACTTTAATGAATATAAATATTTTCTTAAATAAATAAATATATAATCTTAATTAACAGTCTTAAATTTATTTCTTTATACTTAAGTTTAGAAAACGAGATAATCGATAAGTATGATAAAAATATATTTGAAAATATTCAAAAAAAATTCACATCAGATCCGTCCATCAGAATCTAATTAAAGGTTTTAAGAGGATTGTAGATGTATATGTTTATGAATGCTCTTCACAAACCATTTAAATTTTATTTAAACATATCAAATATACACAACCAAATACAAATAACTCTAATCACCGGAAGGCACGCAATCACATCATCCCATAAAAAGGAAGGGTTGAGATGCACAGTCTTACCCATGTCTTCTGTGTATCAAAAGAAGACCAGCAGACACAGAATCCATTACCATGGATTCCCATTTGTACGTTCACAGTACATAGATGTGTTCTAGCAAACACAGCTCTATGCATGCTGCTCCATAAGAGAAGCCATATCTCTCTCTCCCTCTCCCTCTCTCTCTCTCTCTCTCTCTCTCTGGTTGCACCACCAGCAGCAGAGAAGAGGAGAGAGCAGAAATAGATCTTCTCTCTGCATTGGTCTCTCTCTTCACTGGTTGTTGCCAGTCAGTGGCTTTCTCTCTCCTTTTGCCTCGCTTACTTGGTCTCAATCCGTAGCCAAAAGGCCCCATGGATGAAAGGATCCCACCTGCTGTTTACTTGCAGTATTCCCCTTGTGGTGTTCACTCATCTCCCTCCCCTCACCACTCCCATGAGGTCTCTAGCCACCTCAGACGGAGAAAGGTCTGCCTCCCCCAATCTGTTCCTCCTTTTCTCCTGTGATGTGATGTGGGGCTTGCGATTGTTGATCTTCTTTGTGATAGGAAATCAGCAGTACTCGTGATTAATTGGTTCATTATCCGTTCTGGATTGGTTTATGATTTCTTTTGATCTTGATTTGTTTATGATTGCTAGAATTTCGTTGGGGTTCATTATCCAGTCGACCTGTTGATGTTAAATGTTGAATTTTTAGCTACGTCAATATGTTCAGTCACAAAAATTGTTGGATATATTGTGGAGGTTCACAATTGGTTGCTCCTGTTTCTGCTGGTTTTGTCTTAATCACTGTGCTGCATCAGATACTGAGTAAAAGGAACTTATTTTGGGGCAATTGTGTGGCTTCTGAATCTACTCAAAATAGTAATTCACTAAAAAAATTAGCCAATGGTTACATGGCACCTTTTGCATCACTTTGACTTGGTGACTATTGCTATATTGGTTTGGTTTTGCATTAGATGTTTACCAAATACATAAGCCGTTGTGGATTCCAGAATAATCATGATTTGTGCTATCACTGTGATGTATGCCAATGTAGACTCTCTCCATTAATGAGCAATGCTTTATTAGTTTGGTCAAAACTTTATTATCATTGAGATGCACAATTCTTGTTGTCATTATAGAGTACTCAGTGACCTAATTTCTTTTTCGCATTGATCGGTACTTGCCATTTTGAAACCTGTGGAGCTATCTTTGCAGGTATTTGGATGGACTGTTGGCTGAGAGGCAAAAGTTGGGACCATTTCTTCAGGTTTTGCCATTTTGCTATAGGCTTCTAAACCAAGGTATGCTTTCCTATGTTGCTGGACTGGCTGTTGTAACATCCATTTATCCAATTTAGTTGATGTCTTGGCTTCTGCTATGCATTTTCTCATTTTCCATGATCAGGCTATGTTGGAAAATTCATTTGGTGAATTTACTTGTTGAATGAATTGTGTTTATTTTGGAATTAGGAGTTCTTTGATTTTAGCAATCTTCCAATGGAATTGTTCATAGTGACACTAGAGTTGTACTATACTATCTCTTATCAAGTTGAATATTTATAGATGACACTGACATGTTAATTTTTTCCTCCCCAAATCCTGCATTGCCAGAAGCTTTGTGCGCTGGACCACCCTTCATTTTTTAAAAAGTTGGATTTCTTTTCTTTCTTTTCTTTTCAAAAGGGCCAATTGTGTTATCTTGCACTCTTTGCTTTATTTAGCTAATCAGAGATACATATGCTCTTCTTGGTTTCCAGCTATGTTCTTGTATGGTTTTCTGGTTTACTATCACTATTTTCTGTGAGCTAATAATTTCCTGCATGTATTCTTTTCATTATTTAGACACCCCTATCTTGATCTGATAAGCTATGCTCATTGTATAATTAAGTAAACTTAGCTCAAGTGCAGGAAAATTATATCAGTTTTATCATTCCATATCATCTGCTTCATTCATAAATTTGAAATGAAATTCTGCTCGCATGAGGCTTCTGCCACAATAATTTCTTCTTCCTTCTAATCAACTCCATCTTCGGTATTGAGATATCAATGTTGTTGCAGAAATTGTGCAGGCTTCTGGTTTAGCAGCTAACCGAACTTTTGTGGATCATGAGAGAATTGAGCATGTCACTCCATTAAGATCAACTAGGCACCCATCCAATGGTGGACCCATGGATCTGGAGTAGTAGTCAGGAACGCACACAGAGGTAATACTGTTATACTGTTCGTTGAGAGCCATATTTATGTATATCATTATATGTTCGACCCTCTCTCTCTATATATCATATACATGTATGCATATATTTATATGTATGTACGTACCATTCTGTATATGTTTCTGCATGTGTGTTATGCAATTGCGAGCCCCTTTTGTCTTGCTCTAGGAATCATTGACTTCTTTACTATCCAAAGGGAGAATGCCAGAACTTGAGTGGCTTCTAAATATTGGGAAAAAGAAGCCTGTTTGGTAAGTAGATTGATAAAACAAATGCTAAAAGTTTTCTAAGCCTAAACAGGTTGAATTAAGAGCTATATCATGTTCCTAAAATGGAGTTGCAGTCATAGAGAAAATTACATCAAATGTTTTCAGAGATCTGCCGACTTATATAAGATAATTCTAATCTAGAAGAAATTCTTAAGATGCACTTTGGGTGATTGAGATTTCAATTATATTGTGTCATTTCATAAAATTACATCCTGCCGAAATGTTTGAGTTGCAAATATGGCCATGAGTCCTTATAGTTGTTTCCAACACTATGAAATATGTGATATCAGCTCAACTTGGAAGCAATAGGAAGACAATGAGGTAGTTGTAGTTTTTTACCTTGGAGCAGATATCATCAATAATCAAGATATTTGTACTTGATGCCGAGAAAATCACTTCGTTCGACATTTTCTTTTTCCCTTTTTCTTTTTGAGTGTGTCTATTTACTTCGGATTGACCCACCCAAGCAACTTTTGCTTTGACTCCTAATGCATACACTCCCACCCAAGATTATGTTTGCATCCTGATGTTAATGGTCAACCATGGAGAGCTCTAATTAAAAATCTACTAGTAGTTATTTTGGAAGAAATTAGTAATTAGCATTTATGTCACTTTAATTGTCCTTCATCTTTTTTATAAATATAGAATTTCTCTTGGTTTTGTAGCTGATATCGATTAGATGCGGTGTTGAAACTTTCAGCAGGGTCTTAAAGTTAGTTTTGTTCATTATTGAATGGCAGCAGTCAGATTCAGTCTTGTCTGGGTTTGCATTAGGAGGATAATTTTTATCACACATGTGATTTAACTTTGAAGGTCTGATATAGTAGGAAGTATGAATAGGTGAAGCTCCAAATGTAATATAATATTTTTTATAAAAAATCATGATGGTTATTAGACTCATAATTGTGGACAATTCTCGCTATTGTTACGCTCAGTGATCAGGAAGAGGAGATTGTGTCCAAGTCGATGAAACTCGTACATTTCAAATATGCATCCACTTGTAGCTTCACCAAGAGGGGTGTGCAACTGCAATCTACCACAGTTTGCGGTAAATCTTGGAATTCCCTCCCTCTCTCATTTCATTATCAAGTTCTTGGTGTAAGACTGCCATTGTGTCCTCTTGTTTTCACCAACTTAAACCTGACTTTTCCTTAAGTACCCAATGATTATCCTGAAAGAGGCTCCAGAAAAGGAAGGAAAAGAGGAGGTCGAGGAACACTTGGTAGGTGTCACAATTTCCATTTAACAATTTCAAGTAAGGAAAATTCATGCTGACACCCACAAACACAGTCAATAAATAGCCAAATCTTGCAGGATCTTTGTTGAATTGAATAAAAGTTGAATCTTCATTATCCCTCCTTTCCTTGCATGTAAAGATTTATGAATATGCTTGGGTTGGGGTGGTAACATCGGCAATGTTGATCATGGAATCCATTGCCATGCTTCCTGCCTGAGAATATCCGGTAGAGAATTAATAACCTAAAAGATCAAAATGCTATTAATGCCGATTTAGGTGCTACGAGGTCCAACTAGTCCACTAGATTTCTTAATACTTCTATTTTGATGCCATTCAAATTTAGAAGAGCTAATATAAGATATTTTGCTCAATATAGTATTCTTTTCGATATTCTTGTTACCTGGGGTTATCTGTAATGTGAGAATTTCTTTTGTGTTTGAAGTATTATCACCATGGTTACCATTCCATTTAGGAAAATGAATACTTTCACAGAACAGCGATCCTTCAAGCATCAGCTCCAGGTCGGAATGGAACTGCTGGAGTTAATACGAGCCCTATCATAAAGAAAGTAATCAGGCTAGATATTCCTGTTGACCAGTATCCTAACACATGCAAAAATTTTCTAGCTTTGATTCTTTGTGATGTCTCTTCTCTCTACCTAAATAATGAACTCTAAACAATTCTTTTAAGTAATATTTCTCATATGACCATATTTCCATCTTGCAAATATTTCTAGGATGTTTAATCTAAAATTTACTTTTGTTCTCTAAGAAACCATTGAGTTTTACAGAAGCTATATAATTAATTACTTGTCTATTAACTACTCAATTTTTTGTATGTGACCAGGAAAAAAAGACTAAGTGATAAACCTGGATACGAGCCACCTAAATGAGCCACTGCATGTGCTTGTGGCGGCAGAGTTTACAGCAGACATAGTTGACCATCGTTGAAATCAAGCTGTGACCATATTAGATCTTTTGAAGCCTATGGTACATAATATAATCTCTCTCTGTCTTCATCGGTGTGCATGCACATGCTTTCTTGTACCCATGCACTTCTGACACCAAATGTCGCATGCAACCACAATTTATTGAGACTGCTCAATTCTTCATCTTGCAGGTTGAGTCCATGGATTACATTATGAAGCAACAACTGAGGGAGTTGGCTATCTCAAATGGTACTTTGAGAGATGAAAGCCCTCATATGAGCCCCAGCACATCTCCCTTCAACAGCACAGGAATGCATGCAACCACAATTTATTGAGACTGCTCAATTCTTCATCTTTCAGGTTGAGTCCATGGATTACATTATGAAGCAACAACTGAGGGAGTTGGCTATCTCAAATGGTACTTTGAGAGATGAAAGCCCTCATATGAGCCCCAGCACATCTCCCTTCAACAGCACAGGAACGAAACGGGCAAAAACAGGCAATGGTCTACGAGTTTCTAGCAAATAAACTCAATCTTGATTACCAAATTCAGGTTTTGTTACCTTGTCAGAGAATTTTTCTGATAGACATGGCTGCTAATTGATGGTGCTGAGATCCGTGATGATGCCGGGATCAGTAGCAGGGCTTTGGACCCCAGTTAGATGATTTATAGGCAGTTCCTTGGATTGGTCATATTCTGCGATACAAAAGTTTTCTGTGTGACAAGTACCTTTTAACTTCTGCTCATGAACTCAGCTATTGAATTTGTTTAATTGCATGTTCTTTATGTACTTTTGCTCTTCAACTAAACTTATTGTATGTTTGCTATTGTAATAACTTCAAATCAGAATGGATTCAGTGACATGTGATTATAATAAATTTTTTTATCTTTGGATTGCTTATGTGCTACATATCTTTCTTTACTCCTAAATTATCTTCATGTATTCATCAACATCACTGTAATGGTGCCTTCTGACCCTGCAACATCTATTTGTTATGATGCATTCTTCTGGTTTGTATGCATTTCCATGGGACCCAACTGTGACCATAATCTAAATATGAGCATCTGCTCACACTTTTGTTATTCCGCATAATATAGAAAATGCATCCACTTGAAGCATTTTGGATATTACACACTCTTTTTGTTTATAATATTTTGTCTTTTGATCAGTGTATTATGTGTCAAACATAATTTTGTCACAGAAAAGTTGATGTGCAAGTCAACCTCGACGGATACTCGGTAAGTGTAAAATTGTCTATCATATAGAGACTTCACATCTACACAATGAATTCATCATGTCAACACCGATTGTTCTTCTCTTTTATACTTCTCATATCTTATTTAATTTAATCATCGAAAGGATCAAGTCGGAAACAATTGACACTTATCTTATTTACATGCATAAAAGCTTTCGAATACATAATTCAAGTGTCGTATCCTCATCGCCCGTCATCGGAACCCAAGTCGGTTATCTACATAATTTGGGTCGACAACAACTAGTCTTAGGGCTTGGAATCAGATCAAGCTGTCTCTGGATCAACAGTCAGACTTATGGATTAACAATACTACTCAGGATTGAAATGCTTCTCTGCAAAGAGAGTGGGTTTTTAACACATTGACAGTGATTTGGCTGACTCAAAAGGATACTAAAATTTCATGTGGAAGATAGAGCACCACAAATCATTTGCTTTGTTGATGCATCATTGTGAACTTTGAGCTGTGATAGATTAAGATGATCTTAGAGTGTTGTTACCAAACAAAGAGAAACTATCTGCTTACCATCTGGTATATGTCAGCTGAGGAAAATACACTCGCCCGTTCTAGTGATTTAACAATCTTCAGAACACAATGTAGATCATAAAAAGAACTGATCTTAAAAAGTTGTCAAGATCCTTTCCTAAACTCCATCTAATCAGACTCACTTGATTTGGCATCACACAGAAGAAGACTTTATAACAGCCTCTTAAGTACCTCAAGGATTGGAAGAGAAACCGAAAACGACCGGATGAACTTACTCGGAAGGAGCTTCTGAATGCCACGATGAAAATTTTCACATCATCATGACAATTTAACGATAAGCGAAACACATCCTGCCTATTCATAATAATAAAGACAAGAACAACATTCAGTGTTATGTTTCTCGATCGCCCTAGAAGCATTTCATCCAAGGAATGACATGTGACATTAAGTGCCGAAGCATAATGTTTAGCAAGTGATGTGAGTCGAGTACAAAGTTTTGGATAGTTTTACATGCATTTCCACAGAATTATTTGCTGGTAGGCTAGGGTGCAGTTTATCTCCATTTCTCTATCTCTTTTGAGGTTGCCTTTATCATCTTTCTTGTAATCTCCATAAGTTCATCAAACAGGATTTCAATCTGATTCCTGACAACAAAAAAATAAAAAACAAGGAATGAGAAACATTAAAGATTTATGCTTGGCATTAAAGTTAAAAGCATACAATTAACGGATAGCAGCAACAAATATGACTTCTCATCGTGAGGACGACATCAAGAGTGAACCACATTAATGATCAGTCAAGAACAACAATTTAATGGCTAGAACTAATATGCTTGATAGTGTAGTCAATATCAAGATTTTTAGTCCATGGTTAACTATCCCTGGGTGGAAAAGGTGGAAGGTCCAAGAGAAAGAATCAGGATAATGGAGCACAAGACATGAAAATTGTCAGAAAGCTCGTGAACCAGGAAGTTGAGCTAAAACAAATTCACTGAAGCACAACGGTTTTTGGACATCCGTAGAACAAAACACGATAATTGCTCAAGATAAAAACTAATAGCTATTAACATGATTTGGTGTCTTCTACTGCCTTTATTAGTCTTAGCAAATAACAATGATCTGTGTAAGCAACACCATTATAATAATTTGATACTTATTTTGTCAGCTAAATTGTATTCAATACTTATCATCAAATTGATTGTGTTGGTTTTAGAAAATCTAACATGTTCCTCTTGATGTTCAGATGAGTACCAAAATCTGACACAAAGTTAACGCTTAAGAAGCAGGATGTCATTCATGATAATTAGTCATGTTAGACTTGGTACAAAAACAAAAAGAAGGATTACTTACTCAGATGAACCATTTCGCACTTTATGGAACAACTTTCCCACATTTGTATATCTTCGGTTCTCATCATATGCAACTCCTCTCCCAACACCGTAACCAAAACCTAACCCTATTCCACATCCAGCTCCAAATCCAAATCCAAGCTGTAAGCCAGGGAATCCAGCCCCTATTCCTGCACCTGTTTAATGAGATGGAAAGTACAGACATTCATATACATCAGTCAAGTCACAAACCATATGCAGAGGCACAATCTTAAGTAGGCTTATAGTTCCTATGGCATATGTACTGCCTGAAGAAAAACCTTTACCACTTTTAAGTTTCAAAATATGATTTAGCATTTAAATGACACTGAAACCATAGCATACAGTACATAGATGATTCTCATATTATTATGCACGACAAGAAATCAAACCTATACATATTGGCCTTCTCCTATTCGTCGGAGACAGCAGCTACCTGTGGCGGCAATTGCTACTTTGCATAACATATTCTTGGTTGCATATCACGATTCAAAGAACATAAAGATAGCAGGCGCTCATTGCAAATCAAAATGCATATTTTAGTTCTCCCGATCGAGTTCATATCTACTTCACAAACATCCATAGATGCATTTTGTGTCAAAGATCCGTGCTTGCCGACAAACGGTGGATAGGCATGAGAAGTTATCCTTCATTATAAAAAGAAGGTTCACCCAATGCTAGGTATACCGCTTATGTTCTAAATCCCGGCGTGAGATGGGGGAAAAAGGCTATTTCTAGCTCAACCTCCTTTGAACTGGTAAATTGTGTCACTTGATGTGCAGTACATCCTCGAAGCAAAGTTCAAAGATACAGCAACCAAACCTATCAAGATTCAAGCTTTTCCAAACACTTAAGGGTTTTGGAGACTCGAGGACCCGAAACCTACCAGAGCTTTCAAGGATCAACCAAAACAAGGGCAGAGAGGAAGGGAAAATTAGAAGAGAAAAGGAGACATGTACGAGTACAAGGAGATGGATATAGAGGCCACTACCTCCGACGAGACCGACGCCGAAGCCGACGCCACAACCGGCACCGAAACCGATGCCGGGCCCAACCTTCCCAAGATCCTTCGTCTTCAGCACCGGGAGCCGCCACAGCAAACCCTTATCTCCGCCGCCGCTGCCGCTGCCGCCGTTCCAATCCATGCCGTCCCAAATAGCCCGCTCTCGCTATCCGTCCCGACGCCGCTCACTCCCGATTTCTACCCGCGGCTACCAAAAATATCTCTCACTGAGTTGGGGCAGACAGCCACGGTGGGATCCATCGCCACAAAATCGTGTCACTAGAAATCGCGTTCCCTGACTCCGGCGAGACAGCTGATGGGTGCGAATGGAAGAGACGCGGGTATTCTCTCGCTGAGTTGGGGCAGACAGCCACGGTGGGATCCATCGCCACAAAATCATGTCACTAGATATCGCGTTCCCTGTCTCCGGCGAGACAGCTGATGGGTGCGAATGGAAGAGACGCGGGTATCCAAACGATCTAAATCCGAATCCGATTCGAACGAACGAAATAGATCCAAATCCTTGGAAGCAATTTAACTCATAAAACTTGGATTATTTGTAACGCAACCCATAAATAATCAAAATAAACATACGAGGAGAGAAAAATGGAGGAGACTTGGCACGTTAGACCCAATTTTGGCGGCAGTCGCGCCAAATCCCACAAAAATCCGAACGGACTCGTGTTCTTACGTGTAGACCGTTACGGAAAACGAGAAGCACCAACGGAATCGAAGCAAGAGAGAGAAAGCAAACAGGATCTGGAATTAGGATAAATAGAGAATAATTAATTCATCTCACCTGGTAAATCCCCAATAGTAACTCTCCTATTTTAATCAGATCCCCAATTCAAACTCTCGTATTGAAACCCACTGCAACCCCATTTTAGAATCATTATTCGCTTCAGCTTCTCTTCAATTCCCCTTTCAGAGATTGGGTTATAGATAGATAGAGAGAGAGAGAGAGAGAGAGAGAGAGAGAGAGAGAGAGAGAGAGAGAGAGAGAGGATGTCGAGTGGAGGTGCGACGGCGGAGTTGGTGGTGTCGTTCGGGGAAATGCTGATCGACTTCGTGCCGGACGTGGCAGGCGTGTCCCTTGCGGAGTCGGGGGGGTTCATCAAGGCGCCCGGAGGAGCCCCCGCTAATGTCGCTGTAGCCATCACCAAGCTCGGTGGCCGGTCCGCGTTCATCGGCAAGGTCTCTGCTCGCCCCCATCCATTTCGCCATTGGGAGAGGATCGATGGAAGGATGTCGGTCTCCTCCTCCCGTTCTCGTTCCACGAGATAATCAATCTTGTAATTCTGGTGCAGTTTGGAGATGACGAGTTTGGTCACATGCTGGCGGACATACTGAAGAAGAACGGGGTGGAGGACGAAGGGGTCCGGTTCGACCCCAATGCCCGCACGGCCCTCGCCTTCGTCACCTTGAAGAGCAATGGCGAGCGGGAGTTCATGTTCTACCGTAACCCCAGCGCGGACATGCTCCTCACCGAGGCAGATCTCAACCTTTCCCTCATCAAACGCGCCAAGATATTCCACTACGGCTCCATCAGCCTCATCTCCGAGCCCTGCCGGTCCGCCCATCTCGCCGCCATGCGCGCTGCCAAACAAGCTGGTATATTCCTCTCCTATGACCCCAACGTGAGGCTTCCTTTATGGCCGTCCGAGGAAGCCGCTCGAACCGGCATCAAGAGCATCTGGAAGGAGCCCGACTTCATCAAGGTGACATTTTTTTTATTATTTTTAATCCCATCTCGGCGGTCAATGCGCCAAACTTAAATCGGGTTTGAGTTTCCGCAGGTTAGCGACGACGAGGTCGCTTTCCTGACACAAGGAGATCCACAAAAGGAGGAAACTGTGAAGACGCTGTGGCACGATGGATTGAAGCTGTTGGTGGTCACAGATGGTGAAAAGGGCTGCAGATACTTCACAAAGGTGCCTTTTTTTTAGTGAATTGTAACCTTGTGCAAGCGTCTGATGACACTCGTATGCTACAAGAACGTATTCATTTTCGGATTTGGCATGCAATTTCTAGGATTTTAAAGGACAAATACCAGGATATGCGGTGAAAACTATTGATACCACTGGAGCCGGAGATGCATTTGTTGGTGCCCTTCTGGTTTCGATTGCCAAGGACAACTCCCTCTTCAAGGTTCTTCTTCTTTGGTACTCCCCCTATTCTTCTTTGTCCTCTTTTCTTTATTCTGATCTGCTGGAACACATCATTCATGCTTTTAGAATGAAGAGAAGCTGAAGCAGGCACTTACGTTTGCGAATGCTTGCGGAGCAATTTGCACGACGAAGAAGGGAGCAATTCCGGCTCTTCCAACTGCATCGATGGCAATGGAATTGGTTGCCAAGGCGAAATGAGTTATCCATCTCCCATATACGCTTGCTTTTCTCATGCGCTGTTCTTAATTATCTATGAACCGAGAAACTTCATGTTGTCTCAATAAAAAAAATTATTCCTAACGTTATCTATATATTTATCAAAACCGTGACCCCTTGTGTGTTATCGAAACATAATTCCTGCTTTTGTTTATGCTATTTAATCTGATGTGCCTACATTAGCCATTGTTGAGGAATTAGTGTAAGGTTCTTTAATTTGTATCTCAAATTGTTGCTAATGCCATAATAAAATCAAATTGATTTATGACTAATCAATATCAATTATTTTCAATAATCAACCTTTTTCCATTTTAATTATAATAACATATGTGTGTATATGTAAACCTCAAAAGCAAAATTGTTACATGCATATCTATCTTTTTTTATTTTTTATATGTCATAGAAAATTAGGAATTATGTATGATACGGTGTGACTTGACTTCTGTTTCTACAAGTGAAATTAGGATAAAAAGATGTGATATAGGGATAGGTAGATAGATAGCTATATTGGCATGCACTTGATAAATATTACTCCTATTACATAATTCAATCATATTCTATTAGCAAAAAAGGAATTTAATTTTTTTAACATTAATTATAATTCAAATAAAAAAAGGAGAAACTCTATATTGTTCCTGTCTTTCTTTATCTCATTCATAGATATTCGATTTCATCTTGAATTCATTTATGTTTTTTAGTACTCAATCAACTTGATCGTTATATCATAATAATAATAGGTAGAAATTGAATGAATTTTGATATTCTATATAAGACTTTTATAAGTGTAAGTGATACTTTTTTAGGAATGCTTTATCAATTCATTTCTATTTGTACTAGTCAAAAATTCAAACTTGTATTGTAAATACTCTTCGTTCCTTTGGAATTATGAAATTTAGACTCATGTGACAAGCCAAGGACCTAAAAGAATTACTATGGAAATATCATATCTAGAGGCTCATTTACTCCATAATTTAGGCAGAAACGGAGTTGTGATGCTGGGATCTTGGGTAGACAGAAATATCATATCCTATAGATGGAAGAGGTCGCGTTATTATTTTTTTCGAAAAAAATGTGGTTCCTGTTATAATTCAAAAATGATTTGTGTATATATTTCATAAAAACGTGAAATCAAAGTAGGGGATAAAGTAGTCGGAAGACATGAGAATAAATATATCATTTCAAAAAGTTTGCCTACGCAAGATATATGCCCCTATGTGAAAGATAAAACTCTTGTTGATATGGTCTTCAACCCATTAGAAGTACCATCATGAATGAATGTGGAACAAATATTTGAATGCTCGCTCGAGTTAACGAGGGATGATAAAATCCATGGATGTTCTAATGGACATTACATACTTGTTACACAACAACCCCTTAGACGAAAGGCGAAGCAAGGGGGACAACAAGTAGAAGCAAGGGGGACAACAAGTAGGAGAAATGAAAGTTTGGGCTCTAGAGGGATTTGGTGATGCTCATATTTTACAAGAGATGCTTACTTGTAAATTTAATCATATTAGATCTCGTCAAGAAGTACTTGGTGCTACAATCATTGGAGGAAGAGTTTCTAACTCAGAAGATGCTTGAGAATCTTTTCGATTTCTCTTTCGAGAACTACGATCTTTAGATCTAGATATGAATCATTTCCTTGGATTTGGGAAACTTCCATATTAATAGGAAGGAAGCTTGATCTGAATTCAACAAATAAAGGCTTGGGACATCAAATTTTACACAATGGAGAGATAGTCGGAGAGGTGACAAGACGTTTCATTATAAGACCAATAAATAAAAAAAAGATGGATTGTTTTGTGAAAGAATCTGGGCTATAAAAAGTGAAATTTGTGCTTATAGAAATTATCGAGTGATTGGAGCTAAAAAAGATGACTCGAACAATGGAGGTGAAATTTGTTGATTCTAGGATACGAAGATATCAAATGCGATACATCAAACTTGCATGTCTAGTTGACTCATGTGTGGTATTCGAAACGTCTTCCTAGTTATATCGTGAATCTTTTAGATAAATCTCTTAATGAATTAGAAGGCTTAGTATCTTGTGATGTGTGATTTGATCAAAATTTTTGTTTTACAATCTCGGACTTAGAAACTGTCATCCCATTCAATTTGATTGGGGTGCCCCTCGATTCTAACATGTGTTTTCCAAGAAGTAAAAGTAACATGAAACTCAGAATTATAGGTGTATTCAAATACTTCCAAATGAAAAGGGAATTGATCCATGGTCGATTCTGTATAAATAGGAATTGCTAGTTATACCTCGTGAAAAAGAAAAAGACTTTTTGTAGAATCGACTATTCCATTTCTTTATAGAGAGATTTCGTTTACGCAAGCAAATATAGCATGGTTACAGAAGTCTATCTATCACATATATGCTTCAAGAGGCATCATGGGATAACCATCGAGGTGAGCATGGACCTAAAGGATCGAATAGAATGATATATAGACAAGTATATCTATCACATATATGCTTCAAGAGGTATCATGAGATAACCATCGAGGTGAGTAGGGATCTAAAGGATCGAATAGAATGATATATAGACAAGTAAATCCCTTACGAGTCTGAAAATATTCTTTTAAGGGGATTCATTATTAACTTTCACATCATGATTTTACTATGGGTCCTTCACTTTCATTACATCAGACTGATAGAATATCTCAAGAAATAGCAATAGAGTTTTTTCGAATATTTGTAATTCATGATTTAATCAGAGAACATGTTGTTTCTAACATAGGAATTCTTAAAAGTCAAATTCCGGAAAAAGAACCCATTGTATAGGAAATAAAACATCCTCCATTATTGAATAAAACACCCACCTTGTTTACATCCATTAGTTTGTAAGGCCTTCAATGCAGAAGACTTTGATAGGGATCAAATGGCTATTCATGTAACTTTTGCCTTTGGAGGTTCAAGTAGAGGCTCATTTACTTATGTTTTCTCATATAAATCTCTTGTCTCTAGCTATTAGGGATCCTATTTACATACCAACTTAAGATATGCTTATGAGACTCTATTTATTAACGATCGGGAATCATTGAGGTATTTGTGCAAATAGGTATAATCCATGTAGATATAGTTGCATAAACTACCAAAATAAAATAAAAAATTGATAATAAAAAAATGACTATAGGTATACCCAAAAAAAAAGGAACCCTATTTTTCTAGTTCATATGATGCACTTGGAGATTATCAACATAAATAAATTAGTTTAGATAGTCTTTTGTGGCATGTTGCATCAATGCCACATCTCAGACTCAGAAAGACGATCGTCTACTCCTAAAATTAACCAAAATCGTATGCGATGATGTTGTGCCACAATATGACCTCTCCGAAAAGTCCGAAATGACATTGCATAGCGTCAACCTAAGCAAATCGGTCAATGCCTGTATAAGACATATGAGCCGCCCGCCCGAGGGATCGAAAACCATTAACAAGCTATATACGACCAACCTCCTTTTGTAGGTATAAAAGATATCCTCCTGACCAACACAAGGAATCACTCTCTTTTAACTTAATCTTCGAATGGGTCAGGTCGAAAATTTTCTAACTCTAATCTGTGTGCGGACCCAATGGGTATATCTCCTTGCTCGATCACCTTAGAAAGGGGACGATTGCATTAGATCCACCGGCATTGATAACCAAAAAGACTACGTGGGCGACCCTTGCGTGTCCTAGTTCGGACCATGTCGTGCTCATGACTCAGCCATGACGTAAGATTCCTAACATGAAGGAAACTATGGGGGATTTGGGGGGTAGAAAGAAGGTTGCGACCCTTAATTTTGTTGATAACAGAGAAGAAAGCAAGGAGCTATATATTTGAGCACGGGGAGTAATCGTATGGTATGGTCATGATGCCTAATTTTGATGTTTTAGAAAGTGAATATAAAATAATTTTAAAAATATAATATTGGTTATTTTATTTTTTTTTTCCTTTCCCCTCTTCAAAATTATGTCATATCATGTTTAATAAAAAATTAATTGGTTGTCCATGATCAAACCATCTGATTCCTTCTGGTATACAAATACATAATATACTATAGTACTAATATGTTGAAGGGGGTGAAAGGAGGAAGAAGAAAAAGGAGAGAAAACAAAAAAAAGTATACTAAAAAAAGATAAACAACTAACTGAGGGTTTATTAAAAGAAACCTCGTGATGATGAGCCCTAAAGAATTGAGGGTTTATTAAGTTTAAATTAAAATAATATTTCTAATTAAATTAGATCAAATCATCCAAAATGGATTGAGTTTGCATATTAGTTCATGCTCGAATCAATAAATTTCGACATATATTGATTGGTTTGGACGATCAAAGTTTCTAATGGATATTCACGTTACTTATGTCTTCGTGACATGTATACTTGGTAGAGTGTAATCATATATCTAGTATCATTTATCATCCATTAAAAAACCTTAATCAATCAAGTTAAGAACCAACCTTATTACTGTATCAAGATCCACCCTCATTTTAATTATGAACTATTAAGGACAAATAATTAAATTGTGAACTATAATATGCATAATGGTTTCGGGAGTTTATTCATAAAAATAAAAAAATAAAAAAAAACTACTAATTCACCTTTTGAGGGAGAAAGACTTGAGTGATGGTTAGCTTAAAGTTAATAATTTACTTGAGTTGCTAATGCCTCAACCAATTTGCTCAGCTATTAAAGGGTAAGCATTTATTTTCCAAGATATGTATATGATAATATGCAATTTGGACACTAAATAATATTTACACTATGCTTTTTTACTTCCTTTTTATTCATATTTATTTAGTTGACTGTTTGCTTTTGTTGATCAGGCTTGCTTAGGCCTTAGTTATTTTGAGCTTCTCCAACACTTGTTGATCTCCAAGTTTGGTCAACTGCTACAGATGCATCTCACCTTTCCTTGGAGAACAGATGTCATAGAAGTCAACATAAGGTGTAAAATCAAGCATTCTAGTTTTATAATGTTTTAACTTTTAAGACAATGATATTAGATATAATTTCTCTGACATATTTTGATATATGTCAACTTTTAAGGTCCATGAAAGAAGAAATATGTGATATTTTGAAAGAACTTTCAATCTCAAAATAGTATGAGAATCCTTGTCAAATTCTTAATTAGTTGCAGCCACAACATAGACCTTGTCTAAAAGGAGAGATACATCTTATGACACCACAGTTTATATTATTATCAACTTAGATCTATCAATTTAATGGATCAGTTACCATAACAAATATAACTATGATATCATTAAACTTGATATGATTTGTACTGCTGGTCTGCATTAGACACCTAAACTTCCCAAAAAATTTCCCTCATTTATGGTTTGCAGGAAATTATACCCCATGATCTTTTGTTGTTAGTAAAGTTAGCATCATATATTTTAGATATATTACCGACATTAATATATGTATAACCTAGTGCAATATTCTTTTTGTAATTTAGGTTGATGCAGAAGAAGAACTGCTACATGATTGACTGTATGCAATTAATGTTATAGGTCTTCAGGATGTTGTCACCTCGAAAGGGGTGGAGTGTATGACTCACTTGGATGTCAGACCATGAACATCATCCATGAGCTATAAAATTATGACACGGGGTAAGAGATTACAAGTTTGATATGATTCAGTATTATTCTACTGCTTTACATCTTATCCAAAGTCCATGACATCCTTAATTTTTGGAACTCAATCTCCATTCATTTTTCTGAAATGCAACTTTGTTGAAGTGGAAAGGAAATGGAGGTGAAGGATTATAGAATGTTCATGATGCTGCAACAGCTGAACAAACAAATGAGAAGCAAAGTAGAGGATTCTTCTCTTTCATCTGAATAATTAATCCAATATATATTGACTGCAACCATCTTTGCTCCTCTACTGCACTATCACATCAGTCTTCTCTTCCCTGGACATATGCTAGTTATCTTGGAACCTATGAGAATAGTATTGGTTCTAAACCTGTTGGCATGCAGATACCTTGGCCAGGTTGAGGAGACTTCAGATACAAAAGGACTTGGAAACTTCATATCTATGGCAACATAGAAGCTGCATTTTAAGCTCATATACTTGGTTGGGTATGCTGATGCAAAAGCAGCAGAAGAGCTATTTATATTACTGATTCAATCTATCATCCTTAGATCTAGGGGTAGCCAATTTTTTTTTTTTTTTTTTTGCCACAAAAACCTCTTCGCTTTGGTGCTTTACTTTGACAGCAAGTCATGCAAAAAGAGAAACAGAGAAATGAGTGAAGGTCAAATGTTTGATGCTGATTCCATGTATTTATTATATAAAAATGGGGAAATAATTCTTTTATTGTTTTGGAAACTCTCATGTTACAAGTACATTTCCTACCACATACTCCACACATTCATTTTATCCATTATATTACATGTCATTGTAGTCTCTGATTAAAGTGAAAGAAGTTAGAGATTCTAAACATGGTATTGGCTAGTTTGTTCTTTTTTACTCCAGGCGAAGCTCGATGTCAATGGAACCGCAAACTCCAACACTAGATCTTGCTTGCTAGGCTTTCTTTCACTTTCACTGTTCATCAGAGACGACCTCACTGACTCATCGTCTACTGGTCTTCTTTGAAACCCTTGTATATGTTCTTTAAAGAAGATATAGGCGATCTGATCATACTCCATATTGAAGTCTTCTCGCAGGCTGAAAAATGCATGTGTTCATTGAATCTTGCAACTGCGTCATTGTCATCTTCTCAGATGACTACCGCAGCCATTGGAAACTGCTATTGCTATCCTCCTTAATCCTTCTCTTTTTTCTGCCTGAATACCATGTGCGAGTTAAGACTCCCTCCCTCTCTCTCTCTCTCTCTCTCTCTCTCTGTCTCTGTGCCTTCAATGGCAGCAAATGGCAGGGGGGACAGAAAGCATGTATTTAAGGAGGACGATACGGGGTGTGAAGGTTTGTGTCTTCTCCTCTTAATGATCTGCTTCCTGTTGCCCTCCGCTTTCAACTTTTCCTACCCCCCTCTCCTTTTTTCTCTTACAGTGTAGGAAAGCGTGCAGCTTCGCCAAATTCCAAGAAGAAGGAATGGTCAAAATAAGAGCCCATGGTCTTGGCGCTGTCCCATTAATGCTTCCATCCCCCCATCATTAATTGCTCGACCCGCCCCGCCCCCCTCCTCCTCCTCCTCCTCTCCCTTTTAACTACTGCCTTGCCTTTTTACTGGTAGGAAAAGAGATGTAAACCTCTATTCTACTCGAATGGATCCAAGTGACTCCCTTTTGTTTTCTCATCCATGTGTCACACACATTATTCTCTTTGTAGGGATCAGTGCCCAAGTTCGTCTTCCCTCCTCGTCTCTGTGACAGCTACACACCCCCTGAGAGAGCATGATGGAAGGATGCAGGAATATATCTTATTTTCATCACCCCCCTCCCCTAACTCTCTTTCTTCCACCGATGATAAGAAAACATGGCCATTGCTGCTTCCGTAAAGGCTGAGGGATTCACGTACAGTTGATCCTGCCGGGGCGACCGTTCCCATGCACGTGGGCGTCGATCGTGGCCGTCGAATCAGGGACGTACGTCCGTGTTATTTGATTGGACGCATCGTAGGTTGAAACCTTTTTCTTATTCGCTTGCACTGCCCATCCGTAGATCCCGTCCGCGTGAGGAGGGGTCAAAGGCTTTGATCAGTATTTTTTGTCGTTTAATCACTGGCAGTCACGGAGATCGATCCTTCATCATATCACCAACCAATATATGAGCTCGAAGATGCTCATAACCAGCCATGAAAGAGTTCAAACTCCGATACTTCAATGATGCTCGATAAATTTTGTCTTAAATCCTTCGCCAATGACTTCTTTGGCGCTCACTGCCGTTTCCTGAGGAGTAGAAAGAACACCGAAGAGAGAGAGAGAGAGAGTCAGAGTACAGGGTGTTGTGTTTATTTGAAGGAAACAAAGGGGATAAAAGGGAAGAAGAAGAAGAAGAATAAGAAGAGACGAAGCATCATGAGGATGGATGGGGGAGGGACGAGGCATGCACGGGTCACATCCGTGGGTTCACCGGAGTCAGAAGCCGGGGTGGCGCATGCATCAGGGCAAGGGAGGAGACGTGAGCAGAGGCGGATAGCATTGAAGGACGCGGAGGGGGTCATCATTGCTGAGGCACGTCACCGTTGTCACTGCATGTAAGTGTGTTCTCTTTACTGCGTCTTTCGAAGGCAGCAGAGGCGAGGGCGAGAAAGAGAAAGGCGAGACATGTATCGTTCTTCCACGTACAAGCTCGTGGATTTCTTCGTCCCTTCAAATCGCCTGCTGCTTCATCTGGTCTTGTTGGGTAGGTAGGGATTGGTGATGATGGTACGTGCAAATGGTTCCAATACATTTAACACCCCACCCTGTGCAGAACGGCATTTTGGGGATGCCTTCATGGCTCCTTTCATTAATGCCTCCCCCTCTCTTGTCTCTCCTGCCATCCTCTGCAATATGCTTTCTGCCTTCTCCACCTCCATTCCTCACAATATGCATTTTTACACAAACACACACACACACACAGATTGTAGTAATGCATGGGATCAAAGAAGTCTGTCGTAATTTGATCTCAGGCATCTCTTACATGCCTTCGCCTGCATCTTACTCTAGCTTGGATCTCCTCAACAAGAGTCTCAGATCCACAATAAAATGATGTGAGTGTATGAGGAAAAGATATACACACTTTTTTGTTTATAAGGATCGATTCCTTGCATAAATCCTTAAATTCTTTCACATGCAATCTAATGGATACTTGTATTGCCAACTCATAGATACATTTCATGCATGAACCGTTTGTAATCTACTCAACACAAAAGGATACAGAATATAAAAGCTGCTATGAGGATCATATAACAATATGGTCATCTAATTAAGAACAGTGCAATAAAAATTTATGTATCAGTATCCAAAAGTCAGGAAACTGCAACAGGAGATCATAGAAAGACTAGCATTGTTTACATATCCACGATCAAGCAATAGAAATGGTTCGACTTTGCGTTGAAGGAAGGAAGCCACAACTTTTCTTTCTACTTTGACTGGTTGTCAAAAGCTAAGACTCCCAACATATGCTTCTACCTCAGTTTCATTGTTCTCTCCAGTTCTTTGTCCTGCAACTTGCGCAAGTTGATCCTGTGAGCAATATGTGCAGCAGGAAAACAAGTACGCTGTAGAAACATTTCTTTGTCATATGATCAATCTAAACATAAATCTGGGACACGAATTAATGCAGTGAATCTGTTATGAGCAAACACACCCATATGATCAAGAACAAAAATTGGTTCTTCTTATGCAGTGAATCTGCTAATTTATTTTAAGGTGTGTTTGAAATTTATAATGGCAAAATAAGGTAAGAAATCTGAAAAGATATGGCAGAAAAGATGAAACATAGAATCATTAATCTACAGGACAATGTCTCTCAGGAGCTACAAAAGCATTCTGTGATCTGACAACAAATTTAAAGTGTAAGGTGAAAATTTCAGTGGTATCAACAATCTCCATTTAATCGTTCACCAGTTATCATTCACAATTTAGAATGTAAACAATCCTGAAATATAATTGGATCCACTATGCTGCTTTTATGGAAATATACCTTCTTTTTAGGTAAAGAAGGTTGATCATCTCACAAACATTCATGCAAGTAGCAAATATGGTTTTAGATGATTCAATCAGCAGCTTTCAGGTTTATACTCATAACACAATCATTATCTAATCAGTTAATAATGTCATAATTACAATAAACAATACATTGTAAATATCTCATTGGAATCGATAGTCCATTTAGGGATTTGGGGGCATATAAAAAAAGCTGTAGCTGATATCAAAATGAGCACTTCTCAGAAGCATTATGCTGAACTCAGAATCCTTTGAAGAAACCATCATCATGAATTGAATGCTTCCCTTGGCTAATGCAGTATGTTTTGATGAGCAAATGATTCTGTCAATACCATAGAAGATGGAGTTTAATCAATTCACCATTTGATGCTTAACATCTGAACGAAAGTTAGATTGCTCCCACAAAACTTGAAGGAATTATTCATGGATGGGAGAGAACAAAAACATTAAAAAAGGTAAATAAATTGAATGATCTTTGCTGTTCTTCATGAAGGGGAAAAAACAATTAATTAGATGTAATTTCAGAAACATTTCTGAAGCAAGATCATGTCTTTTACATTCTTATATTTTATTTCATAGCAGAAAAAAGGAACATAGGTTTTCAACCTTGATTTGTACTATAATTCTGAAAACTGCAATCATATGTTTGTCTTTATCTTTGGCATCTCTTTTTATGCTGTAGAAATTACTACTATAGTTCAATAGATACTAATCTATGTTCCTTGTTATGTGTAGATAACAAATAACATACTGTCTTCTCTATTACTTTGGACTCCACAGCAACCAATGCACTAACCTCCAAAAATAAGAATACAAGAGAAGAAGAGTCCGTGAGCAAACCTGCTTGAGGTCTCTACAAAGGACCGATGCCTGATCGCTCATCCCCGCCGGCCGCACTCGGTCTGGGGAACTGCCCACCGAACAGCCCAATCGTGGCCGCTGTCGTCGCGTTCATAGCCGCAGCCGCCAGCCCTGCATCATATGCGCCGTTGGCACCCAGCCTCGCCGCCAGATCTGCGTCGTAGTTCCTCATCATCATCTGCTGGCTGTGGCTTGGATCCCTCGCAGCAGCCGGGAAGCACTGATCCCGCCCCAACCCGAACCCGGGTATGATGTACCCATGCCCCGTGGCGGCGGCGGCGGCTTGGGTTGTTGCACCGAGGCCGGCAGTGGAAGTCCCGGCAGCAGCGGCGGCGGCGGCGGCGGCTGCGGCGGACTGGTACTTGGAGAGCTCGGACTTGGCGTAGGAGAGGTCCATCTGGAGCTGCCGCAGCTGGTGCTGGAGGATGGAAATGACGCCGACGCATCCATAGACGGGGTCTCGGAGCCTCATGTCGGCCTCGTACGCGAGCGAGTTGACGGCGTCCTCGCGCTGGTAAGGGTGCAGCTCGTTGAGGAGCTTGGTAACGTTGCTGGCGCCGAAGACACGGTGCACGTGCACGAACTTCTGCGGCTGGTCCGGCGGGAAGTAGGGCGCGAACACGCAGTCGGGCTGGCACTTACGGCGGAGGAACTTGCAGGCAGCGCAGGGCGAGCTCGTCGCCGACGGCGATGAAGACGCTGAGGAGGACGACAGCGGGAGCTGGGCCGACGAAGACGCCATCGTCCGCAAGCAGAACTCTTGATCTGAGGAGGAGAACGCAAGAGAGAGAGAGAGAGAGAGAGAGAGAGAGAGAGAGAGAGAGAGAGAGAGAGAGAGAAATGAGGAGATCATGATATTATTATATGACGAGAAGAGATAATATTCTAAGGAAAGAGTAATCGCACGAACATAGAAAGATGAACTGGTAAGGAAAAAATAATCGACACCGTTTCCATAAAGCAGTAGGAAAGGAATAAATCCAAAAGAAGAGCGATTTGGATTCTGATTTGGCCTCAAACACCTCAAGAGAAAGGAAAGAGAAGAAGAAAAAAGGTAGAAAATATGTCCAGTCTGTGGACTCCATAATAGCAACAAAGAAACCTATAAGCCAACTGTGTGTAACCAAAGCTTTCTCCTACTTCAAAGAAAGTAGGGTTCAGCGTAGCATCTGATCTACAGTTCAAGTTTACATATACTTTTAGGTAAAATTCGGAAATAAATAGGAGGAGGAAGAGAGAAGCGAAGCGATGCAGTGGACGGCATAGGATCATATACCTTCTGATCCCTGCAAATGCTCGGCCCCGCCCTCCGCTCCCGGCTGTTCCTCCTTTTTTGCCTCCCTGTCGAAGTGGTGGGATTAAGAGGAAACAGCAGATGGAGGGTGTGCAAAACCCAGTTGGAAGAACAGATAAAACGGGGTGGAGAGAGAGAGAGAGAGAGAGAGAGGATGCACCAAAAGATGGTGGAGAGAGTGAGAGAGAGAGAGACAGCTGCGGGAAGCAGCTAAAGATGGTGGGGGAGATGGGGCGGCGGAAAATTTTGTGAGAGAGAGAGATAGAGTGAAGAGAGTGAGAGAGATAGAAAGTGGAAGCTAAGTAGTAGAAAGTTGATGTGATTGATGTGGGATGTATATAAGATTGAGAGGATGAAAAGTTGCTGATGTAGTGGTCTTCTCATGATTGTTATTAAGGAAAGGAGAAAATTGATGTGATTGATAGAAATATGATAGTAAGAACGAAGAATTCGTTTTTAGAAAGGGGATAGATAGTAAATTACCCTATTAAATTATCAAATTGATGCGATTAATAGAAAGTTGAATGGTAAGAACAAAGGAGTCCCCTTTTTTTTTTCTTTCATTTTTATCCTTATTCTACTAAATTATCAAATTCGTTTCATTTTTGTAAACTAGAATCCATCTTAGAATGAAAAATAAGAAAAAAACCTAGGTAGAGTTTATCAAAATTGAAGATTGCATCACTTATTTGGAAATCCAAGTTCAGGTTTGATCAATTTTAGATGAACCTTAAAAGATCCAAATATGGTGTATACTCTCAAGTCGAGTTAGGGTTTGATAAATTTCAAGCGGACGATGATATTTAACTTGTTCGATCGTGATTTATCATCACCCATGATAAAATTATAAGAAATAATTTTAATTATATTGTAAGAATCATTAAGTTGAGACAAAAACCAAATAAAAAGATTACTTTTTTTTATCACATTTAAGAATTTTATTATACTTCTTAATAAAATTCCAATCTCACCCCCTCTCTATCTTCTCTCTCACTCTTAGAATTAATTGAGATGTCCAAATGCATGCATACCATTAAATGCATGAGGTGCGACATGTGATAACAACCCACTTTTCTGTCTCAATATATCCACCCCTATGAATGTACACATTCAAGAATGACATGTCATGATAACCACAACTCATCCCACCCCCAACTCACCTCAATAACATGTAGGAATGGTCCATAACAACAATAAGAATAATAATTATGGGACAGATGCAATGAAGAGAAACAAAAATTGTGGGGCTCCAAGTGGAGAATGCATCACTTTCAGCTCTAAAAATTAGGTGAGCATGGTACAACAATTCAGCAATAAATTCATGTTACATGAATCCAGAATGGTGGACACATATGTGCTACATTTCATAATGTAACAAAATGTATAATTCAATTTCAAGCTGTCTAATAAATTATACTCTGAAGTCTGTTGAGTAGAGCATATATATATATATAGATAGTAATTTTGTACAAACTAGAGGTAGAATCCTATGTTTAGTCTCACATCGGAAGTAGGAGAAGATTTGATTGAGTATATAAGGATTTGAAAGACTTACTAACATTTGCTTGAGATTAAGCATTTTCAACCAATTATTCCTTCGGGTCAGATCGTACGACAAAGCGCTAGATTTGCTTATGCGTGTGTTCGTACGACATAGCTCTGATACTACTGCTTATTAGAAATCTTAAGTATGGATCCTACTCATCAAAATCAAGTTAGGTATTCTTTTCATCAAATTTCATCTACACTTGGATAACAATTATGCGGAGTTACTACTAAATATAGAGAGATTGGTGTCCCATAGGATGATAAATCCTCGATTACATCTTATGGTCTTGATCATCATCTAAATTGAATGCATGATGCATGTACCACAATACCAAAACAAGTTTAAAGTAGATTAAGCAGAATTAATGAGTCTTCTAAATCTATGTTTAGAGATAAAATTCAAAATAACTCTCATAGATAATTAAATATTTTCTCCTCTAATTAGTTACTTTTTAACATTTCGAGCTTTATACTTTCAAAAATTACATTGATATTCCTATACTTATGAAAATAAAATATTAACCTCGTTGCTCCAACAAATCGCTCTCTCTTTCTTTTGATTTATAACCCTATAAAATTAATTTTTCAACTCTATATAAGAATCTCAATGTTTCACCTTCATAAGTATAAGAATCCCAATTTAATCTTTGAAAGTGTAAAGATTGGGATGCTAAAGAGGGCTAATTACAAGGGGTAATACGTAATTAAATCCATCTGACTGTGTTGGACTAAATAGTTAAAACCATAAATGTTATTAAGAGAGTTTTCTTATTTTTTTTAAATATAACTGTTTCTTGCAACACTATCATTTTATCATTTCATCATTTTATTCATTATTTTTCTTGCTTTTTCTTCTCTAATATTTTTTATTAAAAAAAACAAAATAATTGCTATAAAATACCTACAAGTAACAATTATAAACAAGTGCAAAAAATATATATAATAATTACATATGCTACAACGGGTAATAATGCATGGGAGGAGAGATGTGATTTCTTTAATGGCAAAGGTTATTAGTGAGGAAAGCCTAAACCTTTAGTATTTTCGAACCCTCAACTTATAATAAGTAGATCTGGTGCATGATATTTTAATACACAAGTTACTTTGTAATACATACAAAATAATCTTAATTGCATGTACATATTTTTTGATCATTTTCTTCTAGATAATCTAGTTCAATTTTGACTGGAATTCCAATACATGGGTATTTTCTTTTTCAAAACTTTGTTGCATTAACAATATATAACCATAGTTCACTTACAATATGTAAAGATAATAATATTACATGTGTTTGTGTGTGTCTATATATATATATATATATATGCTTGGGAATAATGAAATCCAATTTTAACATGCAACCTCTTGTGAGTACCACAACATATGACATCTTAATCCAAAAGTTGGCTTGCAATATGTATGTAGTGATATAATTGAATGTGAAATATTATGCTATAAATGATTAGTTTGCACATACTAAAGTCAAATTCTAACTTGAACTCCGCTTAGAAGAACGACATGACGTTTCGATATAAATGTTCAGCTACGACATGCAAAGGTATATGGTATAATAATAAACATAGTTATTATTATGAATATTATTTATGGAGAGAGAAGGAATGGGGGAACTAAGTTGACTCACACGAAGAGTATCTATCGTATCGAGGTGACGGATCCCTTACCCTGGCCCTGCTGACTCAAGTGCTTTGACTTGGTTGCAAGACATGTCAACGTCACACATCGCGACCTTTGGGAAGTGTGTGTGTCATCCATCTCGTGAGACCCCCTCCTTCTTCCATGCTCCTCCGTCTTCTTCCTCCTCCTCCTCCTCCTTTTCTTGGGGATCGGTGCATGGCCATGTGCACATTTTGCTAACGTTCTACTCCTCGTTCTTTGATGGCAAAGTTTTGGCCACTGTGAATTTGACGTGCTTCCTCCTGTTGACGGATCCCAAGAGACGCTTCCAAGTATTACTGTGGATGATTGTTCATACCTCGAACACAAGATCTTTCAACTTGATATTTCACGGTAATTCTCTGGAATTAATCTACCAGCAGCAGCAGCAGCAGCAGATATATATAAACCCTATAAGCATAGCCGATCGATTGGGCATATTGTGAACTTTTGTTTCTTTGGCGGGTTATTAGCCATCATCGCCGGCGTCATACGACACCGTTGCAAAGGCTGTATACCCTAACAAATCATTTTTAGTGTATTTATTGAATGGATTTATGATTTCCTTTGGATACTAAATTAAAATACTATGACTCTATCTATTCAAAAATATTATAATTGATTCGATGAATTAAAACACCATAAATTGATTTTATCCAGAGACAATATGACAGATATGGTCCACACACACACACGATTGGGCTGTTTGGGTTTCAATAATTTAAAAAAAAAAATACTTTTTTTTTTATAGGAGGGCGTCTTTAGCATAAATAAAAAGGTAAAATCAGTATTCTAAAATTATGAAAATAAATAACATTATGTATGTATATATATATATATGTACAAAAGCAGTTCATCATATTCAAAAGGTAGTGAAAGAAATATATATATAAGGTCTTTACCAACTAAGCTAGCATGTTTAACTTTGGAGTTTTGTTGGGATCTGATGTATTAGTGCTGGTATGATTGCACCTCTTGTGAGAGTGATAAGAATTTTTCTTTTTTCTTTTTTATAGGATAAGGCAGGATTTGAAAGAATAATATTGTCTGATATGAAAATCATCATTATTTAAGATAAAGTTATAAAGCTCCATGAATAATCTATGATAAATGAGTTAGAAATTTATATAGATAATTATGTCGATCAGATTAATTTTATGTCAAATAGTTAAAAGTTTTATAATTGATTAGGATAAATAAGATTGGTCGCATGGACGATTATTGTGGATTATACGATTTAAAATTTTTAAATTTTAAAAAAAATATTATACATAATAAGTAATGTTTTGTAGGGCTAATGACAGATTAATTAGTTATCTTTTCTATTACAATCCTTATACTTTCAAAAATTATATTAAAATTCTTATAGTGAAACATCTTTTGTTCTAATAAAACTCCTCATGAAATTATCTTTTTAATTCATGTACAAGGATCTCAATGTTTTAATTTCGTAAGTATAAAGATTTCAATGTAATTTTTAAAAATTCAAGAATCAAAATGGTAAGGAAAGCTAATTACATAGTTAATCTATAATTAGCTCTGCTTTGTAGAAGGAGATAAGTTAAGACCGACAAAGGTATTAAGATTATAAATTATCATAGTTAATATAAATTTTTAATTTAAAAATTTATTCTCTATCGTTACTCTTTTATGATTTCTTAATGTCCATAATAATCATTCACAAACAAGAGCAAGCGGTGAGATGATAAGAGTTGCCTGTCTTTGTTAAGAGTTCCAAACGCAGCAAATACACTCAGCATATGAGGGATTGTTAGAGAGCGAGTTAACCTAAAATAAGTGGCCATGGGTTGGCTTTTTGGATTAATGTATTTACATTATGATATAATTGCACACATATATACATATTAAGATTCTGAATTATACTCATACCCTATGCAATTTATTATTAGTATTACAACGTAAAGGACATTTCAAGTATTTATATCATTTTAATTTCAAATAAACCGATGTTAACTTTAAGGAATTTAATAGAAGGGATTCATGTTTGGAGAGACAAAAAGGCAAATCCACTATGCCCAATTAAAATTTCTCAAGTTCATTGTTGGCTGGACTCTTTCAAGTAAGGCAGACTTCCAACAATGTTGATGCCAATTGTCTGCCATAATATTGTTGCATGTTGATGTTCTCATCAACGTCCCCATTCTATTAGTAAGAAAAGATACAAACATGCTGTCAGTCACCATCTTAAAGAATACTATTGCATTTATAGTTAAATTGGCTTGTACTTACCTACATATTCTGGTGTCATTTTGGTGCGCATAGCTGAATCCCACCATGACTTGTTTCAACCAAAACAGCAATTGGAGACACAAGCAGCAGAAATCAGGAGATGGAAGTTAATTTCTCTTTTTGTCATATGGAGGAGGAACTGCAATGAATGAAGAATTTTTTATAAGCAACCCATGTAAGGATGTGAGATGTGTGGATGTATTGTAGCAAACTCACAGCAGCAGTACATTGTTGATGAACATTCTCAAGCAAATTAGTATAACGATCAGATTCATCTTTTTGCAACAACCTCTAACATATCAACAGGAGGACGGGAACCACAATGAAGTTGAAAGCCACTCAATATACCAAATCAAAGTGTATGAAGTTAATCTCGGACTACTATTAATGATCCATCCCACTGAGCAAGCTCTCGAAAGATCAAAGACAGGAATGACGCACGGAAAGTGATCATTCAAGATACCAAAGTGAAAAATGAATGACACTGTTAAGCATGAACGAAACTGATTCCCTCAGGGGTAGGTTAATGAAATATGCATGGCACAAGTGGTTCGTTTCAAGCAAAATGACATCAAGAATTTGTCTAATAGGCTCGGTTCAATCCGATGGAGACAACCTACAACGAATGCTCTCGGTAACACCAAGTTACTAAATATGGAAGGTTTGTAAGTCTGGCTCATTCATCTGGCTTGATCATTGCCAAAAGACTGAGCCAAACCAATAACATCGGTTGCTCAACTCAACCAAGATGAAACCAGTCTTAAGTGAAATTGCAATAAATCAAATGAAGCCATTGTAGAGATTATTAAAAAATTGAAAAAAAAAAAAACTAATTTGGAGAAAGAAAAATACCATTTTTGAATAGCATTTTGAAGAACTCACTGTTCAGACGTGTGTCGCACATCACTGGGTTTATTACAAGGTAGGAGCCAGGCAAAGAATCCAATGTGAGTTTTGCGGTTCAACCTTTGGTCAGAGTATTCAACTAACATGTTCCACAAGTCACCAACCGTCCATCCGTGCAACAAGATCCATTGTCTCACCTGTTCCAGTGGTCGACACAAAATCACCCTTGAGAATTCTGAAAAACAGGGGGCAGTATGAAATATAGTGACTCTCATTTTGTCCATTCAGACATCAAGAGTTGCCTTGTGACTTAAATTACCTCTTCTAATCTATGCAAAGCTGCTTCACCAAACGTGTAATAATGGATGAAGGGTCTTAATGCCTGCATCAGGGAAATTAATTAAAAGGTTAAAATAAAGTGATATAAAGAAATATTACAGTGCTGACAAAGTGTACATCCAATACAATATGACTAGATAGATCTACAGATAAAACCATAAAAGTTCAAGACTATGGTAATCCCTGGATTTATCTAATAAACAATAGAATGTTTCTACAAAACATTTTAATACATATCTTTGTAGTTTAAGTACATTCTGAGATTTGTCTAGTCAAGGCACCAGAAAAAAGATGGCCAAGGATGTCAAGTCAAACTCGGTATATCTCAAATTTGCAGTTCTATGTGGCAAAATGCAGTGCAAGCAGCTCCATGTTTATACTAGGTCACCATTTTATAAGCTGTTACATAAAGGAGATATACGCATTTGTCAAGTTTCCCAAGTAATGTAATTTCAAAGGGGAAAAACTCCAACCATTAGCGGAAAGTACCTGTGATGCAGCAAGCCACTGGATTATACTCTTTATTTCAGGATCACCGCCAAAAGCTCCACATCCCCAGTTTCCAGTTGCAATTCCAACATTATCCTGCGAGTCCATCACTTGAGAGCTTTCGCTGTCACTATTTCCTTCAACCTCACTTCTATTTTCATTTTCAGAAATCCCAGTGCCCTTGTCTTGGTTAGAACTATTTGCATACCACTGACAAATATGCAGAAGCAATACGAAGAACAGCAAAGGGTTTCAGAATGTACAGAAGGGGAAAACACAATGAAATTTCAATAATAAGAACATTAAAACACTGTAAAGAGTCAGAACTCAACTTCAAAGAAAAACTTTGACAAGGAAAAACATGAAGGTACGGGAAGAAAACAAACGTTTTTGGCCCCAAAGATATTGAGATTACTCAGATTTTGTGAAACCCAGGATAGTTGATTCAATGTCATTTCAGGCTTTTAGCGAAGATAAATTATGTTGAGAACATTAAACAGTATGTGCATTTTCTCCAGATCTTTGTTTGCTAAAATTGCTGACGGGATAAATATAGCAGGTTGCATTGGAAAATTCATCATTGTTGTAAATGATTGACGAATATCATTTTTGCATAAATTAATGTCTTGAAATAACCTTTAGGCGACACTTGTACATTGACTGGTGCAAGAATCCACAGAATGCTTTGTTTGTCTCCCTAATCAACAGAAATAATTGCATAAGAAAAGGTATAATAAACCAATACAAGTGACGAAGAAATAGTATCATAAACTCATATTTAATAAATTTATCAGGAAGGACTAAACAGGATGCACTATACGGAACATACTTCTTTCACCTTCATTTGTTACTCTACAGAAAAACAAAAACACTGAAATTTAGTATTTCCTGATACTTAATGCAGATTTCTCAGAAATGAATCACAAATAACATTAATTAGTCTGAGATACATACACTTAATTCTTGAGTAAGAGATTCTGTTTGAACCTTCCCATGCATTATAAAGAAGGAAAAGAAGAAATGAACAAAACAAGGGAAACCGTGGTTAAGGATCTAATCTTATGTTTTTTTCACACGATATTTTCCTATTTAAATTAGTTTGCTGGATAAAATTCATAATAATAATAACAAACACAAGTACAACAATTTCAGGCTTTTCTCTGGACCCTGGTTATGGGTTCATCTTGATTTTTATTAGAATCTGCATACTTCTTCACTTTCCTTCATACTTATGATGCACTAGTTAATAAGATCTCAACTGAGAGTGCATTATACAGTAGGTATTATCTTCTACAACAACTTCACACAGACTCAATTTGATGTCATTACTATAATATTTGAATTAGTAAATAATTGTTTGTTGTTTCTTTTTGTAATCTAGGCAGATACAATGGTGATGCAGTCATGAAATTCAGCCTCAGCAGACATGACATGGCTTGGTTACCTAGAGGTCTTAGAATAATCAAAATTTTCCAGGAACCTAGTGGCCGGTGTTTGGTGAAACATTTGATATACTTAGTAAAGATGTTTGAGTATTTGTAGGACCAGGTACCCAAAATAGTAACTCCCACAAGCAAATTAGGTGAGATCTTGGGTCGTTACAGAAGTCATACAAGTGAATCGATCCCAATATGTCTGTTATTAGTGACATCAGAGTACAAGATCTAGATGGAGTCAATCATAGGTTTGTGATTACTAGACCATATTTGCTAGACCACCAGAATTTGTATAGCAGAGTATATCAGGATCTAACATGTGTATGTTAAGTTGGTAACGATTCACCTTATGTGGACATGAAATATCTTAGGCACTTACAGGACCAAGCAACACACAACTGCCAATTATACCTAGCACTTTCCAGTTAGGAATTGTATTGCTATGAGATGCAACAAGCTGACTAACTCCTCATCATTATTCTTCTGGTGGCATAGCAAAAATCTTCTTATGAAGATGAATAAATATGAGATGTAACCTCAAAGCAACAAACGTTGAATCTAAAAACTATATAAGTCTATGATGGTAGCAAAGTTCTAAAAGATAACACCAATAGAATAAAGCATGGATACTACTTAATTGATAACGAGATTTATCTCTAAAATAGTGACAAAATAATTCATAAGAATATATTCCACTAAAAAGTTAACATACCGTACAAGGCCTTCAACTTCATATTGCCACATTCTCGGACTGCATAAAGCATCTATGGCAACAATCCGTGTTTTCCGTCTGCCTATTGAATCAAACGGTTTGTTATCCAGGCAGTCACCAACAAACCGGAATGAGGAACCATATCTATCAAGCAAAGGGACGACCAGTGACAAAGAATTAGGGATATCCCCAGGATAGCTGTGATATGTTTCATGCAAGTAACAAAGAAATGGAGATAAAACTCAATAAATATATAGAATGCATGAACATCATGACACTAGTATAGATATATGTTGTAAAGTCAGTCTGGCATTTATGGCTCTGCAATATGGAGGGTTAAGAGGTTACAATAACATGATACATTTAGAATATCCAAATTATAAAGAAATAGGTACTTATGCAACCACAGGTTAAATCTCGTCCTCTTTAACAGTTATTGCAATGCATTAAAAACTATCAGATTTCCATCAAACATAGCTGGCAATGAATAATCACCAACATAAATGATGCACGTTGCAACCTATCAAAAACTACAAGACATGAAGAGGCACAAATCAACAAATATGAAAGGCTACAACCATCCCATAAAGATATTGTCAAATCTGAACAATATGGGTCAATCAACAATGGATTAGAAAAAGAAAGACAGAATTCATTGAACTATTACAAAATTACTACAATTATAAAATAGCCAATACCAAGACATAAACCTTAGGGATTAAAATGTGTCATATACATGTAAAAAAAACTAAGATAAGTAATGGGAGAAGAGGTGTTTTCTGAAAATATCAGAAACTCAATAAATCCTATTTCAAGATACATCTACAACCATTTGACACAACTCCTAATGGCTTAAGGACACTCCGAATCCAGCCTACAACAAAAATAGGGCTAAAAAATATTAATACAACTCAAATTATGATCATAAATTGATTAATATCTATGATATCAATCTTGTGACATTCAAGTGGGTTTATCAATCGTTAGCATACTGACATTAACATGCCTCAAGTTATTCTTCAATGGTGAACATAGTATATTCATTGTCCAAGATGATACATGTTAGTCAAATCCAGGTGCATTGGAAAAAGTAGTTGCAATGTTATTGCTGAAACACGTTATTTATTTATTTATGTTGTGCAACACTCATGCCAATCAAATTCAGGACAGATCATGGTGAGCATATTGCATTCTTAAATGCCTTCCAATAGCTTCTAAAACTGTAACACTCTTAAGGTGGAAAAGAATGTTTAATGTTTCATGAAGACTGAGCTGAGCAAATGATTGTTGTAATTTATCGAGTCACGTAACTGCTGTTGCCCTGATAGATGACAGGTTTGTTCAAGCTACAATATTTTTCACCAATAATGCCTCCACATCGATCAAATGGCCTTTCTCTTACTTCAGGAAGCCTTAATCACATGGCCTTTCTTTCACTTCAGGTAACCATGTTGGCATAGCTTGAGTCATGGATTTTTAATCAGATCACATTTGTAAAAGTGAAAAAAAATGAACCAAGTAAGTAAGCTATTGCATGGTTTTCACTAGAAATGCAAAATAGCAACATTCCTACAAAATGTTTTGGACTCAGCAAAGTAAATAAGTACATATATAGTAAATTTTATTCTTGTTTATGAGTGTACATAAGCAACTCACAAACATGATAGTCTATAAATTTCACAAATGTACCTACCCCATGTAACAGGAAAACCTCTCAATACCAGTAATTTCAATAGCCTCATTATCTTCCATACAAGCCATGAAAAGCATGCCAACAATTAGTTCTGGACTTATCATGAATCGGATCTCTTCCTGTTTGACAATGTAGTGAGACAGCAGTTAGTAATGTTAAAGATATTTTGCAGTTTACACACACATGGATGGCCCAGTGGCAAGATGAACATATATATCATTTATTTAAGCATCCACAGGAAGAAAATTTCATTACAATAAAGCACTTATTTCAGACCAATAGCTATAAAATAGAAAAGCTACTACACTCCAGAATTATCTTTCACCTTTGTTTTTTGGCTTTTGATACCAAGGTCCATTATTTCAGGTACCGGTGCTGTACCAGTCATTGCAGGGACCAGTGTAGTACCAATCCAGACTGGTGCATCCAGTGTCAATACACCAGTATGCACCAAATTTCAGTGCATGCTAAGATAATCTTAGAAAATTTTAGAAAAAACATTTAAACCTAATTTCTCCCCTTTTCTAGTTATATACAATCAAATTAGACAGTTTCTTTTGAAAAATAAGTTATAGATTAATGAAAATCTCTCATCTGGAGAGGCAATACAAATCAAGGATTAACTTACCGGTCCGTACCTGTGTGCCAACATTTTGTCGGTACCGGTACCCGGGTGGTACGCACAGTGCATACCGCCCAATATATTATAAAATAATATTATATTAAAAATATTAAATATCTTTTAAAAAATCAAGAAAATGGGTGACGTCGCCTCGATCTTTCTCCTCGTGCGGGCGACCTGCCGGCGGCGGCGGTAGAGGTTATGTTTCTTCTCGTCTTCTTCTTTTCCTCTTCTTCTTCTTCTTCCTTTTTTCTCCGATCTCCGATCTCCCTCAATCAACCGCCGACGGTCGATTCTCCCTCAATCAGCCACCGACGGCCGAAATCGACCGCTGACGGTCGATTTTTGGCGGTACTGTCCGGTAGCGAGCGGTTCGCATACCGGTAAACTGACGGATCGATATGTACCGCCCGTACCGAGCGGTACAACTCGAAATTTCAAACCTTGATACAAATTGCAACATTTTCTTATACAAAACTGAGCTTTGCTCTTGCTCTGGTAGCGTATTTAACTCTGATATTGCACAAACCTTCGTGTTAACCGTGCAAGAGACCTTCCCTGACAAATCATAATAGACCAACGTTTTACTTACCGGTCCGTACCGGTACCTATGCATACCGCCCAGTATTATTAAATTATTATAATATTATATAATATAATATTATATAATATAATATTAAAGAATATATTAAAAATATTAAAAAAAAGAAATAAATGGGCGATGTTGCCTCGGTCTCTCTCCCAGCGCTGGGAGACGTTTCGCGGGCGACCTGCGGGTGGCGAGGGCGCGCGGGCAGCGCGCAGGTGAGGACGGCGGCCAAGTACTTCTTTCTTCTTTTCCCTTTTTCTTCTTCCGATGGTCGATTTCTCCGTCAATCGATCGCTAACGGTCGAAATCGACCGCCGACGGACGATTTTAGTGGTACCGCCCCGGTAGCGGCCTGTCCGCGTACCGGTCAACCGCCGGACTGGTATGTACCGGGCAGTACGGGGCCTTACCGCTCGGTAAGGAAAACCTTGTAATAGACAATTGTAAACAATATAAAGGTCCATAAAATACTAAATGGGGGACTTGCTTGTTGCCACATTATTTCTATGTGAGAAATGCACGGGGTGTGACATATATAAGGGGTGGTTGAGCATAGTCATGCACACTGATCCTCGCTTACTGCCTAGAGTATGGCCTAAGGCCCAAGAGAATGGCTACAATTATATTTCAATGATAATTTTCCAACACATTGATATACTCACAAGAAGAACTTTAGATGTGGTATGACCCAAATCAAAACTACATAGACTTAACAAAAATATGAAGACCAACACCAAAATGTATTCAATGGATTTCAGATAAAGCTGAATATGGAATATCTTATATTTCATAAGTTTCTAATGACTTTTATTAGACTAAACTCAAGCTAAATCATTAAATGTTCAAAAAATTAAATAAAGAAGAACGGCTTAGTGCATTCGGCTACTGCCAATGTGGCATCTATAGAGGGTCACTATATGCATCCTTGCTTGGAAATTGTTTCCATGACTTAAAAAGTCCTAATCACCCAGGCCATAGAGGTGTAACATAAACAAACCTACCTTATGAACATAGGTCAACAATCTCACAATTAATTTGGGTTTGGCCCAAATGTGAACATTATCCTGGTGAAAACTACAGCCAGAAGCCTAAAACTTGAATAATTCAAGCCACTTAATGCAGCTCAAAAGTCCAGCATAGTGGCACCTCTATGTACTTTGTAGTATAAACACTAAATTTGTGGAAGGTTAAAGGTAGAGTTTCCTCTATAAGCACAGAAAGACACAATCAAAAGTGTCTTTACTAAATAAGCACACATTCAACCTTCAAAAATTTCCCCAACTACATCAGCCATATGTCTATTAATTACTTCGACATCAGCTACCTCACGTACCAACAAGCCCACATTCCTATGCATTTTGCAGTTATCATCTTCACCATGCCATAAACAACACTCCTCTGATGCAGGATTTGGTCGGACCTTGTCAATGGCATGCAAGCAACTCTTGCATCAAAAACATGTAAATGCTTCCATGCCTTCTATCCACAAACATAAACTAGTTGTGGTCCTACCTAAAAACGAGAACCTAAGCTAACCTTGTTTGCATTTCCATCATTTAGGCTCATTTTAATGATATCCCTCAAGAACAGTCTTCTGCATTCTGAAGTATAAGATATATGCTGACAGGAAATTTCATCAATGGCTAAAATTAAAAGCATTGACAACATAAAGAATGCAGCTCATCAAATTGTGTCTAGTCTTGAATTGTATGATACAATGCGGCTCATAATATTATCATTTAAAAGATATATAATGGAAATGCAAATTGGTTTTGGATATATCTCTCTGAGCAACATCAGACTGATGATAATTGTAAGGCATCTATATAAGCTTTAAACCTGCTATCACCTAATTCATTTATAGCCATAAATCGAGACTTTAATTGCATTACTGGATTATCCAACAACCAGACTATAAAATTGCAAATAGTAACTGCCCCCAAGAACAATCAAAAGAAGCAACCAGACTGACTTTGGCAGATAATATGACTTATGCAAAAGGTTCAAGAAGGAAAACCTGCACACAGCCCCATTTAAGGGCACCTCCTCCGAGATACTCATTTGCAAAATCTACTTCAATAGCTTCATGTGGCTGATCTTCAATCAAGCCAGAGGAAAAGACCTATAAAGAAAAAGATAGGACGAGAATTTCAGATGCACATTATAAATTAGCATGCTTTACTGATGCAAGAATTCAGATGCACAGCACAATTTTACCTCAAAAGAGCACAGAGGAACAGTAGATGTACTCCAGTTAGCAGCTGTAGGATATGTAACGCCGTGATCACTGCTTTCCCGAGGAAGAACTTTTCGCTCAAAGGAAACATATCCAGTGGGCATTCTTAAGCATATCCTTTCAAAGTAGTGAACGAGGCATCTTACTTTCTGTTCTTGATAGTGTTTTCCATTACGATTAAGAGAACTAGTAAAATTGACATATTCAGTCATTTCAATAGCAACATGGCAGAAAATGCAATTTTAAGAACTAAAAAGTGAAACAGTTCACATCACATCCAATATGATAAGGACACGTCAAATCATTAAATAAAAAAAGGTGATACAAACAATGGGGATTGCATTAGAGGGTAGGATGGGTGAAAGGGGACTTGGCATGATCAGGAGCATAAAGTTATTGGATAACTCACCAACGGAACAAATATAAACACTATAAAATGATGCTTACTGTAAATTGTAAGGTATTATAAAGGCAATCTTCGATGAGATATGCTGCAAACACGCTTAAAATAAGCATCAAGGTCAGGTTTAATATAAGGTGAGCGAATGGAAGATCAGCAGTTTTGAGGATCATCTCCTAGCAATATACTCAGGAATATGGACAACTGATTGAAGCCAATTAAACTGCCAAGCTACTAGTAGAAAACTGCAAGTTTCAGAAATCAACTGTGCCCTCATCCTATTTATCTATACATTGAATTATGCTAAATCGCATTCCAACATCAGTGAGGTTGTCACACTGTAAATTTGGACAGTGAGATGATTAAAATTTGTTAGCCATGTCAGGCCATGATTGTGGGTATGGAAATGTGGTACGATAATTTATTTGATACATAGTAAAAAGAGTTAATCCTAGTTGGTTTGCTGCTTTAAGTTGTTTGGGATTGTTTATTATATATTGGATATAATATATCATACTCCACTCCTTTAATCACGACAATCAACTCATATGCCTTATGTCAGAAATAAATTGACAAACAAAGAGCAAATGTAGCATACAATTTTTATATGAAACTACATATAAAAAATAAAAGGAAAACAAATATTAAGGATTTATTTAAAATATTTTAATTACCCATTTATTGGTTACTTATTCGTGTACCTATTGTGCATCGGTGTGGCCTCCTTTAATGGGGCAAGGCCACATCTACTTAGGCAAGTGCTAGTCACAGCTCTAATTTAAAAAATTTAAGCCGCTGGGTTCGTAAAGCCCAAGCCAACAACGTAATTCAAAGATATGAGAGAGAGAGAGTCACTTTTTCCCTACTATACCCTCTGTTGAATCCCGAATTTTATTGATGAAATCAATTGATGAATTTATAGACTAATATGCTTTTAAGAGAAGTGACATAGGAAATACTTTGATCACGGACACGAACCATCACAGGGCAAATTGTCGAACCCGAAGAATCAGACGGTGGGTCGGAGAAGTATCATGTCAAAGATTGGATGTCGGGCCGAAGGATTGGTCGACATGCCGAAGGATAGACTTCGTACCATGAGTTCGGGCATCGGGCCGAAAGGATCGAGTATTATGTCAAAAGATCAAATGTTGTGAGAAATCAACATGTCGATAGATCAAGCGATATGCCGAAGGAAAGAACGATGTGCCGGAGGTTCGAACAAAGTGGCGGATGATCAGAAGACATTTCGGAATGCTCGACAACATGTTGAAAGCTTCGTGATTATGCTAGATATGTGATTGAGTGATTAAGTCTTGATCGAGATTGTTTGGGCTCAAATTGAGTTAGAATTGGTCGAAACCATGCCAACTTAATTAGGAGCCCATTGGGCCTGAACCAGGGCAGAATTGGGAATGTTGGAAGGCCAATTCAGTGACCTTAAGCAAGCCTGAGCGATAGTACCGCCCAGAGAGCCAAAAAGCATTGTTTGCACTTTTCTGGGTATTCCAACGATGGTAACGTGCCTTGCCGACGGTAGTACCGCCAAAGCCCAGATTCCCAGGCTCTGTTCGACGATAGTACCACCCGGCTCCGACGGTAGTACCGCCAATACCCCAAAATTTCGGGGATTTGAATTTTTGACTTCATTCTTGAAGCCTTTTGAGGTCTATAAACATCTCACTCATGCTTACTTGATGGAGCAAGAATTCTTGAGGTTAAAAGTATTGTAAACTCTATTTGAGCATTGGTTGAGTCTTTTCCTCCTTTTTGAGTTTAGAAGTGACACTATGTTGTAGGAGGGTTCAGGTCTCTTGTAAAAGAGAGGTGTAAAGGTTGTCTCCTGAGCCTGTTAAAAGGAAAAGAGGTAATAAAGGTTGTCTCCTAAGCCTGTTAAAAGGAGAAGGGTCGTAACAAGGGTAATTGATCTTCACCTGTTAGAAAAAAGATCGGTAATGAAAGCCAATGGCCTCAAGGGAAGAGGAATTGAGAGTGGATGTAGGTCGGGACGATCGAACCACTATAAATCGGTTTGCATCTTTCTCTTGATTTGCTTTATGATTGCTTATTGATTCACTTCACTCACTATCCTTACTTGCATTTTTGGTTAAACATATTTCCGATTCGGATTTATTGATCGAACTTTTCAAATCGGATCTTTTTGTTTTGCACTAATTCATCCCCCCCCCCCCCCCCCCCCCCCCCCCAGTGTCATTACGATCCTACCACCCTCATCTGTAGCGGAGGCTCATAACATTGATGGTGGATATGCAAACGACAACAAAAAAGAATGGTGGGTGGCACTTGGTTAGTTTTTCTTCACTCTCCTCTTGCTCCCTCTTGTCCTCCTCATGTTAAAACTGAGGAATTTTCTTGTATATTTAGCTTTTTTATTGATTTTACTAGAGATATGAGTCACATACGATCATGACCTAGGACAAGAAAGTCATATGAACCGGGGACATGATGGGTTCATGGTTCCATGTGTGCTATATGGCCATATGACAAGAGATAGCCTAATTTCCATGCAATTGAGAATAGGTTTTCAACTGATGAATTTTGTGGTGATAAAGCCGGTTATATAGGTAGTGCAGGATTCTTAAATTGTAGGCTGTTATCAGATGGGTCCAGCTTCATCATATGTTGCATCACAAAATCTAAGGAAAAACATAAGTAGTACAACTTTGGTCTTCAAAGTTTTCCATCTGTCTTATAAATAGAAATGTAGCAGGTAGATAATTGTTGTTACAAATGATCATATAAAAATGTCAATATACATTTGTGGCAAGATGTTTTCAGATTAACAATTATAATTATTAATTAAAGCAAGTATTGAGAGTCAGCATATACATACATGACTCACAATAATAAGTTGTTTGCCTTATGCCAAGGAAATGAAACTTCATTGGCCACTAGCTAATGAAACCTTTCTTTTCAGACAAACCTGAAGATACACGTAAAGCATAATGTTTGAAAGAAAGTTTAACTGAAATTAAATCTATCCTTCACCAGTTGTTATCTAAGAGATGTTATGTCAAGTGCTGACTTTACTTCATTTGCTTGAATAAAAATGAAATAACAAAATCAGGACAATACAGTCAATGAATGTCTAAGTGCACTGACATATATAGTGTAAGGACTAAGTTACTACAAAAATTCCAAATAACTGTCAGAATCTAAATATACATAGTTTTCTGTGCGTGACTTTCAGAATCCATTCAGTGATCACTAACAATGAGATGTATACATGCAGCATTAAATTTTGCCGATCCAATCAAGTGGAATATAGCACAATCATATAATACCATAAATCTCCAGGGTTAAAGAATGAGTCTAAGAGCCAGCACAAAGTGCTTACGCGAACAATTCATTGAAATTGATGACTGGAGGACATCTCACATCCCTATCGCTAGTGGGAAACAAGCAAAACATTGCACAAGAAAGGAGAGCGGCTATCAATTCCTGATGAGGCATAAAACACCAAATCAATCAGAATAGTATATGTATCGAGATACAAAAATGTGAGTTCGATATGCAACAAACGATCCCATTTAGCTCAACATCACGGAAAAAACCACAATGCAGAAGAAAGACGAGTCAAAACCAAATGGAACACTCGATCGTTGGGTTGACCATATAAAAATTTTCACCTGATTAAGAAACACTAAGCCTGGTTCTTGAGGTCCCATGAAGCGAAGCCCAGCCTTTCCTTCACCAAAAATTTCGTCGGACTTCAGATAATGTGCTTCTAAGAGAGAAGGTAAACGTAGCAACAGTCTAGCCATCCCCGGAACGACCTCTTCGAACCACACCCTCGAATCCATCCCAGACATCATCTGCCAAAACCAAAGGAAAAAAAAACTCAATTCACATACTAAAATTCGGTTTTTCTCGCAAGTAAACTGCATACTAACTGCCGCCTATGATCTTCTTTACTTAAACTGGTCAAACCCAAGCCCCTCAAAGACAGAGGAGGAGCATCAAAATGGGGTTTCGGAAGAAGAAGACCTCATCAAAGAAGAGGGCGTATCCAGAAGCGGTACGTGGGGCCAATTCCCGGGAGGAGAGGCCGAGGGAGTCCCTGAGGTCGAGGATGGCGTCGAAGAGGACCCTGCCGGAGCGGACGCGGCTGACAGCGGGGCCCAAGGCGAGGGCTTTGAGGGCTTCGAGGGCCGGAGAGGGCCAGAAGAGGGTGGATGATCGGAGGAACAAGGGGAGGAACGGGAGGATGGAGTTGAGATCCTCCCTCTTCTCCATTTCGACGCTCGAAACCGCTAGCAAAGACGAGCGACTTCGACTCGTTTTATGTCATGATTTTGACTTGGGACAAAACTCGGGCCGAGGACTTTTCGGGATGAAACGGAACAAATCGGGCCCTCCATTATCCAATATGACATCTCAGCCGTTCATTCATCGACCGGCTTTGGCCATTAATTGAAGGAAGCATCTCATAAAACCTTAATGATATGTTATTATACTTGATTTGGCATTAACCTTTTTTTTTTTTGGCTCCTTACAACTTTTCCCGTCAGCACATTACTTTCTCTTAATCACCAAAATTATCTTTAATATTTTCACTCTTTTGCATTGAACCGATCGGACTATAAGTCTATACAAAAATATTGTAGTGGGAGGGATTAATGAACTGTCAAATACAAAGGATCTGTCATGTCAATGATATTTTAGGATAAAAATAAAAATAAAAATTTAATCAAAATTTAAATTTTTCTTGGAGACTTATGATCATGACTATTCACGACATCTCATCAATGTTGAATACGTTATCCAAATTTTATATTGGAACATATCTATTGTATTTGGAGTTTAATTGATATGTAATGTCCTCTCTAATTAATGCTTGGGTTCTTACTGATATGTAGCTTGCTCCTAAACACTATGTTTTATAATAGTTGTTAATTGAATTAAAATTTTAATTTCATGACTCAAATTTTTAATTTTTTTTTGGAGACTTACGATCATGACTATTTGTAGGAGTTGAAGGCGTTATCGGTTGTTAGGAGTTGAGGCTATTATTAGTTGGGTTAATTGAGGAATAATGGTGATGATAGATTGTATCATTTTGACCAATAAACCTATTGAGTAAGACTCAATAAAATATTTTTCGGGAGAGAGATTAATGTCATCGAACAACCGTCAATTACTATTTTTCGATATGATATTTCTAACACTTTAGTTAGACACGAAACAAAAGTAAAAAAAAAATTTAAGTAAAATAGTAACTAATCTCAATTACTATGTCTTAGTAGACATTTTATAATGGATTTATTAAAAGTCTTGGTAGACTATATATATATATATATATATATATATAGTTTAATAATAAAATAAAAAAATAAAACAACTAAACTTGATGTAGATCTAACCCACCTTGGGATTCAATCACTTGATTTCTTATTTTTTTTTTCAAACAAAAAGGAATACTATCCCAATATTTAAATAAAATTATTACTTTTCATGTATATACAAAATCCTAATGTTTCTAAAATCAAAACCTTGAGATGGATATATGAGATTCCAAAGAAGAATAAAAAAAATTTGTTAATAACTAGGTGTAACTCCAGTAAAAAATAAAATGAAGGATGTGTTCTCTTAAAAAGTGATAAGTTGGGACAACTGATATTAGAAATGCAGTGAGAAACAAAGAGAGACCTAAACATATTTTAATAAATATTGAACTTAATAGTGGTAAACATGAATGTAATATATTGTAAATAATTGAGATATTATGGCTTGCTGTTTTTTTTTTCTTTATTCTTTAGTTCTCTTTGATTGGTGACATCAATGGCTCAGTGGGCATTCTCAAACTGGTCCAAGAACTGGATTTAGCCATATCAAAAGATGGTAGGAGCTTAGGTATCAGTGTCCTATCAACAACAAAAGATCCATAATATTAATCAACTTTTACAAGTTGGCAAAAGCTTGAAACATATGGATGCTTGTGAGGACATGCTTATCTTGTAAACCACTCCATTCCATCTGTGCCAAACTGCTGTAGGGGAAGGAAGCTTTGTTGATGAGTTTTTTTTTTTTTTTTTTTCCTTCTCTTTTGAACTCTGCAATCTATCCCTCATCATGTGATCACAAGCATCATAAAGTGTGAGAGGATTGCTTCTTAGGAGGGTGCACTGTGTTGGGTTGATGCTGCCTTTTCAGGTTTGCCCATCTCTTCCTTTCCCTTTCTTCTCCTTGCAATGATTCAAGACATGAATGTATATGTGCAAGCAATTCCTGGTTTTTTCATCTTGATTGATCCATATTATGATGATTTATTTTTGTATTTTAAGGTTTTATATTATAATATTATATTTAACTAATTAATATAAAACATAACGAATAAAGATAAGTGACGAAGAGAAGATTAGAGTCTTGCTATAAATAATTAAGATGTTAAATAGCTAATTTAGTTCGATGTTTTCATATAGATAGTAAGACAATCTAATATCTAATATTGAAAAAATATATTTTTTTATTAAATAAAATATTTAAATTATGTGTTTATGTCGTATTCATTTTATATATTTTACTTCGACTAAGACAATGACATGTTCAGAAATATTTTTTATTATCATCATATTTATTTTGAATCGACTTATGCTGATGAATGAGACTGATTCAGTTGGTGGTGAAAATAATAAATCACTTTTTTTTAGGTGTGAAAGAATACAAATATTGACAAAGAAAAGTAGATTATGTTATATGTTTACTTTGGTATTTGAAATATTTATTTCAGTAAAAATAATAATATATGAAAAAGATCTTTTTTTTTTATTGTTAGACCAATTTTTGAACTAAGTTATACTGGTCAATCACATCTCTATTTTCAAAAATATAAAAAAAATAATATATGATAAATCTTTCTAAAAAAATTGCTCTTTTCTAGATAGATAAATCACTTATGATGTAGCAAAAGCAACAGAGTCTCCACAACTTTGAAGTATTATTCCATCTGTTCATGGCAGCATCAGCTCTCACAATAAGAAAAGATGATTCTGGAAATAGATTGAAAGAACTAAAATAAAAAAGAAGAAGTTGAGAGCCACAGTTAAAGGTCGATCGAGCCACTCGAGTTTTCTCAATCTTTATTGAAGCTAAAAATATATATATATATATATGCACACAAGAAGAACAAAAAGAAACGCACAGCACCTGCACGTAAACGTCTCCGCTACAAAGGCGATAAAGCCGACAGAATCCACAGCAAGCAGTGTGCATGAAGAAGAAGGAAAGCTACTTATTCCCTGGCTTCTTTTTACTCCAACTGCTGAAGATATATTATGGCGAGATCGATCGCCATGGCAGAGAGGCAGGCAAACGGCAAGCTCTTGTGCCATGGTGATCCTGCGTTTGGCCCCTTCGTTCTCCCTGGTTCGCAGGCCTACCACCATCTCCATGCAGCACTCCGATCTGAACACCCAGAGAACACGATGGAGGCAGCCTCATGTGTTCTTGGATACGATGGACACCACCGTGTGCCAATCCCACAAGGACTCGCCCCTGTTCCCCCCTCTGAATCAGGCAAGTTCTCCTCTCTTCTTCGTCCTTGTGTTGCCGTTGATCTCACGACGAGGGAGGTTTTTGGCAGAGTGTGTTGGCAATCATATGTGATGATGAGCCAGGGACAAAGCTGTACCCATTGACCAAGAGAAGATCCAAGTCTGCCCTCCCCGTGTCTGCACATTACAGGATCATTGACTTTGTGGTGAGCAACTGCATCAACAGTGACATCACGAAGATGTATGCTCTAACTCAGTTTAACTCTACCTCTCTAAATTCTCACATATCAAGAGCTTATTCTGATGTTAAGCTGGGGAAGGATGGTTTTGTGGAGGTGTTGACTACATACCAGAGCGCTGAGGACCTCAGTTGGTTTAAGGTCTGTTGTAGCATGCACCATCCTCATCTTCTACTTCATCTTCTTGATGTTCTCGAGAGCACTGAGACTGATGCGCAGAGTTTGCCTTTTGTGATCCTAGGGAAATGCTGATGCGGTCAGGAGATGGTTGTGGCTGCTGGAAGAGCATCAGGTGAAGGATTTCTTGGTTCTCCCTGGTCACCATCTCTATGAGATGGATTACAGGGAACTGATCAAGGCTCACAGAGATAGCAGAGCAGATATAACTATTGCGATGGCTAAGAACGATCGAAACTACGATGCAAGTCATGATTTCCTTCTGCACACCAGCAAAAACCAGTTTCACGGTCTGATGTTAGCACCAGATTCAGTTCACAGTCCATCTGGAGCAGTAAGTTGTCATCCTTCATCAGAGTCAAGAGAATGCTCATTGATCTATGAATAAGAGAAAAAAACCAAGATATGTCAATGGCTTTCTATGTGCCGAACTAAGTGCTCATTTGTTTTTTTGGGATTAAGGTCACAACCACAACAAAATACCCGGTTTCGGATGCTGAGAACATGGGGATATATGTCATCAGAAGGGATATTTTGATCAAACTTCTGCAGGAGCAGCTACCAAAGGCAAATGATTTTGGAACAGAGGTATTACAAGGTGCAATTGCCTTGGGAATGGAGGTTGGTACCTGCTTGTTTCAGCTCACTGATTTGTTCCATTGCTGTGACATAATCCTCTTAATTATGGATCAGGTTCATGCTTATATGTTTGATGGACATTGGAATGATCTCAGAGACATTGAAGCATTTTACCAGGTCAATATAGAGAGCATAACTAGATCGATGAGCACCAAGTTAGTTCTTCTGCTCACAGAACAAGAGAACAACTTTAGTTTCATCAATCGACTGATATCCATCTCTCTCTTTTGTTCTGCTGACAAGCTTGTCTTGGTTGCAGCTTCCATGGCAGGCATCCTGCAATCTACACATTGCCAAATTATCTGCCACCAACTACAATATCCAATGCAGTCATAAAGGACAGCATTATTGGTGATGGTTGTCTCCTAAATGTAGGTGATTAGCTTCTATCATCATCAAGAACTTTAAACTTTAAAGCAAATTATAGCACTACAACTGTCTAGTTGCAGCGATCCATTATGAAGACAAGATCATCATAATTATCTGTGCCTGTTTTATGATTGAGTTACATCTGTGTGCACATGTTACAGACTTCTAAGATAGGTGTTTATGGTCGAATTACCAGGCTATAACCTTCTATGTTTGATTATGTTAAGAGTAGAGGTGCAAGATCAGTAACTCTGTGATTGGCATGCGAACATATGTCGGTGATGATGCAGTGATCCAGAAATCTGTGGTTATGGGCAGTGACATCTACCAGGTGCGCCCTCTATTAGATTCAAAAGATACAAATTAAACAGTATAGTTGTGCTTATTTGTATGGATACATCAGATTGAGAACTTATTTCATGTAATTCCATGTTTTCAACCACCTTATGAAAAGGATTATTCTTCTCAGTTCTCACACAAATTCACAAGTTCATGTTTTGTTGCTACCAATCAACGCTTTTCCGATTGCTGAACAGGCAGATGTGAGTTGGAACACGACAACGATGCAACGGTCAGAAATCCCAGTTGGAATAGGTGAAAAGGCTCATGTTCAGAACGCGATAATTGATAAGAACGCGAGGATAGGAAAGAATGTAAAGGTAAAACAAAAAAATTCAGGCTTTTTATTCGGTTCGAGCTTATCAAGTTCGTAAATTCTCCTTGCTAATGAATTGCAAATATTTTGCTTTCATAAGATGTTTCATCTACAAACTGAAACAGTCTATAACAAGTAAATTCAGCAATCAGAAACTTATTCTCAAGTGATTGCAGTATTACATTCAGAGCATCATAAACAGATATATTTGTAATCTGAGTTTGACTGGCTCTATTTTGATGATTGCAGATTGTAAACAAAGATGGTGTCCAAGAGTGTGACAGAGAGGCATCTGGATACATCATATCTGGAGGCATTGTTGTTATCCTCAAGAATGCAGTCATACCAGATGATAGCATCCTATAATTCCTTCACATAGTTTAGCACAGATTTGTTGTCGAATTTAATTAAATTTTGGCCAAACAAGGAATAGAAATTTATAGAGAAATATTGGCATACAAAAAATTTAGGAGCCAAAGTCACTGTTTTGATCAATGTATTTTCCTCATATGAGGGAACACAAAAAAAAAATTTAGTTCAATAAAAAGTATATAATTCACTTCTATTCTTAATAAGCAATTAGTGCAAATTTCTTGCAATATTTCAGGTATGATAAAAGTATGCTACAAATTAATTACTAAATAAAGTATTTATTTATTTATTTGCTTGGTAGTCTGTAAAATTTTTCAACTCAAACATTACTCAGTTCTTCAGGTTTGAATATTAATCTTTAAAATCCATTGTCATTGATCACAGATAACTTACGATTGTCTTGCTATAATACTCCTAATTATTATTATTATTATTATTATTATTATTATTATTATTATTATTATCGTATCATTACTAGTGATAGGGGTAATAATGGACCCCTTCCCCGATTTATCGACATGACCTAAGCGCATCCGACTTGGAAGCGGGACCAATTGATTGGGTAAGCGATGGGACCCTTGACACCCGCGAATGATGTGCCATAACGAAGGGAGGAGCCTAATGCGTAGCGTCATTGGGCGCTGTGCAATCTCCATCAAATCTTGAGGAATCAAAAGAGATCGTACGACAGCAGGGCAGGAACCACACACTCACCCACAGTATGGACGGCCATCAGCGGTGCCTGCAGCATTAAATATCCTAACAGAGAACATCAGAGGAATGATAAGAGGAGGCATGACCGACTACCGATGGACAGGTATAAAAACCACCCTTGGGGGAGCTCTCGAGGGGGAGAGGAGATACGAAAAGAAAGCTCCGACGTCAGAGAGGCGCCGACGACACTCTCATCCACATGGCTAACTTAGCCATCGGATGAACCTTGTTGGGAGGACCTCCCCCCGACGAAGGTCTTTTCTTGCAGGTACCCGACCACATAACGAGGGAGAAGCCCTTAGACGACCAGAACACCTCGAGCCAAGCATACTCCTCATGTCTTCCTCGAGCTCCACGTCCTATTGAGCTGGTTCTGTGCGTGCAGGCCAGACCACATCGTGCTGACTCCTCGGACACTGCGAATCACCCAGCAATAACTAGCAATCCGTTTTACAAACTTCAACAATGACTCATTTTTTTCAGTTTCAAAGAGAATGTGAATCTTAAAACTTATAAACTTACACCACAAAAGCTAATAAACAATGAATAAAACATGGCATTGATTCTTTATTGGAGGATTGATCTCAACTAGGCTTTGGCACATGAAATGATACAAACAAGATTTGATATACTAAAGATTAATATCATTTATGACATTGATTTGTTTATTAGTAAGAAAGAAAGTAAATACAACCAATGGTAAGGCTTCAAGCTTTTTCCTAATTTAAGATAAAGCCTGATAGCATGAAAAGACAAAAGCATATCAGACAAATCAAACTCTGCCTCTATAAATCATGTAATATTTTCTCTTTTGTTACAAATCGAATGACAGAAGTTCTCCAACAACATGATAAAATTCACTCCAAAACATATCACATTAATAGTGGCTGCTAACAGTAGTTCACTCAGTTTGCATCTGAGAAAGCTCTCCCCAGAGCAGGAAGAAGAACCAAGGCATCTTATTTCCATGTTCTCCTTCTCTCTCTCATCTGAGATTTTGCTCTGTGCAGATCATGGAAATACTCAACAAAGATGCGTCTGCCATGGCAAATCCGAGTCCTTGTCTCAGCTGCAGTATTTTAATGGATTGCAGACTGATGGATATCTCTTGGGATTCCAAAAGGCGGCCTTAGTAGTCTTCTGGGTCAGCATCTCAAAGTGTTGGTGAACTGGCCTTGTCCATGTTCATTTCATGGATCAAGGGGGAGCTCCCCTTGGGACTGAAGCCCTGTGGCTCAAAGCTGGTCATCGTGTTTCATTTCAGTCTTGGCATCTTTGACACTTCTTGAGGCCTAGAACTGATCTGACCTCAACCTCAGCAACAATTCATGACCGAACGCACTCATTTGGCAATCTCCACTTGTCTTACATGCATTGACTTGATACTTTTATGCAGAAAACTAATCCTGTTGTTTTGACCAGGTTTGAGATCTGATTTTTACCGATGTACTAAGACATGATATAATAAGAACTTCGATATGCTTCCTTATTATATATAATAAAGATATTATTATATATGAAAGATCAGTAGCATCTCAGTGTAGCAGTTCATGATGCTGCAGGCTTTGATGACATAGAAACAACAGAATCTCCAGAGATGATTAAGGTAATGTGGAAGTCCAATTAATCTTCTTGGAAACGTATCATGAAAAGGAATCCAGATCATAATCTGCATTCCAATTAAAGTAGGCCAGGGGGGAGGAACCTTGCTCCATTGGAGACAAACTTGCTGATAAAATATGTGTTACATGTCACAACACCTCATCTCCTTCCACTTGAAGCATGAAGTCCAAACTTTGCTTACTTCTGGTATGATGACATGCAGTGTATCCACCCTAAAACACAGCTGCCCTTGCCCATGAACAGGACAACCTCATCCATATCATGATCAGAATCCCTCTTGCCATTCTCCATCGCTTCCTTTAGAGAAAGAGAAGAGACCCAGGGCTCACATGTGTTCCTTAATCTTTGAGAGTTGAGTTTTTTGAGTTGCCAAAGGGATCCAAATTACTGAAGCACATTTAGGAAGGTGGTGCAGAATCAGACAGGTAATGGTTTTTTTTTTTTTATAATCTTGTTTCTTGTAGTATTTTGGGAAGGATTGGAATGATTGTTTCAACGGGGTCTGGGAATTAGAAGATTTTGTGCAAAAAAAGTAATTGTGATGTAAATGTTCACAGTGTTCTTGCCAGTGATCAAAGCATTTGATGTTAAACTATGAAGAAGTTATTGGAACTCCTGGTTAAGTTCTTTACAATGTGCATGGAGATGATCTTTTTCTTAATAGATGATAAACTTGCTACCTATTTTTGTCACATCATATGTTCATGAAGAACTCTGCTTCTCTTTGACTCATGAATTCACTGTATAACTTAATTGACAGGTTAAAGTCTTGAGTTCAGTGGCAAGGCTTTATTTGAAATCTTATTTGCTTGAATGCTTTGTGACCTTCAAATTCTAAAGATATATTGTGATCTAAATTCCCAATTTTCAGGCAAATTTTTCAGTGATTGAGACTCTTTAACTTGTGAAGAACCTGAAAGCTGTATCAAAAGTCTGAAACTGAAGGAGCATATTTCACTTGCATTCCGAGTTGAGGTTTTCTGCAGTCTGCAACCTTATTACAGTGGTAGAACGGAAAGAAGAGAAAGAAGAACTTTGATTGAAAGACCAAGAGTGGAGTTCATGAGGTCCCAATCACAAGCCAATGCCCCAAGAAGATTTCATTCAAGCTATTACACTGTGGAAACCTTCTTTGTACTTCTCTGCCTCACAGTCTCACTGCTAATTCTTCCTCTTATATTGCCACCATTGCCTCCACCCCCTTTCTTGTTGCTGTTCATCCCAATTGCAATGCTTTTTGTGCTACTGTTCATGGCTTGCATGCCCTCACAAGCCCAGGATGTCACCTCCCCCTACTTGGAATGTTCTGAAACTTTCTCATACACATGAAATTGGCCAACCGCGCAGATTTTGTAATCTGTTTCAAATCCATTCTTAAGAATGTTCAATTGCAGAGTGAAGTGGCAAAATGTGGTCATTGTTTCAGAAGAAGTTTTGTCTGCATCATCAAATTTCCTTGGAGTTGCCCATGAAATAAAATCTAAGTAGGCCAAAGATGCTTGATAGTCTTGTTATTAAGTTTTTTTTTTTATTTTTTATGATGGATTGCTAAACACAAGCATTTCACTTGCAATCAATTGGCAATAACATTTCCTTTTCCTAAGTACATGAGAAAATTTACATTCAACAAAAGAGGATAATAGGCCTGAGGTTATTATTCTTGATGAAGCAGGTTCTCATTTTTCTGTATAAGACTGACTGATGCTTGATGGTCTTGTTATCATTTTCCATTTTTTTTTTTAGTGATATGGAACTTCATTGGATTATATATACTAATCACAAGATCTGACTGTATCATGTTTACCAGTTTACAAAGATCATTTTCTATCACTACTAATTTCCTCTACTCATCATATATGTATTTTCAAAGATCAATGGGAAACTGCTTCATCAACAACAATGACCTTAAGCTCTAATTCACTTTACATCTGCTTGAACTTGTGTTCCTCTGTTAGATGGCTAAGAACTGAGACAGAGTTTAACATCCAAGTTGGGAGGAACACACCTGTTTTGGATCATGACTTCTTGGTTGTGGATGAGTTCAGTTATTTCCTTGCAAGTCCTGCAATATCTAATAAGCTGCATTCTTTAGATCTTAGGTTAAGCAGGTGACAGTTCAGGGTTTTCAGCACTTAAAAATAAACTCTAAATTTTCTTCCATACTGAAAAAAAATTATTGGAACTCTTTTCAGTTTTAACCTTGTTAAGAAAGCAATATGAAGAAAGATGATAACAAGTAAACACAGGTCACTCAGTAAATATAACAAAGAAATTCTTGTTATATTGTGTATTTACATAATTTTTTTTTAATCTTTTCAAATATCCCATATTTAATCGATTAACCAAATATATTAAGTTTAACCAGTGTGATTGTATATATAATTGATCTTGCTTTTTTGGAACCAATAATGGTTTAATTCGGTTTACTTTATATAATAAAAATTACTTTTCTTGGGTCATTCGACCCGCTAACCGTCGCCAAATTGGGCCTATTCTGAGCCCAATACCCAATTCTCTTTGAGCCCGGCCCAAAGTTCAACCGGCCTAATTCGCAGCTCTACCGCACGCCCTAATAGTTGCTGCCCATCCCATTGGACCCGGCAACTCGGCGCAAGCGAGAGAACCAAAACACAGTCGCCACCTCTCGGCCGCTGCCTTCTTTGTCAGAACCGTCACGACCGCCACCATCACCGCCGCCTGCTGCGATGAAGCTCGACGTGAACGCTCTGCGTTACCTTTCCAAGGACGATTTTAGGGTTCTCACGGCCGTCGAGATGGGCATGAGAAACGTGTGTTACTTACTCTCTTCGCTTACCCTTTCATTCCATTGAATCCATAAAGAGCGAAAAACACACTTTTTTTTTTTACTTCCACGAATTGTTCCTGTGATTTCAGCACGAAATCGTACCAGCCGAGCTCGTGGATCGTATAGCCGGCCTCAAGTAAGCCTCCAAAACATCGATTTTTATTGTGTTGACGAATATTGAGATTTGACGCTTGCAATTCAGGCACGGGGGGACGTACAAGGTGTTGAAGAATCTGTTGAAGCATAAGCTCGTCCACCACGATTCATCCAAGTGTGAGTACACCAGAAGTCAGGGATTTCAATTTCGAATTTTTTTCCGATACGTGGAATTTACTTGTTTTGTTTCATTTCCTCCGTGCAGATGATGGTTTCCGGCTCACATATCTTGGGTACGATTTCCTCGCTATCAAAGCACTTGTCAATCGTGGTGTTGTCGCCGCCGTAGGCCGTCAAATTGGCGTAGGGAAGGAGTCTGGTATTCTATTTCTTTTTAGATTAGCATTGCGTTCATTTGTTTTCACTTTCTTCTTTGGTTTTTCTCTTGGCGATAATTGTGATCAAAACGTTATGATCCATGTCAAAAGACATATTTGAGGTAGCCGCAGAAGATGGGACAATTATGGTGATGAAGCTGCATAGGCTGGGGAGAGTATCATTCAGGGCTGTGAAGTCTAAGCGTGACTATTTGAAGCATCGGAGCAGTTACAACTGGCTCTACTTGTCACGGCTTGCTGCTCTCAAGGAATATGCTTTCATGAAGGTCTAGTTCTTTCTACACTGTTTTCCTCTTAGAATTTTTGATTTGTCTTTATGACATTGTTCACTTCTGTGGATGAAGGCACTAGGAGAGCATGGATTTCCTGTGCCAGATGCTGTTGACTGTAATCGGCATTGTGTGGTCATGTCCCTTGTCCAAGGTTATCCACTGTAAGGATCTTCTGGGGAGGCATGAATGTTTGCTTTTCTCTACACGACACTGTCTTCTATAATTATCATTGTAGTGTAGGGAGGCTTTTATTCACTTGGGATTTTTGTATGCAGTGTCCAAGTGAAACAGTTGCAGAACCCAGACGAAGTATTGGAAACAATTGTTGGTCTTGTTGTTCGTCTAGCAGAACATGGTCTTATACATTGCGATTTTAATGAATTTAATATCATGGTACGGATGTTTCCTGATAGTCTCTTGAATGATGTGGAGGAAAGCACTAGCTTCTTTGTACTTATTTTTTTCAAATATCTGATCCAAATTATGTCAAATTTCTTTGTCAACACTTTTGACTTCAAAATGACTTGCACATCCATCTTCATAGTTGATATTTGTTTTTTAATATTTTGTCCCTACTTAAATTGTACAGGTATAGGTATTTTCTTTTTGAGGGGAGGGGGGGGGAACACAATTTACCCACCTACAGTGTGACACTAGTTAGCAGTGCTTACCTGTGATTAAAGGAGGAATACTTAGTCCACATGAGATCTGATCCTTGTTCCTTGGGTTTTCTAGTATACACATGACATCAAAATCAAAACATGAATGATACATCTGTTGTGTTTTCAGCTCTTCCTCACCAATATTTTCCGTAATAGAGTTGACAGTGCTTCAAATGGATGAAACTGTATATAGATTTTTAATTAAGTAGGGGCTGCTGACTAGTTTAAGGCTGAAATTGGGAAGCAAGACCTTAATGTCTGTAGATATGAAAAACAAGGACCACCTAAACCAAACTTGGTTGATTATCACTTTATAAATCATAGTTAGGAAATGTGAAGTCAGACAGTACCACAGGTGGGTAGACTGTACTTTTTTCCTTAAAGTAAAGCTAGTTAGTTTGTGTTGGATTATTCCTTTTCATCAAGTATAAAGGTGCTAGTTAGTGCATTTAAAATCATATCTGGGCATGTGATATTGTCAAATATTTGTATGTCACATTGACCTGTCTGGCTTTCCTTAATTTTAGCTCAATTAAATTTTTTTTGAGCTTTGATATGTGTGCATGGAAGGATTGTAGATTATGATGGTTCGGGCATATTTTTGGCACTTCCAAATTATCCTTGCTTTTTAGATGCACGACTTGGTTATAACTTTAAAATGCAAATGGTTACAGGGTGTCAAATATTTCAACTGTCTAATTTAAGTTCTGGCAACTGACCTGTGCTCATCTGGATATTTGTGGGTGATCTTCTGTACTAATGAGTCTTAGATGGAAACTATATTAGTGAATTTCGATTGCAAGTATGCAGTGTTTTCCGATAGTTTGGTGCTCTTTAACAAAGGAATAGTCATTCCCATGAATTACCAGACAAGGACCTACACTTTCTTTTGTCAAATATTTAAGAACCAAAGAAAAGGAAAAAACCTTGTAAAGCCAGATAATTGTTCTGTTGTTTTTTGGTCTATGACTTAACTGTAAAGTGAATATATTTTAGAGTGATGTTTACTTTTTTGAAACAAGACTGGAAAAGAGACTGATGTTTTTTTGGCAAATTGCATATCAGATTGGAAAAAGAGTCTATGATGTTTTTTGGCAATATATTTTTTTGCACATCTCTGGTCTTCTTATATTCAACAATAAAACAACAATTATCCATAATGTACCAATTATTTTTGGATGGCTACGCAGATCTTTCCTGTCATTGAGTTTTATTTAGGATAATATCACTTGGTGAACTAAGATCAAGTCAGTTATCTTTCTATTAGGTTTCCCTTTGCTTCTTCTCACACCATTAATTCTAATCATGCTTACTTTATTTAACTGGGGGAATGTGTAGGCCTTTTTCAAACATGAACATAGTATCCTAAATAGTCTTTTTTTTTATTTATACTTTTTTAGTGCTATATCTGATTGTTTATGTGTATAAAAATTCTTTATTTTATCTTCTCCCACCTTGCATCTCAACAATTTTATTTTTGCAAACACTAACTTTTTGTATATGTCATCTTCTAACCTCTTAACAATCTAATCTATACAACGTGGATGGCCTTACAATTAGTTGGCTTTCTTATATCCATATGTTGTTCAATTTCTACTTGTCTCAGTTTTCAAATCTTAGTCTCTTGTAGTAAATTTTCTTTTTTTCTAAGCAATAATAACTTTTGCTTTTACAAGATTGTGTTGTTTTATCTTCACTTGCATTTTATGTCTGTTCTAATTTTGTTCTGTGGTTGCCTTTCTAGATAGATGATAATGAACAGGTCACCATGATTGATTTCCCTCAGATGGTGTCAGTTTCTCATCGCAATGCAAAAATGTATGCATCTCTTTTTTTTTTTTTTTGTTCATTTCTCGATTATAAGTACTATTGTGGCATTAGTCAAGGTTTTAAGCATTGGTCGGTCTGACCAAGTATCAGCTGTGAACCATATAGTTCGATATTGGTACAACTTACAAAGCTTTTATTATTTAATGCAATGATACTGTATGGTACGGATTAGTATGCTATCCGGTATACCAGTAGCATACTAGTCTGGTAGGTTACTGAAACCAGTATTGGGCATGGTATTCAATACTCGACTTAGATGATCAGCAATTTATCATTTTTAACCACTGGATACTATTCTTAATGGTTGATGCCTGTGACCGTTCCTAAATCAATTTTTTTCCAGGTACTTCGATCGTGATGTTGGGTGCATCTTCAAGTTCTTTAGTAAGAGGTCTGTAGCCAAATATGCAAAATTGTACTTTTGATACTTTACTAATTACCTGGTGTTATCGATCTGGATAGCTGTTTTCTTTCATTCATTGGGCCTTTTTTTGTATTTTCTGTTGATGATCGCTTTTGAGCATTCGTTTTTTTTTTCATTTGTAAGTATGAAATCCGAATCTTTATAGCTGATACTGTGACTTGATGCAGAAGCTAAATTTCTGGCAACATACAAAATAATCAGCCCAAACTTTTAAGTAGAAAATTATGAGTATGAAAGAAACAACAAAAAATAAATATTGAAATTCAAATTGATCTTTTGTTGTTTTTAAGAATAGTAGTCTATTTGTTAGTAACAGGTATTACTTGTCTTGTAATCGGATTTTTATATATTATTTTCAAACAAGGATCATCACACCATGCTGTGCCGACCAGTGGAATTGATTCCTTGGCAAATCAGTGTGTTCTGGTCAGTAACAGCGTATCATGTAAGGGTGTGTACATATCGGTTTTCAGAAAAATAAAAAGTCTAGAAAATGGTTGAAAAATAAAAAAAAATTATAGGTAAATTAATATATAAATTATGTATAGATAAGAACAAAGAGTATCAAGCTATAATGAATAGAAATTTTAGGTTACGAGGAAAAATTATCTTTTCAGATCTGTTGAGAAACATTGGGATGAGAGAGTGATAGTGAGTGAAAGAGAGGGAAGGAGGGGATCTAAAGCCCCAAAAGAGGTCCCAATGATCAATTTGACCATTGGGGTCAAACTAGATCCGTTTTGGATTAGTATCATTTAAATTCCGATCAGTACCTATGATACATACCTGTATAACGACCGAAAAAGGATGCATTTTGACCACATCGGCCAAATACGATACATGAGCTGTACATACATTTCCATATTTCTGCATACCATCCGTAATGGGCTGGTCCGTGTATCGGTCAGCTTGTGGACTGGTACGCACCGCCTGTTTCGTACCATTTCAGGTAGTATGGCAAACCTTGCTTCAAAGGGTGTGGCCCATCACTGTAGGAGGATGAAGTAGGCAAGTTCACAAATGGGGCAAAGAACTTGCAGCACCCTGCTCGACCGAAAGGGGCACCTCTTGGTGCATTTGGGGCAATCATGATTCCTGAAATTGACTCTATTGGGGTATCCTTACTTGCACCAAGCAGGCAGTACCAATTAGCTTTTTCTTTAGTCAAAGCATGAGATGTATACATCTTTAGTTACTTCCTATATTGTTTAATGTAGTTGCCAGTTGACTCATGTATAATATTTCTAGCATTGCCAGCCATTATGTTATTTCTTCAATCTTTTAAACTTGGAAGCTGAGTGCTTCTCTCACTCCCTTTTATTCTCCCTTCCTTGCATTTCTTTGTTCCACTTCCTTTATTTTCCATACACATTCATTGCTCAATTCCCCAGACATGCCCTTTCAATCAAAGCTAGGTAAACAGGCCATGTAAGGAGCCAGCAACTGCTTAAGTTGTTTAAATGGCCTTTGTGGTTTCTAAATCCTTTATAAGCTGTTGAAAGGCTACCTTGCCAGTTGAGTGTGTTGGTGGCAATGATAATGGAATTATAACATAGTGGCTAATGACAAAGACCTGGTCTGTTGAACATGCAATACAGTGCTCTATGTTGATATACATCACTGGAAATGCCAAGTTTTTCTTAAATTTCAGAAATACCAAGTGTTCCTTGTGATTATGATTGCCTATAGCATTGAGGACATATATTCCTGAGTTTTAGATTCCAAAAGTCTAGATATAGTTTGTGATATATATTGCTTGGTGCTATATCCATTTTGCCGAGTTGTTTCCTCAGCATTTTTTTTCTCCTTCCAGATTTAATCTCTCATACCAAGAGGCTGAAGACAGATACGACGAGACAGAAGCTGATGTCGAGGAAATTGAAAGGCCATCATTTTCTTCAATTGCTAAAACAACTGGTTTCTTGGACAAGGAACTTTCGGCCAGTGGTTTTACACGAAAAGATCAAGATGACATAGAGAAGGTAATTGGATATGCATTCACATAGTGAACAATTTATTGCCATTTTTTCTGTTGTTCAGTTCTGTTATAATATATCAATTATTAAACCATGCTATTGCAATTAAGTTATTGCTTAATAACAGCAATTTATGGTTGTTGCTTTCTTAATTTGCCAGTCTTATGGCTTGTGATAATAATCTTGTCATTGTTTTCCATACAAATTGCAAAAATTTGGAGGCTTTCACATAGTAAATCAATCCTATTCATTGCTAAAAATAAAAACATATCTGATTATAACTTTTATTATCAGTTTTGGTGGTACTATTATTGTATCATATCTTTAACCTTTCTTAGTCTACTATATTTTCTTGAATCTTTGATATAAATCTGGAGCCCATCTCTGGTGTTTAAACCATCATTTAATTTGTTTCTATTTTAAATTTTATACTATTTCATTCTCTTATTAAATTATAGTAAGTCTTTCCTATAAAAGCTGATCCATTGGGTGGGAACTGTGAAGTGGCATCCATCTTTCTCATGCTAAAACAGCATTTTTCACATGAAAGATTGATTACAGAGCATTTTACAAATCCTTGTTTGTGCCCGCTTTACTCTTTCTAGGGACAATACTATTGTCTCAGCATATTTTATGCATGTATTTTGAACTTTCTTTCTGTGTACAGTTTATCGAAGGAGGAACACAGCAAAAGGATACTACAAGTTCTGATGATGAAGAACTTGAAGACCAAGAGCAAACACATAGAGAAGCAACAGATGATTCTGTAGCTGAAAATATAGATTTCTTGCATTTAGAAGATCAGGTACCAGCAAATTTAACCAACTTTGAAGTTGCAAATTGCACATGTTTTAATGACTTTGATTTTAACAATCACCACGAACTGCTACATCTTATGCCCAATGAGTATCTTTGACAACTTCATCTTGCATGATGACAAGAAACTGGAGGATGCTGCTGCTGCTTCATGTAATGTTAGCATACAGAAGGAGGACGAAATATTGCAATCAGGAGAAAAGGTGCACCTTTTATTTGTGAATCTCTTCGATATACACACATTAGACTGTTCATCTTTATTTAATATTTTATATTATCATTACTTTTCTCATTTTTTGAGTGGGCGCTTATTCTAGAAAACATGTAACTCACTGATTTGTGATCCCTCCACCACTCAACATAAAACTCTCTTGGAAAGTGAACTCGCAAAATTTACTTGTTACAATTTTTGGGGGTAATTTCCATATTGTTTGGATCTCTGTCCCAAGCTGTTATGCTGGTACAAAAGTAACTAGTGACAACTATACATATCTAGTTCAATTATAAAGTCAGCTTATGAACATGCAAATCATATCTGCAAGCCTGTACCCATGTCTGTGAACTCAGATATTTATCTTTTTCATGTTATGCAAATTAACTTGATCAAGAATCTTTTTTGGATATATAGATGTGTGTGGTGTGGCATGTTGTGTACATCCATGTTTGGCATAAATTGGTATAAAAAATAAAAGCAATCAGGATTCGATGAAAATCAGCTGATCCTTGTACTGGTCAGCCATGGGATGGATACCAGGTTGAGTCGGGTTTATACATATTATTGGGTATGGATCATTGATGTATATCCAACAAGATAGCTCACTGGAACCAACTTTGAGGACCCATACCTGTAATTTTGAATTGTCCTATCATATTATTAGCTTCAATGACAGCCTTAGTTGTTAGGTTTTTGAGGTTGATAAAAGAACTAAATGTTGGTATTAGATTCTCTGTTTTTTTTTACTTATAAACTCAAAAGAACGACCAAATGATAAGACACCCAAAGTTCAAAGTAAGCAAGAAATGAAGATAAGTTGATATCCAAGGCACAGAGAAACCCAAGCTTTAAGTGCACCTAGGAAGAATTTATCTTAGTTGAAAATTGCAATAGTAAGTTATTTGTTTATTGGCTTCTATTCGTAATCTGTTTTTAAATTAGTCATGAACTTTCCTGGAATATGTGTTGAATTTTGTGACTTAGTTAATAATAAGTGACTAATTCTGTTTGATTCTGATCGAATAATTGGCCGCATAAAATCTTGTGAATCATACAGGCCTTTTGATTATTTCAAGTATTTTGTTACTGTAGCAAAAAAAAAATACTATTTTCATATAAAATTCACAGGAACACGCAACCAGCTATGCAAGCAAACCTAGAAGTTCAGACAAGTAGAGGAAACTTGTCTGCTTTATTTGTTTGTACCATAACTCTACTAAGCTTGTTTGTACCATAACTTGCCTTTCAACTTGTTTGATTATCTTCTTTGTAAGACCAACACATTGATATCGAGCAAGTTCGTCTCCTCAAATTTGCCATAATGTATGATGGTAAAGCTTCTTCCGGTTGGTTTATCATATCGGAACTTGTCAATATCGCACATTTCTTAACTTTGGAGACATGTTGATTGTTTGTATGTTGAGCATTTTAATTATGTTCACTCACCATGTTCCTGTTACCTAAAATAGCTGGTTTATATGTTTCAGGAGAACAACGATGAGGCAGATGATGGGGATGCTGAACTAATGAAGCGCCTCAATAAGCAGAGAAGGCGAGCCATAGCAGCTTCTCAAGGCACGCGCAAAGCCCTGTCAAGAAATTTTTACAAGGACAAGGGTGGCAAGTCTGCCCACAATTCAAAGATCCAAAGGCAATCATGCAACTGGTGAACGAAGTCGGTTCACTTGTTCCCAGATCTGAGTCTTGGCAAATGCAATAAGATACGATTGATCTCACAGATCCCTCAAGACTAAGATTTATTACCCATCTCTACAACAGGAATTTTGTATGTTTAGTAAGGAAGGCTTTTCTAGTTGTACAGTAAAAGAAGCTGTTTTCAATCTTTTTTTTTTTTTTTTCTCCTGTACTCAAGATGACTCCTAAAGGATCAAAGAATTGGATCAAAACTTTTTTGTTTGATCAAGACATCAGACCGAACGATTGATTAAAGAATAAGAAATGAGGTTTTTTTTTATTTTCTTCTTCTGATTATATATCAGCAAGCTTGATAAAATTGCTGGTTAACCAGTGGATTAAAGTTGCAGAAGAGTTTGCTGCACTTGAGAAAGGTGGGCAATTTCTTTTTTCCCAAAATTTTGATGATGATACTGCTGCTAAATAATGTCACATGTAAATGTTCTCTCTTAAATCTCAATAGGTTGCATTGCTCCTCATCCCTTTTCTCTTTTTTTTTAATAAAAAAAACAGATTTTTATCTCCGACCACCAAAAGAACCAATAATATTATGGCAGCTACTATGGTGCGGTCGCCATCATGTGCACAAGATGAAGGCCATGCCTTATCCGACAGAAAGATTTGACCAGCCCACGAATGATCGTAGACTTGCAGAGCACGCGCAACGCCATTATAAGACCCCACACCACCTACCTGCCATTCCACAAATCCTTATGAATCATGCTCACGAGTTCAGAAAACGAATCCCTATATCTCACACCAATTCAAGTTTGATTGATGGTTTTACCATTCTCAATTATGCTTCTCTATCTATCTATCTATCGTACATTTTTTCCTACTGAAGCTGTAAATGCCTAAATCTCATACCAACTCAAACTCAAAGTTTGATGGGTTAACCAAGCTCAGTTATCCACTAAATGCTTCTCTCTCTCTCTCTCTCTCTCTCTCTCTATGAATTATATTCTTCAACTGTAAAATGTGAATGCCTAAAGCTCAAAGCAGCTTAAGATTGATGGTTTTACCAAGCTCATTTGTCCACTGAATCTCTCTCTCTCTCTCTCTCTCTCTCACTCACTCACTCACTCACACACACAAGTAAGAGAAAAATATGACAATTCTCAGCCAGAATCAGTAAGGTTGGATGTTTGAAGTGCTTCCTCGCTCTCCTTGGTTTTAGGAACCCTCAAAGTTCCTCCAGTGATAATGGAATTGGGTGCATGTGTCTGCACCTCTTCAAGTCATGCTTTAATGTTAACTAGCGGTGCACACAGGTTTCTCTCTTTCGGATTTGAAGACATCCTCAAAGCATATTGAATGGCTTCTCATCTTTTTGTAAACTATATAACATACCAATTTATGGGGAAAAAAAAAGACTTCAATCGAAACATCAATACTCAAAAGGCAAAGGCAAACAAAGGCCATGGAGATTTCTACCCTATAAAGTTAATAAGAGAACAGATAATTTTAATATCTAAGTGGTGCATTAAATCTCATATACAATCACCAAATCATCATAAAGATAAATTTTTCAACATATATTTTATAAAACCCATGAGCTCATAGAACAAAATCAAAATTCCACAAGGATAATTTTAGGTGAAGTTCTGATACAAAAAATCCATTATTTCCTATGTAAACAATACACAAACACATATCACATAGAGAGCCTGCATATGATGATGAGGGAGTATCTTAGATATGTGGGGATCTAACACTTAAAACTCCTTTCCAGAGAAGAGTAGTACTAATTAGCTAAGCTATGCATCTAAAGCTATTCTGAGATCAAGATAAATAGTTCAAAACTATATTCAAATTGTTTTATGCCACAATATAATGCAAGCCCTTTTTTGTTATGGCATAAAAAAAAGCATAAAAAGTTCCAAACTTGCATGAATTTTAGTTTCTAAGTCTTTGATATTGTAGATCTTGTTTATTTCTCATGGCTAGGATTAGGGGTCTTAATTCAAACCATATATTGTTTTCATTGTCATAATTAATGCAACTCATATACTTGTAAAAGACATCTCACATGTCATTTTTGTCATTTTTGCAACCTCAAAACATGAAATCAAATAAGAAGTTCTTTATGTTCCAATTTTCCAAATAAATTAAAAAAAAAAAGAAGGGGTGAAAAGCCAATGCTGTACTCACATGCCTGCGCTGTTGCTCACATTCCCTGTCCATCCCCCAGAAGAACAATGTCTGCAAGTCTTCTACAAATCATGGACTCATTATTTCATGTGCAGAAGTCAAAGAAGAAGAATCCAAAACCTATTCCAGGTGGTGTTTTTTTAACCCCATTCTTATTGTTCTTATACCTTTCTCTCAAAGTTACAACATAGATAGATTGGGAGGAGCACCCAAAGGTTCATCGTAAGACAGTAGCAGTGGAAACTTAGTAGAACTACAAGCTTAAATCTACTTCACACATACTATTATGTTTCCTACCACTTTGCATGTGTAATGCAAAAGCAATCACTTGAAGCCGGTGTAGTCCTTACCAGCCTCACAAAGAGGATTCCACCACTCCCATAGCTTCTCTGAGATCATGGGCAAAGACATGGGCAGCTGGTTGAGCTGGGGCTGTGGAGGCATCGGGAGGAGTTGATTTGGCTGCTCCATGAAGCTTTGGTTGTAACCTACGAACCTGCTGAGCTCCTCGATCCCAGGCGCGGACATGGAGGAATTGGCGGAAGCAAGAAGGGTGCATGCAGGGATCAGAGCGCTGCTACTATTCTTGGCATGGTGAAGCGAAGTGCTGTCTTCTTCCATCGATGTGGTCGAGCTCAGAGAAGGTATCGACGCCGTCGAGCCATACACAGTAGAGAGAATGGGGGACGACAAGTTGTGGGTCGTGGTTGCACCCTGCACTTTTGGCACCTTCTCCATGGCTGATGTCAGTGAAGATCCAACTCCGGAGGCTTGGAAGCCCGGCGGTTGCCGGCGAGGGGGGTGTCTTTTGTCGATTCCGGTTCCGAGAGAGGACGATGGCTTGGAAGCAAGGGTTGCGGGGATTTGGCAGTGATCTTCTACTCCAACTCGTTTGTGCACTCGACAGAGTGAGATCTCAGTCTGCAGAAGTGGATCGAAGTTTTCTTCTTCTTGTTAGGTATCAAGAAAACAAGAAATCTGAAGACGAGAGGCTCGTTCTCTGAAGAGAAAGCTCCCAAGGCAATCACAGCAAATAGTTTTCGAAGCCTAAGAGCAAGAGAAGGGATTGCTGATTTTGATTTTTTTTTTATTCTCGCTCCTGAAATGAACTTTTAATTTCAGAGAAAGTGAAGATCTACATTACAAAATTAAAGATAATATGAGAATAATCAAGTTTTACATATAGCTCAGTTCCGAGAGTACGAAGCAAGACAACTGAGGCAACACGAATTAGCTCGACAGTGCATGAAAACAAAGAAACCCTATTTTACTCTTTTGTTTTTTTCTTCTTTCTCTTACCCTATTTTCAAGAAGAAAAAAAATGAAATCTTTAAAAGAAGAAAGAGAAAAAGAATGATGACAATTATTAGCTTGAGGAATATTTACTTAAAAAAGGCCTTTGTTGCTTAGGGTTTTCTTCATTCTCTTTCTTGATTGTTGGATAGGGTGAGTGGGGGGAGGGGAAGGAATACAAAGAAGCAAATTGGCACAAAGGCAAAAAAGGTAACAATCATCTTAAGCAGATTAAGGGTTCCTAAAATTCCATGGAAAAAAAAAAAAATTTGTAATTCACTGACAATGTCAACATGAAACTCTCATGAGCAGCACTAGTCTTTTTGGGTGATGAAAGCATGCTTGAATTAGAATCACAGGAAAGTTGCACAGACAGCCTCTCTGTTAGGGTTTCTCACCACACACTGCAGCCTCTCATGCCTAATCTGAAGACCCAGATCTAACCACACAGTTCTGACGATGACAAAGGAGAGGGAATTGCTCGAGATTACCCTTTGGTGTTGGTCGGTGTCGCTGTGCGGCAGGCGGTACTCGTTCATGATCCAGCTGGTTCTGATGCCTTTAGGAGCCTTCCCGGAGTAGAAGACGAGGGTCTTCTTCAACCCGATGGATCGGTGGTTCTCCGCTTTGATCATCCGGTCGGCGCCGGTGGCCTTCCAGTATCCCGACGTGGTCACGCGGTTGGGTCGATCCCCGTTCCGATACTTGCGATCTCTCGGAACGTAGAAGTACCACTCCTTCTCTCCGATCGTCGCGAGTACTGTAAGGAAGAGGAATCACAAACCACGACCAAACGGGGAGGGGAGGGGAGGGGAGGGGAGGGAAGAGAGATGGAGCGGCGGCAGCGGTAGCCAAACCGGGAAGCTCCCATGGGTCGTAGCGGTAGAGATCGAGGAAGGTTATGAGCTCCACGTTGAACCGCTTCCCCTCGACCTTGCGGCGGAGGTAGAACTCGATCAGCTCCTCCTCGGTGGGATGGAAGCGGAACCCGGGCATCACCAGGTCATGCTCGTGCCCGTCGCTGCCGTCGTCCCTACTCATGGCTGCTGCAATTGCCATGAACAGAAGCAGTCGCGGGTCATCGAACCCCTTCACCTCTCAGCTCAATCCCTTTTTAAGTACTCGATCCCCAACAAGTACGCCTCCTTCTGATCCGACCAGTAATCGGATAGATCTCACTGACTGCCAGATAAATTATCATGGACACTGTTAACTCTTCGCGTTCGTCACTTCTCTCTTCCGTAGCTCGAGGAGGACCCTACACGGAAAAGGAGGTGCATATGGTAGTAAAAATGTGGAAAGAGACCGGTGAAGAAGAGGACAACAGCTCTCCACAGCCAGTCCTTTTTCTTCCTTCCTCTTCGACTTCATCTTGGTTTCCTCAGCTCTCAAAGATTCTGTACACTCAGTACCCAAGTCTTTCTTTCTCTTTCACCTACATGCATGCATAAGACCATGGGAGATCTCAAGGATCGCTTTTGGGATCCGCTTTGGCAAGTTGCTCGAGTTGCTGTCAGGAGGGGAGGGGAGGAGGGGATGAGACGAGGGAGAAAAATTCTACTGTGGAGTTTAGGTGTGCGAGGTTATGAGATCAAGTGAAGACCGTGACAACCTTTTTACCGGCAGGCATCCGAACAACAAGTGGTGGTACACACTGCACAGCTTTCGACTGAGTAATCTTCCCCACTGGTGTGAGTTCTATCGCCAGAAATGATTTGTGTGGAGTTGGGAACCATTGTTGCAGGAAGTCGGAGAAAAATGAAGTCGTTTGCCTTCTTCAAATCACAAGCAGTTTCGCTCATTAACGACGGAGTGGTGGCTGCTAAAACCATTGTTCATGGAAAGAGGAGAGTGGCGTGTGATTAATGATCAACAATTTTACTTTAGATTGAGATTTAAAATTTAGATTTTAGTGTTAGTCAATTATGAAACTATATATATAAACAAGTCCTAAATTTTTATTGAGCCTCCGTACTATATTTCAAAATCAAAATGATTCTTATATTTTAAAACTTGTCTAAGAGACATCTCGTACTACCATTTTACATCAAAGTCACCTCTCGTACTTCAAAACTCGTCTAAGTGACCCCCCCTCGTATTATGCCTCAAAATCAAAGTCATCATCCGTACTTTAAAACTTATCTAAATGACCCTCCGTACTATATCTCAAAATCAAAGTTACCCCCATACTTTAAAACTCGTTTAAGTAACCGCATGTACTATGTCTCAAAATCAAAGTCATCATCCGTACTTTAAAACTCGTCTAAGTGACCCTCTGTACTATGATTTTGAATCAAAGTTACATCCTCTATTAGAAATAAGGTTACGTCGTTAGGTAAAATAATTTAGAAGATTATTTTTATTTGAGGATTATAACTAAATAGTCTCAAATGATACGAATCCTCATTAACCTCCTTGATTTAGACTTTAAAACTCATTTAAGTGACTCCCCGTACTTTATTTTTATTTGAGGGTCATAACTAAGTTACCTCATTAGGTAGAATAATATGCATCCTCATTAACCTACTTGATTTGGTTCATGAAGTAACCAAATTCTCTTTCAATCGTCGAGGAAGTAGCTTATCACACGAGGTCCTTCAAAACCCCACCCTTGAATTGCTTCTTGAAGTCCTTGAACCAAAATAGAGGAGGTCACTTTGATGTGAAATTATGGTATAAGGGATCACTTAGACAAGTTTTAAAGTACGATGTGTGACTTTCATTCTGAGATATAGTACGAGGGGTTAATTAAACGAGTTTTAAAGTATGAATGTAGTTTTAATTTTGAGACATAGTACGAGAGGTCACTTAGATCAGTTTTAAAGTATAGGGGGTGGGGTGGCTTTAATTTTGAGGTATAGTACGGGGGGTCACTTAGACGAGTTTTAAAGTACGAAGGATGACTTTGATTTTGAGACATAATACAAATGATCAATAAGAATTTAAACCTATAAACAATTATGTTATTGTGAAAAATTATTTTCATCCTGAATCATTAGATGTAGTCTAATGAAGTCTTGATAGACATTAAGAAGACCAATAAATCCTATGGTTAGAAAAGTAATAATAGTCAACGAGAGATAAAAGAAAAACCAAAAAAAACTATTAGATAACAAAACGTTGAGATTGAAAAAGTAAAATGGTTTGTGGGTACAGATGAAATAAGGATTATATACAAAGAGTTGGGCACCACTCACAACTTAACAAATTTAAGTTTTTAGATTACATCTTATTTAATTGGTCGCTTAATTGACAACTTTTTTTTTAATCAACATTGTTAATTCTATCTCAACACAATTAGAAGAATTATTAATTTAATAATTAGGGGGGAATTATTCTTCAATGACATGGAATAATTGGTTTGAGGATGGATCATAAATTGGCCTCACATTTGGAAGCGATTGCCAGAGTGATAACTTAATTTTTTTTTTTTTTTTGGAGTGCATTGATATCAAATAATCATGTATTTGACCATGTATGTATGATAGAGTTTGACAGACCCATACATTTAAATGGTTCACGTGAAGTGGACCTAAAACATAGTATGACTTATACTCATCTTTCTACACCACTCGTCCATTTGTTGTTGGGTTACGATTAATTTTAGCAGATGTAGATTTAGTGATTATGATTTATTCGTATAAAATATAATTTTTATATTTTTAAAATTATAATATATAAGTATGTTAAGTTTAGATTTTACGTAATATACTGACTCATAATTGACTATTGATATAATGACATATATAATTTAATTTTTTTTAAAAGATTTATTTTAGCCCATATGATTTTGACAATGGTCCACTTAAGCCCTTATGATTTTATTTATATATAAAATAACTCGTATATTTTTTAAAATATAGCATATAAGTCCATCCCATCAAATCTGAGTTAAAAGAAATGTTAGAGTTTGCATATTAATTCATAATAAATCATTAATATAGTAACACATGTAATGTAATGTAAAGTTTAAAAAATTTGAGACCACCTTCAATGGTTGGAGGAGGAATCGTCATGGAAGCGACCACCAACAACAATATCAAGCCGCTACTACCTAGCATGATATCATATGCATGTAGCCTCTCCCACGCTTATGATAAGCTTAGGAATTTCTAGTCGTATCTCAAGTGGATGTGCATTGATTAGTCTGATGCTCAACAAAACAATATTCTCTTGGTACCTCATCCTCCTCTTAGTCTTTGTCTCCACCGCCTCCTGTTTCATCCTCTCATACATCTCCACCCATCGTGCCTATGACATGTTGATCCAACTCTCTATTACCTCTTCCACCTTTGTCCTCTCTTATCTTTATCTCTTCGCTTTCGTTCGTTGTTACGGTCTCCGTCGCTCCATCTTCCTCGATAAGATGGACCTTTTATAACTTAAATTATATGTATTATTATATTACTAATTTATTATCAGTTAACATATCATGTAAACAAACTCTAAAAACTAAAATATATATTTCTAATTTAAATTATATATATCATCGAAATTAATAGTCTATTATGAGTTAGTATGACACATAATTAATTCATATTAATGAGATTAACTTATATGTTATATTTTTAAAAATATAAGATTATTTTTAGAGATAAGTAAATCATACCAATTAAAATAATCAAAATTATAAACATCAACTTATAAGATTGTTGTTTTGTTTCTTCTCAAAAGTAAGATTGACTTTTCTATGAGAAATGATGAGAGACTCCTCCAAAAAAAAAAGAAAATGATGTGGTGGTACACTGTCAAGTCTACCTTAACTCATGTGATCTTATTGGCCGTCCTCTCTCTCTCTCTTAGGATTGGTCAAACTTAAAACTTCATTGTGATCCTAAAGATTTAAAGATAGGGGAACCATTTGCTTTTGGGTTTGAAGAGTTTGAAACACTAGCAACTATAAGCGAGCTAAGTAGAGAAAGAGTGACGACTACCTCCCAAGAACATATGTTCTGTTCTTTGACGATCTTATGTGAGTCTTTGATTAACATTTCATCACCTATTAAAAAAAAATCATGGTTCTCCTCCTCCTCTCTCTTTTTCCTAAAGATGGTCAATTATATATAAATTTGTCTGTTCACTTTATAGTATTTTCTATATATGAATAAATAAAAAAAAAACTATAACGACACTTGAAAATATCCTAAATAAATTTTAATGACGTGTATTAAATACATCAATGCAAATTATGTCCTATTGTATATGTTGACATGATATAGAGTGTAATGAATGGCAAAAATTTGGAAAACAACAACCTCTTTATAGTATTTTTTTTTTTTATATTCACTTGCAATGCTTTTTGTACATGAACTAAATACTGTAACATGTACCCCAAATGATTTTTTTATGACTTGTATGAAATAAATAAGCATAAATTGTTGTCATATTGCATTTGCTGATACGAAGTTAAATAGAATAAATGATAACGATGTTCCGAAACACCTTAAATGATTTTATATGAAACACATCAATGCAAATTATATCGTATTGCATGGAATAATAAATGACAAGAATATGAATAATGGTCCCATTTATTTATTTATTTATTTATTTATTTCACTTTACAATATTTTCTGTATATGATCAATCAATCCCTTTTTAAAGTTTAACATAAATTGACTAGAGGACTAATGGCCTGCCTATAAGTGCATTTTTTTATTAACCATTTCTTATAGAAATAATCTCAAGTACGAGCATTATTATTATTATTATTATTTTTTATATTGTAAATCATGATATTAAAATTATTATTTTTATATTCTTTCATAAAGGATAAAAAAATAAATGATAAAGAAAGGATTTAATTTAAACCCAATATTCTTTGTCATAAAAAAAAATTCTACAGCACAGCGGCATGTTGAATCAATCTTCCAAAAAAACAAAAAAACTCGTGAGGTATGGAAGACCACGAAAGCTTGTGGCATTCATGCATGTATGTCGGCTATGGTGGTCCTCAGACCTTATGCAAACAATCTCATCAATATTACTTTGAATAAACACAGAGAAAGCACCACCAACAACAACAGCACAAGACGACCGAGGAATTGGATTCACGAGTGAGTCTTAAGAGTTTGGCGTTCAACATGAAGACCTAATTCATCGTTCCCAATTAACATACTAGATATGAATGAATGAATGAATGAATGAAGAGAACGTAAGCAAAATAATGTTGACTTGTATCATCTGTTCATGAGTCCCTCGAGCTGCACCAAAAGCAAAGTGGATGGCGGCGATGCTTTGTTGAGTAGAAGAAGCCAATTTAGTGACGTCGGTGACTTCGGCGCGTGCATGGTATCAGCATCAGAGATGTCAGTGGGGAGGGAAGGGAAGGGGGAGGAGATGTAGAAGCGTGCACGATGGCCATGGGAGATTAGCTTAGGGTTTCACAGGTCGCCATTATTGACTGCTGTAGAGATGCATGCTACGGTCCCCCCCAAAGTCTCATCTCTTTCTCTCCCTCTCTCTCTCTCTCTCTCTTTTCCTCTTCTTGTCGTGAGGGGTTGACTGCTGCAGGGGCTACTCAACCCCATAACAATGTTATCAGAGAGAGAGAGAGAGAGAGAGAGAGAGAGAGAGAGAGAGAGAGAGAGAGAGAGGGTTTTTATGACATGATTCAAAATCTTCTTTAGTTAGAATCTTCGAAGCATGTAAACTCTGAAGAGGAAGTACAAACGTTTGATTTATATCTCTATCGAACTTACTGTAATGAATGTCCAAAATCTAACAGGAACCGAGTACCAAAAATAATGTATCACTCACTAAATTATTCTTTTTTATAGATAAATATTCTTTGGGATGATGATGAACACCTTTTTACTTAGAATCTAAACAATCAAAGAAGGCTTCATTTTTTTTTACATATGATGATGTCCATCCACATCATATGTAAGATAGAATCTTGTCCTATGAGATTGGTAATATGGTGCTCATGATATTGACTCGATGTCGAACGAGTCCCTATCCTATAATCGTAGCTCGATGGTTCGATGTTCGACCTCATGACTTGTTGATGGTTGGACGACTTATGGAATTTATCATAGCGTCAACTAAACAGTCTTATCGTACTATAAAAGATGCCTTTGGTGGATAGTATCTCGTTCCCTAACTTTTCTATTGCCTTAAGCATCAGAGATATCTTTGCCACGCAAGCAAACCCCTAACGTAGCTTATGTAGGATCATCTTTGCCTGAACTCTCGATTTTTTCGACATTACATCCTAAGACAAATTTCGAAAGCGAATCGTGTTTGACTCCATACCTACCCTACATGTCGAAGAATCAAAAATCTAATTTAACAATTGCGATGCTAAGTTTTTTTTTTTTTTTTTTATATTATATATGATGATGAGTCTAATCCAAACCACATCTCTCAAACTCCTAAACATCCATCCAAGACAAGAACAATATAAACAAATCCAACAAACATGTCAAAAATAAATCTTGCTAAAAATGAATGCCAACGCCTTACAAAGATAACTATTTTGAGCTGTCATGCTACAAGTCGTGACACAAAGGACGCTTGACCATCCTTTGTACTCCATGGTTTTTTTCTTAGATTTGGCACATAGTGACCCCAATCATCTGTACTAGTATTGTGATTATTTCTAATAATTATTCAAAACTGTTTACACAATATCTCTCTAGAGAGAGAGATGAGAGAGAGAGAGAAGAACAAGAAGAAGAGAGAGATGTAGTTGTGAGTTGAATCTACCCTATGAAAAGTTTACGATGTTAGACTTAATTACGAGAAAAAGTACTGTTCATCATCAAATACAAATCCAGTTTTGTAGCAACTAAAGCATGTATTAAGTCCACCAAAACATCAAATTGATGCGTATACTCCAAATTGAGAACCCAAATGTAGTGTGCGAGTCCAAGTTATGATAATTATTGATGCTTGGAGTTACACTAAATAACAAAACCACTGCTAAAAAGTCAGTGTTTTGAGATGATCATTCATTTGTCATCATTCTCAACAAGCATATATAAGAGTTGCCGATCCATAGCTAGATTGTACTATGTGCTTTCATTTCTTTTGTTTGTTGGAAATGCTACCATCACCATCACTGCCTACAACCGATGTCATAGATACGAGATTGAACTTAAGGAAACTGTGGCCATAGCAGGAAGAAAGATGAACCGACCCATTTGATTTGTTCGGTGAGACGTAGCATCAACATTGTTCTTGTGATCTCCACAATTTGGGCGGTTGTAGGCCCTCTCATTTCATCTCACTACCTCTAAAGCACGTTGTGTTTCCGCTTACGTCCTCCTTCGTTCTTCTGCTCTCTCACTGTTGTTAGGCTGGTGCTTCATCTTGTTCTTTGCTTGTGATAGTAGATAAAAGAGGTCTTCTTTTCCTCCTTTTTTTCGCCTCTGATAAAAATGAAACATATATTTAAGCATCATGATCAACAGGAAAGACTTATCTTTGCTTTTTGTATTTTGATTCATAATGGAACTATGTGGATGCCAAACTTATTTATGATCCTTTAAATTACACCAAGCTTCTTTTTCTTCTTATGCTCTGAAGATATCATGTAGATGTTGTTTTCATGTTACAAGTGGATCAATCAATTACTTACCAAAAAAAAAAAAAAAAAGTGGATCAATCAATTCGATCATGACCTTGTCTATCTACATCTATCAAGTGTGTGTGTGACTTGTAACTTTCTCCTTCATCATCTTTGGTCATTGGATCATGAATTGGACATCTTGAGAAAAAAAAAAAAAGGCACATCATCAGTTTATTTATATTATATGCCCTTTTATATCTCTTTTGCATTGATCTCAAGATCACCAACTCATGATTCAACCACCATGAGTTGAGAGGAGCAAGTTACAAATAGATGGGAGTTAAAGAGTTATATCTGAAACACCGAAAGCTTGATCTTGATAACTCGATCAATCATGGAGGTTCGATATTAAATATTAGCTCCAGTAAACATGATCACAAATTAGGAAAAATCTATACATGTAAACTAAAATCTCATGTTAACTGAATGGGAATCACTGCACAAAGTTGTATTGGCAATATAAATCAAATTCAATTTCTTTTTTGAACTCTAATAAATAGAAAGAGATGAATCAAAGAGAAAAGTTGCCAATTCCTAAAATGGATCACATAAACATCAAGTTGCACCACAACATGAATTTTTTTTTTTTTTTGTCTTATGCTCCTACCCTTGATGTTAGTCATCAATTCCTCCCTTGTCAACAGAGTCAAACTCTCCAGCAATTAATTGTCATTGCTTCTGGACTCATCAAAAATTCGATGGCCAACTAAGAAATGAAATAGCGACGTACATCGATACCTATCATCAATAAATTTGATCCTATCTCCGCAAAAGTAGGTTCACGACAGAAAATTTAATCCATATGTTAACCTATATGCATCAAGCTTCGTGATACGCACGGAACTCGGACTATCGTGTTCGTTCCAATGTCAATTACAAATTAATTGCTAAAAGATCATATCAAATTGATGGAAAAAAAAAAAAAAGAAGAGTTCTTGCACATTCTCGATCATGCTAAGAACCTGGCCATGTTCAGGCCATCGAGAGAATGTGAGAAAAGCTTATGTTGACTGCCAATAGTTAACAGTAATGAGTTTACAAGCTAATCGCTGAATACAACTTTCATACATTATCTAAACTACAAGTAGAATTACAAGCAAAGCAACCAATGTAAGACGTAAAACCATCATTAAATCTCAGTTCATAGTTCAGTTCAGCATCCTCTTAGCAGAGCATGAGAAATTTTTGGTGCCCTAATTGCATGGCATACGCATTGTGTACGTTAACACATACCAATGCACGTCTATTATAATGGAAGGATGTGTGTGAAGCAACGCCATTACAGCGTCTGCAACTGCAGCAACCTCACACTTGGGAAGAAGCCTGAGACGAGTAGGAGTCGCTGAAGCATTCATTCCATGCGGTGGTACTTCGTCTGCATTACTACGTACGGTGAGGTGGTGCCGCTGTTGAGAGCCCGGTGGTCGACGGAGGCAATAACCAGCGGTGGAGTGGGTGGAGCCGCCGCCCATGGTGTTAATGGCCGAAGACAGATGGGGGGAGCGATCACATGATCCAATAAATCCCGACATGGGCGATCTTGACGTTGACCGAGGGTTTGACCGTTGACTGTTGACCGAGTTTGACGGGGCATCCGTCGTGTCGAGTACTCGGTTCCGTGGCTACCAGGGCGTGTGCGGATCGGATCCAAGTGGATTCCATGTACGATCCGAGTCCGACAAGGTCTATCCGGATCTTGGGCTGTAGAGCTGGAATCCGTTTGATGTCGGGCATGATTTTGAAGCACCATTTAAACTAGCATATGCCTAATCCCAATGTCTAATCTAGTGCACACATTTAAGTATAACTACTATTAAGTTGAATGTTAGATTAGATTGTTTGGAAGTGGAAATGTAATAAAATATTGTAGAGATTATTTGTTCTTCGGTTTTTTTTTTTTTTTTAAGAGGCTCGACCATCTAAAGCAAATATTCATTAAGTATATCTTTTATGTTGCATCTTCATATTAAAAAATATTATAACAAAATAACTAAATTATTATAATAATAAAAAAATTAAATTAACTTACTCATGAAAGGATATTTAAAAATTTAATTGGCAAACATAATCCAAATTCACCCCAAATCAAATTAAAAAAAAAAAAAAAAAAGAAGAAGAGGGAAAGGGTTAAGATAGTATTACCCGATCACAGTGGATGAAGAAGCAAAAAATGAATCTTTAGGTTGTAGAGCAATGAAGGAGGCCTCCAACAGGCCAAAATGTCGATGTCCCTAAGTGTGACTGCCAGAGTTGAATGAATGTGAAGTATGCGCACTGTTGGAGGAAGGAAAAGAAAAAAGAATTATTTGGTAAAACTATTTTCCAAAAACAAAAAATTCACTCCAAACAGTTAGAGAAAGTATTTTATCTTTTTGGACACCAATAACACAGCAGTATTTTATCCATTGCAAAGTGTACAAAAGGAATCATGCAACTTCTTCTAAGTTTAATTGTATGATGAACTCTTAAGAAAGATCACAAGTGTTACAGAGTATGGCTTTGCAAAACACAACATCCAGGAACACCCTTTCTATGGTTCACCCATACAATGTTGGCTGTGCTGAAGTACGATATTGAAAGTTCAGGAGGAAGTAATTTGAGAGACACATTTCTAGAACCTCCAAGATCTAGCACTGACCTATCAGAAAAATTGCAATGAGAGAAACAATGACTGAATACACATGGGTTGACCGAAAGCTACAAATGAGGCAGAATGCCATCCCTGTAAGGTGGCTTATGAATCAGAGAGGAGACACTAGATTCCCTTCTTATGAGGATTGCATGACCAATTTACATTTGTGAATGCAATTTTCAGGCTATAGCTTCAGTGGTGTCAACGAAATGTCGTCCCGAAAAGCAAAAGTCAGTCATGTCGTCCCGTTCTCGGACAGCTTTCTCTTAAGATCTTTTAGAGCATCAACTATTTCTGGGCCTAGGTTGTGCTGAAGCAATTTCCCTTGAACAGATGTTGACCTGCCAGTATGAGATGTATAAGGACACAACACCCACCAATCTACGGTTACTAGAACTGGCTAGCAATAATGAAGCTAACAAGCAGCATTTAGTTGCATTCGCATGACACAGCATGTCATAGGAGTTTGAGGTTTTAGTCTGCACATGAACAGGTTCTACATGTCTCCCGCACTATAAAAGGAATTAAAGTACACTATATCTGATTATAATTGATATAGTAGACTCATGCACAAGCTGACTAGAATAGATGATTGTGTTGAAGCACTTAAGATGCAAATTGATGTAATTGACAAGCGTGTAAGTCATATTTACCAAGTCTTTGTTGGAAGGTGGCTGACAGGATGATACTTTAGTCAAAGATCAGGAATATTTGGCAGACCTCATCCAGTAACAAACCCAATGAACAAAGTTGTACCATAGATACTCGTGCAGAAGGCACATACTTACACCAACAATTGCAATGAAAGGGGTTAAACCCATTTGCAAGTGGATTGGAAAAAGAGAAGCACAGGAATGGAAAATTCAATTATATTATCAGTATAACTACTGTTTCCATAAACCCAGTTGCATATGTTCTGGTAGAAGGATGAAGGTACAAACAAGCATGAACAAGCAATAAAACAATGGAGCAAAGAGTATGCAAAAACCAGACCTATGTTCATTTAGTATTTGCTCGAACTCCCTTTGTGAAGCCTTTATCTGTAAAATAGTTAAAAAATAGATATTTAGTAAGAAAAAAGACCAAAAAGTAGATGTTATAGCATTTAAAGAAATGGAATCAATTTACTTGCTTCAAATATGATCAATGAAGCAAAGACTACGGCATGATAATTGTGGAATCATCCACATTTCTCATAACAAAAAAAGAGTCATGTAGTGTGCAGCTTGTGGAATAATCCACATCTAGTGTGCTACTAAAGTCAAACCAGTTGATCAATGGCAACACCAGAACAATTACATTCAAAAAAGCATAAAAACGTCAGGCATCTCTCTGCCTCCTTACCATGCGCCCTTTACAAACACATACTGGTTTTAGACAATTTAATGTTATTCCATCTCTAAATAAGTATGATCAAATATATGAACTATATTTTAATCTGCTACAAAGCATACATCTGCAATCATTGATCATTTCCAATTATCACGACCTGACAGAATAACTGACTTGTTAACTTGTTGATCCTGAGGCCTGAACCACTTGCCCAAAATGTAATATGCCCATCAGACTAACTCCTTACCCACTTCGGATGTAGGACTAAGTTGGGGTGTTATACACATTCTTGTTGATGGTAAGAGATAAGAAGTATAACCAAGGAAGTTTAAGGGGATTGCATTGATGTATGTCCCATGATTTATATGCCATGTTACAGAAGCACCTGACCTTTTATAAGCATTACTACCTAGATAAACCAAAAAACGTTCTTCCTCAAAAGACCACCCTCACCAATTGAAAAGTTGATTAACGATGTGCAAACCGCACTGGTGTGAAAGAAGGAAAAGTAAATTTAACAATTTAAGGAATTATTCAGCATGGATATAAGTGAAAAGAAATCCCTCACCTCTGACACCAATGCTTTGCAGCTCCAAACAAAAGCACCCTAGACAATGTTTTACAGAAGTAAAACATACATAATCAATATGTAAAGAAACAGGATGAGACAACAGTCTAAAAACATAAGGTGGTGACAATATGCAGATAGTAATGGAAAATTCAAGTTCTTCATAAAAAAATATTAATTCTATACTACAACTTTGACAGAATGAAATCTAGAAAACAAGTGATTCTCAAAATGATCTGAGAAAATGTGCATACAGACAAGTCCACCAAGACTTATTCTAATAAAATATAATGTTCTGATGTTGAAGAAATTGTAGGTATTTTATTTTAGGTTAATCTTTAGAGGGTAATTGAAGAATTTTTTTTTTATTGTAGGTTATTCTTTAGAGGGTAAATGAAGAAAAAATATTGCAACCAGAATAAAGTGACCAAGGAGCCCCTTGGTTCAGTATTATAGAAGACATAAAATTCTCAGTATCACTTTATACAGAAACTTAGCCAGTAGCCAAAGTCAGTATGTTTTCAATATAACAAGTAATGAAAAAAAGTTCAAAACAATACATATTGTGGAGCAACTGGAGCCTTCATAACTCACTTTTAGAAGGAAAGATCCAATTAACCTACATATTTTTACTGCAATAAGAAAATAATCAATCCCATAACTACCATTAGGATTCAACTGCTGGTTGGCCCTCTCCTTTCCTAAACTAGAAACCGATAGAGATAAGACCCAATTACTCCATAACAATTGTCAAACTGAATATCGGAACTATGAGAGTACATGTAAATTGATCATATTAATGTGGAACGGACAATATTAAGATTTAAGACCTAAAAAAACTTAAAGCCAATCAAGCTGGTAAGTCTACAAAATAATTAATTAATTAGTAAAGTGCATACTGCTCCATGAGCTGCTTGCTGTTGGCATACATCAGATGTCACAACCCAGACTTTTGGGCAGCCATCAACCTTCAAAGCAACAACCTGCATGGACTAGTGAATGGTTGGCTACTGTGTCAAATTCAAATGAGCACAAGTAGGTTAGATCACAAGGGCCAGAACTCACAAGAGTAACAAGGAAGAGAGAAAGAAAAGGCCTATCTTGGGAGGTCAAATCTTAAAGAAAGTACAGACAACATATAGATGTTTAGACCATACAGCATAATAATTGGGCGCTGAAGATAGACCAAGTATGTTTTTAGCTATCCTCCATTTAGCAATACATTATGATATTTACAGCCTACTGAAGCCTAGCACAACGACCATCTTGAATTGTTGCTGTTCATACTAAACTGCTTTATTATACCCTAATTGCACGTACAGGATACAAAAAATTGGCATAGTAATACAACTTAGGCATGGTACTATACAATAAAGTATATGGAATTGAGATTAGAGTGTCAGCTAATAATTGAATCAGGCAGGGCTATGGTCTGGGGCAAGGGCCTTGTGAGAACCTGAAATGAGGCCTATGATCTTACAATGGGAAGCAAGTATGAATCTGAACTGTCCAATGTATAAGCACAGCCATGGCAAGGCAAATCACGAGGGATCTGCACTTGGTGACAGCCATTGCCTCTTCTATTTCAAGAGAGTTTGAGAACAAAAGAAGCAAGCAGCTGAAGTGAAGAGGGGGAAAGTTGTGGACAAGTTTAACCCTAAGACCCACTGCCCAGATAGATAAAAAAGAATGAACTAAATCATTTGAAAAGGGATGGTGCATGCCTAGTCAGATAGGTAAATACCATCCAATATATTTCGGTCTATACGAAATTAGGAACCATGGTGTATACTGCTTACTAGATACTCTTCATTAATATTCTGCTCATATATGGCATATCACATTTGTGCATATTCGTTTTTTTATAAATTTATCCCAATAAATGATATTTATCTAATCAACATATTGATCTTTGTGCTTCTTCTGAATTCTTGTAATTTCCTATATTAATACTCTTTTTTTTTTTTTTTCAAATTACAGATCGAAAATGCATCGGTGATTGGACTAATTGTTTGGTTTGTGGTTGATTATTGTACCTGTGCAATCACTGAAGAAAGTACAAGAATATTTGATTAACCTATTTATGGTTAATCTATATTTGATCTTATTGTATATATAATTAAATGGCCTATAATTCTTTTGTGGTACCTGACCACAGAAAATGAGCTATCGCCTATCGCTAATATATAAGCCTAATTAGTTGCTTATTTAGTTCATTTTTAAAAGACAAATTGCTTGTGAATTGCATATTAAAATTCTTATGTAAAATATGTTGCAAAGAAACAATAATTTCTTACCAACCTTTATGCGCCTTCCTTTTAGTATTCATCCTAACATGTGCAGGACATGCAGATACAAAATTAAACTTTACTACTGAACAAATTGCATACCTCCTTTTCAATCCAAGCATCAGCACATGTGTCACTTGAGAATATTACATCAATCCTGCTCCATTACAATAGCACAATAAGTCATATAAAGCTCAAACTATATCCATCATTTGAAGACAAAATTAAAAATATCAAAATGCATGATTTTCAATTCTATCCACCGGAAGCAAGAAGATCAGTACCCAATAAACCTGCAGACCTGCTTTTAACCATATTATACTAAAATAAGTAACTTTAGAAACTTCTAGGTGAGTTCAGTAGATCAATATTCAGGAAGTTTTGTAGGAATAGAAGGAATCTTTAACATGTATACATCAATAAACCATTTAAGAGATTAGGCACTACCTAGACAAGGAAATTTGGAGAACTATATCATCACAATAAAATCTAGAATGTCATGGTGGATGGCAACACCAGTATTCATAGCATGCTATTCAAGCCCCCTCCCTCTATAGCTTGTTCAAGAAATGCAAGTTAACAAAGAAAAGATGGGAAAAGGGCATTAAAAAAAAATAAAAACTAAATACTGACTGATCCATCGAACCATTAAACACCTACAATACAAAGTAGGTATCAACATGTATTGGTGCTTCATCGAACCATTAAACATTGGTTGGTATATGCCAATGTGACCAATTTTTGAAACCTTACTATATCCCAATTAACAAATTATTGTCATTAAGGATACATCTATAAAGTAATTAGAAGATGCAAGATTGTCACAAATTTCTTGAGCAAGATCTAAATCGTGGCTAATCCACTAGGTAAGATAATATCAACAAAGTAAAGAACCGTAATTGCAAAATATTGGTTTTTCATATAGTTAATCCTCCAAAGTGTTCGAACGTATATATAGGATTTATGTAATATGTTGATTAGAAACAAAAATTCTTGTGAGAAAAGAATGCATAACATTGAATTATTTAACAACCTTACCCTGCAAAACTTTCCTTATGAGTCGGAAGTCCAGACATCATTGCATCGAACACCACGACAACCTTTACTTCTGTATTGCTTGAAAGTGCAACACCGTAAGATGTAAAACGAATGTTGCAAATTTTAGATTAAGTTTTAACGATACAATATAAGTAACAACATAAAATTTCAATTTGTAACAGCATTGGGTATAGCCAATCTTCAAACAGAATAATTGACTTTATTATCTCAGCTCAATAGATTTGGTTCTAACCAGAATCGCCAATACCTAATTATCATTTCCTAAGTTTGTTCTTGAAGCAGAAGGCTCTTTTCTAACTAGTTCATTGTGCATACTATTTTTAGTCTAACATACCATCAACAAAAGCAAGTGTCCACAAGTATTGCTCAAGGAGTAATAGGAATGTAAAAGAATTGCATAGTGATTTCAAGGTATCATATAGTTTGTAAAAAGAAATAATGCAACAATCTACAACTAGAAAAGAACAAACCTTTTATTACACTAAAAGCTATCAGCTCATCAATCAGCTTCTGGCGAGCAATATCTAGTCTTCCCTTCATAAAATGTTTCTTCAGCTTTGCCCAATAGCCACATACATTGTATCCATCCACAAGAAGAACCGGAACAGAAGTGTCCAAGCCCTGGTTTGTGCTAGACAAGGAAAAAATATATTTGTGACTCAAAATGAGGACTTCTGACTAACGCTTCAATGTCTGCCCAGAAGAAAGAAGTTGCATCAATGAACTTCGTTCAAATAAGTAAAATGAGTACTGACTAGTATAGGTTTGTAGTTGGGTCTTTATATAGCTCTGTGTCTTGTGGAAGCTCTTCTTTAACAACCTTCTTTTTCCGATAGCTAGTGACCGGCCTAGGGGTACTTGATTTCTGACTTTGAATATCCTAGTCCAACATAAGAGATAAAAGAATTGCTTGATAATTGTCAATGGTCATCTTGGCAAACTCAAATATCATTGATTTATGGAATGGCAAATTTCAGTTTTCATGTGTCAAGTTAATTAACATATGACACCCTGCAGTAGATTCCACCCTGCCATGGAATAATTCAATGTTCCAAATGCAGTCTATGTGGAATTGTAGATTAACATACATACATACATACATACATACATACATACATATATGTATGTATATATATATATATATATATATATATATATATATATATATATATATATATATATATATATATATATTTATGTATATATATATATATATATATATATTTATGTATATATATATATATATAATGAACACTCAACTAAGGCAGACTTAACAGGTCATTGCATGGTGCAGATGCAGAAGCAACCACCCTTGATTGTGGGCTTTTTACATAAACGACGAGAAAGATAATGCATTACCTTCCATAACCTTAAAATTTGTAAGTTTTGCTTTACATTGGATGTGATCCTTGGAGGCGCTTGATCAGGGCTCTAGAAGCAGAAATACTGGTGTCAAGTTTTAGAAGAAAAAGTTCAAATCCATATATGAGATATGACTTTCAATGACTTGGAAGTAACTGTTTCCAAAAATACCATAAAGTATTCAAAATAGCAGCAGGTAAAAGTCAAAACCTCATAATTTCACCAAATATGCTGAAAGCAACTGCTGCCCTCATTTATATTCAATATATGAATGAATCTTCAAACTAAATCCTAGCGAGGCATCATAAGTGTGGATTTATAAGTGTTAATTAATAGAAGTATGCAAATTTTACAGAAATAAGATTTTCAAAACAAATTTGGCACCACAAAGTGTGGATTAGTAAGGTAACATGTTCAGATGTATATTATATATAAGCAACGGAAAATGTAACTAAGAAAGCATTTTACATGGAAATCTTATTTTTCATAAGGGGATTTGCAAATATATAGGAGGCACTTGTCACCTCTCACAATTGCCTCCTCACATGACCATGTCACTTCACCACTGATCCTGGCTCAAGTATTGATTTACTTCATATTGGCATGCTTGGCCGTTTTGCATTCCTAACAGAACCTATTAGAAATGTTGCCTAAAAATAATGGCAGAAGTCAATTAAAGATGCTAAAATTATCAGAAAACCAATGTGAATAACCATACAACAGGAGGTTGAACCCATAAATTCGATGCTAGCAGGATTGTATTCCATAATCCCCACCTTGGAGTTCAGATAACATATGAAAGAGTAGAGAGTTATTAGACGCTTTTCTATCAATTTCTAGTGGTGGTATTCCATTATAGTCCAACTTTGAGCAGTAGCAAATAACAAAACTTTACATATATGATAGATAGATCACAAATCTATATCTTCTAATTGACATAGACATTTCCAGAACATTTAAAGATAGGAATGTATCAAATAAAAATGGTCGTTATTGCATATGTTTACACCACCTTTCCAAATTGATCTTGCAGATATATATATATATAATTCAACATAATATGTGAGTGTCACATACACGGCGTCTCTTTTATTTGAAAAGGGTTCTAGGCAATTCAAAAATATAAATTTAAAGAGAAAAAGAATAGTATGATTATTTTCTTGACATCATTTCTACAGAGGAAAAAACATGACAGGAACTGAATTTTGTCGACACCTTTTCTTTCTGTTCCAGTTTAGAAATGCCTATATTTCCAATGCCGGAAACACAAACAATCGACATAAAATAACAAAGATTCAACCTTTGACCATATACAGATGCCATTCCGCGAAGCCACACACGAACAACTTTGGGCCATACCCTAGCTAGCTTATCTGGGTAAGGGCCGCACCAAATAGCAACGACGAAATCGACCAATTCCAGCACCTATAACAGAATGGCCATATCATAAAGTGCGGGAAGAGAGGAAGAGACATTGACCTTATGGTTGTTACTCTTGGGTTGGGATTTCTTGCTGCTAGCCATGACGACATGGGGAGAAGAGGGGGAGGAACAGCAGGGCGACAAGATGGCGGTCCTCAGTCTCATCTCACGGCCTGCTTCTCGCTTCCTCACTCATCTCTTCCTTCCTCTCCCCCTTCCTTCAGCGCTCCATTCCTAAGACTTCCCATCTTTTGCGTGCTGTACATCCACTTTGCTACCCGTTCTTCGATTACCGGCACAGTTACTTGCGCGTCGTCACCCGTTGACGTGGGTCCCACGAGGGCCCTAACTCTTCAGCCACAATCATCGATCACACCATTACGGACAGCTTTTTTTTTTTTGCGTTTACAATTTGACAAAAATTATTACAGGACGAATTCTAAAAATCTTAGTTTTCTTTTTTTTTGGCCTAAGGTGCTTCGTTGACATATTTTCCAAACGATATCTCTATTTATCATAATCTCTTGTTAACACGACAATTGAAACAGTACAAGAAAATAAGCTGAACCGATCCAAGTCATCGGTCACGATATTTTTTTTAAATAGGTTTATTATATTTTGAAAAACCCTATATCTTATTTGATTTTTCTTGTTTCTGAAGTATAATTATTTGATATATATATATATATATATATATATATATATAAGTTGATCTTTATTAGATTTTTTATGTTCAACTATCCGTGTTTTGACAAAGATGAGACATTAGACCAATCTATGTATGGTATAATGATAATTGGTTCATCTTATGGATTGGTTCAAAAGGTACAATGTACTAAGAATATTTTAAGAACTATAACAAATATGAGATGTAAAAAAAAAAAAAAAAAAAAAACTCAAAAGGAGAGGGTTTTGATGGGAATTACGCAATATCTTAATACCAGACATATTAATTATATCCAAATCTATAAGCACAAAATATGTTATTTTCTCTTTTCCCATAATCCGTTACTTTATCCCAATCTTTGCCGATACCATCACCTTTGTCATTTACTGTCAATGATGCTCGCTATCAATGCCACTTATTGCCTCTAGACGTCATCGTTCGATTCAAGGAGGAAGAAAAAAAACAAGGAAAATTATATATATATATATATATATATATATAACGAGACAATTCAAAAATATTTAAAAAAAATAAAAATAATAAATAATAGAAAGAACTATACATGGTAATCTTATTATTTATATTAATTTGACATTGCGCTCGCCCAAATAAACAGGGAAGAAAGACGAGGGTAGACGATTTGAGGTGAGGAAGTAGTGGATAGTTTTATGGATTGCAACGAACCACGTCGGCTTCCGACGTCGCTTTGGATGTCACTGCAAATATGAGGCAGATTGGAGTCCAGAAAGAAGGAACAGAGAACATTTGCGGCTGTCATAGTATATCACAACAAGACCTGCACAAATCACAACCGCTTATTTTATCATAAGAAAAATATCAGACTCGAGTGGATACTGATCCAATTCAACACAATCAATTCATGAATAAGATATGTCATTTGCATCATTAGTATATTAAAAGCTTTCAATTAAATGGTTCTCCTAAAAGCCCTATGAATTTGAATATATATACATATATATATATATATATATATATAAAGCTGATATATTACTATATTATTATTTTTTTATAAACATATAAAGATCAACGTCAAATAAATTATAGACTAGGGCATTATCACACTTCAGTAAAAATCAAGGGTTTTAGCAAACACTCCACATGAAAAGAAATGAAACTATTTATTATATATAAATTTATGATGTCAGGTACGAGGAATTATTTTAGTGACTATATTTCTTTCGTTCAAGATTGAGATTTCTAGTAACCCACTAAAATCTGTCTTCGATTAAAAAAATTCTACCTTAAGTAGCTTTTTGAAAAGATGACATAAAAATAACGCAACATGCAACCAATTACAATAAAGCAGAGCTTTAAAAAGAAGCTACACATAGTTAGATTTAAGGAAAAATAAAGGGTAATATAGCAGACAAAAATATTCTTTTGAGAACAACATTGGAGGAGCGTTGCGTATCTCAACTTAGAGTAGTCCCTAAGCCTTCTACCATGCCCTCATTTCTAAGTTTCCAAGGATGCTTTAGAATGACCACTAAATGCACAGAAATCTACAAGTCACAGAAAACTGCACTAAAACATTGGAAGTAAAGGGCAGTCTGAGTGAAACATGCAAGGGTAACAATTTTTTATATATTACATGCTTCTGGGGAAGATAGTTGGCCAAGAGGAAGTGGGTTATAGATCTTTTTGCCGTAGGCGCTTCTAGTCTTGTGATGAATGTTTAGGCCATAAGAGTCCAAACACCACTGGATATGTAGCCTCAGCCTCATTATCGAACTTATTCACGATCGAATTTAGATGGAGTTAAAAGTATCCATGTGAACCAAAGAGCAAACCTCGATGGGACGCTATGCACATGAGGGCGGACATGAGAATCCACCTTAACTTCGTATCACGCTTGATTGACCTGCTTGCCAACATCTTCCTCACTAGACTTCAAGAAGTGTGAAAACCAAAGGGCTGATGATTTTGGATACCTAGCAAGACCATTTTTATAGTCAACATAAACCAGCCCAAACCTTTTAGTATATCCTTGGGCCCACTCAAAATTGTCCAAGAATGACCATGCAAAGTATCCACGAACATCGGCTCCATCCCTGTTCCAAACACAGTAAATAAGATTATTATATTTGTTTATTCAATCGAAGGGTAACTTTATATATATTATAATGTCATATTCTACGAGTCTGCTACAGAAAGAAACTAGAGGCATGCATAACAATGACATTCTCACTTCACAAAACCAAAAAAAAAATTCTGATAACTCGTACTATAGCGAGTTCCTACATCATCTTGAATTCACATTTACAAAAGACAACACATACATATCTATAAATGATGTTAGGGAGCAGAAGCTGGCCCTTCACAGATATCCTATGATGGTCTGATTGTCCGGTTTGCCCATCAATATTTGGTCAAGGTGTAGTGGGGGATATTTTTCACAAAGAAGTGATAGGTGAATGCCAACAGTTGTGTTCCACATATACTTAAAAAAAAATTGAAATCAGTAGTTGAAGTTTGTTAAATCAGATAGAATAGCTAAATTTGCAACACTATGGCCCTTTTTCTATCCTTGACTAATTTTGAGAGATGTCAGGTTGACGAGTCACAACTTTTGTCCCATGCGTTTGCTCTACTTTCTCTAAAAAGCTTCAATTTTTTTTACTTGACTTTTTCCTAATGAGTAACTGGCAAAAACACACTTTCTTAGCTCATGAAAGCTATACCACCTTTTCAAGCTTGTGCATTGCCCACATGCTGCCGGACAGAGCAGCCAACTCAACACCAGAGGAATGTGGTACAGACACATCTTCCAGTCATCAGCTAGACTGTTACCTTGTTTCATTGTCTATAGCAGATAATTGTCCTCCCATGACTGATTCAACTCAATCTATATCATTAATAACATAACAAGCTATACCATTAGCATTAGGCACACACACAGACAACCTACTGGCTGACCAATTTAATTGAATTCTCTTCCCTTAAAGGAGTTGCATTCACTGGGTAAAGCCACAGTCAAGTGCTAGTCTTCCAAATAAAGGCACTTAAGGGTTGGACAATGCTTCAGGGTCTGAGTGTGGCTCTATGGATGTGCAGAAGAGACAGAAAGCCAAGGATTGTTTTATTTTTTTTTCCCTTATTAACCTTAATGATCTGATCAGTATAATACTCCACATGTCACCTATTAGTCTATGTACAGGACTGGATTGTGGCTTCACCATATAATCCTTTCCCACTATCCTAGGCAACCATCTCCTTCTGGAGGAACTTCTGCTACTAGGTCATGATGAGATGTTTCTCTGCTGAACTTGACAACAGGTTTAGTTTATTCCTACACAAAATTCAACTACTGACCATGGTACTTGATCTGTTGATCAGATATGTCTTCGTCCTGCCAGCAGAATTTGGCAACTTTAACCAGAAAAATCAAGTCTGGTGTCAAAACTACTATTAGCTATTTACAAGCTACCAAACTAGCTAACTACTAAATGCCAGACCTTTTCTAATACTTACAGGCTCTTCCACATGCAGCAATTTCATCATCCACATCCACTGTGACCATGTAACCAAATGAAAGTGAGATGCAATCTTATACATATCATAAAGTTTCAATTTTTTTAATATATTCTGAAATGGAAAATAGATTTTTTAAAGAAGTCTTGGAACCAGAAGGACCTCTTATTATAATGATAGGTTGAAGTTCGGATGGCAGAACCCAACTATAATTTCATATTTACGTTCTACAGTCCAAGAGTGTTATAGGTTTCAACATGTGTATGCATCAACAGGATGACAACAGATCCAGTTTTGTTGGGTTCTAGGGTACTATCAACCTGCTTAATTCGGGCCCAAGTAAATTTACTCGAGTTCCGGGATCAGTTCTGCTAGAAAAGAAGGTATCCAACTAGGGTTCGGGTAACTAGGTAGTTGAATTCGAGTTCAGGCAGTGATACCCTTAAACTAGGTAGCCAAAATCCAAATCAAACTAGGTTTAAGACCGTTTCAGGCAGAAAGATAGGTTTTTGTGTCAGCTTCAAGAACCTACATTGTTAAGTCGGTTTCAGATTCAAATCTGGTTCCAATAAAATTGATGGATAGCTGTCCAGTGGCCATCCCAATGAAACATGATCCACATCCACGAGGTTAGACACAGGAGTCCAAATTAAACTAAGTAGGAGCATTTTCCCTTATTATAAAATAAGTAAATTTCCAAAATATTCAAGCCACTTTATTTTTTTTTAATTTTAAACTAATCCATGTAAATTACTGATTTCATTACATGCATATAATTATTTTCATATATGCTGCTCCATTTGTTTCCCTTGTTGCACTTGCATCTCTCCATCATTAGAATTTGCACATTAAGTAATATATTTGATTTTTTTTATTTTACTATGTGAATGAATGACATCAGAAACATATCAAAAAGCTGTAAGCTGATCAGACTACTCATAAACTAATGAAAACTCAGACCTTTCACAATTTGGGCTAAATAATAGGCACTCCATCTACGAATATATCAAAAGCTATAAGCATGACTCATCTTATTGGTCTGTACCGGTGTACCGACCAGTTGTCAGTATGATACATACCGAGTTGTATTGAGCCATACTGAGCATACCGACACATGATACATGGGGGCATACCGATGTACCATCCATATCGGTCTCCTGTTGGACCGGTATGTATCGCGCATATCGAGTGGTATCGGGTGGTACGATGAACCTTGATTGCAATAAGGGGTGATAGCAGAAGAGCATAAAGAAAGATGGTAAAGAAATGTGCAAAGCATCTATAATTATTTTTGGTCAAAACACCTATAGGATTTAATTGAATACAATGCAAATGTTCACTTCAAATGCATCCACATATGTTAACAGAAAGATGGATGCTTGAAGACGAGTAATGCCAACCTTCAAAAATACTTTCTTCCCAGATTTACTTAAATCTTAACTGCCTACCATAATAAGCTGCTAGAATACCTAGACAGAGAGCAGTTAACCAGGATTCTAGGATGTTGTAGCTTTTGAATGAAGACATTTGTTTCAATTCTGAGGTGGAAAGCATCCAAACGAATTATTTACATCCACATGCTAAGGAATTTGACCGTGAGCTTCTAGGTGTTTTCTATTTCAAAATCCTAACCGTGGAAGTTCCAGTAAGAATTTCAGACTTGAGAGATCGGCAATAGCTCATAGATGGTCTCAGTTCATCTTGCATTTTATTATTCAATTATTCTTCTTTTCTTCCATTTTGGTTTGATGCATTACAATTACCTCCTTCCATCAAGGCTGCATTCAAGAACCATTTTAACTTTTTTGTAAAGACTTGTTAATTCACAAATAATTATTTAACTGAGGTAATCTTTATCCCTTTGCCAAATAGACTTCTTATTATTGTTCTAACATGTTACATAGAAAATATTAACAAAATTGGCCTTTTTGTAACAATAAATAGAAGTTAAAGACCACATTGTTTTACTAAAGCACCACAGGTAATGCATCCTAGCAGCATGTAAATCACCAATTAACTGGAATTCGCACCTTAGCAGCATATAAAATCGATGATTCATGTTAATGCATTTATAGTTCCAGGCACTTATTGGAATTTGGTTTTACATTTTGCTTCATTTTGGAGGTTAAAATAGAAAGTTTATTTTCGCGGGAAAAGCTTGAGGGAAGAAATATCATTAAGATGGAAATTGCATTATACGATGTGTGCTTGATGCACGAAAAGCAGATTGGGTATATGAGCTCTTCCAAATAACAATGATTCAGATTAGTGTCTAAACAGTAAAGGCAGTTGTAGACATAAGCAAGGACAGAAACACAACTCGGATATCATGTATCTACAGTACAAAACATGTATGGTGAAACTCAATAAGACACACATGAAGGAGATGTAACTACTATAATTTACCTGATTGCTTGTGCAACAGCTGCAAGGTAAGTCTTGAAGTATTCAACTCTCAGTTTATCATCTAGGACCTCCTCAAGACTTGCTGTTTCAGTTTCTTCTTGATCCATGCCTGTCAATTAGTGAAGGAATTTGATTAATTGTATAACGACACTATGAGAAAAGCAGACTTATTTGGAAATTTCTAACAAGATGCAACAGCATGGCTGATATAAATCCCAATTTTACATGATAGTTCAGAAGAAAATGTTAAAGAGAACAAAATAGCTGTTTGCTCTTCGAAGTAATAATTTTCTAGAAGCTTTTGTAAGTTCAAATAATTACAACTGTAATGTTAGCAAAACTTTTGTCAAGCTTTTGAGGTCTCTGAACTGATTGAAACTTGAAACTATATTTAATTTATCAGAATCTAACAGAGTGGAACACTTTCTGTTCTCTTGCTACTTATAAGCTGCCAAGTAGGTTTTTTGTGGGCCTTCATTGATTAGACTAAAGGATTACACATATTTAATTTTTCTATGGTCCATGAATATTTTCCTAAAAGAGCAACTTACTATGCAATCTGCATGAAGTTCTTAGAGCCATGCAGAATATGACTAGAATGTGCCTTATGAGTAGGCGGAACAGTAATAAGTCTTTATATTCACACATTTAAATTTCAAAAATGCACAAGGGATAAATGAAGACTTACCATTCTCAGTAACATAAATTGGAGGATTGTGGTAATGCATTGCTATGTAGTTAAGGACCTTCCGGATGCCCCAAGGAACTACATAAAGCCAGTCTGATGCAGCCTGCAATATATTACGTTAGCTCAAACAAAGTTGGTCACATTTATAGCAAAGAGATTATCCTAAAGAAAAATATTTATCCCACTTGTAATATTTCACAAAACCAGCGAAACTAGTCTTTCAAGTGGGATACATATGAGTGTCTCTAACTTTCTATATGAGAGAGAGAGATCTTACCCTTTCACCAATCGCCTTACCACATTGCCATTTCTCTGTTTCACAGAAAAAAGAAAAAAGGAAAATAATAATGTTAATATTTTTCCTATGACAGGTTATAATACATAGTGGTAAATGATGATGTTAAAATACTTGGAAACCATGACTGCTCCTTAAAGGATTCCTTTGATTGTTTATGATGCTAATGAATTCAACATAAATTAAGGATTGGCATCGCATGGCTCAAACCTCACACAGGCAGGTCTGATGTTCTTGTAATCCCAGCTCTTAATGTCACTCATTTAAATCATGTTAATGTTACATGGATGCCTTGTTCAATAATGAATGACATTGAGACAGAACTCTAGAGTAATAGGGATTTTTTCTCAGTAGAAAGGAACTAACTCTAGTGTTATAATTTATAACTTGAGACAAGGTGATTAGACCAAAATCTGAAAGGGGCTTAAAAATTCATGATCTAAATATTATTAGATATGCTTTATAGGTACAAAGGACAATTCTCTACCTTAATCAAATAAAGTAATCTAAATTAATGTTGTTTTAGCCATAGTTTATGATCTTGTACCAAAGTACCAACAACACACAATGCACTGATAAGTACCAGAATTTCAGAAAAATAGCAGAAAAATCATATGAAAAGGAAAAACTCTATTGCAATGTTTTTTCTCCTATTTTATCGGTAAATAAATTCGAATTAAATAAGAATCAATAGAAATTATAGTCTATAAGGATCAAAAATAGAAATTCTTATCTTTTCGAATCCATCAAAGAACTCTATCACATCGTCCTCCGTCAAAGATAGTTGCTTCCATCAATTAGAGAGATCAAATGTTTAAGTATGTAAGTCAAGAAAAAGAGTGAATGAGAGTGAGAATAAGAGTGAGTGAGTGAGAGAGGATTAGGGAGGGGGCTTATATAAGCCCAAAAGAGCTCCGAATGGTCAAACTGACCATTGGGTACTGGTAAACACCATTGAGGGTTGGTATCAGTCAAAATCCAACTATAGGTAACAATTGAATTTTGACCGTATCAGTCGGTACAAAGGATGTACCATGTAGAATGTTATACCTTGGGTCAAACTGGTCTATTCAACCCTGTTACAGGTACCAATGCTAGGGGAGACCCTTATCACCTTATGTATTACCATTTTCATACCATGTGCCCAGCATTGCTGTCCTTAGTTTGAACCAAATATGGGTTGTTGCCCAAACTAACTGACCTCATGATCTCAAGTTGCATCTTTAAGTTGCCGAAAAGGAAAACTAATTTGACAAACTTCAAACCAAAGATTGCTTGTGCTGACCATGCCAACTTGTGCTGGTCATCATTCTAGTTATGATCTGTCTTAAGGCTTGACCAAGATGGATGAGATGAAGATGAAACGCAGCAAGAACAAGATACATGTACCACAAATTGATATCCAAGTAAGCAATAAGTTTAACCTTTGCCTATTAGCTTGAATTACAGATATTACTAATTGCAAAATACTATAGCACAAACAGTGTAGTTTTTTGTACACGAGTTGTAACCTGAACTGGGGAGCACACAGGTTGGATAACTGAGGAAGAGTCTAGGGTTCGGTTCAGCCCTAAGTTGGGAGTTTTGACTGGGGATCTATGCCCAACACTTTTGAAGCTACTGGCTAATTTATAATATTTTCGTTAAAATATTATATAAATAATAAAATTATGCACATAAATGGATCATGTGGCATAACCAAGTTTTGCAATTTTGTTTGATGATACTACATCGGTTAGGGCTTGGACCAATACCATAATGGTGGTGTATCGAGTGTCCGTACTGTCACGGACAAAAATATAAACAGGGTGCTTGATGTAAGACTCATGTATGTCTATGTCTTTCGTGACAAAAATATAAACAAAGTGCTTGATGTAAGACTCATGTATGTCTATGTCTTTCGGGTTTTGTTCATGCTTTGTATAGTAAGTAGTGGGATAGTATTAGGCATGACAGCTCTAGTTTGGTTAGCTTTTGTGGTTGTTTGCGGCTTATAAATGAGAGTTGTGTCATGTGGACACTTGTGGGGATTTCAGTCTGCTAATGGACCATGATCCTTTGTGTGCGACCGTTCAGAGCTCGTGAAGTCCATGGTTATAATTTGCATTGGCTATAAAGTATTTGCTGAAATGGTTGCTTGTGGATCCCGTGTGAAACGCTTTTTTTTAACCTGTTTTCTCTTTTGTAGGTCCTAAGAGACCAAAAGAGGTTTCGAGGAGGCTGACCTTTGCGGACGGACACGCAAGGGTGCCGCACGACTTAAGCAAGACAAACTAAGTTCATGATAGTACGCCATTGTATACATACTAACTTTTGAAAAAGCATGAAAAATCTGAGAATAAACAAAATCTGTGTACTAGTAAGCTATCAAAATAATGAATACTAATTCTAGTGAGAGAGTTTAGAAATGGGTATAATAACATTTGTAATGAAAGAATCTGAACCACACAAAAAGGATAATCAATGGAAATGTTTAGAAATAATAACATGGTTATAAGAAATTTGAAACATTGAATATGGATGTCATGCAGGGACCTGGATTTTCCACACCTTAGAGAGAGTTTCAAATGGGGAGAGGCTCAAAATCTATGCCTTTGTGTAATTTGAGCCCATGTACCTCCGATGACATTGATTAGCAACTTAGCATGCACCTTGTGGTCATAATGATTAAGTCGAACCTATCAACTTAGCAAATACCCATGTCAATCAAATATTTGCCCCATAAATAGTAGTTGGAGCATTAAAGGGAGAAATAAGCCAAGATCCATTACAAGGAACAAAATGTTATTAGAAGCTGGAGTTTCCATAGCTCAATCTTTCATTCTTTCTTCCTTTCAATTCAATCTAATATTTTCCTAAATCTTAAACTTGACCACAACTACATAGTGCTGAATTTATCATGAATTCACGATGTCAATCGTTTCTGATCGAAGGACCATAAAATTGTATGAGTCTATTGGTGCTGCTTTAGGAAAAATGACAATAGATATGAGATGCACTTGCAGCAGATGTACTACTATACAGTGCTCATGTAACTAAAATATTTCACCCAAACCGATTAGTTCATATATGATGAATGGAATAGTCCAACCTTAACTGTCCATGTAATAAATGAAAACAATGAGATCTATGAAAATTTTGCCGTAAGCAAAATTTTGTAATATTTTTAAAATGCTGCATTAATGAATAATTGCTTTTGTATAAAAAAGATTATGTATCACAGCATCTCTTGGAACAAAAAACATCTTCCAGTTTACACAAAATAATGAGCGAACTCATTAAAATCTTGATAAAGATACCTATCCTCTCCATTTGTTGCACTTGATAGAAATGGATATCTCCTGGATTTTCTACATGAGCAATGAATCTGGTTGTATAATGGTTCAGACCAACAAAGTCAATTGCATTCTGCAGTAACTCCTTTTCTCCCTCTGAAAATTTGGGAAGCCGATCTCCTAGCCTCTCACGCATAACCAAGGGGTAGTCTCCATAATATATTGGATCCAAAAACCTTCAAGAAGATTTTCAATCAGACGTTAAAAAATATTAAACCAAAATAATATGTAAATTTTTGTTATTCTATCTGAAAGTTAGCAATCAAGCAAATGACTATTTAATCTATTTTGGGGAATGATAAAAGGTGCATCCTTTCTCTCTCAACGAAAAAGAATATCTACTATAAAAAGCAGCTTATGTGTAAACAAAGACCAAATCTTTTAATTTTCCAAATTTTGCATTCTGTGTAGAAAATATCTACTCTGAATGGAGTCATAAAATCAATAATAATACTTCAAAAAGCACTGCAGATGCATCTTTGTGTTAAATGGACTCCAGAAGGTTTTAAATTAACTTACTTGATTATTTAAGAAAGAAAATAATTTATCTAAAATCTAAAATGAAAGTATATGATGAAGGTGCAAGTCAATATCTAGATAAGAATAGGTTTTTATTGATGCATATAACCATAATAAAAAAAGTCCATAGTTCTTAGTAGTTAGTACAATTAGTTGCGAACATTGAAACTTTAATGAATACGAGAATACTCAAGTAACAACCAAGCTAAGAAGTACGGACACGTCAATTTGGTGGGTGTATCCATGTCGGACAAGGATATGTCGCCGACACGACTGCACAAGTGTTTGACACCTGTTTGTTATTTATTTATTTATTTATTTTAATGTTTAGACACATGTATCCGTGTCAAAATAATTCTCTCCCTCCCATCTCCGTGCAGTTCCTCACTTCTCCTGCATCCTTCCTCACATGACGCACACATGGGCCAACGGTATCGAGGTAGCAGCTTTATGCAGGGCCCATGTCCCTTCGAGAGCGATGGAGAAAAAGAGTGCAACGACACTAGGTCTAGTGGAGTCACATTGCCTAGGTAAGTATTTTTTATTTTATTCGTAAACAGTGCGAGGGGTCAGAGACTTATATTAGTTCAATGGATGTTAGAGGAAAATATCGTTGACATCTTGGTTAGCCAGACGTAGTCCAGACCCGTGTGCCCAGGATTATTCGAAGTGTCTCCAATGTAGCTCCATGGTGGATCTGAGATGGCTCAAAGGTGGAGGTGTCGAGCTCCCGAGGTGGATCCGAGGTGTAGGTGTCGAGCTCCGGAGGTACCACCTACACGAAAACCAGGGTCGAGGGAGGTTTCTCGATCCAATACCTCCGACACTCAAGTTAGTAATCCGAGGTCCCTAAATGTGGACTTGAGTAGTTTAAGAAAGGAAAGACCACTCTTATTTCCCTATTTAGGATGTGTTTTTATACCTTGAAGGAGGAGAAGAAAGTTTGTGATGATCTTCCTTATCATAAAGGAAGACAAGGGAGTTTGTGATGGCCTTCCTTGTCATAAAGGAAGAGAAGGAAGTTTAGGATTGTCTTGCTTTGAATCTTTGTACACGTAGGGGGATGGAGGATGACTTGGATCTTGCGTGGCAACCACATGTTAGCTGACGGTAGATTATCTATCAACAGACAAGGGCCCACGTGGGCCCCAATTGATGGTTCAAGGCGAGTGGTGGATTCAGGCAATGGTCAGTGTATTAACATTTCTTCTCCCTTTTTCTCGTGTCATAATCCGAGGAAAAATAAAGATGTGAAGCGTGAGAATTCATCGATTTGCTACTTTGGTCTCTAGAAAAGATGGGAATAGTAGACTTTTATGTATACTAGATGTTATTTACATACCAAGAACAACACACCAAGTGACTTAGTACTACAAAACCTCAAGAGAAATTGTAGTAGGAATACATATATATATATATAGCCTAATGTGAATCACTGATAGCAGAATGTGAATCATACAATAGGATTAGAATACCAATGACACTAAGGGATTCCAGGCTTCCAACGATAGAAATTTTGAACTTGTATGATAATATTTATTTGTTCACATTGTTGAGTCTATAAAATTTGAGTATAAATACTATAAAACTCATGTCAATCGAATATTATATATATGTTAAAAAATACATGTGTCCTCGCAGTGTCCTTATCCTAATTTCTTCAAACTGACGTGTCGCCATGTCCGTGTCATATCGTGTCCGTGTTCGTGCTTCTTAGCAGCCAAGCAATCAAGGTTTTAAAGTTTTGGTTGCACCGGTTGATATAAACTGAATTTTTAGCCACAATGCAATACATTGGCAAATATAGGGAAGAACAGAACCTTATAGGAGAGTTTTAGGCTTTTCAAAAATGAGGGCAGAAAAAAAACAAATTTATGAAGAAAAAATTCCTAGGATCTCAATTGAGAAAGATTGCACTATGCATTGATCTATACCCTCAAAGCATTTGAGTCAAGGTTACCAATGAATTGTGGAATTCATGTTTCTATTAGTGGAATTATTCCCATCTAGCTCAGATGCCCCAAGTTTACCATTAAATCTTTTCCATATCTGCTGCAGTTGGGAAGGGCTTTGAAACGTTTCACAAAACATCTTTTGGATAAGAGAAAAAGAAGGAATCTTTTGGCTTTACATTATATGGACCAGGTTGCATTGATAGGCTTAAACTTTAAAGCATGTTTCACTTTATGTTTTAGCAAAAAAAAATTTGGGTCAGAGTGAACCTTAATAATAAAGAAATATATGCTACATTCAAGCCTGATTTGACTAGCTGGAAAGTCAATGTTGTTAACACAAATCTAATCGGTGAACCCCATGGATCATCTTAAAATTTTTTTGATAAAGCACTGAGTTATCCTAAGAAGTACAAGCTAAGAATTCTAACTCTAATCCTAATCAAATCTAGTGAAAGTCACTTTCCTGCTTATAAACAAAAACTGAAATCAGATGCATCTTTCAACATTCCTTTTCTTCGGAGAATAAATTTTCCAACTTTTAGGAATATAGAGGTGCCAATGAACATATATATCTAAATGTCAGAAAAATGCCTGACATCCATCTGACAGAAGAATACTGGTAAACCAGACCTTAAGGTGGTAAACCAACTCAAAACTATTCTTTATGATGGTTTAGGCTCCATATACCGAGAGTACAGCGCCGGCATATAACGTTCCAACAAAGGACCGGGAAGCAGACAAGAGGATTTTGCTTGGTTCAATTCAAAAATAGGCATGCTACTCAATGTTTGACCATTTCAGTTAATTACTGTCATTTGATATGCAATAGATCTGAGGGGACCTAGATTATATCCCTGTGGATTCATCCTATATCCTCAAGTGTATGCCTAAATATTGGTATATTTAAGATCGATCCATGCAGAACTGAATTAGATCTATGCATATCTGGCCTAGATATATGCATGTCTTGCCTAGATCTGCACTTATCCAGGTCTGATCTATACAGATTCAGGCTCAATTTCCAATATTTATAAATTTCTTTAGGTATATATATGTATCTTAAACTTATTTTTTAAAGACATTGTAGGAGCTTATGATCCAGTCCGATGATTTGAATTTGTGACCCTTTTATGAACCTAGGTAGAAAAGCGAGTTTGACAACCTTAATTTCAACACTCCTATTTGTTTGACAACCTTGTCTTTGTTTTACATCTCATTTAGTATTTTATAGATATATATTGTTTATAATTGTCTATTCTGATTCAAGGTCTCTTGTGAGCTCAACATGAAAGTTTTTTGCAATATCATTGTTAAATCTGCTAACAGAAGAATAGCAAGAGCAAGGCTCAATTTTGTACCAAAAAATGTCTCAATTTGCATTGCCTCTTTAGATGAGTGACTTTCATTACTTTATATCTCATTTTTCAAAAGAAAAGGCCTAACTTGATTGTATATAACCAGAAAAATGGAGAAATTAGGCTAAAACAGGTTTTTTTTTGGATTTCTGATAATAATTTAATGTTTTCTCAAAATCCGATACATACTGGTGTACCAACATTGATACACCAGTATGGCTGTACCAGTCCACCTAATGACCAGAACAGCACTGGTGTTCAAAGTGGCAGACCTTGGTACGAAATGACATCAAAGCAATAAGGATCCTATATCGCATGATAATGGGGTTGTCGTTTACAGCACTGTTGCATGGAGTGCCATCATAATGCCACTATAATTGACATTTCAAAACAAAATTGGATGCCTAGAAAGCCCTAAGACCATAACAGAAAGCGCAATGAAAGGATGCAAGCCTAGCACTTAAGCTGCCCATCTATGATGACTGCTTGGGTTACAAGGGTGATCCTGATGAAGACCCAAGCTTGCAGCAAAAGATCCATGCATCACAGAGCATCGATACAAGTATTAGGTGGTACTGAGATACTGAAATAGATTTGGTGGTTCCTCTCAGTATTAACTTGCTGCCTAGTAGCACTAGACTCGAACATTAATAGACATCAACCTTGTAAACAGTCAAAGCATAAAACTACTAACACAAACTATGATTTTCAAAATTTCCCTATACATAAATGCCAAGTTGAAAATATCATAAACTAACATAAGTACAACTGCATTGAATTTGATAATGATATATAAGGGTGTTGGCAAAGAATCTATTGACCTTAAGAAGCAAACATTGAAACCAACATCTTGACGTTCTATTTCAAGACTTTCCTAAACAAGATATACCCTTTCAAGACCAATATATGTCATAAGAAAAATGACATATATTGTCATTTTCAAGAAACAAAATGATATACTTCTTAAAAAATGAATAAATTGATATGTGATTGTATACGAGAGAAGTGATCACATGCCGAAACAATTCTTTTCGTCCTGCTTAAATTCCCCTAAAAAAGAACAGGAAGCACTTGCCTCTTGGTTCTCAGCAATTGTAGAAGATATAGACATTTGTTTATATATTCTACAAGGAAGATGTATATGTATGCTCTTCTATCATATAACAAAAGAAATGTCCTTAATTCAGATTTTTAGACATTTGGATAAAGTAACAGAGTTTTGTCACTAGACAGGAAAAACCACCCATTTAAAGTTGATTACATGGGCTCTTTTTCTTCCGGTGAGCTCTGTTGATGGTAATATCTATAGTTAAAATAAAATCCAAACCTCTTTTTATTGTTTGTATCTTTATTAAAAACAATAAAAATATTTTTGATGGATATTAGTCTAAGTTAGCCTTATTTATAGTCAGCAACAAACACCAGCATGTAATGCATAAAAAGAAACTCCAGCATGAAATAGTCCAATTTCTTCATGTATCATATGGAAAGACCAATACCAAACAGAAACTAAAGAAAATTTACCATCCAAGTTGGAAGTCCAACCGCCTATCAGCAGCAATTTTATCTTCCAACTTATCAGAATATGCCTCTGCCCATTCACAATCAACTGAAATGCCGATTTCACCACCTTGTGCAGCCTGGAGCAAGCAAATACTACTATACTCAACAGAGAATTCAATTTATTTGACCTTTTTCTACCATCAAGGATTGATATTATATCCAGAATGTTCAGTTTGAAGGCATTCTTTGATGTAAAAATTCAACTCATTAGCAATATTCTGACGTGAAATTGTGTCTTGGAAGGTACAAAAAAGAATATGAATGTGCTTCAATTGCCTTAGGATTAGTAGATCAAAAAAAGTTACGTAGGCAGATAAACCATTTAAAGTGTTTAATAACCAAGGTAAATTAGAGTTAACTGGGAAAAGCTGATAACCTAATCAGAGATGGCACCTTAAATTTCTTCCTATAAACAGAAACAGCAGCTGCATGAGCCAAAATTTGGTGGTGAGCAGCCAGATAAGGTTCCACTGATGAATTTTCACATCTTCCAGGAGCAAAGATTCCAACACCATATCCATTTACAGCTGTTTGAAGAGGTTCATTGATTGTAATCCAGTGCTTTACTCTGTCTCCGAACTTTGCAAAACAAGCTTCGGCATATAATGCAAAATAGTGTCTGTCAAGTATGATATAATATCAAGTTAGAAAGGTCTTCTTAGTGTTTTCAGGATCCATAACTAAAGTTTCAATCATATTAATTGCTTAGATTAGTAAATACTAGATATCATACTATGAACACTGTTAGTTTTAACAGGAACTGGGTTAAGGAATTTGCTAATACCGTGGTTGCAAATGTTGCTAATACCATTACATATGTAATGGTATTGGGTTTTTATCCATGAAATGCATGAACAAGATGATGGAAGATTGTTGGATTTTTAGTATATTTTAGCTCGTCTCTTGTTTTCTTGGAAGTAAGAGTTCCAATCAGTAGTCTGATGGATGAAATAAAGCCAAAAATGAAAAACAATAGATGATAGGTGTAAAAGTAGGTAATCAAAACAAGAACTTCTAGCTTCAGCTTCTTTGTAAAGAGGAAAAAGGATAGAGAAAGTGAGAAACTATAACTAGTGCTCGAAATTATAATACAATAGGGTTGAACAACCACCTAACCATTCCTATATAAAGTTTCTTTATCCTTAAAGGCTTAGCTAATTGAACACACAAATACAAATAAGCCAAACAAAATTGCTAATTTTGTGAGCCAGAGAACTAAGCTGATTTTTCATCCTTCAATAAGAATTAACAATTCAAAAAATGTTTTCAAGATAGGGAATATGTTTGAAGTAGTTGGTAAATGGAAGGTGGATGAAACAAGAAACTCAAGAAAGGTAATAGCAGCTCACATCTCCTTCCACTAAATTGTTTACACAGACAATCTTATACTTTCCAAACTTAGAATGTAAACTTATGTGTTTCAATGGCCCAAGAAATGCATTTGTAACCTTGGATGTTGCAAAAGGATAAACAAATGCTCACTAAGTTCCACAGAACATGCATAACTTTCAAAGGATCAAGCTTTGTCTCCAAATCAAAAGTTCCACAACACCCCCAATTTACCAAAGGTTAGTAGTATTTTCTTTAGCATATCCTTTCGTATTGTTGGTGTATAATTGGAAGACCCAAACCAAACAAAAGGACAACAGATTTAACCAAAGCACCAAATATCACAATGCTCTACCAAGCTGCCTGTTTTGGTCAGAAACATTACTAAGCATGTGATTCGCCACTTGGTAGTTTGACAAAAATATAAGCAAAGAAATGGTTAAAACTTAAAAGAATCTTCTAGTTTAACTCAATAACTCCAGTATTTTCTGCTTCAAGGTCATACATCATAACAATGTCAAAGGACAAATCATAATTTTTGCATCAAATTTTTTATATAAACATGAATAAACACTTACCAAGATTACATGAACATACTAAATATGCTCATACTTTTTCCATCTATAAAATAAGCTTGCTTGAAGCAAGAAAAATTCAGGAATATAACTCATGACCAATTACATGTTTATTGATACGCCCTGACAGTTTTAAGGAAATAAATTTGTATAGTAGCAAAACAAGGAACTTAATGATGCTAGGAGATATATTTCTACTCTAATCACTTAAAGGTTTGAAATTTTCTACTTACACAATCTTCTCTGATAGCCATCCTCCTACGGACTCATGAAGAAAATATGGAAGATCCCAATGATATAGTGTCACATAAGGCTGTATACCTGCAGTTAAGAACATGTAAGTGCAAGTTCTTATGGGTATTTGAAAGTGCAAATGGGTGATCGACAACCTTTTTCTAGTAGGAAATTGATCAAATTGTTATAATAAGCAACCCCATCCTCGCTAATCCTAGTTCCTAATCCATCTGCCAACATGACACAAACAAAGTCAATTGTAAACTGAATCACCAGCAGATGATCAAAACGTAATATGCTGTAGCACAATATTGTACAAAAATGTTTTCCCTAAATTGAATGTTACAGAAGTTGTTTTTCCTAAATGATAAGCAAAGCAACAGGCTGAATCCTTGTGCAAAGTTTTCATAATTTCACTTGGCATTTTCCTCTAGAATTCAGAGATCTCAGCCTCCTATTCTTCAAGTCACAAAACTTCTATCTCAATAAATTCTATACACCTTGGATGCTGCGCATTATGATATTATCCAGATCATTTTTGCCTCACTTAAACCACTAATATGTGTATACCATGACACAAGTAGTCAGTTTAAAGCTTCTGTCAAGGTTTTATATGCATTAATTTTCACTGAATGAACATGTAAGCTCCTGCTTCTAAAACTCTTTGCCATGGTGGATCTTAATGACAGAAAAAATATTCATGTAGCGACAATATCCGTCACAAAATGTGTTCGGCCAATTTAATAAGAGGCATGCCTACTTGATCTAACCAAAATATTCATCTCTACTTCTCTCAATGAATTAGTAAGCTGTAGCATGAATTTGCATCATGCTATAACTGGATATCATATAAATCGCACTTGAATGTTCATAGCTTTATATTCACGTATATGTTTCATACAATATTACAGGAAAAAAACAATCTTTCAATGCCTTCTGCAATCTAGTAAGACATCTTTCATGTCCAGGAGCCTAAGTATCCACAAACCAAAATCTAGCCTCTTTATAAAATTACACTATGTAATTGACAATTCCATCGTGACAAGATTTGAGTAAATGGCCGAATGACCTCCTCTTGAGGATCCTTTCCATTAAATAAGAATTACTATACAATATATTTTATGTAAGGATATATATACATAGCTAATACACTAATTATGGTAGAATAAATCTCTTGATTTCTGCCATTGATAAACACTAATTATGGTAGAATAAATCTCTTGATCTCAGCCATTATTTCTGCCATAATCTTTGTCATTGACACACCGATCATTTTAAGAATTACCAAAATTACATGCAAACTATAATTTCAAGCTTAAAGTAATAGCAATGGAAAACAACATACCGGGGAATATACGAGACCAAGATATGGAAAATCGATAAGCACCAAAACCTAACTTGGCCATAAGCTCCACATCTTCCTGAGCACCAACAAAATAGTGCAGATAATAAAAAAAAGCATAGTGAACTTGAATAACTAAACAGTTGATGAACTTGATAAACTGAACACTAAACAGCATATCCACCTTTGATCCCTGGCCTCAAGCCTTTTCTTTACTGTAGAGTTATTTATGGGGTTATTTTGAGTTTTTCTTCAAGCAACTTTGAGGTTACCACACAATAGAAGTACTAGAACTTCCTTATGAGGTGTTTCATGGATTTAGACATATTGTTGAATCATTTAATACTTCCTAAGTTGTCTTCTTATTCCATGACTTTCGTCATATGATTCATCCCAAGCCAAGTTCACCACAGTTTACTCCAATAACAAAAGGATAAAGTCAAATTTATGGATCTGAAATGAGAAAGTAAAGGCAATGGACAGGTACAGATTTAAAAATAAAAATAATAATTGGACTAAAATGATAAAATAGCATCATGAAAAAATACAAAAAAATGGAATTAAAGAAAGCAAAGCTAATAAATAGGGCATGGTGGCTAAGACATAAAAGCAGTTATTTTGATAAAGTCAAACAAAATAAAGGAAGGAAGAGGTGGTGGCAGAGAAAGAGGAGGAAGAGGAAGGCAGGAGAATGAGGAAGAAAAGGAGACAATGGAGAAAGAGAAGGAAGAAGAGAAAGTGGTAGAGGAAGAGGAAGAGGAAGAGAAGGTGTATCGCAGTGACCGACGACAGACGACCTAGGCTCTGCATGTAATGGTGAAGAGGGTTGTGTTCACGAGCACTAAAACAGCAGTTGTTTAATAGTATTTTTTTTTCTTTTTCTAATGGGTGGACCCAGACCGGAAGACCCAAAAGACAGGTGGTCCATGTACCGGTTCATAGACCAATACATACCACTCATTTTGTACCACTTGAAGTGAGGTTCAACATGAAGATTTCACCATGAATAACTGACATAATCAGATTCAAACAAGTTGGTCCAACCACATGAGAATGTTCCATTGAATAAGATTTTTATCAGCTTAGATGATTATGTAATCCAAGAGAAACACAGAAAATCAACTAATAAGCTTATCAGGGAGTCAAAAAAAAAAAAAAGTAACTGACCTTATAGCGATGGTACTGATCCACAGCAATCTCTCCAGTACTTCCATCCTTTATATTCCCTAATGATATAAATAACAAATCAGGTGGACAAGAAAAACTGGAAGAAGTGAAAAAGACATGAGAAAAGACCAAACCTTTTTCTTCTGAGAAAATATCCCAAATACTATCACCTTTTCCAACCTCTCTTCTTGCTCCTTCAACCTGCAAAAATGAAAAGAATAGTTAATTATGAAACTATAATGGTGATATAACTTCAAAAAGGTACTGTGCTTGATATGCTAAATGTGTTATTTATCATAGGCCAAAGCGCATAATACTAATTGCCCTAACCAAGGAATGTAATTTTGTCCAGGGCCTCCAGGCTGTTATGTACATTCAGTATTTATCAGTCTTGGCATTAACCAGCACATAGATGGCACAATTTTGGGTAGTCCATGTGTGACACAAGTCTTGCTGCCTGATAATCACAGTGAATTAGGATTACCACTTTGCCTAGGCCTGGTAATGGGCTTGAACAAGGCAGCAAACCAATTTTCATTTTCTTTCTTTATCCTCAACCCTAAAAGTTAAAACCCACACCACTCCCCCATGTCTCTCATGATCCCTCCCCCATGCCTCTTGCAAACTAAGAATGCATGATGTACACCACATGCCACTTGCCACATGCTGGTAATCCTCTCCTCATCCTTGTTTTCACTGACTCTTTCCTCCGTGTACCGCAGTATGTTGTGATGTACCAATATATCAATGTGTCAGAAGGGACAAAGTCTGGCCATGGATCAACATAGATTCGATATCCCAAATTGAAAACTTACGCATTAACTATTGCCGATTGGATGGCTAGCAAATAGAGATATGAGTGAATCCTATACGAACCAAACTCTCAAAAAAAATTTCCTCTTTTTTTAGAAACCAGTAGCCCAATTTAAGTATAGTGCATTCCAGTTTTGTTAGATGATTACAAGGTTATATTCCAAATAAGTTAATCTCTAAGGAATTTTTCTTTTATCTTTATTATTTGATTGAACAATAGTTTCATTCTTTTTTTATCGTTTTGAAAAAAGTTATCCGATTGTCGCCTCGATCATAGATGAGCTGGTTTTAGTTGTTTGCATATTGGGAATTTCTAACTTGAAATTAGATATATAATAAATATATAATGCTCAACCATATATGTTCCATGTCAACAAGGCACAATTATGTATCTTTTTCAATGACTAAATCATGGGTCATAATTTTTTTATACATCATACAAAACAAATTAATCATTTAACTATATTTAATCTCATAATATAAGCAAATATAAATGTTTATCATATCACATGTCAAATAAAATAAAATTAATAATCTTATTCATACATGATATGAAATTTATAATTAACTACATTGGATTTCATAACATATAAAATATGAACATTCATTATTTTAATTAACATTTCAAACGAAACAATTCTTCAAACAACAAAGTATATACTAAAATCTTATTCTTAAAATAACTAAAGAGGTAAATATGACTCAACCTATGTATCTATTTCATTTAGTCGATTTAATCATTACTTGAGAATTGTCCAACTTATTCTAACTTACTCGTCAATTTTCTATTCACCCAAATATATGTACTATAAATACTCTACAAAATATATGAAAAATTAGTATATTAGAATTCCCTAAGTCACATGTAATATTTATCAAGAGTAATAATTTATTAATTATATCATCAACACTACACTTAGACATAAGAGTTAAGCCTAAAACCTATTGTTCAACGCTTGATACATTTTCAACTCATTATTACCTATACTTATATATAAGACGTCTTACCTATACTTATGTTCTTTATTTTAAAAAGTTGTGCATGTCACAAATTAATCAAGATGCATTCTTATATAAATTTTGTAAGATGTCTAGACCAAACTAATGATATATCTTGGTTTCATTTAAACAAGTAAATCATTATTCAAGAATATATCCTAGTTTATTATAACTTATAATGTTATTTATTATCTCATCCATTTCTATGTCACCATAACTACATTAGTAAATAACTCTACCATAGCTTATTAATTGTGATTTGAATAGCACCCTCAAATTCACATATAATGATCATTTTCTTGGAAGTTAATTGGTTTATTATGACCTTTATCAATATCATATTAGATCAATAATAAATCTTTTTTTTTTAACTCCTCTTAGTTGCAAGATTAACTAATGAGTTAGTTGTTTAAATTCACATGTGCTACAATAAGGTGTTCATACCAAAAATATACATCACTATGATATCTAGCTTCCCTTACATTAGTCCTAAGACTTAGCTTGGTAAATATTGGAGATATCATAGATTGCCCTTGTCTTTGGCATGAAGGCCAACAATTGGTGTAACATACAAGGTATATGATGTAGTACATGTAGCAGTAGATTTTTTTATTAACAAAGGAATAGAAAGAGAAAAGAGAAAGATACTAGGAAAAGATAATGGATAACTACCAAAATATGTAGGACCTCATTTGTACCAAAATCCAGTGCTTGAATTCCATTCTTGGCAGTCTGTCCATGTAAAATTAAAGAGGCTCACTGGTTCACATATAATTCCATTCCTATGATGCCAAGTCCTATACAAGGAAGTAGGGCCTCACTGGTCTCTAGTGGCAGCTTAGGTGGTTCTGGGACTGTTGATTTAGAAAACCATTGAAAACCAAAGATAACCATCAGTTGATATACATAAGTACACTAATTCTCCAGAGAAAACCTTTCTGATCCATTAGCATTGTACCCAAACAGCCAACTTTTTATTGATTATTAAATCTAAAATTTACATGATCAGAAATCTAGGTTTCTAAATATTATGATTGTAGTGCATTTCCTTGTGAAACAAAAGCATGTAAACATGTCCCTTTTCTCCCAATCTGACCAAACTGCTTGATTGAAACACTCAAACAATCACAAATTGTATGCACTTTACCCCTCATTCTCAAAAAGAAAAAATTAGTGGCGCCTTGATACTGATCTTCTACCAAGTTATTGAAGACCATAGAAACTTACAAATGCACAATCAAATTAAGAACCTAATGAGTTCATAGCAGAAAATAAATTCATCTGATGGGAGTATCCATAGGTTTTGTTGATATATAAGCATATGGGAGTAACGAAGAACTTTGCTAGAGAAGGATACTTTAACAATAAGACTATATTAGTCTCACTATCCACATTATAACTTGAAAACCTTCAGTTTAATACTAAAAAATATGTACTACAGTCTACAAGAACTATGCGGCTTAGGAAAAAGAAAATTTCAAAATATCAGCTATATGATCACATCAATTCTGCATTCTTGAGAGTAACTATCAATTTTCATCTAATTTAGCCCCATACACCAACCAAATCTCCAACCCTTTAGATTTAAAGGTTGTTCATTCAGAAAGCGGAAGCACATATACATAGATGTATATGCATGTACTTATGCATACATATAAATTGAGAGAATTGAGCTAGGTTCATTCAAAAGTATTCATACTTCATGTTCAAAATCAACAATGGATTTCTTCGATGGAAAATTAGCACAATGGAACATAAAGCAAGGTCTGTAGTTTCGAGCGATACAACCTGATACGGGCGATCCGTACTAGTTCGCCAGCAAACCGGTACACGAACTGCTCGCTACCGAGCGATACCGTCGATTGGGGTTGTTTCTGCCCCATTATCGCTCGAAATCGATCGATAACGATCGATTTCGACCGTCGCGGCCTGTTACCGGGCAATATCAACCGAAGAAGAAGAGGGAGAAGAAGAGGGAGAACCTGGAGCATCTAAGGCGATGAGGCGACGACTTCTCCTCATTCGCTGGGGGAGAAGAAGCCTCGCCGATGTCGTGGAGGCTTCGCGGGGAAGAAAGGTTTCTTCTCCCTACATGGGGAGAGGAAACGAGGCAATGTCGCCCTTTTTTTACTTTATTTTTAATTTTATTATTATTATTATTATCATTATATATATATATATATATATATATATATATATATATATATATACTGAGCGGTATGCTTTAGTATACCGCTTGGTACACTTGTATCGTACCATACCAAGTTGAGCTCGATACACAAGTATGGTACAAGATGATGAATCTTGACATAAAGTTTGCAGAAAAAAGATCAGGTACAATCGAAGGATTTTAGATCAAAATAATAGAACTCTATGCGATCAGTGATTCATATCAGCCAAAAATAACATTAAAATTCAAACATATAAAAATATAAAAAAGAAAAACTCTAATTACCAAAAAAATTCCTTCGTATATGTCCTATAAATTTGTCTTCAAAAATACTAATTCAAAGTACAAGGAAATAAGCTTCTCTTCAGAATGTCCAAGGACCATACATGAGAAAAATCTCCCAGGAAAATACAGGAAGAATCGCTGGTATCAAGGATAATAATTTTTTTCCAAGCGAAGAAAAACTACTCTACAATGTTTAAAGTTCCAAAAAAATTAATCACTCAAATTATTGTAGTATTGTTCTTTTCTGTGCCAAATCTTAACTCATTATATATCTCAAGAAAGGTAACCAAGTTCTGTTTTTCTTTCTCTTTATCTTGCTCCTTATAATTACAGGCTTTCAACCATACAAGGTGTACCTGACTTCCTCTTGACATTTCTGGTCCCAAAAAGTTAGTTTTTGTCAATTTTTCAGATCAAAAATGAAAATTTTAAACGTGGAAGTGAAACAGGCTCATTCAGGACTAAACGGAACATTAGCAAACAATTCCATTCCAGATATGCATGCTATTAAAGGATTAAACAGATGATGTTCAAAGAGAAGATATTAAATAAAGGAAATCGGTCGCATCCATTGTATCTATTAGTTCAAAGTTCAAACGGTAACAAAAATGAGCATTAATCAGTTAAACTGTATCTTCAAGAAAACTCGTCACAAAATAAATTGAATTTTATGCCTTACGATGCACATATCAAGAAGGGGGGTTGCATTAAAAGCTGGCTCTACAGTGGTGTCAATTACACATAATGCAGTTCGGAAGTTAGCTACTTCTTGGCGCACATTGAATTATCAGAATCTAATTTCTTCAAATAATTTTACCGGAATCGAGTTTCTTTGTTCAAAAGAAAGCTCCATAACAAGAATAACCTCAAAACAAAAAAAAGAGTAATATCACAAACAAAGGTAGAAGTGACTACGGATCCTAAGAGTTGAAAAGCCAAAAAAGGAATCAAGATATCAAGCTCTCAGATCCGAGATCCAAAATTAATGAATCAAGAACCTTTCGAGAAACGGCCGGAGCCTGGAACGAAGGGGAGAAGATTGCAACGGAAAGGGGTTCGCAAAAATGGTTCCGGGAACTAGGGAGATTTAACTGAAATTACCTGGTAAGCGGAGGTGGCGACACCGAAAACGAAGTCTTTAGGGAAATCGCTTCGAGATACCTCGTCGGGAATGCCATCGTAACCATCGATCTCGCTCCGCCTACGGGCCATCGGCAAGGGAGTGAGGTGGAGAAGCAGCAGTGGCGGTCGGACACGGCAGTGGTCGGTTCTTGCTGCTGGCCCGATGCCAAAAGTAGGCACAAGAGACACGAGGCGAGCGAGGGCAGTTCGGTGAGAAAACCCGTCTGAGAAAGATGGCTCAACTCACGTTCCTAACCATCAGTCTTATCAATCTGACGGCTGCCCGCGAACTGCAACCCTCGCATCCTCCAGTGACGATACTTCCCGCAACCCCTTTGAGATTCGTACGTCACTACTTACCTTCTCACTGGGAGACGCGTGGGTCCAACGCCTTAGAGAACGGGTAGGGAGAAGGGTATGTCGGAGACGTTCTTAGAACGGAAGCGAGATGACGTTCGATAGAGACACGCCAGAAGACATAATATGGGACATACTCCGTCAATACGTGACAATTCGGCACTCCTGCAAGGCAGCACTTGGTGCACCTTAGTGTACATAACTTATGTACATTAAAGAAAACGGATATCTGTATAATACAAAACATGGGAAAGATGGCAATACACAAAAATACACAATACACGATAAAGATGTAATCTACAAACATCAATACACAATACAACAGAAATACAAAAAGGGGAAAACTTCATCTCCGCATACACAATAAAGGTCCAATACTCTGGGACGAGATTAGGCAAACAAAAACTGATAGAATTCATATTACAACTAATCCTTCTAATATCATCTCTTAAAACCTTCAACCTTCAACTCCAAGCACATGACTTCTATTGTTGATATAATAAATTACTCTCAGGCCCATAAAATCGATCACTCGATGATTTCTTTGAATTCCTGCTAAGTATATTGAACTTTGTTGCAGTTGGCACATCCATCAGCCACCACACCTCCCCTTGCATCCTTCATGACACACACATACACAATCAAGTTAAATCAAGTCCAGTATATAAGGAACCATCCAATTCAATAAAGTATTCCAACCTTTGAATAGTATAGTAGCTATAACTTTGTGATAGCTAACACTTTGCACCACTACTCAATCTCCATGCACTTATTTTCTTCCTCAAATCATTCCCTATACCACCAATTCTCAAAGAATTCAAAATTGTAATTAGCTTTCCACCAATATTTCATAGTAACTGAAAGTTCAAAGAAAACATGTGTAATAGAGTGAAAGAATAAATTTATAATAAATTCTCAAAAAACTCTTAAGCTTTGGAAAATTCACAAAAAAATACTCCCTTTTTCAAACAAATTCATAAAGTGCTCTGTTTTTTAAACGATAAATTTTCCCTTGTGTCACCCTTGGCCACCTCCCCTGCCTTCGTCGTTGGCCACTACCGTGTACGGGCCATTGCTTGCCTTCATAATTGGTTGGGCCCTAGCCGCCTACCCACCCGTGTCGTGAGTGAGGACGACAAGGGCAAGTCACACAACGATAAGTCTAACAAGAGCTAATAAGGCAAGGATGGGTCCAACAAGAGCTTAACGAGGACCAATAGATTCACAAGATAAATCCACCAAGACAAAGGGGAGGAAAGGTAGGGTGGCAGTTCAGGGAGGCGAGGGCATTAGTGCATGATGAAGACATAACAAAAATCCGACAAAGACAAAGGTAAAATAATCTTTTCACGCAAGAAGAAACGCTATGATAATTTTTAAAAATGAGATATTCTACAAGAATTTCTTAAAACTTAAAAAAATTTAGTCAAAAATTTTATAATAAATTTATGCATATTTATGTGATCCATAAATTCTACACATATCCTCCACTCCCATTCGATATACCTGATGCTAGTATAAGAGCCGCGAACTCATTATTTTTTTGTTTCTCTCAATTCACAAATCCAATATATAGAACGATCAATTAACACTTCATTATTTGCCAAAATTTTACCAAGTTAATTGCAATTAATTATCGGAAATCATCGAAGATTTGAAATGTCTATATAAACTACGGGGCATACAAGCACACAAAAACTTTTGAGGGCAGACACATAAAATACATAATACTCATCCATGTTGTTGGGCACGCATGCAAAGAACTAATATCTCATGAGGTATTCACGCAAAAGAACTCTTCACTTTCTTTTTGCTTATTGAGCAACTCTTTGGGTGCATGTCTACACTTGCAGTGTTAGACGTGAGCCTTCTTAACAGGCTCTTCTTTTTACCTAGCTAGGATGAACAAATGTCATCCAAGACTCTGGTAACTGATGCTCCATTTATATTGTCGTGGTCACCGATCATCAACATCTCAAGCTAGTTGAAAGCTAAGGTTAGCAAGCTGCATATAAAAAACCTGTATTTGTAAATTGTAGTGGTACCACCAACGAACAGACACAAGGGAGAAAAAGGCATATGTACATCTAAATGGGCACAGTTTATCGAACTTGGTCAGAAAATTTTATGCACCTGGATACACTTCAAAATGGAGAAGACACTCTTGCGGAATCAACCCATAATGGCCTCTTAGCATTGTAGTAAAAATGTGCAATCATTTGCACCAATTCATTTGATGTCCTAAACTCTACAAATCCAATATGGAAGCATCAGTTAACTATCAGGCAAAAAAGGCAATTCATATGTTGGATAAGTTTTTTTATATTTGAACATCTCTGACCTTTCTCTCTGTAGAGAATCTTGTTTCCTTTCAAGAATAATAGCTCGGGACATGTTTTGACATTCAGAGCATAAGCCAAGTCTTTCTCAATGTTGATGTCAATCTTGATGGTCTGCAGCACATAATGTTGTATCACTTTTTGCCATGGTCAAATTGTTAACACAAAGATAAAAAATGACAAGTTTTCAAAAAGTAAAACTGCCTCATAACATATCATTAGATATCAGAAAAGAGGTTTGAACTTCTAAATTTTAATAGTGAAATAACCAGCGTACCCTTGGAGGTAGTCGATCCTTAGCATTCCAATATACTTTAGCTGCCTTCTCCAGCTCCTTTAACAACTTCCAGTTATGAGCTGCCCTGTGAAGCAGCACACGGAAAATTCTCAGGGTACAGCAATCAGGTGCTGATCGCATAAGAAAATGCAAACTTGCCAACAAATAATGAGATGTGCACAATTCCAAGATTTTTGAACCCATCATTTAACTGTTTTCATTTATTTTGAATTGAAATATGTTCTTCCATCTAAGTCTCTTGCCAATTCAGATCAAAATTTTTTAAGACCTTGGATGGAAATGATTTCATTCCTAAACTCATTCGGGTTCCCTTTACCCTCTCTTTGTTTACTCATGCCAACTACTGTAGATGATATATTTTGAATTTGACACCGACATTATAGACAGCTCAAAATCATGCATAACCTAACTTTTCAAGATACCCATCAGTGATGCATCGGATAATTACAATCGACATTTCCAGTAATGCCCAAGGGTTCTAAGTAGCAGATAAGCAACCGCTGAGTTAATGGTTTGCATTGTGTATTAAAGTCTATCATATGGGTGCCAATCTGGATTATCCTTCCATGCTTATGAAACAATTTACAGTCTGCAATGAGTGGCCACTCAGTAAATTTAACATCATTAAATAATAAAAGCACCCAACATATGTCACCATTTTCTCTTTTCAGTCCACAGAGAAACGTAGTTCATTTCCCGTTGCTTCATTCCATTTTTCAATGTTGTTCTACACTAGATTACAGAATTTATGTTTAAAGCATAACCTTCTTCCAAATCTGTGTTGCCACTCTAAATTCCATGCCTTTGTTACCCAACCCTAGTCTCCTAGACAAATAGCCAAGGCTTCACATGGAGAACCATCAAAAGAAGATGCCTATGCTAGTTTCAGAATCCACAATGAGGACTCCTATAACACAAATTAACCATACGATAACAATTGGGCGCTCAACTGCTTCCAGTATCTCCCAATTCATTCAATGCATTTATTTTACATTTCCAATTTTTTATCTAACATGGCATCACTTGAATCACAACAGCAGGTTCCAACTGAATTAAGAAATTCATCTCTATTCACACATCTACAGACTTATACATTGAAATAATTTATTTATGCTGGTGTTCTCCAGCTCAGATTTATAATTATACTCGGCATTGTGAGCACTGGAGCCTTCTATGTTGTAACTTGTGCTTTCGTTTAAGTTTCCTCCCGACATTAGACCCATTTTTAGGTTATATCAGAAAATGTCATTATACAGCCTGCAAACTGCTAAGAACAGTGCTACATTCTTGTCAAACTGTATGGGTTTATATGCAGTACCTAGAGATCTAACAAGATCTTGATGAGATCAGCAATTAAAATTTCATATTATGACTCTAAATGACCATGAAAAGTAACCAAAAGAAAGCAACTTCATCCAAAATAACATCTTGCTTTGACGTCTCACAAGTTGTTAAAACAACATTCACTACTGTGTCACAGCTTCATCCCCACACCATTGTTGTTTGGTTCTTAAGCATCCATATGATATGATTGACATTCCAATACACCTATTATAAGCCCACTCTAAATACAAGAGTACATCAGTTTCATGAGTATGAACATATACAAAAGAATCAAACTGTAGAGAAGAGAGAGAGAGAGAGAGGGAGGGAGAGGATCACCTGTTATAGCGTTCGAACACGAGAACAACGAGAGGGCTTGGGTGGAAGGCGAAGCTCTCCCACTCCAAGCAATTGATCTCCTTCACCCATCCCTCATCCATCTCCCCCTCCCAATCGATCTCTACCCCGTCTTCCACCACATTCTTGATCGGGTGCTTATCGAAGTACTCCGACGCCCTGATTCCCCACCCGACATCCGCATCCAAAGGCCAATTCGGATCGTCCTCCTCCACTACCACCTCCTCCTCCGCTTTCCCCTCTCCCTCCGATCCATCCTCGGTCCTCCTCTCCTTGAGCACCCCCTCCTTCCCCTCCAGCAACCCTGCGCTCTGCTCCCGTATCGAAGCGAACGTCCGCTCGAGCCGATCCCTCACGAAGTCCTCAACCGCCGCCGCCTCGCTCCTGCGACCGCGCCTCGGCTTGTGTGGTATCGTCGTGTGGTACCGGAAGGCATCGCCGGCACCGGGGTCCCCCTCGACGACCTCGGCTCCTTGTGGAGGTGGGTCAGGCTTCGGCGGCGGACGGCCTTTGGCCTTAGGTTTAGGGTTTGGGTCCGCGGCAGCGGTCGATGCCGAGACGCGGGAGGAGGGGAGACGGCGAGGGGTTCGTGAAGAGAAGGTGAGAGATCGGCAATAAGGGTTACGGTTCGGAGAGAGGAGGAAGAAGAGGCGGGGCGAGGAGGAATGTTCCGAGCGGAGACTGTACATGGTTTTGGGAGCGAGGGTCGGAAGCAGTGACATCTGTTCCCCTCCAAAGAAGCGGGGAGGACGAGCAGGATAAGACGCGGTCATATATAACGGTTTAGTTCTAAAATATTTCTATTAAAATAAAATTGAAAGGTTAATTTCAGACTAATTGTATGTTAGTTATATTTAATACCTTGATTTTTATATATTTAAAAATTATATTGAAAATTTTATACTCATCAAACTAAATCATTTAACTCTGCTGCTATTCACGTCGTCAACTTTCATGATGAAAATATCTAGCTATTACGTATGAAAAATAATATTAAACAGGATTAAAAATATAATTACATAATGTTATTCTCACCCATACTAATTTTTTCTTCAATAACTTATGTAAAAACCATAGTCGAGAAATTAATTAAGAGATCATTTCTATCAAATGTCTTACTTTTCAACAAAACCTCCCAACATAAAGAACAAAAATGGAGTAATTTAATAAAATTGCCTCACTTCATTTTCCAACAAGACCTTTCTCTTTTCTGATGTTTTTTTGGATGATGTGAAAACTATTAAAAATTTATTCCTTTAACTCTATTTTAACATCATTTTTTTTTTCGTTAACAAATTCAAGGACATGAACTAAATTAAATATTTTATTTTTATAATATAAAATACCAATGTAAGAATCGGAACGTTCATTTTATAATAATAATTGAATGTTGAAAGAAATATCACTAAACCTTTGAAAGGCGGTAATGAATTGACTCGCAGAACAGTTAATTTTGGATGATTAAAAGGAAGCAGATTATATTTTTTTAAGTATATTTCAAAAACAAATTAGTTTCGACATCAAATAAAATAAAATACGTGCGATCACAGAAGCCATGAAGATTTAGCTATAAGCCATAGGTTTTTTCTACCCCAAACTCCCAAGTGTTCTACTGAGAAAAGGAATCGAGATGAGTGTCCAACTAAAGTAAAATACGAATATAATCCACCGCCATAACATTAAATAAAACTGTGCAACGAGGAATCATCAAAAGCCGGCACATACCACCAACAGCAACATGCAATGCAAGTTTTTGTACTTTTTGGGGTTCAAGAGGTCAAATTTTTCATATTTAGCAATAAGAATGATGACCCATAAGAAATAATCTTATTTAGAAGGGGCAAGACAATTCTGCTTCAGCTAATCATTAGGGTCAAAAATATCTCCATGAAGATGAAACTGGGGACGGCACCAATGATGGAATTGATATGAAGTATTTTTCATGATCCACAAGCTTGTAAGTCCCTCTTGAAAAGAGTAACATATCTCAAAATATAAGCCAAAATAACATAGTTGAAGAAAGAACCAATCTTGAACGATGAACTGTATGTGTTCACCAATATTCCTTGTTATTGATAAATAATGTGGTATCAAAGTCTCCCCTACTGTGACCATTCTGACTCCCAAATTGCATAGTGACTGGAACAAAGATGTCATGATACCTGACGAAAGTGGATTTCCTACCATGTAAAAGCTGGCAAAACATAAGATGGATAGGCATCATATTTGCAAGCCAGAGATTGGACCACATCGAATCCAGCAGTTTCTCCAAAGGTACCAATTCCAAGTTCGGTGGCATGGATACCCCCCGTGATAAATGTTGATGCAATCCCAGTTTTATTTGCGCCCTTTATGTCATGATGAAGGGAATCACCCACCGTGATACAATCGCATGCATCTACACCAACCATTGCCATGGCTGCTGAATATATCACCTGAAGCAGGCATCACATCATGTTAAATCTAACATGTTTACAGCAAACCCAATGGTAGAAATCTAGCATGTGTACTTTGAACTTTGAAGTGCAGTAAAATATCATGCAATTGACTTCATTCATATTGATGTGATTGGTACCTCGAAAACAACAGAACCAATTAACAACTTTAGCCAGCAGAATTAACCTTATATGCCACATACGCATCATTCTATGAAGCATGCGCCCAACAGAAGAAAAGTAAGCATTAACTTGTGTACGTCATCTGGCTAAATGATGAAGCAGAAGTCTTAAAGTATTCACTTAGTGCCTTAACTTGTGTGGTTCCACTTTAAACCAATCTATTGTCTTTGCTTACTCTATCATCTGCACATATGTCCTCTACATCACTATAGATAATGGTTAAAGAAGCAAGTTACACAATTGAGGCAAGGGTAAGTACACATGATAACTAGCAAAATGTCACCTTTTCCGGCTTTCCCATCCATTTTACTTCACCACCAAGCTTTTCATATTTATCTGCCAGCGTTCCTACAAGATATGAAGAGATATATTACTCGTAAGAAGCTATCTGAGCTCTCAGTGAATTGATATAAAAATTGGTAAGGTGAATTAGTTAATAAACTAATCTAAGATTAAAGATATCAATAAAATCTACACGCAATAAGAGTATAGGGCCAACTTCACCAGGCATAACACGCAATGCTCTAGCTTCAACAGTAACATAATCTGGATTTGCTACTACCATGGGAATTTTTCTTTTAGCACACATCTCCAAGATTTGCCCAAGATCATCAAGATTCATGGGTAGTGATTCACCGGAAGGAACACCAAGTGCTTCTGTGCCATGAGCAAGTACAAAATCCGCATCATCCACATTGCTCACAACTTGCAAGCCTAGGCCCTGTACGGTCAGATCACAAGTATCTACTAAATGTGCCTTCAATTTATCAGCAAAAGAATGCAAGTTATATTCTGTCTTTGTTAACTAATGTGGACTCTCTTATGGGTGATGGTTGTTTAATCAGGTCATTCCATTTCTTTTCTCTCTATTATGTTGCTTGATTGCTTTTATTTTCCGATCACAGTCTTAGAGTCACAGTTTAAAAAAGGAATCCCAATGTTTTGTCCAGGTTCCTGTAAACTTTATGGCATTTCCCAATTAAGCAAATTGAGATAAACAACTTGCTCTTCAGACTGGTACATTATGGTTACACCACAACTGGTACTATAAAAAATTAGTGTATAGAGCTCTAACCCTAGTTATGAGTTATGTCAATTGAACAACAATTGTGATGAAACAACCAATATAACGCACCAACCAACCAATATTAATGTATAGACCCCTAACCATAGTTCTGAGTTAACTCCTTTCTGTTGATGTAAAAACAATTGTGATGAAGCAACCAATATAAGGCAACAATCAACCAATATGAATGTGAATAACTAAAGGAAGAAATTTCAAAGTTCCGAATCTTCTCTTTAGTCACCTTTTCTTCTTCATGGGCTTCAAGGGAGGTGAGTTACAAGATCGTCAGTCTTTTCAGAGGATATCTTTGAACCTTCAATACAACTAAATGTCGATGCATAACAGCCAAGAGTAATCCATAAGAAGCTAATATCCAGAGTGCCACATGCGAAAGTTTAATGATTACTAAGAACATAAAAGTTCTAGAATCAAATACCGCCACAACTTTAGTTGAGGTGATAATTAAGTGTTCAATTTATCTACTTAAAATAATGCGAGTCTGACATGCAAAGTTTAATGATCATGAAGAACATAAAAGTCATAGAATCTAGTACCCACACAACTTTAGTTGGGATGATAATTCAATTGTTCATCTTAAAGAAGAAGATTAGCATACCTCAAGAGAAATTGCACCTCGATCACTCCATGTCATGTGAATGCAAGATTTTCCTAGTTTTGCAAACCATGGATCATCCCTCCTGATAACAAAGGGAAATGACACTAACAATGATAATAATATCCCCTTATTTGCTAAATCATTTTAAAAGGGTCTTATCGCTAAAGTTACAAAAACTATAGTCTATTATCAGATGTTTAAAATTCGGGTCTGTTCATCCATGTAAATGTTGAGAGATAATGTAGCAGAAAATTTAGATGTGCAAGCATGTTTGCAATTTCAAAAAATCAATGAAAATTAGCAATTAGTAATAAATCTAGACTATCTGATATTCATAGTAGATGCAATAAACTAGCACTTCATCCACAATAAGATCCTTATTCAGATAATACCTTTAATTAGAGGTCATTGATCCTCATTCAGCAATATACTACATTGTATAACTATAAACAACTTTTCTTCTAGTCTCTATTTCCCTAGCTTTTAGTTTTATTATTGTTCCCCTTCCATAATTTAATAAAAAAATTTATCTCTATCATTCTAGTCATCTATGGTAAATTTACTCTTTTCCATTTCATGTTTTCCCTTTTTCTCATGACTAGATCCTCACAACTGTGTATTTCTTGTACCAAGCAATATATCTGCTTTGGTTTTACTCTTGAACACCCAATAAAACATAGTATTGCATCCTCCATCTTTCATTTTCATCAACATTTTGTTTCATCCCCAAAATGTCCGGATCCTCTACTGCCCATCTCGTTTCACAAAAGAGATTGATGATATTTTTTCTTTTTTTCTGTTCTATTGTTCCATTGATTCCTTCTCATTGGTTTGCACTTGCTAAACTGCAGATTATTACAGATTGAGTCAAGGAAGCGTTGGATGATAAAACACTAGTATTTAACTAATCTTTAATGAATAAAAGACTACAATCTGGGGGCAACATGGAATTTTGTGGCTGGTTATCATCAGATATGAAGCATAAATTCTATTGTAATGCTATAACCTCAGTGATACAGTAATGTACCATGATTTAAATATTTTGATTTATTCTTGCATCTTCCAAGAGATAGATGATTTGACTTTATTGGTTAAAAATTTAAAATGTTGAAGCTATGAATTAATAGCCAGGATCTTGATCCAACAAATACCGTGGGAGTCGCTAATAATCACTAAATATTAACATTAACATGGATGGTGTTGAGAGGGACTTTCTCTAGATATTGTGCTTAAATAATAATAACTTTTAAGTTCTGCAAAGCATATTCTCCTTTGGTTCCAAAAGCTAACAAGTTCTCCAAGTATAATTTTGAGGTATCTATCACATAATACAAATATGGTCATATCTTGTTATCCATTTTGATTTTTTTTTTTAACCTTTCTTACATTGACTACTTATTTATTGTTGTTGTAAATAGGAGTGGAAAATATCCCTCTTTGATACTGATTTTGTCGTAACAGGCAAGAGAGAGAAGAAAGAAGAATAAGAGAAGAAGCATGAGTGTAATTGAGGGAGGCGAGGAATGGGTAACATACCAGTAAAACATTGGATTTAAAATCCATTATGTTCATGGGTTTTATATTGGCTTATTGCAGCATCAGAAAATACTTTTTTTATTTAATAGTACGTACATTTCTGTATTATTTGTACATAAAATTATTTGGTTATTTCTTTGTTTCTTTTTCAAATTTTCAGTAAAAATTACTTCATTGTTCGATCTTTATCCTCAATCCAATCCAACCATTCCCAAATCCAATTCTACAAACATGGCAATACCTGCAAAATTTATTTAGGTTCCCTTAAGAAACACAAAGGATGTATAAGTTAGTAAAGCATGAATACCAAAAAAACACATGATGATTTATAATACATCCAGTTCCTAAATTAAAAGGTTGAGAATTACTGATACAGAAATGAAAAAAAGAGGCCAAATCTATTGACTATCACAAGATGATATGGGGAAGATCGATAGAAGAGAATGTCAGCTAATAATAACAATCACATTCTGATCTTATAAGCTTATACTCTGTTTCATAATTCGTATTTAGTATTCAGATGCATAAAAGAGAGAAATCAAAGATCTAAATCAATTGAAGAATATATGGATTTGTAAAAGTTCCATCACAATAATATACATTAATTTTGTCAACTAATGTCCAAAGGCAGTAAAAAGAAACCCTTCGGCAAAAATGCAGAAATACTAACATCAGATTTGCAAAGCTGGTACTGTAACCAAAAGGTCCAAAATATCTCTTTATTATTTAAATTGCTGAAGAAGTGGGAAACCAGTAATATATCAACTTGCAACCATCACTAAAAAATTCCTACCTTAGAAGATATTGATGAGTCAACTCTCCACTAGTGATGGCACCAGAAAAAAGAGAAGAATTAAAACCAAGGCTTTTTAACTTCTCTATCGTTGTACATGCTCTCCGTGAAGAATTGCTTATGATCACAAGTTTTGCACCATGTTCAGCTAGCTTCTCTACTAAAATGGTACCATGTGGTCAGTAACAAAACATGAAAGCACCATTTATTTAGAGCAAGCTAATACTAAAGCAAGAAAAGTACAGCATACAAGTAGAAATGGCTCCAGGATAAGGCTTTTTCCCATCATGAAGAACTCCAAATTGATCCAAGAACCATCCCTGTCACAAAGCAAGAAACAAGCATCAAGCTATAGCCACTTTATTGCTAGGTTATTACTGTCAGCTATCTAATATTTATCTTTGATTTTTTTTGGAATCTTATCAGTTATAATATCAATGCTCTTGATTTAACTAAATACATTGTGTTATGCAAAACTTAAAGGACAGGAAAGATTCGTGTTGCCAACCTTAAATAATTGGGATGTTATGTCTTATTGTAATTGTTGTTGATGTTGTTGTTGTTGTTGTCATTATGTAGATTGTTATGAGATTTCTTAAATGACAAATACGTGATGGATTTACTCACGTAAGTCTATAACTAATTCATTTGACAAAGATTGTGGCAACAAAGAGGAAAAACTAAACTAAATGCTACTAGGTAGAACGAAAGCCTTTCCTTTTCTTATGCATGATTGCATATGCATCTGTACAACAAGTATCTTAACATGTTTTAAAAAACCATTTCCTCTATATTGAAGTCTAAGCTATGAAGAATTTCCACAATGACCATGTACCTACCCATGTTCTGCAACATAATATAACTTCTCTAACTAAATTCATGTATGTTGAATATAACAGTATCATATCGTTCAGAGATGTAATTAGCAGGGTTTCCAATACCATACCATACCGCTCGGTATGGGCGGTATATACCGATCCGATAGAGGACTAGTATGTTTGGTACAGCTCGGTACCTTAGTATACCATGTGTCGATATGCTCAGTACAACTCGATATAGCTCGATACATACCGTACTGACAATTGATCGATACACTGGTACAGTATGATATTCAGAACTTTGGTAATTAGTAAATTGCTCCAAGATTGGCATAAGTATAATGTTGTGGAATAATTAAAGGATAAATTTTCCCAATTGAAGCTCAAGGGTGGGATTTTAATGGTAAAGTAAAACAGAAGTTGGAGATTCAGGGTGTTGAACCTAGTGAAATGTAGATAATGTTAACTTATTGGGTAAGAGAAAAAACTTAAAAACACAACCCTTTTGGTGAAATAAGAATATGTACCGCTGCATCTTAATACCTTCTAAAACAAGACTTCAATCAACCATAAAAGATTTATATATGTGCAACTGACAAACAACTGTTTGTCCTTAGAGTATTAACCTGGATAAGGGGCCAGGATGTATTTATTTGAACCTGAAAATAGTGTCATCCTGGTTTGTTTAACTTGTAGAGAATAAAAAATCAAAATTGGTGTTGCCTATTGATGAAAGATTTAAATACCAGTAAGACTGCAACATATTATATACCGATAATCAATAACACATGGCACAAGGTCATACCAGCTATACACTGCAAAACAGAGGGCTGTCAGCTCAACTATACTGGGGTAATGTTCAGCTATATAAGGTCATATCAAACCAGTGTCAGCTTATCTTGACTCAGAACAACCGGGGCCCTTAAAAGCTTTTTTCTTGTGAACTTTCATTATCCATCTCAGCTTTCTTAAGTTAATGAACTGAATTTCTACATAACTCCAAACTTTTAGTCAGATTAGGATTTCTGATATTAAATAATAAAGTATATCATGTTTTGGGGTTTCAATATCCTGCTCTATAAACAAATTTGATGCCTTCAAATGCCAAGACTTATATCATCTGGATTCTAGATTGCTATCCTAGGTCCTTTGGTTGACGTTCATCAACACAAACATTTTAACAGAATGGAATTTTGTAATGCTTTTGCTGAACTCTGTAACTTCCAGGTGACAAGCAGTGATCAATAGAATGTCCCTGAAACCCATGAAACAGCACCACAGGAACCAATATCAGAAGCTAAATGGGACCAATATCAGAAGCTAAACTCCGTAACCTTCAATTTTCTACTGAATGGAACCTGCAGATATCTGCACATACACAAATTCAACTTACAAAATAGTTAAAACAGATAATTTCTCTTCCAGAGCTCATAATAGAATATGGATGCTAGTGTTATTAGCTCTGTTCTGCATCAAGATCAGAGATTCACTACAACTTTCATTGTATGTGATTTTTACTGATTTTGCAGTGTGATAAACAAAAGTAGATGAATCTTTGTCCAGGTAACAACATACAATGAGTGGGACAGGTGCAACAAGTGCCCCCTAAAGTTCACAAGATCTCTTTTTGCATATGGAGTTTCAAAATGAATCTATTAATTGTCTAAATATACCCTTATAATTTATAAGCTTACATATTGGTTGCTTATGTATTTGTCTCATTTTTTACTTTTCTATTGTAAATTGATAGATTTCAAACTAAAACCCAATTCAATTAGATCTAGGATGCCACCAAGCATTATAAACTGTTATTGCCCCTTGAGTTAACAAGCAACATCTTACTGCCCGAATAACCAATAGAGAAACAAGTCAGCCTGCATTTGGTAGTTGTTCACTTGTCTCTCATTCACAGTAAGCTAACGATTCCCAGGAAAGCAGCAGCCGAGGAAAAGCATACCACTCCAAGGAAGATAAGAGGGGAAAGATCATACCTTGAAGCGACCAGATTCAGCTAGGGTTCGGATCCCATCCAAAGACTGAAAAGACTGAGGAACCTCCACGCTGCTAGCCATCCTGTTGCTGCCTTCTCCGCCGCCGGGAGCGATCGAGCACCTCGCGGCCATCCGCCTCGCCTCAACCAGGCGCCTGAGATGGACGCCAAAGAATGGGACTCCTAGGATTCTTAAATCGACACGAGCGTACAACAACGGGTCGCAAGGGAGAGAGTCTGATACCTTCGGGTTGGAACGGATCGCTCGGCGAGAGGAGGAATCACAGGGAAGAGGGAGAGCAGCGACGACGTCACCGATCTCATGACCCCTCCACGCCCACCTCCCATACCCGTCCTTGCTTTTAACTGCAAGAAGCACAAGACACACACACTTCAAGATTCACGCTACTTTAAAATTGTGCTCCAAGATGGGGAAAAAAATGGAAATTTTAAATTTTTTTATGTAATATTCTTAAAAATTACAGAATTTAAAGGGTTTTGGATGCCCTAACGTCTCATTGGAGCTGAGGAAGGTTCAGCCAAGGGTTTGAGCAATCGAAGTGTCTACGTAGTCTCCGGGTTCTTGGTGTTCGACATATGAGTCAAGATAGGTCTTGTCTTCGATGGAGATCTTGCACAAGAGGTCAAAGGTGGAGTGTTCCCGATCTGATCCCTCCAATGATAAATTTAGCTTTTAAATGAATGAGAAATAATAAGGTTTTTGTGCATCGTCCCCTGTTTAAGCTCAGGGATTGACTTTTTATACCTAAGTGGTCGGTGGAGGGAAGTTGTTGATTGATTATGATAGACTTGCACGCTCTTCAGAGACCCATTTATGTCGATAATCGATTAGTACATCTCTCGATGGTACATCATTGGTGAATGACGACTCCAAAGGTACCGTTTGTTAGTGCTGATGCTTGCTCGGACTAAGCGGACGATAGTTGTCTGCACCAAGTAATTGAAAAAGGGGGAAATAGGCTTTATCGCTAGGGGTTAGTACTTCCGATGATCGATTTATACTTACTTTCCCAAAATTACGATTGCGGAAGATCATGACCCAACTGTCCGTCGTTCGAAAAGGAAAATAAGTGGGTTCTTATGTTCATATCATCATCTATCTAGGTGACAATGGGGTTACTAGATGAGTCAAAATGTCAATGTTGATGTCATCTTACTCTCTAACACGTTATTTTGCAACTCACAAGCTTCAGATCTATACATTTGCATGTTTATTGTAGAAGTAGCAGACACGAATAAGAAGTAACTCTCAGAAAGAGATCTGAGACACAAATATTACAGCATATATTATTTCACAGAGTAGGTTTAGGTTCAGTATTTACATTGTGATTCTGATGTAGAATTAACGTAGAAATGCTTTCTTTCAGAAGCTTCCGATCTGTACATTTACAAGTTTATTGCAGAAGCAGCAAACATGAATCTGAAGCAACTCTCAGAGACAGATCTGAGGGCAACGTATTACTGCGCATAATAGGTTTAGGTGTTAATTTCCATTGAGATTTAATGTCGAATGTAGAATGCTTTTCTTTGCCGAAGTCAGAAGCTTCCGATCTATACATTTGCAAGTCTATTGCAGAAGTAGCAAACATGAATGTGAATTATATCTCGGACAGAGATCTGAGGCACAAAATATTACAGCATAATGGAGTCGGTGAGCTGAGGTGCTTCATGGAGATGGCCCGTCGATGGACTTGCCTTGCTCCCTCAGCTTGGCGACGGCTTCTTTCATGGCCTCCTTCCGCTTCTTGCTCGCCAGCACCTTGGCCACCACGCCGCTCACGTTGGGGTCGACCTTCTCCTCCGGCGGCGGCGGCGGAGAAGGACGCCGCTTCACCGCGTGGGCGCCTTGTGGGGCCACCGAACAAGCGACTCCGACGGCGACCAGGCCGTAGATGAGTTGCCTGGAATCACATTGGACGATAGCAAATTAACACCCGCCTTATCCATAGGAATCGAAGCAAGGAAAGAGGAGACCGTGCTACCGTCTGCGGTGGAAACGGACGGCTGCGTCGCCGAATTGTGGTTCTGCGAGATGCTGACGCCGAGGGACTCGCTGCGTCGCGGGGGACGATGGAGGAGAAGTCGGCCGGGGAAGCAGCGGGAGGGAATGGGCCATCGTCCGATCGTGCTGTCGGACCGTAGGCGATGATTCGATCGGTGCAGTAGTAGTAGTAGTAGTAGCAGAAATCAGATCCTTTTCATGTCGACAGGAGAAAAGGGAGAGTGGATAGCGTCGTCGTCCGATTGCATGGTTGGGACGCCCGCCATTGGCCGGCCTCCGGATAAGGTTTCTGAGATCATGACGAGGAAATTGTTTTGTTTTTTTTTTTTGTTTTTGTTTCACATTTCAATTCCCAAAACGTGTAGAACCAATCAAGTAGTTTAAGAGTCATTGCAGTGTGCAGTCAAGAAAACAATATGTTATGTAACATATGAATTGTTTTTTTTCTGATTTAGAGAATTGTTTCAATATTTTCTGATTTATTAAGCAACCGAACAATTTATTATAGTTTTTCAAAAATTTTATTTTTTATTTTCATCAAAAATATGATAAATTCCTGTAATATTTTTTTAACATTTGAGCTTTTAAATAGATCTATAACTTATAGTACTATATATTGTTTTTTAGTCAAATAGAAAAGAATGTATAACTTATAGTACTATATATTGTCATGAAAGCTCATATTTTTTCTATTATAAAGTTGACCATCAAGGGGCGATCTGTAAATATTTTTTAAAGTAAAAACGATATGCGAAAAATTCTGAAAAATAAAACCTTTTTTCAGATATTATCAAAAAATATTTATTTTTTTTGGGTTCAACAGATAGGCCCGTGGGCCTTGTTACCGGGACCGGCCCGTTAACAATCTCGATTCCCACCAACCTTCCTCTTGCCGCTGCGCCCGCCAAACCCTAACACGGCCGTCGTGCGTCTATATATATAACAAAAAGCCGTTCTCTTATTTCCTTTCCATTTATCGTCAATCGATCGAAGAGAGGAGGGCGTTGATATGTCGGATCTGTCGGCGTCCGGCATGTTCGTGCCGTCACAGACGGTGGGCACGGTGCTGTGCTGCATCTGCGGGGTGGCTATGCCGCCCAACCCGGCCAACATGTGCGTGCGCTGCCTGCGCTCCCGGGTGGACATCACCGAGGGTCTCACCCGCCACGCCGCCGTGATCCACTGCCCCGAGTGCCGTTGCTACCTACAGCCCCCGCGCACCTGGATCCGCGGCCTGGAACCGGAGTCCAAGGAGCTGCTCGCCTTCTGTCTCCGCCGTCTGCGCCTCCCCCTTCGACGCGTCCGCCTCGTCCACGCCGAGTTCATCTGGACCGAGCCCCACTCCAAGCGCCTCCGCCTCCGCCTCCGCGTCCAGGCCGAGGCACTCCATGGCGCCATCCTCGAGCAGCTCCACATCGTCGAACTCACCGTCCACGACCGTCTTTGCGACGCCTGCTCCAGGTCTCAGGCCAACCCTGACCAATGGTCTGCCGCCGTCCAGCTCCGCCAGCACGTCTCTCACCGCCGCACCTTCTTCTACCTCGAGCAGCTCATCCTCCGCCATAGCGCCGCCGCCCGCGCCCTACGCATCGCGGAGACCGACCACGGCCTCGACTTCTTCTTTGGCTCCCGAAGCCACGCCCTCAAGTTCGTGGACTTCATTACCGGCGTGACCCCCGTTCGATCCCGCTCCGACAAGCAGCTCGTATCCCACGACCCCAAGAGCAACCTCTACAACTACAAGCATACCTTCTCCGTCGAGATCTCTCCCGTGTGCCGCGAGGACCTCATCTGCCTCCCGCCCAAGCTTGCGAACGCCCTCGGCAATCTTGGCCCTCTAGTCCTCTGCACCAAGGTCACCAATTCCATTGCCCTGCTCGACCCGTTCACCCTCCGGAGCGCCTTCCTCGACGCTAACCAGTACTGGAGGGTTCCCTTCAAGGCACTGCTCACCAGCCGACAACTCGTGGAATACATCGTTCTCGATGTCGAGGTGGAGTCCGCTGAGGTTTCCGTCGGTGGCTTCAGGTACATGCTGGCCCATGCACAGGTTGCGCGTGTGGCGGATTTTGGGAAGAACGATACAATGTTTACCATAAAAACCCACCTCGGGCATCTCTTGAATCCGGGGGATTATGCCCTCGGCTACGATCTGTATGCAGCGAACAGTAACGACTGTGAGATAGAGCAGCATAAAGGTCTTATTTTGCCCGAGGCTCTTCTGGTGAGGAAGAGCTACCATGAGAAACGGGCAAAGAATCGTGGAAAGGCAAGGTCTTGGAAGCTGAAGAGCCTGAACATGGATGTGGATACTACCTCCAAGGGCCGAGCCGATGAGGAGAAGAGGAATACTGAGTACGAGGAATTCTTGAGGGACTTGGAGGAGAATCCTGAAATGAGGTTCAATATATCTTTGTATCGTAACAAAGAATATCAGCCATCAGAGATGGCATCTACGGCAGATGGGGAGGATGTTCCTTCGATCCCACTGGAAGAGTTGCTTGCTGATCTTGATCTCAGTGAAGAGGAGGAGAACGAGGAAGCCGATAACATGAAAGAATGAACTTCATAATACTACATGTTAGTTGGATCCTTCCTACTCTTTTCTGAAAGCATTTTGCCTTTTCTTTATTATTTTCCTCCAGAATCACGTGAATCTCTCAGCTTTATAGCTTTTACAAAAGAATGCTTGGTTCAAAGTTTAGAGTATGTGACCATTTTGTGTTAATACCTGATGTCTGTTCCATGTAAATGTTTGACCGTGGTACTTAATTGGCTCTTTTTTGTGCTTAAAGAGTCAATAATTATATTATATTTGTAGGAGCGAGTCCATTTGGTTGCACAAGTCTGTCGCAGCAGTTTACTTTGATTTGATAAAACTGATGTTCTGTTTTAGGCTTGCATGATGTTGATTACTTGTTTATTTGTTGTCTTCCCTTTTATAGGTCTGAATATTCTTTTTGAACCAAAACTTGTAGATGTATCATCTTCTTAATATAATGAGCAAATGGTATAACACAAAGTTACTCGATGATAACCAGCATAGAGCATTTGCATATCGCAATTACCAGCCCAAAATCATGCTAAAAATATTGTTGGAGGTATGAGGTTGAATCTTGATCTTGGAGATTCTTATGTCAAAGCCAGGACGGGGCATATTACTGAGATTCTTGAGACATCAAAAGAAATTTAAGCAAACGTAAAAAACTTCTAGATCATTATTTGTTTTGGAGTCAGCTTGGCTGATTGCTTCTGCAGGTGTTGTGAGTGATACTTTATCCATCAGATAAATCCAGAAGATGGTTTTTGTTGGACATACTGAACCTGCATAGTTGAGAAGGCTATAACCGATGACCATAAAATATTTGATTCACTGAATCTTGGGAGAGTTGGAAATTAATATTTATCCAAGTCTTTTGTTTAGCTAGTGGATTCCCATATACACACTGGATCAAACAGTTGGTTATTCTCTGTCTATTGAATTATACGAATACTATTAGCAGGAAAACCAGTTCTTCTTATTTAGCTGTTGTTTCTAACATGAAAACAGACTAGCAAGAATTTGAATATTTCAATTTTCTTTATGGCTTAAAATACTGTTACGACATACTTTGGATTTCTGATGGTTTTAACTGCAGTTTGGATTAGATCTGCATTTGAATTTGGCATAGAGCTCAATAATGATGAATTATTTATTTCTTTCCGGTGTTCTATCTTCAGTACCCGAATCAACCAGACTTGGTATCCTGTTGTTGCTCTGAGAATCACTGACCTGTGGATTCAGATTCATAGGAGTTGACTGGCTACTGGAATCAGATATTCATTTTTGAAGACCTTATTATTTCCACTGCCCAAATCAACCATGATGAACATCTTGTTTTTGCTTTGTGTGTCATTTACCTTAGATTCAAACCCTCTGAAGGTGTTGGCTGACTCTTTGAATTGGATATCCATGCCTGAGGCCATTAATTCCATCCTGCCACTGAGATTTCTGGTACAAAAAATTAAAGATAATTTTACATAAATTTTGGACATAGATACCACAACTTAATAATTGGATATAAGATGACATATGAAAGGACATTTTTAAAAACTGTGTTCCCATACACTTTAAGAACTTCTCATTTACAATTACTGTCCTATTGGCTTTTTAGTTCTTATTGTTCTACTAACATACTGTTTGTCATTCAATATGCATGCAAGCAACATTCACTCACTCCTAGTTTGTCTGGTGATTTGTGATTGGCATAAATCTTTAGGATATAGGGTTGGTGGCAACTTGCTACAATGGCCTTAATTTGAAACAACTGAGATAGAAGCCTCAGTTGTTCTTTTTTTAGCATGAAGCAGTGATTAGATTAAACTGAATGTAATGGTGCTCTAGTTGAGGGTGACACAGAATTTACCAAGATAGAGCCTAAAAGCATGCATGTAGAGACTAATTCTGTACTCAGTTTCTTGGCTGTTCACCATCTGTTTGTTGATGGGGGCTTGGTGGCTGCTATAGCAAACTTTTGGTATTATTAGCATCAAAAACCTTATCAGCAAGGACACTCTGCTGTGATTTGAATCGAGCTTTTTTGATCATACTACTAATAAGTTCCTGATGAAAGCATAATTTAGGTGTCAGGGAGATTCAGCTTCAGAGTTTTTCTTGTTTCAGATTTATTTTGAGTTATTTTCATCAAAGTATACAAACTAACTGAGGATCATAATGTTAGATGACTAATAAAGATTTGAGTTTAATTGTTTGGATAGATCATGAATCCTAAGTTTTAAATAGATTTTGTTTTTCTAGGTAGAAGTGTCCTTGGAGGAATTCAATAAGAGAAGTTATTTTTCTTATTTCTAGGAGTGATAGCTCTTGCATTGATTAAAAAAAAAAATTATAAGCCATTTGTTTCAAGAAAAGTGTTGTTGGTTGTCGTGGACTTACGACATCTTTATAGGCTAATTATATATTCTTTCATGTAGTTATTTTTTTTTAATATTTTGATCGTTATATATATATATATATATTTTAAAATATATTAGTATTTGTATAATTAAAAATAAAATATTTAAGTTTATTTATTCTAATGTCATCTGTTTTACCAATGAAAATATGAAAATAAAAGATATTTTTTTTTAATGTTTCAACAAACGACGGGAGTCATTCGGTTGGTGATTGTTGTGGATGAGGAGAGTGACGACGAAAGATAAATGATTGCTCTACATATGTATCGATGTCATGCATTTATCGAGCGATCCTTTCATCGCTTTCCATTTATGTTGACATCGACGTAGTTATTGAATTACGAAAGGTAACTTGCTGCAAATGTCGAGTAGCATCGATGATGAAAAGACTATCGATGTAAATGTAAAATTAGCTAAAGGATCGCTCGACAACTACGTAGGTACCAACGCAGATCCTCGTTTGTCACCATCAATTGAAATATTAAAATTATATTTTTATTTTTTTGTATTAATTATTTTGGTGGTAAAATCTAGGACTCATTTTTATAATTTTAAATATGTAAACTGAGATCGCCAAAGGTAGCTAAAGCTAATCTATAATTAGCCATATGACATACTGGAGAATAAAATATAAAATAAAAAGAAGGTGAGAAATCTTTTTTTTTTAAGCTCAAGATACAAGGGATTCATAGATTAATTCAAAGTACAAGTTCCTCGGCCTCCTCTTTCCTCTCCTCGTAGATGATTCGCATATTAACATCTACCCTAATCATCTACTCCAAATAAACTGCCATCCACCCCCATTAATGACCACGCGAGACTTAGCCGTCGAGAGTATCCTGAAACATGATATTATTAATTTATATTATTGCAATCTCATTCTCTAAATACTTATGATTATGCTACTTGGACAACACTACCATATTTCTAAAAGTTGATGTAACTCACTCGCCTGAGTTGCACAAAGAAAAAAGCATGTTGATCCATCAAATCAAATCGCTCTGTTTATGAATGAGCCTTCCTTGTTCATCATCTACTACATTCAAGTGTCACAGTTGCAACAATATATTATTACCATGAGACAACACAGCTCTTATCTTAAAGGTGATAAGCCAACAAATCATGAATCACAGAGTAGGCTTACCTCGCAGGGGCATGTCATATATCTCAGCAAGAGCCACTCACTATTCATCACCATAAAGCAACCATCATCAAGGATTGAAGCTTGACCAGGAGGAACTACCTACCCTCTTCCCCCTTAAGTGTTTCAACAGACACACATTTCCGTTTCCGTCCACCCCTTGGCCGAGAACGCAAGTGTTCGTCAGTTTCGATGAAGTCACCCCTGCAGCGGAAGTCCGAAAACATCTCAGAATTCACCATACAAAGCAGCAGGGCAAAGTCTCTTTTCCTACTGTTAGATCATTCTCTTTAGGTGTTCATTATGTTCATAAAGGAATGCATCCAAACTAATGACCAAAGTCATAAAATCTGAAGATACTATAGAGAAACTTTCATACTTGGTAGACAGCATGGAAGGCTCGGACACAAACTATATTATTACATGTTTGTATAGAACTTGTGTGCTCTATAATCAAAATTGTCATCATTAAACGAATAAAGGGTACAAACAAAGATCTACCTGAAACAAAAACATGAACACCAGAATTTTAGTGATTGTCCCTCTCATACCTGTAAGGGAACTTCTTCCGGCATCCAGAATACCGACATGCGAAAGGCTGAAGCTTTTGATGGACAGCTTTTATGTGCTGTCTAAGATTTGATGCCTGAAACCAAACACAATAGATTTTTCAATCACCAAAAACACAAGCCTACTACCAATCCAAATGTTCAGTGCAGAAAACAATAGAAAATTCACGCAATTTAGTAGCTGATGAGATCTTCACATAATATAAATGGATAATTACTGTAGAATAGTAACAAGCAACATGAATCATTTTTTGGTCATGATTCATGCATGAGATAACGATACACCACTTATAGCTTGATTTGCCATACTGAGAGGTAGGAGGTCTATTTAATTCATTCCTAAGACAAATGCTGGGCTAAATAAAAACAAAGGTCCGAAGCCATACTATTTTTATAAATGAATTAAGTATTTAATTGGGCTAAAAACCAAGGTGGTAGAAGACCTAAAAGGTTTGAACTGTTCTTAGTGCCTTTGTTGTTTTACATTTTAATTTAACAAATTCTTAATGAGACAGAAACCCTGGCCTTGGTATTAAGGAACATGTCCTATATCCAAAATATAAAGCATTTTAAAGTTCCAACAAGGAAGGAAACCATAATCACAGCTCCAGTGGGCTACGGTAATCCTAATTATTATGGAGTGTCAAGTCTATATATCTTACTATATTAATGTTAGTCAGGAACACATGACTTCTATATGAATGTAGTTGACAATGATTTCTGTACTGAAACTATTTGATCTAAGAGGTATTAAACTGCCTCCAATAGTAGTGTGATAGCAGGTCACTGTCATTTCAAGATAAAAAAGAAAACAAAGAAAATAAAGGGTATTACAGATTTTCTATAGTAGAAAATAGAAAGCAACAACAGCTTGCTTTTATTACAAAAAGAAATATAATTAAGAGCAGGATAGTAAAAATAGGCTAATAAATAAAATGGCCATATAGAAAAAGAAATTAAACCTCTATCTAAAAATCATTTGACTGATTTTACATGTCAGTTACACCCTTATTTATCAATAAACCAACTCCAAAGACTAAGATGAAATCAACAACATCTTTAATTGATTTTTCCTACACACAAATATCAGAGACGACCAACTTAACAGCTCAAAAACAACCGCAACACATTTAGAAATAGCTTCAAGTACTATATAGCAACGTTTCTTACCGGTCCGTACCGATGCACCGACATTTTGTCCGTACCGATACAGTGTTGGTATTGGGGCGAAACATATAGTGTGTACCACCCAATATATTATAATATTATATAATATAATATTTAAATATTAAAAATATATTAAAAAAGAAATAAATGGACGACGTCGCCTTGGTCTCTCTCCCAGCGCGGGGAGACATTTTTAAATAAAGGGACGACGTCGCCTCGGTCTCTCTCCCATCGCGGGGAGACGTCACCCGCGGGCGACGAGGGCGCCCAGGCGAGGACGGCGCGAGGTACTTCTTCTCCTCTTATTTTTCTTTCTTCTTTTCCTCTTCTTCTTCCCTTTTTCTTCTTCAATCGACTGCCGACGGTCGATTTCTCCCTCAATCGATTGCCGACGGCCCATTTTAGCGGTACCGCTCGGTAGCGGCTGGTCCGCGTACCAATCAGCTGTCGGACCGATATGTATCGGGCGGTACGGTGCTTACCGCTCGGTAAGGAGAACCTTGCTATATAGTATATAGTAAAGACTTGACTATCCTAGATAAACCTAATTCAAAGAGTGGTCAAGTGGATGAAGCTCTCTCCAATGAGAGGTCTAGGAATGGTCAATTTGCACATATCAAGATTGGTCCAACTGTATTAGGGCTGGTAGGAGTGACAGTGTACATTGGTAGACTAAGATACCAGCACTCCAACAAACTTTGGCCATAAAAAATAAAAGAAAAAAAGAGAATATAGATGGAAGAAGAGAATGCATGTGCATCTGCACAAAGTCTAAGCATAGCTATCCAATGTCTCCTTTACTTCAAGTTGAATATCAAAACGGGGTTAAAAAGCTAAACTTCTGTACCACTAAGTAATCATAGCTCTCCATAATCTTCTTCCTTCAATTTAATGATCAAAACAAGGTTTAAAGACTCAACTTCTCCTTTTCCTCATTCAATGCTGCTTGGACTGAAGATTGAGACTTCAAGCAATTAGAGCCTAGAGACCTAAACATCTTATTTTTCAACTTTTTATGGATCTTAAAACATCAGTTGGTTGGCCTGACATACACACAAACAAAACAAAAAGAACAGATAAAGAAAAAGATTGTTGCACTTTATGACACCTTGTGAGCTCTTAGAATGAATTTTGTCCTCCAATGATCAGTATGGATTCACCTTTTTTTTCTGTACAAGAAAAATAGAGCTGTAAATTCAAGCATGATTAAACCATTTAAAAGATAAAGAACAATATCAACATATATACTAAGTCATACATTTGAAAATGTGCATTCACAGCCTTCAATATTGCATTTGGTCCTCTCTGTCATCTCATTCATTTCATGTTTCCGTTCATGTTCTTCCTCAGTTGTTTTGTCCCACAGACCTCACAGTCAACATGCTGGTGGCAAGTCCTGATATGAGCTTTAAGGCATTCTGCATTTGTGAATGTTCTCAAACAGTCAGATTCATAGCAAACCACTTGCACATAATTCACCTTAACTGTAGCATATAACTTAGTTAGCTAACAGAGTAAATAAAAAGGAATTACTTTTACATATGATGATATTACAATGAGAAAAAATCAAGTATATCTGAAAGGTAATGTGTAACCTGATAAAATAATATATTAAATTTGCTTGGGCTAAATAAATCCTACAAATTACAGCATATGCAATAAAGGAAATTGGAGAATTATGCAGATTTTATCCACTTAATATAAACATTATGTATATTTAAAACCTAACATATACCCTAACATGACAAACAAGATACCTGAAGTGAATAAAAAATACTTGCTGATTGTTATAGTACACTTTGCATGAAAATGTCAAAATATTGAGATCCGTAACTGTACATAACATATCTTCGTAAGAGAGAAAAGGGAGCAAAGAGAAAAAGAGTCACAGGGAGCCTGCTTCTCTAGGCCTACAAAACTGTAAGGATCAAGAACCTAAAGCAAAGTGATTTACCATGTGTATCTTCATGCTTCTTTAACTTTGAGGGATACTTGAATGTCCTCCCACATCCATGTTCATGGCAAACATATTGCTTTTGACCTTCACAAGTAGACTCATCTTCATGAATTTCTCTCATGTGCCTTTTCATGTTAGCCTTTATTCCAAATTTGCGATTTCAATTGCTAACAGGGCAAGTGAAAAGTTCTCCTTGGTGCGTCAATGAGTGGCGAGTGAAATGGTCCTTTCTTCTATAACTAGCATGGCAATCATCCACCGGGCAGGAAAAAGGTCTCTGTGCCAAAAAGAGAAGAATAACAAACAATAGAAATCAGCCAAGGCCAAGACAATCAGCACCAAGACCACATATCCAAACAGAAGTGAGAATGGAAGAGCATTACTAACAATAAAATTGCATAGCTATAATAAGAACTGGGAAAGAAACTTCGTAATCCAAATCCTAACAAGTAGGCAACTTTTTCACATTCTGATCTTTAAATAGCAAGTCACTTGTTATAGCAAAAATTTAATTATTAGAACAAAGAATATATAAAAAAAGAGATAACAATTGCATATTAGTAAGAATATCTTCATGTGGCTGTGTAATTAATAATTTTAGGAAACGAAACAAATGGCTTAAACAGAAAAAAAAGATCTCCCAAATTTGGATGCCTTTCTAAAAGACAAGAAAACATGCTGGCAGGTCATCTTCACAAGGTCTCAACCATCACATGACTAAAAAATTATGGCCAATTCAGTAGTTTTCCAGCAATTTGGAGATAATCTTAGTAGCATCACAAGGCCATTTAGCACCTCGAAAAAGCCAGTAGCATAACTTCTAACAAGTTTTGATATCAAAAACACCAAATTCAACAGATAAAGTAAAACAATTAGACAGACCTCATTAAAATGCATGATTGAGGCTTTCTTGATGGAGCTTCACAGGAGGTCCCCCATCCTGATACTAGTCCATTCAAGATTCTACAGAGCCTCTTTGCATTTTGGAGTTCGTCACATGGATCCAATGCTTCACGCAAAATCAAACATGTTTCAATGGTCCAAATCTTATACCTGCAAAATCATTTTTCTTTAGAGTTTAGATAACTTAGAATCATCTAACAAATAATTGCAGTTGCTCTGTTTAGTTAACCTACAATGCTGTTCTTCCTCTTTAACTTAAACATGAATTTGGAGAATTTCCAAGAAATTATCAATATCTCATTGACTCATTCTCATCAGTTTTAAGTATTGTACTGACATAAGTATATTATCATTAATAACTCATGCATCTGTTTGTTTCTACCACAAAAATAAAAAAAAGTACACTAAGAACAGGTGGCTAAAGGTGAAATGGGCATAAGCATACACTCCCTATGAATAATGTTTTGAATGTATCTCAACAACAAGGTGCATCCTAGTTAGATGGAACATATTATTCATGAAAGGTAGAAGATTAAGGCAGTAGAAGATTAAGGCAGTCTATTGGCCCAATCAGAAGTAAACTTTGTTTAAATAACTTGAGCAAAGTCCTAGAATATGGAGGGACAAAAAAAAAACAATGAAGTCATAGCTAATTTGCAAAAAACTCAAAGAATCAAGCAAGAATGCTAGTTACATTTCCAATTGACCAGCAAGGTATACCAAGCAATTCCAATAAGTCCAAAACTACAATTTTATGGAGATAAGAGAGGTTAATGATGATCTAAGATGAAAACGGATCTCTTCACATCATTTCAGTTCAAGGGATTGTAGCAGAAACCTCAATGGAGTGGCTAAGCATATGCTGCTTCAGATGTGCTGGTTTGCGGAAGGATGCACCACACTCCTGGCATGCATGTTGCATACATGGTCCACCTTGTTTATGCCTTCAACTTCATCAGATTGTGTGTCTTCCAATTCAAACTAAAGAAATTTGGAAAAACAAAAAGGAACATATTATGGATGAGACACTTGAGAAAAGCTAAAGATGGTAGGGTTACTTACATTCTTCCAATTAGTCAATTCAAAGAGGTTAAAAAATGAAGGCAAAACAATTCCCTAAGATAGAAAAGTGGCACAATATACCCAGAAAAAGATAAAAATGGTGTTATTGCATACAAACACAACATATAAAGCATCTGAAGCCTAATTGAGACTCATGTTTCTTTCATGATAAGCTAGTTTCATTAAAATATCAATGGTGAACCATTGAAAAGGTAAATGGACGAACCTTATGACTGACAAGGATGTGCGACCTAATAAGATTTTTCTTTGACCTACAAATACCACAATATTGACAATGGTATCGCCTGATGTCCCTATAAGCTGGTTTTTTCTTCACATCTGCTCCCTAGATGGTATTATTGGGCATCTCATTCACCGAAGAACATGATCCAGTAGAGACCATCTACAAAATCAGATGGTAAACTTAGAGTATCAGATAAAACTATTAGCCATTAACTGGTAGAACATAATTTCAAAAGCAGAATTATACAGATAACATGAAACAGAACATCAATGGATCCAATACAGAGAGCATGAAAAAGAACATATGCCAACAAATCCAATGAACGCTATAAATTAAAATTTCAGTCCCGAATCGGATTGATCTCGTCTTAATCAACGAGAAAAACAGATATGAACTACAGATTGGAGATATGTCACATGTAAATATATTTCTTAAAAAAAGGATTTTAACAAGCTTAAGATTTGCCCAAAACTAACGAGGAACACTATCTGCGAATACATTCAGGACTGACAACAGCAAGCAAACAAGAACCACAAGAAAACGGACCAAAAAATCGGATATCAACATGCAAATCAGCCAAAGCTCAGTTCTTCCACTAAGTAAGGGTAACTCCCCATGGAAACGAGAAATCCAAAAGAGCCAAAGCAGGGTAGCAAGTACAGTCACCTTCCAGCCTACCTTCTTCCTATAAGCCAGAAGACGACAAGGAGAGGCAGATTCAGCGTACATGCCGCCGGCCAGCGTAGCTATAGCTGCAAGATGGCAGACGAGTGAAGAGGGGGAAGCGCGCCACCGGCATCCGTACTCGCGGAGAAGACCCCATGAAGCCTACTGTTCCCATAAGCATGTGGATTTATACTAAAGCGGATGCAGACTTTAACGGATCCGTAAAGAAACTTCCGGATCCTAGTTACACGGATCGAATCAGGATCCGTAAAGCCCGTTCTCCTTCTCCAAGTCCGAGAATTAGAATGTTCGTGGGAATCATTAAACTAAACCATCTCCAATCGTACACGGATCGGATCAGGATCCATAACACCCGTCTCCTCCTCCAAGCCCGAGAATTAGAATGGTCCGCAAGAATCATTTCCTTAAACCACTTCCAATTGCCGAGGTAGCCGACTTGCGTGTCTATATATAACGCGAGGCCGTTACCCTGTCCATATCTCCGCTCCACCCATGGCGTCGAAGCACCACCTTCTGACGACGGAACCCGACCAAGGAACGGCCGCGAAAAGGAGCCGGCCGGAGCCGCCTTCCCGGCCCCTCCAACCCGGCGCCAACCCAGTTCGCGTCGAACTCAACCCTGCCGACTGCGACCTAGGTATTCATTCTTCGGCTTGCTCGTCCCCTGACCAGATACGTCTTGCATCTACGGCTTGGGTTGTCCTAGTTCATATTTGTTGTTAATTTTGCGTCGAAGGGTCCTGATGTCGTTGATTCTCTTTAATTTATGTTGGAAGCTCTTTTAGCTGGTTTTGATTGGAAAGGCCTGTGAATTTGGTGAAGTTTCGGGATTTTATTTGGATCCATAGCTGTTCGTTAGGTGCGATGGAAAGATTGGTCCTCCCGATGAGAGGAAGTAATTTTGGTCGGGATACCAGTTTTAGTGACTTCATAAATAGTGTTGATGGTAGAGTTTTATGGTGTATATTCAAATTCTAAAAGGAATTAGCTGACCTTAGAGCAATTTCCTTTTTTTCAGTATGCTCAACCTTCAAGATGAAGCATTTAGCTTTGACAATTTTAGTTTAATTTTGTTTATTTTTTATCGTTTAATCATTTAGGGCAACATCCTTGGATAATCCAAGGCAGAAATGTCATTGTTGCTATTGCAGACCATTTTGGTTGTGCTAAGATATCCCCAAACTGCTTCCACTGAGGAAGCAGGGAGGGCTTTGTTCTTGGATTCCTTTCTTAAAGCAATGTCCAGCTTAGAACTGACACCAATGCTGTGCGGCTCTTCATGTTGAATGTTGACACTGGTATTCTCCCAATCTAGGACCCTTGAAGTTTCAGCCTTCTCAGCATGCTGTCTATTACCAAAGGAAACTATTGTAGTAGACAAAATGTCTAAGCAAACTTTGATGTCAAGCAGTTCATCTGCAAAAGACTCATGAACAGTGGTGCGGGGCCTTTATCTTGGGAGTTTGCTCCTTGAGCCAGAGCTAGTCTGGTAGTTATTTTTTTATATTATTTTTCTGTTATTATTTCTTTTTTTCTCTCTCTACCTCTTTATCCTCAAAAGGAAATCTGTTGCTACTCGTCCTACATTAATTTGGTATTAGAGAAGGTTCCCCACCATTTCTACTAGAAGTGATCAACCTTATAAGGGTCTCTTGACTGATAGACAAAGAAACAAACTTTTATGTGGTCTCAGCAAAAGGTTCGAGTCTTTTGGACATGAACTACTTGACATCAAAGTTTACCTAGATACTTTGTCTATTAACATTGTTTCCTTTGGTAAGAGGCAATATGCTGAGAAGGTTGAAACTTCAAAGCTCCTAGATCCAACTCAGGATGATAATAACTCAAATCATGCTGAGGTAGATCAAGAGTTGGACCAAGAGCAAAATCACATTATAAAAAACAACAGTCGTAGAAATCACTCACAACTTCCCCCTGATCAAGTTGGAGCACTTGGAGCGAGTCCAAGATTACCCCCTATATTCCTCTCCTCTCCCATCTTCAACCATCTTGCAACGAAAACTCACGAATTGCTCTCTCAACATCCTAAGTCAACCAAAAGGGTGTCAAAGTGCTCCTCCTTGGTGATCTTGGTACGTGATTGAACTTCCGCTTTGTTTTTTATTGTTTAAATTAAATATTCTGCAAATCGGGTTTGTCTTGCCTCCTCTCTCTTTCTCTGTTTCTGTACTTTTTTTTATTTATTACCACCCAGCCATCTTCCTTTCGGGTTCTCCTACATCACTTTATTTTCAATATTTGTCCTATTTCAGATTTTGATATCAATGGAAATGGTCTTCGAGGGCAAGCATTGACTGAAGAAGGATTTGCATACTGCTGGTCTGGTGCCCGAGCAAATGTTGGAATAATTGGAGGGAAATACTGTTTTGGCTGCAAAATTATTTCTAATCAGGCAGTTGACATGGCTGACACGCCGCCAGATCAACAACATGTGTGCCGTGTTGGTATTTCAAGGGCGGCTGATCCTGTTGGGAACCTAGGAGAAACAACGAATAGTTTTGGATTTGGTGGAACTGGCAAGTTCTCAAGTTCTGGGAAGTTCTCTGATTATGGTACCAAGTTTGGTGTTTCTGATACCATAATTTGTGCTGTGGACCTTGACAACAAGCCATTGGCTTCAATTGGGTTTTCGAAAAATGGGAAATGGTTGGGTGTGGCTAGGCATTTTGATGCAAGCTCAAGAGGTCTTGGTGTGGTAGAGCTGTCACATCAGGGTCTACCATGGGAATCTGCACTTTTCCCGCATATACTTTTGAAGAACGTTGTGGTCCAGCTGCAGTTTAGCATCGAAGATGGATTGGTTCCTGAAGAAGGTTACAAGCCTTGGGCATCTGCTCTTCAGGATGCCAATGCAGTAATTGGTCCCACATTCACAAGCCCTAGTCAATGTGAGGTTATAATGATGGTTGGTTTACCTGCCTCTGGGAAGACAACGTGGGCAGAGAAATGGATAAAGGAGCATCCTGGGAAGCGATATGTTCTGCTTGGTACAAATCTTGCTCTGGATCAAATGAAGGTTTGTGGATTTAGAAGGTTTCATGGTTTCGCTTGTTATTATATGTTGTGTTTTTCTAAGCTTATTTTTTATTCTGGATTCATAAAAAGGACTCGTTGATAATTAATTTTCTATTTCAGGTTCCAGGACTTTTGCGTAAGCGTAATTATGGAGAACGTTTTGAATGCCTTATGGATCGGGCAACTAAAATATTTAATACTTTATTAAGTAGGGCCGCCAAGGTACCACGTAATTACATTCTTGATCAGACAAATGTTTACAGGAGTGCCCGTAATCGCAAATTGAAAGCATTCGTGAATTACCGCAAGGTAGGGTCTTGGTGAATTCTATACTATTAGCTTCTGTGCAGGAGCAAAATTGGTTTTGCTAGGGCTGTTGAAATACACTAATTTCAAATTCATGACACCTTTGGCTTATCAGATAGCAGTTGTTGTTTTCCCTACACCAGATGAGCATAGATTTCGATCAGAAAAGCGTTTTAAAGAAATGGGAAAAGATGTACCTGCCGAAGCAGTAAATGAGATGATTGGTAACTATCGTTATATCTCAAAAAGAAAAATAAAATATTTATTATATTGGTTTGATTTTTTTGTGAATTTTTTTTAACATATTTTCAGTCAACTATGCTTTACCGCTGACCAAGAACATGCATGGTTCAAATGAGTTATTTGACGAGGTACCTCTTCAAGGTTCTATGCATCAGTTCATTAGTGTTTCTCATGGGATAGCATAGATTGATGACATATTGCTTTTTTATCCTTGGAAGGTTATTTTCCCAGAAATAGGGAGGGAGGAGGCACAAAGACTCTTGGATGAAATGAAACGCACACTACTGTCTCCTAATTTAAGCGCAAAAAGAGATTTGTCACCTTTTGCTCATGAACATTCCATTCGATCATTCCCAACTGTGGAAGCTTCTCCAGGTTCCGACTTCCCATGTGATGTTTTGTTATTGTGAACTAGAGATTACATTCTTGTTATCTGTTCTAAATGTCTCACTTTGTCCAAATTTTGATTTATTGGCCATTCACTTTCTTGTTAACACTTGGCCATTCCCAACTGTGACAAGTTTACACTGCAGGTGCCAGTGTAAACTTGTCAGCTTCCCACCCTTCTCTCTCAGTTCCCTGCCGTGATAGCTCAAGTACTTTCCAAGTAAGTACTTGCCATACTCATTTTTAGGTGATGTGAATTTTCAAGTGCAGTTGATGGTTAGACAACTCAGAGCTGATGAAGAGGGTAGAGGATGACCCTTACCTTGCTGTAATTTGATGTGTATTTATCATAAGTGATGCTTTTCATCTCAATCTTGCCAGAACTAACTAAAATTGGTGTTAGATGCTCCAGGTTAATACAGCGTATTCAAGTCGTGGCTCCTCTGGGGATCATCAGATAAGGTTAGGATACACTGGTTTGCCTATGCAAAGTGATAGTGCATATAGGGACTACTCAAAGTATGGGGTTACTTCATGTCATGGTACCGATCGTAGTCCTTATGGGAGCTATGCTGGTTCCAATTTTTCCACTAGAAATGCCTACGACAGGAGCTCAACACCTTATGGTGACATGAGCCTCTATCAGACATACAACACTTCAGATGCTTTTAGAAGACCTAGTTTCGACAGTCTTGGCTCCTCTGGAAAGGTTATTAACTATGAAAATCCATTGACACCAACCTTGTACAGAAGTCCAGTTGGACAACTTGATCCAGGATTTCCACACATTCATCATCCAGCTGCTAGGGGACCACCATACGAGTGGAGAAGCCCTGCCCAAAGCACTCATGGTAGGCGTTGGTATCTTGAATTCTTTTAAATCCATTTGAATTTTTTTATTACTGATGCAGATGTCTTGTTATCTTTACTTCTATGCTCAGAAGGATATTTAAGAATACAGATTTTCCAAAAAATGCAGGTTCAAATTATGGAGCTCCACCACCTAGACCTCTTTATGGAGACCCCACAAACCAAATAAACCCTCGACCTGGACAATGGTATCACTAGCCACACTATGGTCGATATTGTTATTGTTTTCTTTTTCTTTTTGCTCTTTTTGTTGGGGAGTTTAACAAGTTTTGTAATATGTCTTCTTAGTTTATGTGTGTTTTCTTAAAGTTGATCCTTAAATTTGTGCAGTCCTGCACTGTGATAATATCAGTATCTGATGCAGAACTACTTTTTGGAACTATGACTTGGAATATTGTGTGACTCTATTTTAGGGTGGTCTAGATTGATACTATCCCTAGCTTAATTGTCCAAAATATGCAGCTGAGATTGTTCAGTGATTTTGGTGAACCATAAATTTTCTCTTAGTATTTTGATTTTGAATTGGAATGATCCTTGTAATCGAAATGTTCTTGTTCCAAGCAGTAGTTCAGGTGAATTTCCAGCCTCAAACCTCTCTGGTAAAAATATATTAGATATGTTCATTTCACTGAAGGTTAGTGGTGTGATCCAATGATCCATATAATTTTCTGCATTAGATATATGACTTCTTTGACGCTTATATTTCGTGTACAGAATGTATCTAGAATTGATACCAAGCAACCTTGCTCACACTGTGCTATGGGTTGACACGGGAAGAAGGCTTAAATGAGGGTTTTTACAGGTAGCTTTTTCTTAATGTAGTCTTTATCAGTTTTGTAATTATACCGATAAATAGTTTGAAGTATTTTTATCATCAGGAAATATTGGAATATGAATTGGCCAAGGTGATTACCTTATGTCATATGTCAATTTATTATTTTATTTACCAAAATAGCATACATCAAGTTTACTAGGTTATAACTCAAGGCTTTGACATACATCTCATCTGATAATTTTTTATATCTAAAATATTATTTTAAATATGATATATGAGATTAAGGTTTGTAATTATTTTAATAAATTTTTTATATCTAAAATATTAGTCTTCTTAGATCCATTTACTAAGGGTTGGAGGTTTGAGATTTAATTGTGTTGGTGATGTGTATCTTGTTATCGTGTATCAATTAATTCTTAAGATCCATTTATTAAGGATTTGAAGATTTAAAATTTTATCCGGTAAATTTTGAGAATATTAATTAGTTTATTTGATAGATGATAAAATTTTACAAATTAAATAGTTTTTATCCTAATTTATAGAAAAAAAACTCACTCATGCAAGTTTGGTTGTCTTGACCCGACCTCAACCTTGGTTAGATTGGTTCGGAATGGGTTTCCACATAATATGGATTGCATCAAATTCATAAAATATTATGCTTTACAAACCAACAGCCACATTTCATTCGAAATTTCAAGTGACAGTTACTAATAACTTTGAACAATTAATTGAACTGTAATACCAAGAAGTCTTAGGGTTTGGAATGAAGCATTGTATAGTGTAAATAATAGTATGTTTATACTTAGATTAATTCAAATAGGCTTTTGGAATTTAATGTCCAAATCCAACTCGACATTCCTACCTCGAGCAGCTATTATCTCTTGATTGATGACATTAGTCAAATTATAAATTGAGCTAATTAAATATTATCTATGATAGTTAGCTACTTTTAGCATTTTAATTTGTACACTTTAAAAAATTACATTGATGTGAAATATTTAATTTTTTTTTATCCTAATATCATCGGTTTTATCAATAAAAATATAAAAATAAAAATATAAAAATATAATTTTAATATTTCAATTGATAATGACGGACAACGATACTATTAGGAGATACAGGTGTGTATTTATGGATGAGGAAAGTGACAACAAGAGGTGATGATCGTTTTATATTTATATTGATGTCGACATTATTGCCTATAGTAAAAGAGCCGCTCAGGATTTGCATCAACATCGACATAGATTAGCTATGTCGTTTGACAATTGTGTGGACATCGATGCAGATGTCAATTAGCGCTCACCTCTCGTTGCGGCTCTTCTCATCCACAATAGTCATCTGCGACCTCCAGTGACATCCGTCTCGTTTGTCATCACTAATTAGAATATTAAATTTATTTTTAAAAATTTTGTTTTCATATTTTCGTTGATAGAACTAATATCGTTAGGATAATTGAATCTAAATATTTTTCTTATAATGATAAAAAAATATTAATATAAACTTTTAAAGTATAGGAGGAGCTAAGATGCTCAAGGGAACTATCTACAATAATACTGATAATATATAATTAGCATAGATTAGGATGTTAGGATTTCTTCCCACTTCTATAAGTTAGGATGTCGTTGTCCCTCTTTCACCACTTCCATATGTATTTTGTACCGTAGAACCTTAATTTGTCTGTGTCAATATCAAATGACATGTCATATCATAGAACCTTAAAGTAATAATTTAATTTTAAAATATTTAATTAAGTATTTTTCCACCTATATCTTCTCACAAATAACTTATAACTTAGGGTTGAAGTTACAATCATCAAATTATAGAATCAAGTGGTCACCGCAAGGGAGACCCTCCACCAACCTTTTTTTTTTTTTTTTTTGCAAGAAAGCCAGAGATCACATCAATACCATCCCAACAACTCTATATCTATGTCTTCATTGTGATTTCCTATTCTGATATGTGGAATATAAACTTACCATCAATCAAAGTGTATGTTAACAAGATAAGGACTTTTGTACCATGATCAACTGAGCTGTTATATTATTGTCAAATGAAAAAAATAATTTTTTTTAACGGTTCAATTATTACCAGAATTTTCTTTCTAAAAAAATGACTCATATTTACTTTTTTTAATTATTTCTTCATATCGTTTCACTCTCCAACTCGGATTCCTCTATGTTATTGTCAAATGAGTTGTTTATATTATTGTCAAATGAAAAAAATAAAAATATTTTTTTAATGGTTCGATTATTATGAAAAGAATTTTCTAAAAAATAATTCATATTTATATTTTTCTTAAACTTGTTTAACTCGGATCTATCTAATGTTTTCTAAAAATTCAAAATGTGTTTCCAAATAAAAATGGGTTTGATCAACTCTAACCATTAGCTCTAATGAATGACTTATGATTTCAGCATTTTCCGTGTATACGTATGCACATATATGCAGGTATATTATTATAATTTATGTTGTATATAAAATATAAAATTTATTTTTTTGAGATATAGACAAAAGTAACTTGTGGTAGCACTACTGGTTCTTCTTAGTCACATGCTATGAGTATTAATAGCCATTGTGTTTATTACATGGCTTTATTATATGAAAAATAATATGGTCGTTTTAATAAACTACAATAATAGATTATCATCTCTAACATTGTAGCCTCAAGAGTGAAAATTTTAATTAAAAAAGATACTTTATGATTTAGCCGATGAAATTTTTGATAGTTTATTATAAAATCCTAAGCTTTTTATAAAAAAAATATACATCTTGAAAATTGGTCTCTTATAATTTTTTTTAAAAAAATATTATAAAATAATCCACCATAGTTGTCTTTAAGAAGCCTTTGATGGACAGGAAACGTACCTTGATAATGTTGTAGTAGTTATTATTTTTTATAAATATTTAAAAAAAATAAAAATTCATGGGTACTTTGTGTATATATATATTGTTGACAAATGAAGCTTATTTATATTTTGTTGTTTTTTGAAAATACCAAACATGTCTATTTCTAAAATATAAGTACTCTTGTGGGGTTCTTCTCATCATTACTAGACATGCTTTTCAAAGAAAGACAAATAAAACCAATATGATTCATTTTAGGTATTAGTATTATTATTATTATTAAAATGATATCTAATAACACAAAAATTTCCTTTTCAGAGGAAAAGTCAGATCGGGTGATGCCTAACAAAGTTAGCCAACTAATTGCTTGTTTCTCTTTTTTTTTTTCAACAAAAAAACTTTATAATCATCATAATATGTTAGATAATTGTTAGTAAGGCAGCTAATTTCTCTACTTTATTTTTTAATAAAAATAATTTTAAAATTATTAAAATATGTCAAATCATTAAGAAGATAGTTAATTATATCAAAGTTATATTTAAAAATATATTTATATATTTAATTAACAGTTAGAGAAAATGATTTGAGTGAATGTGCAGTGGAATGCGTTGAATGTCTCGTAAATAATAAATAAAAAACATATTTTAAATATATATTGATATAATAATTATTTACATAATAAATATTTTATGATAATTTATTATTCTAATTTTGTAAATATTTATTTAAAAATAAAATATTTTTATTTAATAATTATATAAAAATAAATGTATATAATCCTGTGATAAAAATCTGTATGGCCCAAGTATATAATAAATAATAAATATAATCATATTATATAATTTTATATATTAATAAAAATAAATACAATTTTATCTTATACAAATTATAAATCATATTGGTTTCTCACTAAATGTTTGACAATCTTATTGTTTTAGATAAAAATTTAAGATATTTTAAATTTTATAATTTATATTAATATTCTATAAATGTTGAAATGCTAATGATATCTTGAAATAGCATCAACAAAATGCAACATACAAAATTAAAAAACACTCGTTTACATTTGAAATATGTATTGAGAGTGGAAATGTACATTAGCTTCTCGATACATATTTAAAATATGTTTACAAATACACCATAACGAGTTAACATCAATGTCAAGTTGGATTATTCAAATAATTCAACAACAACAATAATAAAGTCATAAAAATTATATAATTATATAGCTTAATTATCATCATTGATTTATATTAAAAAAATATAATTAATTAAATTGATTTATAGTTTTTAATAAATTAAATTCAGGTTTATTAGATAGGATGCAGTTTAATGTTAGCCATTAATGACCTAAAGTAATATTTCATCAGTAAACAAAATAACTATATAAATAGCTATAATTTCTATTTAATTATAATTATCATAATTACTTCTCACAAATTAAAGTAAATTTGTTTGGGACAAACTCGTATTCAGATAAAAGACAAATATAATTTATCTTGCAAGATTCAAAATATTATATATATATATATAATTTAAATTCATTTATTTATCATATCTAATTCATATCTTCAAATTTTAGAGGTTAGCCACGTAATTGAATTAGGAATCAAGCAAAAAAAGAATCCACCAACTGTTAGCTATCTCTTGGTGTGTTGGTCCGTAACGGAGGTGGTGGCGCAGAGCACCCTCCAGAGGCCGCACGGCCTCTCTCTCTCTCTCTCTCTCTGCTCGCTTCTTCATTCTCCCTCTTCGCTGGCCATTGCCCAAAGTCGTCGTCTTGGAGGACTATCGTCGTGGTTTTCTGGACGATTTCCCTCCGACCATCGGTTTTCGGCTAGGTGTGCCCTCTGATTTCGCTGCTTCCGTCCATCCTTTTCTTTTATTTGGTGCATTTCAAGGAGCGAACTCGGCGAAAACATCGATCTCTCCGTTGCTTTTCCTCCATTTCTGGTGTAGAGTGGTCAGATCAGAATGGGAGGATTGGGTGGATGCAGAAATAGAGAGCAAAACTGTTTCTTTTTCCAAGAAATCGTTTTATCTTCGAGTTTTTGTTCTTCTTGTTAACTTGATCCGTTCCTGGCGAGTTCCGTGCGTGCTTTGAGCTGTTTTGAGGGACGGAGTTGAGAGAAATTTTAGATTTGGGAAGCATTTCCACATCATCAGGTCTGTTCTAGTGAAGAAAAGATCGATTTTTTTTAGGTTGGATGACTGTTGAGTCGTGGATCTTTAAAGTAACTGGACTCTGGAATCACTGGCAGATTAGAAAACTCAAGATTTCTCATGGACACCTATTGTTGGATAAATTGGATATAGAAAATTCCTTCTGAAGAAGTGGCTTTGGTTCTGCTGCCGCCGCTTCTTTCTTGTTAATTATTCTCTCCTGGTATTTCCAATCGTTTCAGAGGATTGGAGGTGTTCCCGTTGTGGAGTCTAAAGGCCGCGGAGCATCTTGGAGACAGCAACACAGTATTTGATCTATCAAGTGGCAAGTAAAAGTATGAGAAAGAATGGGAGCCTTCATCTAGGGAGAGCATTTAGTGACAGAAGATGGCTTATTCCATTTGTTGCAAGCTTGCTGGTCTCTTTCACTCTTTTCATGGCAAATGTTCTTGGGCTGTTTGCCACTCACAATGCTGGATATTCATTGTCCTACGATGTTAGTCCAGATGTTTCTGAGGGTTATAACATAGAGCCAGAAAGGAAAGAGCCAATGGACCAGATGGTGGCATCGGAAAATGAAGCTCCACGGATAGCTTATCTGTTAACTGGCACAAAAGGTGACAGCCAAAGAATGAGGAGAACTCTGCAAGCAATATATCATCCTCGAAATCAATATGTTCTGCACTTGGACCTTGAGGCTCCTCCCAAGGAAAGGATAGACTTGGCCATGTATGTCAGGGGAGATCCTTTGTTTAGTGAGGTCGAGAATGTACGTGTAATTGCAAAAGCCAACTTGGTGACATACAAGGGCCCAACAATGATTGCGTGCACCCTTCATGCGATTGCCATCCTGTTGAAGGAGAGGTTAAGATGGGACTGGTTTATAAATCTGAGTGCATCGGATTATCCTCTTATGACACAAGATGGTCAGTGGTTGTTTGATATTTAGTGATTTATATTCTCATTTCTTCTATTGATTGAACTTGCATTTATCAATTTCAACAAGTTATAGCTGCTGATAAATCTTGTACAATATGTTTTGTTGTACAACTTCCATGGCATCCTTTCTTTTACTATGTCAATGCCAAGAGGAAATGGGGGAATTCAAACTTGTGATATATTACAGTCTCGTTTATCTTCGCTGACCATTTTCTGCATGATTTTTATCTTATTAGAAATTGAAGTTTTTGATTAAAACCAGCGGCTAGAGTGATAGTTGCAACTTATGATTCTCCCTTTTCCACTCAACTTTTGTCAATAGAAGCCCCTAGTTGAGTGAAAGTTTGAGATGGCACTCACCACCCATACATTTTCTACACAAATAATTTGGTGAAAAGTATTTGTAAAAGTTCTTTATTCTTTTAAAACAAGAAATGGTTGATTCACTGTATTGTAGCTACTTAGAGTGAATTAGTTTGGATGATCCTGTTGATACACATTCTCTTTAGTCTTTAAGCATCTAACTAATATTGATGCAAAAAAAATATTGGGGGGAAAATTTCATCTTCAAGTATTGGCTAAAATAGGGCTTGAAATGATCATGGATCAAGGACCCCTTGACCCAACGGAAATTACCCCAAAATGGTGGAACCAACATTATTGACTATTATTAATTAGGAATCCATAGTTTCAAATAAACTTGAGAGCTCATTATGACCATTGAGCAAAATGAAAACTCTAATCAAGAGAACCAAATCTTCAATAGAGCCATTTATCAAGGACTTTGCCCTTTGAATGTGAAGAGTTTCTTGCAGAATCAAAGAATTGTATCATGTGCGGTCATAATTTTATTTACCCCAGTAATACTTAATTTGATTGATGCTTTGTCATGGTTTTTAAGATGGACTCGTCGTCTTAAAAATTTTACTTCAATAAATAATCTAATAGATCCGATTTCCTTGCGCATCTTTAAGATCAGCCATGTGAGTTGGGTTGTGCTGACAAATTGGATCTGTTTTAGTATACATTAGTCATATTGTTCATAAACACATGTATTATTTTCATTAATACATAGATTTCATCAACTAATGATAAGCATGGAGATTAACTTTCTTTTCAAGAAAGAGAAACAGAAGAGAGTATAGCTTATAGTTTGAGTATCGATACATGTAACTTCTATAAAATCTGTCCCATTTTAATAATGCCATCATATCCTTGTGTAGCTTACTTGTGTTATGGTATTTGTGCAGACATACTACATGTTCTATCTTCTTTGCCTAGAAACCTCAACTTCATTGAGCACTCACCTATTGCTGGTTGGAAACTGTAAGTTTAAAGCTATTTATTTCTCCCTTTAATTTCTTACTCAAAATATAAAATTTTCATGTAAACAATTGAATACAGGACTCAGAGGGCAAGACCAATAATTGTTGATCCATGTCTTTATTTGTCCAAAAAATTCAACGTTTTTGAAACCAAAGAACGCCGTGAACTGCCAACCTCATTCAAATTGTACACTGGTAAGCTGTTTTACAACCATCAACTTGGTTTTTATTCCTAATTTTGTCCGAGAGATCGAACATCTTTAAGGATCTAATGCACCCACCAAGTGCAGACTGTAGCTTTTGATCTTATAACTTGAGTTCAACATTGATCCGCAGATCATAGTCGCATAAAACCCATTAGCAATGTTTTCTTTCAACTTGGTTTGACTAAACATATTTAGTGTATGTGCTATCTACAATAAAGCACCTCTCTCATTACATATATTGCGATAATTATCACATGTTAGTATGTTACATCATCGGTTACTGCTGGTATATGTAATGGACACCAACACCAACCCTTGTACCAAACACTCGGTCAAATTCTCAACTTTTTGTTTTCCTTTACTCAAAAATGTTTATAATATATATAAGCTTTACTGACTCATCTTGTGTGCAGGTTCAGCATGGGTGATGCTGACTCGAAACTTCCTTGAGTACTGCATATGGGGATGGGAAAACCTTCCTCGAGCTCTCCTGATGTATTATGTAAATTTTATCTCCTCACCTGAAGGTTACTTCCACACAGTCATCTGCAATTCTGATTGGTTCAAGAACACTTCAATAAGTCACGACCTACATTATATTGCCTGGGACAGACCTCCGAAGCAACATCCACGATACCTTTCCACCAAAGACTTCAACAAAATGGTAAAAAGTGGTATGCCCTTTGCTCGGAAGTTTGGAAAAGGAGATCCAGTTTTGGACAAAATCGATCGTGAACTCTTGGGGCGATCCGATGGGCAATTCACCCCAGGTGGGTGGTGCAGTCAGAGATCAGATGGGGCAGAACAATGCTTATCAAGGGGTGACGAGTCTAAGTTTCTGCCAGGTCTGGGTGCTGAAAGGTTACAGCAACTGATGAAAAAGCTTATGTCCCAGGATTTCCGAAACGGGAGCTGTTCCTCATTGCAGTATGATCAAACTAAGAGAGATTGGATTCATATAAATGCAGCTTAACAAGAGCAAACCCACAATTCTTGGTTCTTTGCACTGAATACTTCATGATATCTCTGCGATGTCACATATGGCATAGTATGAGTGAGTCATACCTGCATCATTGTTCTGGAAGGACTATTATCAAGCATTTGGATCAACATAGCTTTGACTTCCTAATCTATGGATGTTGCAGAAGTCAATTGAGTGTCTCAATGAGTTGGACAGTATGCCAGTGGAGCCTCTAGAAAACAATAAGGGAATCAATTGCAGAGATAAATGAATACCCATATCACATATATTGAAATCAAAGCTTGGGGCCAAGCTAATGCATGATGGTTCCTACTTTGTACTTTTAGATGAACAAATTGTATCTTACATTGAAAGACTAGAACTTTTTTCTTGATTTTTTATATTCATGGTAAAAGATCTTATTTCTTTCTCAAGCTTAGTTAAGACATGTTACTATATCAGTATAAAAAAAAAATTCACAATTTAAGTTTTTCCTCAAGGAAAACATTAAGATATAAATTTAAGATTGCAAATGAGTAATTAAGATTAATCTTACTATAAAGTCAAAATCTTTTTCATCAATCAGGTTGAATAACGATTTTTTATGTCAAATTGTTTTAGTCATTACAAACCAAAACAAGTTAATGTTTTATAAATAATAAATAAAAATTATTATCCTCTGTATTGTAGGAGAAATTACAAAAAAATAATTTAATTTTAAAAACATTATTTCATGTAATCTAATCATTTTCTATTCCTAATCCTTAGATAAAAATTAGTATTTTAATATTTAAATTTTAGTATATACTTTTCAAATTTTACTACAAAATATCCGAATTTGGACGTCACTTCTTGTGCCGGGATAATGTTACTCAGAGGGACAACCGATACGAAGCACGAAACGTTATATAACTCCGAAACGTCATATAACGCGCCCCCTCTTATCCGCCTCTCTCGTTGTCTCTCTCTGTCTTCTTTTGTTGCCTCTCATGGAGACGCTGAAGCCGATGCTGCCGTCGCCGTTTAGTCTGCCTCGCCGTTCCTCATCCTACAGAGGCAGCATCTGCAAGACCCTTCCGGTCTCCTCTGTCCCCGCCGCAAGCTCCGCAGCGGCGGCGGCGCGTCCTCTCGCCTCCTCCTTTCTTCTCGCAAGAAAGCTGTCGAAGCCATCCCCAATTCCCCTCTATGGTGAATCCTTCTTCCTCTCTCTCTTTCTCTCCCTCCCGCGTTCTCTCGAACGACGCATCGCAATTTTACGCTTTTATTAATCCTGTTTCTTTGGCACCTGTCATCAGATTATCTCAAACTGAGAGTGAATGTTCTCCAATTATGGTTGTCTTATGGCATCCTAATCTGGCCTTTTTGTTTGGTCCTGTCCGATTTGCAGCTTCTGGTGGTCAATCAAGCGTGAGCGTCAGTCCTGAAACAGCTGAATGGGCGATGCAAGGTGTGTTCTCACGTTTTGGATCATTCGCACCACATTATTAAGCTTGATTTTTGGTATAGTCAATCTTTTTTTTCGAGGTTTTTCATGATTTTGGTGAGAAACTTATAGTTAACAACAGCAACAAGCCGTAATATTCCAACTATTTGGGTCTTCTGCTGCCATTTAGTTATGTAAAAGGTAATATCCTTATTTAAATTTAACTTTTAGTTGCCAATACATGAAAATAGGTGAGATTTATATTGAAATTTCACTGTTTCTAGTGTAAAGGATCTCCCCGGAGGTTTTTATTAAGATAACTCTGAATGAACCTTGAAGCATTGAGATCAGACATGAATAAAATGTTAATCATTCAAACAAAAAATATAGCAGAATACGGGCCTTTGTTCACAACCCTTGTATCTATGCCATTAACATAATGCCAAACTTTACTAATAATGATTAATATTATTATGTACATATTTCCTGTGCTATTAACTTCTCTCATTTCTATTTGTTAGATTGCAAGTTTGCTGATTGTCTGCTTGCAAATTTTTTGTGTTAATGAGTCTGTCCATTAGTACTTTCTCTTGTTTACTCTTTTACAGGGAACCCAAAAGTCCTGTAATACTAAATTGGTCCTGGCAACTGCAGATTTTTACGCCTTGAGAAAGGATGTTGAAACTACTGCTGGGCGTGTAGAAGAAATAAGAACATCTGCTGGTCTGGAACGTTTAGAAGCTGATCTTGCTTCACTAGAGATGAAGGCTGCAGATAGTTCTTTGTGGGATGATCGTTCCAAGGCACAAGAAATACTTCTTTCCTTGACTGATGTGAAAGATAAAATCAAATTGCTCAATGATTTCAAATCTCAGGTTTTGAATTTGTCAACTTTTTGCTTGTTTCAAGCATTATATGACATTACATTAATAATTTGTAGCTGTTGTGTGAGTAACTCATAGAACAGTAAGAAAAGTACCTCTTTCCAATTGTACGAACAGTATACACACTTCAATTTCATCTCAACCAATGATTGCAATTTCAAGTATTGCACCCATGTTGATTACTGGCTGAACTAGTATGAGTCCAGTCCAATTTGACATACTGATGTATTGGTAGATGGTAGGTACCAGTACTTGAAGGGGGAGGAGGAAAGAAGGGGAGAAGAACAAAAGGAGAGGAGGAGATGAGTGCCACCGGTGGCTGCAGTATCAGTATTTTACTGGATTGGTTAGTTCAAAATTTACCAAATATCCATGCACTGGTTGGGATCACTTGGTAATAGATGGAATCTTTTGCGCTTATCTGGAATAGACAGGAATCACTTAATAAGATATTATTAATTGGTTGATGATTAGCTGTGATTAGCCTAGGATCTATTGAGAATGAATGAAGTTGATCATGATGATGATGGAATAATTTATATTAGTCTAGATCGTTCATTAACTGCATATCTTGGCCGATCCTTTAGCTGTAATCATCTCCCCAAAGAAATGGGAGCTTTAGGATCACTTGGCTCTTCCCATTTTGTAGCTGCCAATTAGCTGATTTTGAAAAGTGTAAGAATCAAGGATTTTGAAACAAACATCCCTAAGATATAGATATAAAAAGAAGCTGCTACTTAAAACAAGTTGTTCACATGATGGGAATGGTGAGGCTAGAATTAGAATATCAATAAAGCAAAAAACAAACATTTTACCTATCTTGCATGCCATGTCTACGTGACCTAACATATTGCTTCCCACCATTGTTGTCTTAATGAATCATGACTGGGCGCAGGAAAATAAAAAAAAATTTCCTTGTTGGAACATGGTTAATGACGTGCCATCCCAGAGAGGATCTTCACCATGCCCGTGTTATGTATGACAATCTGTTTATGATCATTAGCTTATGCTTGAGGAATAGTCAGATACTTTGTGGAAATAATGTGCCTTGCTTGTGTTGTCCTTTGGCACATTGGCATCTAACATTCACTAGTTGATGATATGGCAGTTCCATGTCCGTGTTATGTATGACAATCTGTTTATGATCATTAGCTTATGCTTGAGGAATAGTCAGATACTTTGTGGAAATAATGTGCCTTGCTTGTGTTGTCCTTTGGCACTTTGGCATCTAACATTCACTTGTTGACGATATGGCAGTTGTGATTTATAAATTTAAATAATCACGTTGTTTTTTATTTAAATGTCACGAGCTTTCAAAGAAAAAAAAGTGAAATTATGATATAAAAAGTAATTGTTAATACTTGCCCTTTGTTCTAATTTTATCCATTTTGAATTAGGTTGAAGAAGCTGAAACAATAGTTAAGCTGACTGAGGAGTTGGAAACAATCGATACTGGTCTTCTTCAAGAGGCTTCAAAGATAATTCGAGAACTAAGCAAGGCTCTTGATCGGTTTGAGTTGACACAACTTCTTTCTGGGCCTTATGACAAGGAAGGAGCGGTAATTACTATAACAGCTGGTGCTGGGGGTACTGATGCACAGGTATGCAACCAATCCATTTTTCTTCTCCAGCAATTTTTGTTATTGTTAATTGGAAAGTTATTGCTTTAATACCGGTTTCTTTCTGAGTCTTGTAATTAATGCTTTTTAGTAATTAGTCATATTTTAAGTGACAAAAGTTGGACATGGATAGTTGTTGTTCATTAACTCATGGTGGTGTCTTTTAGTTCTGGATGGTTTTAATTGTGTCTCTGTTCTTGAACAATATTTAATAAAAACTGTTCATGGTCGTGGTGTTATAGGACAAATGTTTGATTTGCTTCAAGGTGCAGACATCTGTGCATTTTTGGAATTGATATTTTTTTTCAAATGGAGTAGTAAAGGTTGTGACTACTGCAATTGCAATTTGATCCCTCATAGATGAAACACTGAATGAGGAGTTTAGGTTTTGGGAAAATGTGAAACTTAATTTACTACCCTGTTAAAAAATAATTTTTGCCTATTACTATGTATGATCTGATTCAGCTTGATTACTCAGCCAATGCTGAGTGTTAGAAGAAACTACATGGAGAAAGGGAATTAATCTTCACAATGTATAATATTGAACATATTCATAGTACAAAATCCTTTTAAAATATTCGCCAGAATTATTAGTGCTAGAAGTGATAATGGACGATAGGCCTTTGATTATCTCTTCTCAGTGACTGTTGCAAACCTTTCATGTGTTGCTCTCTTCTTGTAAGACTTTTGCTTTATCTTCAGTGCAGGATTGGGCAGATATGCTACTTAGGATGTATGCAAGGTGGGGAGAGAAGCAAGGATACAAGACAACAGTGGTTGAGAAATCTATGGGTGAGGAAGCTGGAATTAAATCGGCTTCAGTTGAACTTGAAGGTCGTTTTGCCTATGGGTATCTATCAGGGGAGAAAGGAACACACCGAATTGTTCGTCAGTCTCCATTTAATGCTAAAGGACTTCGCCAGGTAATCCAACCCCTTTTCTGTTAGTTGATTTGTCACTGTTTTTGGAGAATGAAAGAGAAGGATAAGTTCCTTTTATATAAGGATCATTACTAGTTCAAGAAGTAATATATTATGTGTACAGAGTGGTATCCAACCTGTATGACCTCATATTATTAAACATAATAATAAAAAATAAATCTTGATCATCACCAGGCTTTATGGTTTGTTACCAGTCTTTGATCGAACCAATAAATACCAGTTGCTACGTTTTTTTTTTTCTGACTAACACTTGAAACCTTGGTATAAACCACGTTAAAACACCAAAACTTCTGCTTATACCGGCTGGCTACCGGAAAGGGAGTGGTGGTGCCAAAGGTTCTGGACCTGCATATATATCTGTCTATGATAAATACAGACAACAGTGTCCTTGCAATTTACCCAGTTCCACCTATTTCTTCTGATCCATCTGTCACCTCCAAACTTGTTTGGAATTACATCCTCTCAGATCTGATGGTAATCTGACATTTTGCTAACTCTGAATCCAACTAGTAACAATGTCCCATGCGGTGTGTGCCTTGCAGTGTTGATACTTTGCTCAATAGGACACATTATATGTTGCATTCTAGAGTTTGTCTGATTTTGTGCTTGCTCCAATTGTAACATCACTTTTACTCTTCAGCAACATGCGTTGTTGTCATATATATGGAAATGAGCTTCACTCGCATGAATCTATCACAGATGATATATTATCTCTGTTCTGATTGTTTTGATAAGGACACCTGCAGACGAGCTTTGCTGGTGTTGAAGTTATGCCCCTTCTTCCTGAAGAATCTCTAGATTTAGACATACCTGAAGAAGACTTGGAAATTGGCTATTCTAGAGCTGGAGGAAAAGGAGGACAGAATGTCAACAAAGTGGAAACAGCAGTTAGAATTGTTCACATTCCTACCGGTGTTGCAGTTCGTTGCACAGGTTAGTCTTATGAAAGAATTACTTTTAAGACCAATTTAGCCTTTTCACTAAAGCAAATAAACATCCAAATAAAGTATTATGTTAGAAAAAAGATCTTTTAGAGTAAACCTGAAACAAAAATCTGCACCTAATTAAATATGCAGTGTTGGGTGTGTACTTGGTATCAAATTACCAAAGTTCATTCACTATATTGATAGCACAAAATGCATGAGATCTGGCTAGTAGAACACCTTTTTCTTGATTGCAGCATCTTTTTCTTTTTCCTTTTTTTTTGTCTCAGAAGGCTGTGATTCATTTTGAATCAGGAAGTTAGTATAATATAAAAGAATGATTCCTTGCTTTTTCTGACATCTATGCTATATTTGGTCAGATTGCATGTTGCCATTGGGAGAAGTTACAATTGTTGACCCTCAAAACTATATGATACAATATACATGACCCTGGTGTCAGATATCAGGCCTGTCAGAAGAATCCAACAATTGAATCTTAAATTAAGACAGGACATTTCCATAGTGTATAGATGCTTGTACAAGTTTCATGTGGATGTCTACATTTACTTTATGTTTAGCTCGAGAGTTGATTTAGATTCGACTAGCATTTCAGAAAGAAAATAAAAATCTAGAACTGTTAGAGAAGGCAGAAAACCTAGTGTTGGATATAAAAGTTTTATGTTGAAGTGCTAAAACTTTTAGTGTGGTGGTGATACTATATGGATAAAGTTTCAAGGAGAGCGGACCCAATAAATGGAACACTACAATTAATCACTGTTGTTGTTGTTGTCGGATCAAGTGTCGAGCAGTGTCTTGGAGCACTGTCAAGTATCTGATAAATTTTGTCTGAGATGAGCAATTCAAATGTGGACTGTACCTATTTATCAATGTGCTGCTGCTATCTCAAACTAGAACTCTTCCTAATTGAGGATAACATGTCTAAATAACAGTATGGAATTTTTTTCTTGAGATTTTTCTATGCTCATTTTTTATTAAAAATCCTTCATAGCCTAGATTTTGGAATCTTGTTTTAAATTTAATATTATATATAATTTTCAAATTATCGATCACAAATATCTGTTTTAAGGCTATTATTCAGGATTAGTGAAGATATCGCATACTGTATGTCTTTATGAAATGACAGGATAAATATACTTAAATGTCATAGATCTGTTTTTTACCCTTCAATTAATATCTGATTTCTTTTAGTGAACTTATCACATCTGAGCTTTCGTTATATAACATATAACTAGGGAAAATATTGCAGAGACTTAGCTTGTTCTAATAAGGTGACTTAGTGCCAATACATGTTGATAGTATTTTCAACTCAAGCATATGTTGCATTTTTTTACTCCTGGGGCTCCCTAGTTTGCCAAATATGTTCATGAATACTGGTTTATGTTGTTTAAGAAGAGTACAATTCTTAGTTGGAGGTACCTTGCCTAATTACGCACTAATTTCTATCTGATCGAATTTATGGATTCCAGAGGAAAGGACTCAGTTGGCTAACAAAATCAAGGCCCTGAGCCGTTTGAAAGCTAAGCTGCTTGTAATTGCGGAGGAGCAGCGTGCTTCCGAAATCAAACAGATAAGAGGAGATGCAGTGAAGGCAGAGTGGGGTCAACAGATACGCAATTATGTCTTCCATCCATACAAGCTTGTGAAAGATGTGCGAACCGGGTATGAGACATCAGACATCTCGTCGGTCATGGACGGGGATCTTGAGTCGTTTATCAAAGCATACCTCAAATACAAGTATACTATTAGTGTCAGTGAAGCAAGCTTAAAATAACATATTGCATTAATTTATTTTGCCTTATTTCTTTTTTTGTCGTTTATGTAGGCAATCACATTGTTACTTGACATTCAGAATATGTATCACTTTAAGCTGCTTTTAGTGTATAAAAGAAATTTGGTCTTTTTTTGTGAGGACTTGAGGAGGGTTCCTCATTTTTTGTGATAAGTTCTCTCTGTATGAATCTCATCTGACTCTTCTCTACCTTGTAATTATTTTATTTCTGTAATGCACCATTTCCAAATCTCCTCTTTGACCATGAGAATATGAGATCTCAGAAGCTGGAATGCACACATTATTAGTGTGTTGACTTATACCATGCTTTGAAGTCAGGAATCACAAGCAATAGACTTTTAGAAATGTGTCTTAAACATCTACCCGATGGATTAGAAATTATTATACTTATGAAACTGAAATATTTAATCTTGTTTTTTCTTATGTCGTCAACTCTGTTGACAAAATTATCACAGGATTTATCATTGAGCACCTGCTGACTCAATTTACTTTGGTTTATCACTGAGCATGTACAATATTTCTGTCAGTAGGATTGATGAATTAAGAAGAAATATGAGATCTCGATATAATTTTTAAGCGTAGAGAACTAACTATAAGGGATCATATGTAATTAACCACCACCACCTGATTTAGTGAGACTAATCTCAGACCTTTTATCTCAAATCTAAGATAGAGTAAGATCTCTCATGATCAAATCATTGCAGGTTATTGTAGAGCTGTCGAAACTTATGGCCCCCTCCAAACTAAATGTTATGTCTTATGGGATACTTGGGATTCTCAACAAATCATCTCAGGCTTTCCAGATTACATCTAACTCTTCAGATAATCAAAAATATTTTTTGAAATATTTTTATCTCAGAGACACCTATTTTTTGACAAAAATTTTCGCTGGGGAAATGATTTCCCTGCGGAGTTTTGTTATAATATTTTCCTGTATTTTGAATAGTATTTTATTTTTCAAAAAACAGAATCATACCTGCAACTCTTACACACAGATGTTATCATATGTCTCTTCTTCAAAGTGGATTGAGAAGAAAGACTGTTTTTAAGCACATTGTGTATAAAAAGATGAATTAACTAAGAACTTGGATTTGAGAAAAAAAAGTAGGATCAATAAGTCATCAAGCAACTGAGAGCCTGCATTTGAAGAAAAGTAGAATCAAAGAGTCATGGAGTTTTTACTTCCTGTAAAGGCTCTTAGTAGCTCAGGTGGGTTCCATCACTTGGGAGTCACCATCAATTGGTGCAATAGCATCTGGCAGACAGGGGATGGCCAATGCTGGTGCTGAGTTAACCTAAAGGACATGACATGATTGCAAGTTTTAAATTGGGACAGATTCTGAGGCAAAGAATGGCCTATGCCTCCATCCAGTTTCCATTCCACACAAGTTGAACTCAGTAAGTTTTGGAGAGAGAGATAGAGCTTGACACTTTCTGAACCCAAAGTTTTTACACTTCCAAACTTCTCTCTCTAGAATCTATATCTACAACAGGAATACTCTCTCTCTCTTCTGCTCACAGGTGCCTTAACCCTGCTGTAATCAACACAAGTAACTCCAAAAGTTTTGGAGAAACATTCTTGACCCCATTGCTCTTACACTTCTTTCCAAGTCTCTGTCTCTCATACACATCTTCTGAGCAAGCTTACAATCAACCCACATAATTCTCCAGAGACAGATTCTTCCTTCTCTTCTAGATATTGACCATTTATGACAGCAATGTTTTTTTTTTATTATTATTTGAGGTTTCTGTTAGAATATATTACTTGGAATGCCAATTGATTCCGGCATCATTAAAGAAATAAATACTCACTTTGTTGGTAGTTTTAAGGGTTTTGCTTGTAATCACTACTCTATCAAATGGTAACTGATGCGATCCTTAAAACTTTCTCTATTAATAGTTAAAGTATTAATTAAGTCAGATTTCAGACTTACCAGATTTGAGACTTAACAAGTCTTAACAGTGGGTAAATATTTTAGGTTTTAGAACATTCTTGGGTAAAGATTTTTCATGTTGTAGGATTTACGATTGGCTTAAAGGATCCATCTCGTAGGCTAAAATATTATGCTTATTAAGTTTTTATTAAATTTCTTACCTATTCTTATTTTTGATAAATATCAAAGTATCAAAAGGGTGCTCATTTTTCTTGAGAATTATTTTAAAATAATAAAAGACAATCTAACAAGATAATTTAATTGGGTGAGACACGATAACTAAACACAAGAAGGATGGGGGGTTAAAAATCCTTATATATTTTTTGACCTGCTTAATAATGATAATATTTTATGGGTCAACATCCTAAAAGCTAAATATTATAATCTATAATTTTTCACACTAAAAAGACTTAATTCATCGAAATATATATATATATATATATATATATATATATATACTTGATAATTCAATACTCACTAACGTAGGATCCTTAGGGTTTTCGATGACTCTCTATAAATAAAAGTGGAGACACATAATTGATAAACTGTAGTTTTGACTATCCTTTTTATTCTCATCCCTCCCTCTGCGCTAGAGTCGTGAGATATGAGATTGTAATTGGAATAATTTCGCTACAGAGATCTATGCTAAAGAGAAAGACGCTTGATTTTTTTTATCCTCTCCATCCGGATCTGAAAAGCAAAGATAAAATGATATATCACACGATACGATTTTCGATTTTTATGATTTTATCATAATTTAATCTTTATTATTAATATTGTTTTACTAAACCTATCTATTCCTCTTCTTATTTCTCTAAAAGAATATTAGTACGTACTGATATATCTTATATTAATATTGCTAGTACTGATAATAAATATTGGTCCCATTGGATCAAGAACAAGATTGTAAATCTTGATTATTATAATATATAATTTATCAAACTAAGTTGGTTTAATGGATATATCTTCTGTTTATTTAATAACAACCTCATAGAATTTTTTATTTTAATTAAAATATTAATTTTTAATATTGATCTATATTTTAAACATCTAATTTTTATTCAATGATTAATATCATCATCTAATTTTATTTTGGGTGATTTTCTTGAAAAAAGCTTCATTTTTCATTTTTGAAAGATAGCATCCCTTAATTATCATTTTTTTTTTCAGATAATATCTTTTATTTTTATAATCTCAAAAGTACCCTTCCCTCCACCACCATCGCCTTCAATGCCGTCCGTTCTTCCTCACCCTCTTGTCTTTGCCTCGCTGACAGCGTCCACCGGTCACCTCCACCTTTACTAAAACAACAAGGGTTTTTGCCCAAGTCGATGACCTTACCGAAGGCCGTCGCCCTCCCTTCCTCTACTTCGTAGAGCGATTGAGGCATCGGCGGTGGGCTATCTTATCGTTGGAGGCAACACAAGGGGCAACGATCGCTCGAGCATCGCGAGGGAGTCGAGGTGGGAAAGAGAGGCATTGTAGGTTGCAGGGAAGAAGCATAGAGGTGGAAGCGAGGAGTGCAGTGAGAAAGGACGGACCTCGGCGGCAAGGGATAGGAAAGCAAGAGTGGAGACGACGGAGGAGCGAGCGACACCGATGGAGTGACGGCGACGAGCAGCATAGCACACGGTCGACAAGGCGGCGTTCAGTGGCCGAATGGTATGCTTATTTAAAAAATAATGATATGAGAGAATTTTTCAAAATTGGGTGTTATTTTTTTCTTTTAGAATTCCGCCAAACAACTTTTATTCAGATGAGAGAGGCATTGGCAGTTTCAGATAACATTTGGAGATGTGTCGGTCTTCACTTACAGCTCTGCCCATCAATCATTGCTCTCCCCCCGTAGAAGACAAGTTGGGACACTGCTGCCTTCACAGCGCGCTCTGCTCACCCGTCCCAAGGGATGTGTACCCTTCATGAACTGAGTGAGATCAGAGGAGGGATTGATCGGTGTCTCGTGGAGAGGATCGGGAACGGAGGCGGCTTTTGGGATTCATCTCCGACTCCTGGGCTCCGAGCGCGCCAGCTTTCCGCCAGAGTTCGTACCAAAGGTTGGTTTTGTTGCAGGTGGACCATTTCGATCTTTCTTTTCTCGATCGGTGACATGACAGAAGGATGGTCTTCTCTTACTTTTTGTTGATTGATTTCGACGGGGATTTTTTGTCCTGGAGATCTGTACCTATCGGTTTCTTGTCAATTTCGTTGAACGATCGGATTCTTTTCATCGGTTCTGCAAGGAAAACGTTTTTGTCGAACAAAGCCTGCAACTATTCTCGTCCCCGAGGGCAAGATCCGATGCATTGTACGACAAGTGTCTTCGTTTCTCTTGGTGAATCCGATGGAGATTGTTGGATCTCGATGACTCTCAAAATCCGGCATCTGTAACTTCATCTCTTTGGTCGATTTCCCTGGGAAGAAAATTTTCCCTTTTTTTTTCTCGTCATCTTATTGGATGTATAGCTCAATGCACATTTGCCAAAACCAAAGTTTACTTCTCCGCTCACGTTGTTCGTTTGAGAAAATAAAATCTCTTAGATCTCTCTGGAGTGTCAATTTTGCTGTCAGTCTATGTGAGTTCAATTTCCAGGCAATTTTATTTTTGAGGTCTCTGGTGATCCCCATACCATGACTCACTGCACAAAACTCGAATTTTCTGGTCTGGTTCTTGCCTATTTCTGCATTTTCGGTTCATCTCATTGAGGTTTCTCGATCTGCTTCCTCGTAAACAATTCTGATCTCTGAAATTTTATGTGCAAGTCAGTTCTGATAGATCACTGTCTTTAGTCTTTTCTGTTCAAATACCACTAGTTCCCATAATGTTGTGGTTGTAGGATATGATCTTTTAGCATAGCATCTGGTTCTGTGACATGCTTCTCTGTTTCACTTCAATTCTCTACTGCTGTTCTCTTTTCGCCTCTTCTCTGAAATGAAATATACTCTATGAAAATTATAAATTCCATCATGGCAATAATCTGTTCTTATTTTTCACATCCTAATGATGTATTCAATGACTCTCAGAGAACTTATACCTCCTTGTCCTAAATTTTATCCGGGATTGGACTCATCTCATAGAAAAAACTGCTTGCTTGTACCTGATTCGCTGGACGATTTTGAAAGAACACAATTTGCTTGATATTTGTGTGTTCTGGAGCCATCACACAACTGATCTATCATACTAGTTGCTTTAGAACATCTACACCTTTGGCAGTGGAATAATTTGAGAATAACTAAGGAGAATCTGCCCTGGTCCCGAAGCTTGATCGGCTTTCTTGTTCATGCTAGCATTAATTGCTATTCATACTCAGATGCTAATTCATTTGAGTAACCAAATGTTTTCTCCTTTCCTGCAGAGTAATGTGCGATAGAATTGCAACAAATGGCTTCACTGGTCCCAGGTGTCCTTATCAAGCTCCTTCAGCACATGAACACTGATGCTAAGATTGCTGGAGAGCATCGGTCGTCCCTCCTCCAGGTTGTGAGTATTGTTCCTGCCCTAGCTGGAAGTGATCTCTTCACCAACCGAGGCTTTTATCTGAAGGTTTCTGATTCTTCCCATGCAACATATGTTTCCCTGCCTGATGAGCACAATGACCTTATCTTAAGTGATCAGATCCAACTAGGCCAATTCATTCATGTTGACTGCCTTGCGGCTGGCTCCCCTGTGCCCATTCTTAAGGGTGTGAGGCCACTTCCTGGCCGTCATCCATGTGTCGGGAACCCTGAGGATCTCATAGCCACCAGTTCTCTTGGTTTCCTTGATCCTGAAAAACCAAAGTCATTCAATTACTCGAAGCATAACAGCAACAAATCTTCAGAAAATGACAGGAGCAAGTTGGGCAACTCAAAGTTACCTATTAAAATGCAGGAAATAGAAAAGGAAAGGCCTTCACTTAGTAGGTCAAGCTCTTTACTTCCAAAACAATTGGTCACTGGCAAACTGGAGAAGAAGGTTGCTATCAGTGTGAGATCGAGATCAGCGAACTCGAGGTCAATACCTTCATCTCCAACGAGTGTCTATTCTTTGCCTGGATCATTTGAGATGTTCTCCAGTGAAATCAAGAAGCAAGCACAAGCCAAAAGACTGGAGAAACCCGCATTATCAAGGGTGGGTTTGTTGGAGAAGGCAGCTTCTGTCTTGAAAGTGACCAGTGCTGGAAGGAAGTCCTCTGCTGGGAGCTTACAGGGAAATCTGGTGCCAAGCATTGAGTTAGTGCCGAAGACATTGAGGAAGAGCTGGGAGGGGAATGTGGTGGTCAAGAGACGGGGTAGTTCTACCACCAAAATAGCCAAGCTTGAGATGAGAACTGAATCCAGGAGTGCTTCTGTGAGTTAATTTTATGAGTTGATCTAACTGATTTTTCAATATAATTTTTCAATTGCTATCAGTTTCGGTAACACTAGGGATTTTTAAAAGCTAGGTACTATATCTGCTTTATTCTTTGTTTGTTTTTAGTAGCGATAATGAAGTTAATAGTTAGTTTATAAAAGACGATTCTAATATTTTTATTGTGACCATTTCTCTACTTTTGTGAAAGTCATGCTGCAGAAGCTAGAGATATAAAATAATTGGATACTCATCTAACTAACTCTCTATAGAATACAGGTGGATTATTTATGTGGAGTTTTTGTTGAGTTACAAAATATAATACTGAAGAAACTAGATAAGAATGCATGCTAGTGCAGTGTCACAGTATGTGCACCAACCTATGCACCTTTGTAATACCTCAACTATCAAGGTTAAAATGAGATCCCCTTAGCATGTAATTGTTAACTTGCAGGCTCCTCGGCAGAAGTCATCAATGGATGAGAAACTGCTACCTAAGGAGGAATGCAAGATTCAAAGTCCTGTTACGAAAGGCATCACAAGTGCTGCTGAAGATGATAGTGAGAAATCAGCTAAACATAAGACTTCTGTTGTAAAGAAGTCGCCAAAGTCTTGTAACAGTCTAAATCTTGCTAATTTAGTCAAAGTTGTTCCTACTAGCAGAAAACGGACAGACGACAGCATATCGTGGGCATCACTTCCATCATCTCTAGTAAAACTAGGAAAGGTATGACTAAATTTAGTCACTATTGTTAGATGTTTGCAATTGTTCCCTACTTTATTTGTGTATTCAAAACTTACCATATTATTACCTTAACCATTATATAAAACTAGTTGGTGCCACCTAGGCATAAATTGCACCAACTCTAGGCCAAAACATGAACCGCTCTTTCTGCAACTCAGTCTCGATGAAGAATTTTTATTTTTTGATTAAAAATATCCTAGTCATGCTGTTTGGCAGTAATTTATACTAACTGAATATTTATAAAATTTAGGAGCTTTTGAAGTATAAGGATGCAGCGCAACTTGCTGCTGTTGAGGCTATACAAGAAGCTTCTGCTTCCGAGAGCTTGATTCGGTGCTTAAGGTAATTATCCTCACAACAGTAGCTGTTCCATTCTTTTTTTAACTGATGCAACCATCTATGGGATCGAGATCTCGCATGTTAAAGGATTTTTCATGTTCTAGTTTCTTCTTTTCACAATGATTTATTTTTATCTACGGACGCTGTGATCTATATTATATCTTAGTATCTAACATGAATATCTTGTGATAGAAAGTTTTTGCATTGTACTTTTGAACCATTATTTATGAATTTATCACATGATGACCATTTTTCATTCATTAGCTTTATCTATGAGAAATTATACCTTTTGAGTATTACCAATTTGAAATTTTTAACAGATTCATCAACTTTTAGCTTAATTTCTCAAGCAAATGTTATTTAGCTGATTCTTAATGATGTAAATTTTCTCATTAAGCTTTTAATTTTTTCTAGTCAACATCTCTGAAAAAAATAAGTTTGCTTGCTGCAGTCACAATTAATGAGGACCTTTGGATTTTACTTTTTTTTTCTTTCTTTTCTGCCCCCCTGTGATTGCTATGTCTAATGCTAGTTCAGTTCTGGAAGTCATTATGATGACTGTGAACACTATCTGTATCCAGTGGCTAAATGCAAATAATCAAATCGATCATTTACTGTTTTGTTCATGAAACACTGGTGCAAGAGTGTCAAATGTTGCTAGGCATAAAAGGATATCTGAATGCTTTACTAGGCCAAAGTTTTCCCTCTAAGATCATCCTTGTTGTTGAGGCAATAGTTTTGGTACTAAAAGTTTTACTTCTCTTCAAAATTTTGAAATTGGGAATAAATTTTATATTCTCCTACTCCAGTCTCTAAGAATGAAGCCACCCAGAATGCATGGTCCAAGTGCAAAGTGTTCATCTAACAGCCAACTGATTTCTTGTTCTTGAAATGTGAATCCTATGCATCATATATTTATTTCTTTTCGGTATCATATGAAGTTTCCAAGAATGAGCCTCCTTATGGTGATCAGGTTCTGAGTTATGAAAACAATCTCTACCTATACTTTAAATCAGAGACGAAATTTTCATCCCCTGGAAGTTGATGCTAGTTAGATTTTCTACTAACTGTTTCTTCTAACTATTGACAAACCTGAATTATAATGCAATAGATGGATTTTGTAATGGACTGCCGTCTCCATGATCACTTCATTGCTTCACTTGCAGTATGTATGCAGAGCTAAGTACCTGCGCCAAGGAGGAGAGGCCGCAGTCAGCCGTGGAGCAGTTCCTCACCCTCCACGCCTCCCTCTGCAGCGCCGCCGCCGTCGCTGACTCGCTCTCCAAGACCATACCAGCAACCCCGACGGTAAGCTCACCCCCAGTCGGTGACCAGATCTCGGAAGAAGCCCTGAGAGTCTCAGCTAACAACCGCCGCCGCGCCACCTCCTGGGTTGGGGCGGCCCTCGCCACCGACCTCTCCCCCTTCTCCCTCTACAACCGCAGGACCTCCGCCGACTCCATAGTCTCTCCGGCGGTGGTGGTCCTTGACGGCCCATCGAAGACCTCCGCGGCCGCTGCGGCCCCTTCGAAGGCCTGCCCTCAGTCGAAACCCCGGCCGTCCCCGGCGTCTTCATCGGCTGCCAAGGGGAGGGCCCGGGGGGCGGCGCCACCGTCGCCGCCGCCGGAGTGGGAGCGCGGGAGAGGGTTGGAGGATGGGGCGGAGCTGGCGCGGAAGCTGAGGGAGGAGGCGCACTCGTGGTTCCTGGGGTTCGTTGAGAGGTTCCTCGACGCCGACGCGGCCGCGCCGGGGCCCTCCGACCGGGAGCAGGTGGCGGCGATGCTGTCGCAGCTGAAGAAGGTGAACGACTGGCTGGAGGCGATCGGCCACCGGAGGAGGGAGGGGGAGGCCGAGGCAGACGCGGAGGTAGACGAAGCTGAGCGCGGGGAGGGCCCGAGCGGAGGCGTGCCCGCGGACACAATCGATCGGCTGAGGAAGAAGATATACGAGTACCTCCTCACCCACGTCGAGTCCGCCGCCGTTGCGCTCGGCGGCGGGGTGCAGCCGTCGCCACTGGAAGGAGGTCGGCCGGCTCAGTCCAAATGACGGATCTGGGCCTGAACGACTCACAAAGTAGCCGTTCCATCGTCCGCCAGGGTCCGTACTTGCACGAATCGCGAAGCATTTTAGTTTTTTTTGGCACGTAGAATACGTGTTTGAATTCTATTGCTTGGGCAGGGTAAACCGTGTGTGGAGGCTAGTCATCAATCATACTTTGATTTCTTATTCTGCATGTTGGAAGCAGAACATACGTGTAATAAGTCCCCCTTCTTTTTTTTTCTTTTATTTATCTGAGGCATATGAGAGTTGAGACTATTGAAGGCTTTCACATCAGAACCGAAACAAATCCACATGCACGAGAGTAGATGCATGTTGGGTCATCAGATATGTAGCCTGTAATAGAAAGATCGGGTTAAAATTTACTTTAGGCAATGTGATTTTGTTTTTGTCATCAATCACTTCAATTTTTATAATAATTTTTATATTTTAAAAAATATAGTATATAATCTCCTTATGTTAAATCTTAATTGATAGATGTCAGAATATAATTATATGCTATGTTCACTCGTAATAAATTATTAATATAATTATATATATAAATTAAGTTAAAAAAATTAATCTATTTTACTCATATCTAAAATAATTCTTATTTTTAAAAAAATATAATATATACGTCTCTTCTATCAAGTTTGAGTTAATAAACATTAAAAATATACTAACTCATAAATAATTAATATAATAATATATAATTTAAATTAAAAAGTTAAAATCATCATCAATAGCAGGATGATGCATCATCGTGGAAGCGACCACCAATAGTAACACCGTGAGTTGTTGCCTAACATGACATCGTACACATGCAGTCTCTCTCATACTGGCGATGATCTTAGGAGCTTTCGGTCCTGCCTCAGGTGGATGTGCGTCGATCAGTATAATGTTAGGGCACACAATGGTCTCCTAGTCCCTCTTTCTCCTATATGTTTTTGTCTCCACCGTCTCCCACTTCATCTCATATGCTTCCACTCATCGTGCCTACAACATGATGGTCACCTCTGCCTTTAGTTTCTCATACATTTTTCTCTCCGTCTTTGTCCATCGCTTCGACTTCTAATGCTTCATCTTCCTCAATAAGATAGATCTTTTTTTAAACTTAAATTACATATATCATTATATTAATGATTTATTGTGAGTTAGCATATCATGTAAGATACTCAAATATTTGTCACTCATACTTAACAAGAGGAGCTTATATGCTACGTTTTGATATAAGAGCTATTTTTTAAACTTAAATTACATATGTCATTAAAAAAATTAATGATTTATTGTGAGTTAGCATATCATGTAAGAATACTCAAATATTTGTCATCTCATACTTAACAAAAGGAGCTTATATATTACGTTTTAAAGATATAGGAGCTATTTTTTGAAATAAATAAAATTATAATGGTTTAAATGGTATGATCAAAATCATAAGGGTTAAAATATTTTTTTTTAAAATAAATTACATATGTCATTATATTAATAGTTTATTATGAGTCAGCATATCACGTAATTAGACTCTAACGTTTGTTAACTCAAACTTGACGAGAGGAGCTTATATTATCGCATCTTTGATTTTTTTTAATTATTATTATTTGTATAAGATCATATATTTCACATATTAAGAGTCAAAATAAAATTACTTTATTCATAATTATAAATATTTATTATAATTTATTTATTCATCAAATTACAACTGAAAAACATCTATCGAAGAATATGATAATTACCCAAGTGGCTCTACTTAATCGTAGAGGAAAGTTAGCTCTCCACTGGACCTTAATTTAGTGCTGGTGGGAGGTTGCTTTGAAAATTAAAAATAAATAAAATTCAGTAATGCTAAGTAGGAACCCCAAAAGTCAACTCAAAATGAATGCATAATCAAAATAAATCATTCCATTGGTGTATATCAAACACACGAAGGAGCACTCCCCCAACTACGGATAGAAATACTTTATCCTATGGGATGAGTTTGGATTCTCCCAACTACGGATGGAGACAAACTCATATCGCACTCTCAACTGCGGAGGGAGTGGTGTCCCTCACCTGCCAAAGTGGGGACACATTCCTCCCAACTGCGGATGGAGGAACTGTCTAGCCGCCACGATTGACAGCCCGCTAATCCCCAAAGGGAATCGTCCTACCTGCCCTCAATAGGAAAATAACATCATCTTATATTGATCATATCGGGATGTAAATATCGTTTATGTCAAGTACTATAATTTAGTCCTTATTTGACTTAAACCCTAATTTAATCAATCTAATTAAACTCGATTTAATTAGAACATAGTTGAACCATTCTCTAATTCTTATTTACTGGTCTAGAATCATCAGAGACTAGTATAATTTAAACTAGTTTAGGTTCAATTTAAGTTAAATAGACTTAAATTAGTCAAACAATTTGGAATCACCCTAAATCGATCTAACTAATCAAATCTAGTTTGATTTCATCAATGGTTGAGCTCAAATTTAATAAATATATAATATTATGCTATTTTAAATCAATCTTTATATAGTTTCGTGAACAATATATTTTCGCCAAAGATTGTATATAAAGAAAAACACTAAAGATAAAATTAAGATATAAGAATTGATACAATAAAATAACTTCTTAAATTCAATAAGAATTAAAAATTATACTTTCAATACATGTAAAATCTCAACAAACTTAATCTTTCATAATAAAATATTACACATAAAATAATGTCTAAAAGTATTTTAATATAACATAAAAGTATTATTCTAGATAAGACTAAAGGATAAACTGTTATATCAAAAATATCATGCATTATTATATAGAAGATGTGAAATTTTAGTATGTTTAACTTCAAAAATAAAAATCTTAAGAAGATGATGGAGAAATATCTAAAAAAATAAAAATATCATGTTTTAATTTAATCATAAAAATTTTCAGGATTGATAAATATTTTTGAACTACAAAAATTTAAACACTTAACGGAAACAAAATAAAACTTTTATTTTTTTAAAGAAATGTAGGGAAACCTACCTCTCCTCGCAGGATGTAACTCATTCCTCCTGCTATTGAGCTCGGCTAGGTGAGGAACGAAGGAGAGTAATCCCTCCCCTTAAATAGGTGGAGATAAGACTTTCATTAAAGGAATTTTTTCTTTAAATTTTTGTAACTATTTAATATTAATTCTGATTTAATAGGTTAACGAATATAATCTATTCATATTTGGAATGATTAATATTCATTTCCTAATTTACAATGACAAACAAGGAAATACGAAATAACAATTCTTAAATCATAACGGTAAATAAGGAAGTGCATAATAATCAAATATTTGATTGATTACATATATATTATATTTTTAAAAATATAGAGATTATTTTTTATATGAGTAAAACATAATGATTTTATTGTTGCATGATCAAAATTATAGTTAACGGTAGAAAAATCTATTAGCACTATCCAAAAACATATCAATAAGGGCAATGGAAGTTGGGAGACATATAACAACACCGACATGCTTCAATTTGTTCAAAACTGTTAGCAAATTAATTCATCTTATTTAAGCACGCGTGAGAGTTCAGAAGTTAGACTTATTCTTTGAGTTAAATATCATGATGGACTCCGATGTTGCTTACAATACGCTTCAATTTATGCCAATTTTTGCAGTCTAATCTTCTCCGACTCTTGCGATACATCGCAACGCGTCCGTTTTATGATCCCCAAAAACTACATATGACTCATACAGTAGAAAGTACTGATCTCATCGTCGAATTTTGTGAGCTAAGTTGAGATGGAAGCCATCAGAAGAAGTTATCCATCAGCAGTGCAAACACCATGACTGCAGCCATGAGCGTAGGTATTACGGCAACAGGAGGCCGGTGCCCGTCTCCTGCTCTCGGAATCGTGTCAGGGAGCGCGCACTCCTCCCCGTCGAAAAACACCCTCGTCGGGAACCCGTCCCCTCGCATGATGTTGATCCCCGGGGTCGCCTTCTTCTTGAATGAGATGACGGACTGCTGCTTCCCGGGCAGTTTGAAGTCGTCTGGGCTCTTCCCGTCGGTCTGCGGCAGCAGATAATTCATGTACGGCAGGCCTTGGAGGAAGATAGTGTTGTTGATATCCGGCAGCTTCGTCCCGTTGAAGGAGTACACGTTCTCGTAGCCTTTGTAAGCTTTCGGGATGCGGACCGCGGCGAACCAGTTCTTGAAGGTGTAATCTCTCCAGTTGAACAAGGTGATCCTGGCGGTCCATCCGCTACGGTAGTTGGACATGATGTGCCAGTTGATGCTGACGCCGCAGGTATCCCAGCACGGCAGTCGCTTGGGCAGCGGGGTGTGGTTGATCTGAGCCCAGGCTCTGGCCTTGGCGCTGCGGTTCTCCGCAGGAATCAGGAGCGCCTCCGGCGGCAGCAGCACCGAGGGAGCTTTAGGGTTGCAGGACGCTTCCTCAGGGCAGCCGCACGCGCAGGTGCTGCATGGCACAACGGAGTCGTTGTAGTAGGCCGAGAAGGTGACGCAGCAACGCGACTTCTTGGCCTCCGGCCTCGTGATGTTGCAGGCTACCTGCCAACTGGCCATGGCGTAGGACGTGGACATGAGGCCGGTCGGGTCCGGGAACTCCATCGGGCTGACTCGGATTGGGGGGCCGCATTTGTACTCCGGGTTGAGGAAGCCGACGATCTTGAAGTTCTGAGGAGTGTAGAGAGCCGTCCTGTTGAGGTCCGGCTCTATCTTGTACACCTGCATCTGGAAGATGGCCTTCGACTTGCTTATATCCATGGTCGGCGGCAGAAGCGTGCCATTCTTGCAGCAGTAAGGCAGCCTGCCGATCTGCGAGTCGTTGGCGCGCTCCGGCGGAAGGTCCACGATGATGGGCTTCTTCTCGCAGCTCATCACCGGGCTGAAGTCGAGGTCCTTGTAGTACTTGGCCGCATCGCTGTAGATGCAGTCGGAGAAGTCGTGCCGCAGCGTGTAGGCGCCCTTCATGCTGTAGATGAACTCGCCGCGCTTCCACTCCCAGGTGAGGTTCCAGTTGTCGAGGCGGCCGAGCGGGCTGTTGTTGTCGATAGTCACCTGCGCCATGTAGTTCGTCTCGTACGCCTGAAGCACGTCGTAGGCGATGGTGAGGTCGCCGTACTGCCGCGGTAGGAACCTGGACTCCGTCGGCTTCGGCTTCTTGTGCTTCTTGTTCTTCACACAACACACGAACATGTGGCTAGCTGAGGAACACCGAGGAGTTGATCTTAGCACGTGTCATCTTAGCTTGGGGAGAGAAGAGAGATCGACGATTCGTTCATGCGGGGCGATATGCGTACCTGTGCGAGTAGGTTTCGGGCAGTCGAATCCATCGTTCATCAGCTTGATCGTCTTCGGCATGGGAACCGCCGGGGACTTCACCCCGAACTGCGTCCCGGTCATCTCGATCGTCACCATGATCTGGTTCATGTCACCCGCGGTATCGATCGAGTTCTGCAGGTCCGCCTGCGGGTACCCCGACAACGACGTGCCGTTGCCGACACTTGCCGGGTAGTCCGTGCCGTCCATGATCACCGCTCCCGATGCCGACACCAGGATCTCGTCGTGCTGGAACCCGATAAACATCTTCCACGCCATGAGGTCCTCCGTCATGGTGTTGAGGACGGTGGCGGTGGACTTGAAGGCGTACGCCTGCGCCGACGCATTTTTGACGTGGGGGAACTCCTTGGCTCGCGATTCAAAGGTGTAGGTCAAGAAGACGCCATTGCAGGTGTCTTCCGACTTGGGATGGTAACCCTCATCTTCACCGTCGTAGTCCTGTGCAAGCACGTCGACATGGATGAGGATAGAAAAGAAGAACACCGCAAGGAGAAGCGATCTCGGGAGCGGCATTCTTCTTTTCGTCTCCTCTATGCTTGTCTCCTGTGGGCGATGGTCTCAAGGAGGGAATGGACGATGAGACATGGGGATGCGAGCATTTGTGGTTTCTGTGTGTCCGGGAGAAGATTGTGGTGGTGTCCGTTCTCTTCTATCGGTCGGTGCTATTTGGAAGGAGCTCGGCAGCAAGACCAGGTCAGATGTATTCTCCTCCTCTGGAGTCATCCTACAAATTTGGAGCCAAAACATGCATCCAATACGTGTGATTGCTGAGATGGGACACAATGTTTGTGGAGACGTGCCATTTCCTTCCTTCCATCTCATGCCATTTCCTGCACTCTGTGTATCTATGTAATTGCGTGTGAGAAATGATGAGCCCACTGTTTTGAGGAGCATTTTTTTGGAGTAGGGAGCCAAAGATACTATTAAAAGGTCTGGGGGGGAATTAAGCCCAGGTTTATAATAATTAATCAATGTAATATTACGAACTATTTCTTGTTATGAGCCATATCTAATATCTTTGATATGGTCAATATCGATCGTGAAATATTTTCTCCTATAGTATATATATATATATATATATATATATATATATATATATATATAACACAAAAATTTTCCCAAAGTCAAATCAAAAGTCTATAATGACTCAAATATTTCTTTAATAATTTTGAAATAAAATAAAAATCTAAAAAATAAGTGTAGTTATTGTAAATATCAATTTAATGAGGAAGTATTTATTTAGTTTAATTGATGTATTGATATTTGCTTGTCATATCATAAAGTTGTAGTGTGGAAATATTAACTTGGTCAAACAATAATGAGGGGGCAAAACTTGGTCAATAACCAAGCCACGTGGATATTAGTTCAAAAGATGAATGAGCAACCTATTATTTAGGAACATTTCATAGAATATTTTTTTTCTTTCTGACCTAATATAAAAAAAAACCTATTTTAAACACAAATATTTTTTTATTACTCATGCGTCGACTCACATCTCTTACTCATGCGTCGACGTTATTGATTTTTTTTTTTATCATTTATATTAACGATGGACCTCTTAAAATTTATAATGATTTAGGCAAATTAGTTAGGTTATGTTTCATCCTCCACGTAGACTCACTTACACTTAGACGTGAATCAAATCCGATCCAATTCTTGTTTGACTAGCTTTAATGGTCGGGTCTCAATCTTCAACACGTCCCCATCCAACTCGCCCCGTCGATAATTTCCTATAAGTAAGTCAACGATATTAGTTTGTTGACTACAAAACTCTTAGCAATGTGAGTATTATCGTAAGACGTACGCTAAAGCAGGCCAAGTCTACGGTCCACCAAGTGTTGGTCAAAAACTGCGACAAGTAACGCAAACCACTTGGTGTATAATAATACTCCAAAGTCTCAGCCATGCGTTCGACCAAAGTCCCAAGTGAAGAGATTTTGACTTGTGGTTGTTGCTCTCAAGGCACCCAAAAATTCTACCATTTGCACCATTGCGATGGCTGGCTCAGTCGTCTCTTAGATGGCGTTGCACATCAAACATTGATCAGCGAGAGACTGCGCATTCTTTCAAACACCTTGACGGATTTCTCTATATATACTCCCTCCTGCATGCGACGAGCTTTTGTTCATACACACCCAGAGTTCTCCTAACTCCTCTCTACGATGGCCCGTGCGGCGTTGCTCGTCATCGCCGTCGTCGTCGCAATCATCGTCGTGTCGGGCATGCAGGGAGCTGATGCGGCAAGGCCAGCGAGTGAGAGCGCCGGCGGGAGCTACCCGGCACGCTCGAACACGTACGAGGAGGTGAGCGCCAGCGTCGCAACGTGGATGGCGAGGTTGGACCACGGCCCCAGTGATAGGGGTGACGGCCACTAGCCATGGAGGCAGCTCTCTAAGAGAAAGTGTAATGGCTTTCGTAGTACAGAGAAGCCTGTAAGATAAAATACATGTCGATGCATACATACCTGCTTAGACGGTGCTCAATAAAGGAAGAAGTTAAAAGTTCAATTGATGACAAATAATATCACTCTTTGATGTCCGAATCACTGAAATTATCATTAATTCGATCATTAATAATAACTATTCTTTAGTTAATCTCTATTTTTCATCTCATACAAATGGTTGATGTATGAAAGAAAGGTCACTGATCACTTTCTCCTTATTCTTAAAGGTTCAAACTTACTAGCAGCTTACGACACAGATGTTTACTGAATTATTATCGAGTGATTTATTTTTATTTAGTTGAATCGTCCATGGTTGCTCTTGATTCATCTTTATTTATTCAATTTGAACTTATTTGGATCAATTTTTTATCCAATTAACTTCTATATCTAGATGGGTTATACATGAAAACTGGATAACAATGGAAATTTAAATTCTAACACCCTTGGGTTAAACTTCGTATATGTCACCCGAATCTTTAAATTAATATAAATTTTTTTTTACTATATATATATATTATCATATGCATGAATAATTTTGATAAAATATATCTTAATGCGAGGTATCAGTGTTTTTTGGAGAGACAGATCTTTATTATTAAACATCATTCTAAGGATTTCCTTCCGCATCAAGAACATAATATGTGCACTAGAGGGAAAACACATATGACAACATAACACTTGTACCTGAGTGATATATGTTTCAACCCTTTATTTTTGCTGAGATATTTGGCAAATCAAGGTATTCGTCATGTGTGCGTAAGTACGTTTGTGCGGCTTCGGGGGATGAATTCAGGTGATGTGCTGACTCAGAAGGGAGCCTCTCTAGCGGTCTTAGGCTTGTCGACCCGCTGTGTGGGTGTGGGGGCCTCTCAAGTCTGACTCTCATGTCCTACACCAAGGTCTTAGTCGGCGGTGTGGGTGTATCGACTCGACCCCTCCCACGATCAAGTTAGTAATGAGAAGTCAAGTATTGAAGTGTGATTTTAGTGGATTGGAATCCTCCCCCCCTTACCTAGGTGTCTTTTATCCTCTCTATTAGGAGAAAGGCTCGTATGAGGTTGTTTAATATGTGTGGACGTTGGTTCAGAGCCTTCGAACGATGTTGTTTAATACGTGCAAGCATTGGTTCAGAGTCATACGTCGTCGTGCTCCTCGAGCGAGGAGAGAACCATCGATCTATCTTACTAATGTTGACCTGAGGCCCTCGAACGATAGACAAAGAGTAGACTATCGATTTATCTTACTGACATTGACTTGAGATCCTCAAGCGGTAAACGAAGAGCGAAATGTCGATCTGTCTTGCTGACGTAGACTTGAGATCCTCGAGTGGTAGACGAAGTCCAGACAATCGATCTATTTCCTGATGTCGACTTGAGGTCCTTAAGCGGTGGACCAGGTTAGTGCTTTTTCTCGAGACTTGAGCCCGAGTTGAGTCGGATGCGTCTAGTCGACTTTTGTTGAGGCTAATGTGAAGGTTCACATTTGACGAGTCAAAAATATGTCATATCAGTCAATTCAACTTGATTAAATTTGACTGAGATATTTGGCAAATCAAGGTTTATAGTCAATTCAACTTGATTAAATTGATCCAATCTATTAGTTCATTCATTAGGAATGATTTTCTTGAAGATAGAAAAAAAAAGGAAAATTCATATCTCATATCCCTCTATCTCGTTTTAGTTCAATTATATTATATTAGAATTATCGGACAAGATCGATCAAATAGTCTAAGTTTCTTTCTATTTTGTTGTGTGCATATAAAAAAATTCATAAAGAGTTTCAATATTCCAACTCACTATTATTAGAAACAAACTAGAAAAGATTAGTTTATATAGTATTAATCTTGTAACCATTGTTGACTAAAAGTATTAAGTGATTTAATGAGACAATATTTTTTATACATCATACACACCCAACCGATACTTTGTCATATGGTTGACCATTACCATCTTCTCCTGTCCAATTGACAAAAATATAAAAAAAATTATAAAATCGACCTTTTGGGAGGAAAATACCTGAAACAAAAGGAGAGAGGCTGCCATCTTCTCCTGTCCACCATTATCATCTTCTCCTGCTCACCATTTAATGGTATTTATTGCTTCCACAAGGATGCAGCTCTTGGCCTTCCTTCTGCATCTAACATCTTGCCGTGAACGCCATCATTCAAACCCCACGCCTACCTCTCATGATCCTGCAGAAAGCTGCTTCTTCATAGACAGACATGGTGGTAGGTCACACCATCACGGAGAGTCAACTCCTACGTTTGCTGATAGTTCTTTGTTAAAGCCTTCAGTTTCTAACAATTCTTGTCCTACTTACTATAGACAACATAATGGAGAGCACTAAAGTTTTGGATGATTGTGCTTGGTATATATATATATATATATATATCTCACGAAAATATACTTCCTTGACACACTGCTTTGCCAATCTGAGGTCGTAGTTTTGTACCCCACAAGCCATATAAATAGTTCTCAGGTCTTTTCGATCGGTAGTCGTGTACAGTGAAAACAGTTTCATTTACTTGTGCTACGGCCTAAATTTTAATCGGGACCAATGGTATTAGAGTCATTAATTATCATAAAAATCTCAAATAGAAAAGAGTTTAATTTTGATTTGACAGATAGATTATTGTTAATTTAAATTTAAATATTTTAAAAAGCCAATGAATTACTTATTCTGTTAGGTAGAATTGTGATAAATAATGTCAAAACCACATAGTCTTGGTTATAGTGAAACCTCGAATAAGAAAAGATTAGTGGTTGACAAAGTTACAAGTCATATTAGTACATGGAGCAATAGCAAGGTTACTTTTTGTCTTTTATGATAAAAAAATTAATCATAATTTTTCTTCTTACCCTATTTTTACCCCTTATGATAAGAAAAATTATTGTAATCTTCGTTCTGGCCCACGTTCATACTCATACACCTCAGGTTACTAACTTTAGCATCGGAGAGATTGGGTTGGGAAACCTCATCCGACCTCAATCTTTATACAGGTGATACATAATGAGTTTGACGTTTTCACCTTAGAGATATATCGAACAATCAATGTGCATATGAGTCTTGATCACATTAGACTGATCAAGACGCCAACTATATTTTTTTTTTTCTAACATAGAAAGAGTTCTCTTAACTCCTCTCTATGATGGTTGGTATAGTCTTGCTCGCCACCACCATCATCGTTGTTGCGATCATCGTTGTATTGGGTACGCGGGGAGCTAATGCTCCGAGGTCGGTGCGATGGAGGAAGCTCTTTGAGAGGTGTAATGACTTTTGAAGTATAGAAAAACCTGTAGGATAAATACATGTCGACAGTGCTCAATAAAGGAAAAAGTTATAAGACTAAAAAGATCAATTGATCTCAAATTACATCACTCTTTGATGATAGAATCACTGAAATGATGCAAAAAAAAAAGGTACCACTTGTCATTAAATTATTCTCATATGACTCTTTCAATCATTAATAATAACTATTCTTTAGTTAATCTCTAATTTTCATCTCATACAAATGGTTGTATTCCACTTTTTTTTTTATGTATGAATGGTCAATGGTAACTTTCTCCTTATTCTTAAAGATTCAAACTTACTGGTATCCTATGGCACAAAGATGTACTTAATTATTATCATGTGATTTATTTATTTCTTCATAGAGGGGATGGCCAATCTACCCAATGTGGCTCACTCGAAAGTTCCATAATACTATCATGTGATTTATTTATTTCGATCAAATGTCTTCCAGGCCATCGAGGAGGTCAACGCTGCTTTATTAGTTGACCTCCATCTCTCTACCACAAGCTCTTGCTATGTCCTCCTTTTTTATTTATAGTTTTTTTTTTATCCGAAGTGAAATCAATTTCATAACCAATCAAGGTTTCTCCTGTGTTAGTCTCAACGTGAATTATAATTCTTATCTGCGTAGAACCTATAAAACTAAGTAGATGACATCAAATTAGTATTGACTTTGGATGATTCAAATAAATTAGATGATAATAAACACATCTAGGAAGTCAATTTGTAGGTGATAAGATCATTTTTAGTCCCACATTGATTAAGAATTAGGGGAGCTAAGGGCTCATAAGTTCACCAGTCTCCTTTGCTCTTAAAAATATTTTTTGGAGCTTTTAGTTTTACGTGTTTACTATTATTAATCGCCCATGTGACATCGTGGTATAGATAAAGTTATTAGTCACCTATCAATTGATATATTATTATTATTATATTAATATTTTTGGATGGTGACATTATAGATTTATTTTTCAGTCATTTTACCTTCACCAAAATGTCTTATCATTGTAAAGAAAAAAAAAAAACAGAAGTTTTAGACCAGCTAAATCATTAATGCTACCTAAAACTCCAATTAATTAGTGCCAAGTATTCAAGTTTTGTGATGAACAAGCAACATAGAACTCCTAATTTGTGAACAACAATTTAAGCTTTTCACCATTGCTCATGTCATTTTTCTCTTACAAACATCAAACATTAAAATCTTAAAATGACAAAGACAATAGGCAGCTCCTCATGACTCACCTACTGCTTCATGTCTTCTTAGTCTTATAATTAGGTGACAAAGCCAGCAAACATAATATTAGATATGATGGTGGGTGGAATGCACCTCACAATGATATGAAGTTATATCACTGGATTGAATCTCAAACATAAGCTTAGTTTCTTATTTGGATCTAATCATTTATTTTTTGTCCTTTTGGAGTGTGCATTGTTTCAAGCACATACATAATCTTTCTCAAAGCTCTCTCTCTTTCTTTAGCATGTCTTCTTTTAGATCACTATTTAGAATAAAACATGTAATCAATGGAGAAACAAAAAGGTACAACACTTTATTAAGCATGGCAGAAATGTATGCCCTCAATGCCAGTGTTTTTTTGGCTGACAAACACATGTTTTCAGGTTCAGAACCTGTACACTCCACTGTCCCAAACTGTCATCACACCTACCCAACCCACCCAAAAGTTTGACAAAAAAAAAATTGTATCATGCAAAGTTGTAGGTAATTTTTTGACCTCTTGTAGATTAAGGATATGCAATATTCTGTAACTTCAAAAAAAAGTTAGTGTCTACTGAGATAATTTTTTAAAATTAATATTAAAGTTTGAACACACACACACACACAAAAATTGTATTATGCAAAAGTTGTAGGGAAGTTTTTGACCTCTTGTAGATTAAGGATATGCAACATTCTGTAACTTCAAAAAAATGTTAGTGTCTACTGAGATAATTTTTTTAAAATTAATATTAAAGTTTGAACACACACACACACACAAAAAAAATATTGTATCATGCAAAAGTTGTAGGGAAGTTTTTGACCTCTTGTAGATTAAGGATATGCAACATTATGTAACTTCAAAAAAAAATGTTAGTGTCTACTGAGATAATTTTTTAAAATTAATATTAAAGTTTGAACACACACACACACACAAAAATTGTATTATGCAAAAGTTGTAGGGAAGTTTTTGACCTCTTGTAGATTAAGGATATGCAACATTATGTAACTTCAAAAAAATGTTAGTGTCTACTGAGATAATTTTTTAAAATTAATATTAAAGTTTGAACACACACACACACACACAAAAAATATTGTATCATGCAAAAGTTGTAGGGAAGTTTTTGACCTCTTGTAGATTAAGGATATGCAACATTATGTAACTTCAAAAAAATGTTAGTGTCTACTGAGATAATTTTTTAAAATTAATATTAAAGTTTGAACACACACACACACACACACAAAAAATATTGTATCATGCAAAAGTTGTAGGGAAGTTTTTGGTCTCTTGTAGATTAAGGATATGCAACATTCTGTAACTTCAAAAAAATGTTAGTGTCTACTGAGATAATGTTTTAAAATTAATATTAAAGTTTGAACACACACACACACACAAAAAAAAAATTGTATCATGCAAAAGTTATAGGGAAGTTTTTGACCTCTTGTAGATTAAGGATATGCAACATTATGTAACTTCAAAAAAATGTTAGTGTCTACTGAGATAATTTTTTAAAATTAATATTAAAGTTTGAACACACACACACACATAAAAAAAAAATATTGTATCATGCAAAAGTTGTAGGGAAATTTTTGACCTCTTGTAGATTAAGGATATGCAACATTCTGTAACTTCAAAAAAATGTTAGTGTCTACTGAGATAATTTTTTAAAATTAATATTAAAGTTTGAACACACACACACACACACACAAAAATATTGTATCATGCAAAAGTTGTAGGGAAGTTTTTGACCTCTTGTAGATTAAGGATATGCAACATGTAGATTAAGGATATGCAACATTCTGCAACTTCAAAAAAATGTTAGTGTCTACTGAGATAATTTTTTAAAATTAATATTTATGGGACTAGATTTTTCATATTTAATTCTTAGTAAGTACATTATTATCGTCACCGTCAAATTATATTATATATATAATATAATTTTTGATAGATAAAGATTCAAACCCTTACACTTTAATTTATATTTAATAAATTTATTATATTATATTATATATATAATATATTTTTGATAGATCAATAGTTTAATTAAGAAATAATTTTTCATATAAAGTTTCAAAATTTCAACTTTTAGTCTATAATCTCATATACTATCGATAAAATAATCTTTTATATATAAAAATTTATCATATCAAATATTGAATTGAAAATTATTGATAAATTTGTGAGAGGCTTTTTCGTATAAAAATTAGTTAGGAAATATTATGTGGCAAAATATTTTTATTATTTTACAAGAAAATAAAATAACAAATAAAGAATAAGCCGATTTTTTTTGGCAGTTTTGGGATTGGACTAAACTTTGTCATCTCTGTAAAAAATATTTTCTTTGCCTTTATTAGTCATTTGACATCATTGCATTTGTCTGAAACTTCCAATTTAATTACTTCTCAACCGTTCTTCACCCAATTTTTATTGCAGACAGACGCATGTAGATGTAGCAACGAAACATAAGAGAAGCGTTTAGGAGGGATCTCCAGCCTCTGCCCCGTTCCTGGAGGCTGTGAATCGAGGTGATTTTTATTGAATCTCTCGTTCTGATCTCGATTCGATTGATTTCTCGATCGTAATTAGCGAAAAAATTGGATTTTTCGGAGAATCCATCGAAAAAGTTGCGTTTTTTTCTTCTTCTTTTAATTTCTTGGGGTTCTTCCGATGTATCTCTTATTGACGAATCGATGTTTGTATCGCAGGCTGATCCCGATTATTAAGGAAACTGGGTTTGATCTAATAAGGATTGGCTATTTTGTTGTGCGTCGACGATTTCTTCCTCATTTGTTTGTGGATCATCTCGTCTAGTTCTAGTTTCAGTGCTGTATAGATTTTTTTGGGGCTCTCAGATTCTTGGAGGTCTTGGGGAAATCCGAAAGTTGGATCGCGGAGCACTTGTCTGACAGAAATTTCCGAAAAAATTGCTTCTTGGTTCCATTTCTTGATACTAGTTTGTGGTTTTTGTCCGGAGGTAGAAAATGGGGGTTATGTCGAGGCGGGTGCTGCCTGCATGCGGCAACCTCTGTTGCTTCTGCCCATCGTTGCGGGCACGATCACGACAACCCGTAAAACGCTACAAGAAACTCCTCACCGACGTCTTTCCTCGCTCTCCGGTGAGTTTCTTCGTAATCTTGAAACTTGTATAGTTCTTTTCTTCATGGATTTTGATGTTGGGTTGGAAACTGTGGTGGATGTACCTCGTTTTGTATCAAATATTTATTCTGGATGCTTAGATTTAGTTATCCTACGTCTCACCTATGAGGTCCTTCAAAATTCCTGTTGAAGTCATAAAAGAGAGAGTATGTGGGATGTTGAATCAGCAAAGAAAACTTGCCAGAAGCAAATTCATTCTTGAACCAAATGGTTAAATTCCTCTAGAATGCTTGGTTTGAACATGCACACAGTGTCTTTTGTGCTTGCAAACTTTTTGCTGAACGCCTAACTAGCCTACCGAGCACTGTATCACAATTAACTACGGTGAGGATTTATTATAACAAGTATGAAACTACCAACTTTTTCGGATCATGACACATGGCATACTGCTCTGAACTACTCTCTAGTGCATCAAACCTAATTTTTGCATTGTGGCATCTCCTTGCATCTATTGAGCCAGACTTTGACAGGCAAAGCCATCCTTATTTTGAGAAGCTTTAGCATCTTCACTTGTCTGATCAATGGTGCCAGTTGGATAAACTGTTATGGAATTATCTGGCAGCCCCATTACATGAGACACTGGTCCTTGCAAGTCCTGAGAGAGTCAATATACAACCTTTTCAAAAATGTAAATGTGCTTTAGCCGGATGTTTGGTGATACAGTCTGATTTTCTTGGACATTTGATTTTATCTTCACCCAAAAAAGAGAAAATACAACTTTTGTGTATCCGTGATTCTTGTCCAACAATAACCTCACGTAGATTTTTTGTTATATTGTATCTTTTTTTGATAGATGATGCAATTAAAGCTTTTGGGATGTGTCTATCTATCTATCTCTTGGCACGAAATGGAAGCAGGTTTTAAAAAAGGATCTTAGAGTGTCTAGGGTTGGGTCTGGAGGCTCTAGCTAGGATCGAAACTAGAAGAGTAAAGCCGACCCAAAATTTAAAGGAGGTTGTTTTTATAGATGAAGATTGCAATCTTTATGTATCACCTAATCTGTTTCTACATCACCACCAGAAGAAAGCAATTTTTTCTCTTTTGCTTAGAATAATACTTTTTATTTGCATAAGTACCCATCCTTTATTAAGCAGGCTAGATGGCCATCATTTTTGCTTGCCTTTAAGGATTTTTGTTTGTTGATAGAACTTTGTATGTGAAATTGCAGGATGGACAACCAAATGACAGAATGATAGGCAAGCTTTGTGAATATGCTTCAAAAAATCCAATGCGCATCCCGAAGGTGCATCCCATCTTCATTGTAGTTCCTTTGCATGTTGCATTAAATTAACTTGTTGAATTCAGAACACTGGATGCTTATCTACACATAAAATGTTTCAGTCTTAATGCTGATAATGTTTGAATTTGGGGCACAGCAGTGGAACTATGTTGCTATTGACTGAACTTAAGTGTCTGCATCATGAAAAATCAAACTAGAAAATGGTCCCTTAAAACTTAAGTTCTAAAACCTTTATGTGCTGACTTTTTTTTGGCGCTTAGTATACATGGCATAAATGGATGCCCTAGAAAAACATAGTTTGTTGTAATGCCACAGAACTGTTACCATCCTCGTATTATGTGAATTTCAAACTTCAGGATACAATAATGTCGATGTAATTATTTGCAAATAAAAAAGGAATAATTGCTAGCACAATGGTTTAACAGCAATCTGTTTCATATTTTACCATCTGCTTATCTACTCTCATCTAGAATCTTAGAACCTATTGTTTGGCATTTTGAGCAAATTTATTGTGGTGGCCAATGTCACTCCTGCAAATTCATGTTTTCTTTTGAACTCTACTGTAGATTTGCCCTAAAGGGGGCTGCACAAGCTAGGCACCCCTGCTAGAAACCCTAGCCGACCTGCCCAGTAAAGGGGGCCATGGCTAGGAAGCCCTAAGGCCTCAACTATAAACCCTAGCCGCTCTTCTTTATAGGATAGAGGCGGCTAGGTGAAGTTTTATTATAATCATATAGGGTTTTTATTAGTTGCTACTTGGTTGAGTAGGACCCAACCCTGCCAGGATCCTATCACATTCATCCAAGCGGACACCATGACATCTTTATGTGGATGATACATCGATACCGCATCAACGCAATGCTGGTGCCACATGAAAGACATCAGAACCACAATGACCATAAGCATGTGTACATGCTTCATTGTATACCAGGTGATTAACTTTTACCATGTGAACATGCTTCCTAAACACGACCAAGTTTAAACCAGGTCGAGACTAGAACCAAGAAATGGAGGCTGACAACAAAAATAATGAGGATTTTCAAGAACTGACAGGAATTTGCAACTTTAAAGAGACATGACATATTGTATGTTTGAAACAAACTTGAGCTGCGGCATAGATGATATTTCTGAGTAATATAAACAAGCAAATTCATATTTAATAACACACCTGTTGGTAGCCATTAGAACTTTAATATTTCCTCTAGCATCAAATCCATCAAGCTGATTGACAATTTCAAGCATGGTGCGCTGAACTTCATTGTCGCCACCAACCCCATCATCAAACCGAGCACCACCAATTGCATCAACTTCATCAAAGAAGACAATGCAGGCTTTTTTTGAGCGTGCCATCTATACCGAGAAGATAAGTTAATAAATAGGCCTATGGAAAACCAACAAGTAGAGGCCAAACAGAGACATGGCCTCTCTTGTAAAAATCATAAGAACACAGCAGTTTACTGAGATGCTTCACAACCTGAAAAAGCTTGCGAACCATCCGAGCCCCTTCTCCAACATATTTTTGGACAAGCTCACTTCCGATGACACAAATAAAGCAAGCATCTGTTCTGTTAGCTACTGCTCTAGCTAGTAATGTTTTACCAGTTCCTGGGGGGCCGTAACAGAGAACGCCTTTTGGAGGATCAACACCCAGTTTGACAAACTTCTCTGGATGAAGCATAGGAAGTTCTACAACCTAAAGAAAAGATATGATGCACAAAGAATGTCAATAGATTAATATGGAAGTTGATGACCATGTGAACTTAAAAGCACACCACATTGCAAAATGCCATAACAGATGTAATTAGATTTTCTCCTGGTATAAGTAACATATGTTATATACCCACTGGTAAATAAGTTAACCATAAAAATTATAAAAAGATAAAAGACAAATTCTACGCACTTCTCGCATCTTCTCAATTTGCTCCTTTGTTATACACTAAACTCTAATGTTCCTACTCTGTTCACATTCATGTACGTTTTGATCTCTACAGGATTATCTTATATGTAATGTTAGTGCCATGCATATTTAGTATCAGTGAGTAGCTATCTTCCAAACGATGGCAATAATATCATTGAAATAAGCATCTGCACATTCATTGGTCATATTTGGGACAGATTTTGGCACTTCCTGAGACTACGGGTCATTTTTGTTGGGTGTGAATTTGTTAATCAGGAAATGAACCATTATATCTAACACAAACAGAATGAACCATGTTTTTGAACTAGACCATTGTATTTGTGTTTACAAATGGATCTGTTTTCTGTTAAGTTTCAACAGTTAGGATTTAGTTCTGTTCACTCCTGGGTGACCTCTCAAGAGTTATTTGTACTTTCTCAAGTTATAGATCGATCTTGAACACATGATGGTGCTTGAAGTTGCTCTTGATGTTGGTTAGATATTGATGACAAGTTTATCTAGGATTTGCCTTTACATTCTTGATATAAAAGCGTTAAAATTATTCATGGTAACTCTAATTATTTTGTCTACAGATTACAAATTACTTGGAGCAACGGTGTTACAAAGAACTGCGAAATGGACAATTCAATTCAGCAAAAGCTGTGCCATGCATTTATAGGAAATTGTTAGCCTCATGTAAGGAGCAAATGTAAGTTTATTATGCTTCTCTTAGAATGTGGAAGTAAAATGCATAATTTGTTGTACAATAAGCTTTGCTTAAAGCTTCATAATTCTGCATTTGCAAGTTACTGGAATTTTGTTCATTCTTTTCTAGTTGTCCGTTATGTGACTTGCTTGTTGAATCTAATTCTGTTGCTAGCTGTACTTGGTATGTGCTTTTTGAGTCAAAGGCGAAAAACTGCTAACTTATATCATTAAGTTAGTGAAAGAAGTACACAGAATAACAGAAGGAAAACAGAAAGGAGAAAAATTTCAAATCAGAAAATTTTCAAATCAGTCTCTCTCAAAGTTGAAGATTGCTTGCAAATCATCAAAAAAGCAAGTAATTCATGACAGATTTCTTGACTCTTGATGGAGAAAACATTTGATGACATTGGCATGGGTAAAAGTTCCTTAATTTCTCTTCTAAACATCCTCTTAGGCTGTTGTTTCTTTCTCTTCACGTCCTTTAAGAAACCAATATAAATAAATCATTCCAGCACCACTTGCATTCTTTGTCAAGATTGACCTTTTTCCTATCAGCATAGGCACTGAGTGCATTTGAGAGTCCTTAGATATTCCTAGCTGATATTACATAGTATGAGACTTTTGCATAAGGACAACGATGTAGTATATGAAACAAGTTCTATTTACATTTCCACACTATCAGAAAGTAGCATGATATATTTAACACTTCACTAGAACTATTTTTTGTAGCATGTTGCGGAGGAAATTACACCTCAACTTCAAATAAGAACAAAAAATAAAACATCTCATTAGGAGTTCCTCTATGGTAGATTTCTTCACTAGAAAGGTATACCAAGTATGTGTAAGGATCATAAAGTTATTCTTGGTGAGAGCTTGTTGATTATGATGATTCAACGTAGATTGATGGTATTAGATATTTGTTGTCGAATGTGAAAGGGGAAAAAGTTAATAGAAAAATTTACTAGGATTAGATGGTGGATTTTTAAGGACAATAATGTAAGATTTTTCAAGTATAGAATGGAAATTAGAAGGATTGGAACTTAGATGGACATAATATGAAGATTATGTGGATTGTATTGGCTAATAAGGTTAGGATCAGAATGAAGGGCATTCTTGGGGAATTTAAAGACAGAAATGACTTTAAGAGTGAGTTGACAGTAGTATGAGAAAGTTCAAAAAACAATTATTACTAAGAGATCTTGATAATTTTATTTAAGTTGATTATGTTTTTATCATCATCTATAACACCAGAAATTTCACTGATATGTTGGATGCAACTTGATATAGATAAAAGTGAATGTATGATATTTTTTCTATGCATTTAATTTTCAAGTTTTAAATTTGTCTATCATGCATAAACCCTGGTAGTTTATAGAGTCTTGTGCTCAATTTATTGACATGAATTCTAAGTGTTTCTAGATTTTAGGTCGAGGTCCGTATCTGAGTTATTTGGCTTCAGTCAATCTTTTAAATCTCTCACTTTCACTTGATTGCACATAGGCCATTGTATGCTACAAGCTTGTTGAGCATTGTGCGAACTCTACTTGATCAAACACAGCAAGATGAGATGCGCATTCTTGGTTGTCTAACGCTTGTTGACTTCCTTAACAATCAGGTAACTTATTTGGTGTTCTGTATGGTCTTCCATTTCTCACATTTTGACATTTACATCTAAGTGAAGGAGCTGTCCTATGATATTTTAAGAAACCTTACTTCAGTGAAACATCACAGTAAATGCATTCTTAACATTGTTATTATATGTTATTTCATGGTACAAGGGCATCTTTATACGTTTTTCTAGCATAATAAAATTCTTTTTTGTGCTGGTCAGCATGCCCCAGTGTTGGCATGTACAAGCCAAAAAATCAGCCTATGTGTTGGCACCTCTGGTATGGATGACATGCCGGGTACCAATACATAATGTCATGATAAATATGCTGACGTGCTGATCGGCAGGTGTAATCCTTGTTCAAAATTCAAAAGACCAGCAAAACAAATTGAATATAACATAAAATGGATGGAAGGCATTTTGCAAGGGACAAATGTCTATTCAATCAGCAGATCATTGGTTTCATGTGATTGGTATAAATGCAAGCAGGAAATGTTTTAATTAAAATATGATTCTCAAATTCAGATTACTTAATGTAAAGTGCAATGGGAGATAGCTTGCCAGATTACTCATTGGTTTCAGGAGGTCTTTTTCATCTCTTATTCTAAATTATTTGAAAAATCTAGATAATATAAACATCTCATCTCCTACTTAATCTTTGAACTGGCTAGTGACCACAAAATATTGCTCTCGGGCTTCCATGGTACAATTTGAACTGACTAGTTACCATGAAATGGTGCTCTTGGGTTTCCATCCTTCCTGTGGACAATACTGCAAGAGCTTGCTCTTCAAAAAGACTGTCTTCCCCCTGCTTCCTAAGGATGAAATCCCTTATTAAGCATTGTGACAATTCTCTAGTTGGTTGACTTCCTTCCATCTTAGATTACGATGAAAACCACTTAAGATTACAATGTTTTTTCTCATTTTCTGCTTCTTCCTATCGTATACTTTTCCTTTCTTTTCTTCATTTTCTCCTGCCAGCTTCCTTTGTTGGCAGGGTGGTATGCCAATTGCCCATGTCAACTACATGAACCAGGTTTGTTCACTAGCTGGACAGGTGTGTTACAAGTCTTTGCTTGGTTTAAACAGCCACAGTTACCTCAAAGAACATCTTGTTCGTTCCGTTATGGTCTATATGTCTGGTGAGACTTCTTGAAGCTCCTGGTTGGGTCTGTCCTTAAAACATGTTCAAATATCTCAGCATGTATGTATTATTCACTAAAGTTTACTGGCACAAAAGTTTGGTTCTACTGCTTCCAGAAATAATTTAAGAAATAATAATTCTCCATTCTGTAAGTTTCTTAGTTTTCTGTGCAATAAAATTTAACTCACGAGATGCACCTAATTGCCCCTTTGTGGTTTGCTTTTTTGATAGGTGGACAGCACATACATGTTCAGTGTAGAGGGTTTCATACCAAAGCTTTGCCAACTTGGTCAAGAAATAGGGGAAGATGATAGGGGACTATGTCTGCGGTCAGCAGGGCTGCAAGCTCTTGCATCAATGGTACAGTGTTTGCATATTGGTTCTACAGAGTGCATATCAGTGGTTGATTTAATTGTTATACCTACATTATTGTATTCCACTATCAATTTGGTACAAGATCACTATAAAATTTATTAAGTTGTTTGAATCTACTGTCTCCTTGTAAATCCATGATTCATTGTATTAAGATTTGGCTTAGAAAGATTGACAATGTGGAACAATGTGTATTACCATTATATGATGCTGCTGGTAGTTTCTTTATCATAGATGCTGTAGTTTACCTGGGCATATAGTTAATAAAGTTCAGATTAAGAAACATGAAGTTGGTCTACAATAACTATAGTCCAGATTCCTCAATGAAAATCTAGGTTCCAAAACCATATAGTGGGAAAAGTTGCACTGTTGTTGCTCATTTTTACTGCAGTGCATTAAATTTTTGTAATTAAAGTAATTACATCCAATAATCTCTCTTTCTCAAAATACTTGCATCAGTTTTGTCTTTTCACATGCAGGTGCTTTTCATGGGTGAATACTCGCATATCTCAATGAACTTTGATGATGTAAGTTCTCTTTTCTATATTTCTTGTGTTGTGACCTCAATGTTGAAATCCAGATTAATATTACTATGTCCAAGTTTACAATACTACAGTACTTGTATCTAAAAGGTAATTTCATTTTCAGCTTTTACCAATTTAGATATTCATATGTACATTTGTTGCCTGGTGTATGTCTGGTGTCCTACATTTCAGGAACATTCTCCACTCTAACATTGCATGAAATGCTTATATTAGCTAAGTGTGTAGTAGATACATAATGCGTATTCATATTTCAGGCAATTGATTATGGAATGAGTAGTTTGGGTAACTATTTTCTTAAGACGTTACTTTTGTCAATCAAAATTTGAACTTCTGACCAACATTTGCAATACCACCCGGTATGGTTTGGTACGGATGGTAGTTACTTGTATGATAGGTTTACCAGTACACGGATGAGTGTAAACCAGGCGGTATGCATGGTATAGGACTTGTACTAGGCAGTAGAAGCCATATGCCATCCTATACTGCCTTGTATAGGGTGTACATGCTCTGTACTGAGGGGTTCTTGTTTTTTTATCTTTTTTATATTTTTATCTTTTTTTATAGTTTGTATCAACGTAACATTCGGTCCATTGGTATGGACTGATATTGTACCTATCCGAGCTTTGGCTGGTACAGTGCCAGTAAATGAAATTTCTAACCTTGCCTCTCACTATTCTCAAGAAACAGAATTGGTTTTTCTGGACTAATGATTCAAGTAATCCATGTGCTTGACAGTGGAGAGGTATTGAAACGCTTTTGGGCCTCTCTTTTCCTTTTTAGACTAAGTTTTTGGGCTGGCGGACAAGGAGCGCTATGCCAATTGACACATGTTGGCATGGTGGAAATGTATTACAGTGGAGAGGTATCAATAGGCTTTTTGCCTATCTGTGCTGGAGAGGTTGGCATCTGAGCTAGGCTAATATTTTTGGCCTATCCAACTGGCATAGGGATGTGTCAGCTGGCATATAAGTAAAGCTGTGTTAGACTTGAAAGGTGTTGGCAGACCTCTGTGCCAAAAAAGTCAGTACACAGGAATCTCGGTATCTAAATGATTGGCAATCATAAACAATTGTAGTTGTCCAGATCTTCTGGCACTTAAGGAATAATACTTTGTCAAAGAATACCAGTGTCTCTTCATACCTCGGTCATTGAAGATAAACAAAGTCAGAACGAGGACTGTCATATAACCTGATGAACTTGCAGCACCGTAGAAGAATCATTACCAATGGCATGATTTTAGGTGTCTGATACATCTTCTCTTGCAACAAGGTAGAAACCAAGATCATTTGAACCATTAGCTAGGAGGATCGTTTGTCCACCCATAGGAGAAAACACCCTTCTCCATTTACGCAAACCAGTATAAGTTGGCATGAGTGGTATAATGTTTTGTACAGTTATCTAAAATGTGTAATGTTTTGGGTTGTGGTAAGGTTGGGAGTGCGAGGATCGGATGTGCCACTAAGCTCATGGTAAGTCAGAACTTGGAATGTTTCCATGTGTTTAATAGACAAGGTGCCTGGCACTCTTCAAAATTGGTTTATAGTACACGAGGGGAAAGTGTTTGGTTTCTTATTTTGGGCCATGATAGATATTGAATCAATTATTTCGGTTGCTTTTGATGTTGTATAGTCTTTTGGTATTTATTGACAGCTAGTAACACCTGAAAGCTATGAATTTATTGACAATTTCTGTTGTTCAGTGTTCTTTTGTATTTAGCTTAGAAGATTCTGCAGTAGGAATATCTATATGGATTTTGTTTGTCAAGAGTTTGCTTTTACTATAGTGGATCCCCAACCTTGACAATCTGAAATATGTATCATTTTGTTCTAATATATAACAGTGTTATGAATTGGTATGCAAAAGGCATAACATGGTTCTGAAGGGTTAGGGCTATATCTATGGTTTCACACCACCAATTCATATGGTTAACCTAACATGTCAACTGAGTTTAGTCTATGATAAAGATTTATGAACCATTTTCCTAACAAGTTTTAGATCATATATCTAAAATGAAAATTTGGATTCATCATTTTCATCAGTCATTTCATAATATTTTAATACATGATGGTTGAAGAAACTATAGTATCTTAGAGATGGAAAAGGACTTCATATGCAATGCATATCTCAGCACTAAGAAATAGAGCCGATGCGACACATTTCTTTTAAAGCCATTAATTGCTAGCTGTTTTAAGTCACACATGAAACATTGGTTGCCCATGCTAATTATGACAACATGCTCCACAAGTGAAGCTATTGCTTGTCTCTCAAACTTTGACATGTATTTGGTAATATTCTTCTGTGCTAAGAAACTGCCTAGTGTTTGAATGATATATATTGCTTGATGGCTTCCTAATGCTAGTTTTTGGGTTTAAGCATTTATGCCACATGTTACAAACATATTTTATACAAATTCTTGTATTAGTAGAATGTTTGGTTTGTTTGTGTTTAGTGTCATAGCAACTCTGTCAGTTTCTTCATCTGGACTGTGATACACCTAGATGGTTACCACATATGCATCAATATGGAAAGATTTTCAACCTTTTTTATGGAGTCAACCATATAGTTGGATTTTGGACTACCTTGACAGCATTAGGCGAGGAAGATTGTAACACCCTAGTAGTTATACATGGTGAGATGGGCAATGTTTAGATTGATATATATATGACTTGATGGGTTTACTAATAACATTTTGGCCTTGGCATTTTATGCCTCATGATTAAGATGTTCCAATTTCCAAATAGGTGATTGGATTATAGACATTTGGTTTATACATTTTTGCTAATTATCCTACCAGAAATGCTTAATTTTCTTTGTTTGTTTGTTGGTTTTTATTTTTATTTTTTATTATAAACAGATTGTGTCAGTGATATTGGATAATTATGAAGCTCATCAAAGAGGCTTAGGGAACAGTAAGCAAGATTTTGAGTGCAATGAACATCAGAATCATTGGGTGGAAGAAGTTGTCAGGGCAGAAGATAATGTCTCGTCTTTCCAAGACTCCTGGAAGAAGGTTCTCTCAGTACATCAGATCACAACTACTGAATTTGATGCCACAGTGTGAGAACTTGTGTTGATTTGATTCTCTTTATGGAACATGGCCACTTTCTTCTTCTTAATTCTTACATCTTCATTTGTAAGCAGGGACACCTCAAAAAGCCCTACATACTGGTCCAAAGTTTGCTTGCAGAACATGGCTAAACCTGCCAAAGAGGCGACTACTGTAAGGCGTGTTTTGGAGCCTCTTTTCCGTAAACTTGATAGTGGGAAATATTGGTCTCCTGAGAAAGGAATTGCTTGTTCTGTGTTATCTGAAATTCAGCTTCTAATGGAGAATACAGGTGAGCTGTGCTGTTTGTATTCTTCTTTGTTTGTGAGGCTTTTTTTAATTTAGCAATTACCTAATTTTTCCAATAATCTAATATGGCCCACCTTTTTTCAGGACAAAATAGTGATCTGCTGATATCTACCTTAATCAAGCACATAGATCATAAGAGTATAAGCAAGCAACTTATCACACAGGTCAATATTATTAATGTAGCTAGGCATCTTACGCAGCAGGCTAAGTTCCAAGGCTCACTATCTATTATGACTTCTATAAGCGAATTGATGAGGCATTTGCGTAAATGCTTGCAATGTTCAATGGAAGTGTCAAATCAGGGTGATCTTGATGTTGAAAAGTGGAACTCTGTCCTTCATTTTTCCTTGGAAGAGTGTCTCGTACAATTAGCAAATAAGGTTCTTTCATCTTCCAAATTCATAGATGAGTTTTGAATTAGATTTCTCAACATAAGATATTTTGGTTGCTCTTTAAGATTTAATCATTGGCAGCCATTGGGCTTTGGGCTTTTTCTCGCATTCTTGATGCACTGGTACTTGATTAACAGGTTGGGGATGTTGAACCTATTATTGGCATCATGGCTGTCCTGCTGGAAAATATTCCTACTGCTACTACTGTAGCCAGGGCAACAATTTCTTCTGTTTATCGCACTACTCAGCTAGTTTCTTCAATCCGTAACTTGTCATATCAAAAGAAGGTAACATCTTATTTTTGCTCTTTGTAATTTCCAATGTTATATGGAGAAAAAATGTTGCTATTTCTGTTTCAAGTTTATCACCTTTGCATTTATAATGCAGGCTTTTCCAGAAGCTCTATTTCACCAGCTGCTCTTAGCAATGACACACCCTGATCATGAAACAAGAGTCGGCTCCCATCGCATCTTTTCTGCTATTCTTGTGCCCACAATTGTTTGTCCTTGGTCAATTCCAATTATTCCACTTGCTTTTAATGGATATGATCCAGAAGGAACAATTCTGGTAGCTCTCTCAGGTTTTGCTCCTTCAGGAATCATAATGGAGAAGTTCACACACAAGAGTTCCTTTGGGAATGGATCCCTAGATAATACAAAGGAATTAGGTGATGCAATGAGAAACAGGATGCAGGACAGATCACAAAAGTCTAATGCAAGCTTTAAGCAAAATTTAGTTCACCCGTCTCCGAGTGAGAGTCAGAGCACTGTGTTTTCTCACCTATCTGCAGTGAATGATGGAAAAGCCATCAACAGATTTGGAGAAGTAGGGCACTTCTAGGCACTAATAATGACATTTTACTATCTCATTTGTTATTTGATGGTTATTCTTACTTCAATATGATTTCTGTAATATATTGCTCTCTTACATAGGAGTTGATCTTTATGCGATTGAGTAGCCACCAAGTGGGTCTTCTGCTCTCATCAATATGGGTCCAGGCAACATCACCAGAAAATACTCCTTCAAATTATGAGGCACTGGCACATACTTACAGTCTAACTTTATTATTTTCTCGAGCCAAGGTGAGTTTCTCTTGGACAAGTTTCTTATGACTGATGAATAATATTCAATGATTTCTTTACCATGTCTAAACAATTTGAATAACATCTGTTCTGGGCAAATTGTCCTATGCTGTTTGGAAAATTTTGCCTGTGTATAATTCTCAGATGTCTACTGAGCCCAAATAGTTGGGAGACCTAACAGCTTGTATTGTTGTACCTTAGACCTGGCATTCTTAATTTTCACTGAATTCATTGTCACCTTCATTGTTTTTATAGTCCATATTTCTGCTATCTGTCTACCTGAGCACTTAGACTCAGATCAGCAGTCCAATATGCAGATGGGGGCATTACACCAGGATACAGCTGTATCCTTCAAGCATAACCAACTTAGTTTTTGATCCAATAGTGTGCCATCCTAGCAATTATCAACAATATGAGAATATATCAAATTAAGAAACTATGATGGTACCGGGACGTAGGGGAAGAGGTGGATGAGCAAGAGGAGACCAATACTTGCGCAGTGGCTGCGGATGGTGGTGGGTGCGAGGCTGGCATTTAGAGAGAGAGGGGATTTAACTCTAATAAAAAGAAGAGCCTAAGCTTAGATTGGACCACCCAAAACTAGCTGGTTTATGTGCTGGTTCAATGTCAGACTAAATACTGCCAGATATGGACAGGTTTGGAAAGTATTTAGAATCCTACCTCTTATATCCTTCGTTGATCTTAAGATTCCTGTAATCACTTGACGATTTGCTCAATCTGGGTTCTATTTTTTGGTCAGACCGTTGTCTTAAATATCTTTGAAACATATCAGCGATCTCTAAGTTCCTGTAAGCACTTGATGCCTATGTAATTTAATGAAGGAGAAGTTGTTTATAGGTCTTATGTCTTGTCTAGTTCCAGGTAAAGTCAGATACCTTTTTTTCTTTTACTTTTGTAGAATGTGATTTGTGGTGGTTATTGTCCATGCATTTAGAATAATAGACTTGCTTTTATGTTACTTATTGATGCACTAGTTTGAAAGTTTATTTGTCCTTTTAGATGGGAGATTGTGGAATTCCAAGAATCATAAGAAGGGAAATGTTGTTCCATGAATACTCATTATTACAAGGTCATATTAGTCGGGCTTGGATCGTAAAATATTATATGCTGGGTCCACGAAGATAATTTAACAACATTTATTTTGATAAATGAAGGTTTCATTAGGCCTTGATACTTTTCTTCTCTAAGTTATTTCTGCTTTCTTCTTTTTCTTGTTATTCTCCTTTTTGCATCATTTTCTGTTGGAGAATAAATTAGAAGATCACTACTTTTTTTCCATAATTTTGTTATTTTTCATAAATAACCACTCATCTTTTAATGTATCTTGTTAATATATAACAGAATTCTCAATTTTGATGTGTACCGCTCGATACGGGTGGTACATACCGGTTCGAGAGGATATCGGTATGTGGACCGCCCTCCATCGAGTAGTACCAGTGTTTTGATCGGTATCGAGGCGTACTGGTTGGGTACGCCCTGGTGTGGTAGGTGAAGGTATTTTTGAGGTTTTAGGATGTACCATCAATAAGTCTTGGCATACCGACGGTACATACTGGTATGTACCGTACCAAGAAGAGCTTGGTACGTCGATATGGATCGGTATTCAAAACCCTGGTTTATATCAGATTAGATCTTCCACTTATTAGTTCTGGCACTATACACTATATATTGCCTTTCAATATTATTCTCAAATAAAATTGCAAATTTGTAGTATGTTTAATCAAAGTTTACAATTTTGATCCATACCGATTTACCGACCAATGGTCGGTATGGTATGTACCGAGGCGTACCAACGATACGCCCAAAAACATAAAAAATAACTCCAGAAATACCTAAAAAATAGAAAAAGTTAGATTAAGATTTTTAAGGTGGAAGTAAATATAAATTCAGTACAATTTTAGTGAATATAATCTAAATTAGGAAAGAATAATGACGGTAACGGTTGAAATCCGATCGTTACTGACCGGTACAGGTCAGCAACAGTCAGATTTCGACCGTTACCGCCTGGTACTAACCCCGTATCGCCTGTTATGGGGCCAGGTCATGGTACTACGCAGTAGAGGGCGGTCTGTGTACCGGTTTTCTATCGGACCGCCCTTTGCCATTGTTTGCTGGACTCCCTGTGGCCAACTAGTAAGGTCTGACCAATGGCTGGTCAGATCACACAGAGAGATAGTTAATGTGAATTAGTCATGCATTGTCATTCACCTGCTAGTGTACTTGAGAGGAAAACTGAAGAGAAGTCATCTAATGAGTAATAGGTATCTTATGTCTGAAGAAGGCAGGACGTTTTCAAAATGCACAGAAACTAAGGAGTTTTAGCTGATATGACTGAGTTTTTGACTGAACAGGCTGGTCTGCCCCTATTAGCATGCCTATATTAGTGGAGGTATGCCTGGTTCACACCAAAAGACAAATTCCTGGTTTTTGAACATTATAGATAAATGGTTTTTATTGTTTGACAAGCTGAAGCACTGACCAACTGTCTTTTATACTTCATTGAATTTGTGTTATTATTCTTTTGAAATTTCATTACTTATTTTCAAATGTGAGTCATGACTTGGAAAAGCGGAAACTGCAAATGTTGGATACTACATGAAATCAATTTTATGTTACATCTTTCAACCAATTACTATGTAATATCACTATATCAGCACTCCTGTTCTAAGAACATTTATACTGTTATCTTCTTACTCCTTTTTTCCAGTGATTAAACTTTTCTTTTCCATATTTGCTTAACGCTTCCATGTACTCTTGTCAGAACTCAAGCCATGTGGCCCTGGTCCGTTGTTTTCAGTTAGCGTTCTCTCTGAGGAGGATGGCTGTAGACCATGAAAGTGAGTTCCTTGATCATTATGCTACTTGTTAGTTTCCAGTATGATCACTATGCTTTTGGTGATGCAGTGCATATTAGGTTTTTCATGCTAGTTGGAATTGTAGCTTATTCATTACTAGTGAATCTCATTTTCACATGTTTATGGTTGATTCACTTAATTTTGTTGGGAAAAAAATTATATGAACATTTTTGTCTTGTCAAGAGTCATCCTTCTGATCAGGAATCATGTAAATATTGGCTGTTTCAAGTTGAGAAAATGGTTCCATATCATGTGTCAACATATTCAAACTTTGTGAATATCTGGATAAGTTTTGGTGGTTACCTTATCATTGACAGGATACAAAATTTAAACATATAAAATTTCCAAGGTAGGATGAAGTCAGGATTTCATCTTATGTGGGTTGATGGATATATGCTTATGAATATCATCCAACACTATATACAAGATAGGAATGTATTTATTCCTTAATGAATTTCGAACTATAGAGCAAGGTTCACAATCTTGTACCATACCGGAGCTCGGTACGATATAGTATGGGCGTACCAAGCGGTATGCCAGGGCATACCGTTCGGTAGGCTTATATATATATAACATCAAAAATTTAGAAAAAAGAGGTGACCTCGTTTTCTTCTCCTTATGTGGATGAGGAGAAGACTCGACAATGTCATCAAGGTCTCCTCCTTTCCTCATCAGTTTAGACGAGGAGAAGGCGATCAGGAGAAGACGACGATGAAGAAGCCATCGCCTCGTGAGGTTCTCCGCATCTGCGGCACCGTCCGAGGCAAGGATGCAGTTTCAAATCTTACCTCGGACTTCTCCCTCTCTATTTCTTCTTCCTTGCTTCTTTTTCCCTCACCGTAGCCAGGTTAATATCGCTCGGTAGAGGGCGGCGACGGTCAAAATCGACCGTTACTGACCCGTTTCGGACAGTAACAGGGCGGAAACAGCCTCGTATCTCTGATATGGGTTTAGGTCAAGGGTACCGCCTGGTAGCGGGGGGTCCGCATACCGGTCTACTGACAGACCAGTACATACCGCCCATACCAGGCGGTAAGATTCGAAACTGCATAACCTTGCTATAGTGGCATTAACATTGTACCAGTCCTTTTTTTATATATGTGCTAGGACTATACAAAAGAACAGTCAATATAAATTTGTGGCTTTATGATGCTATTGGTCATTAGTTGCTCATACTTATGCTGCCTTCCTGGTTGGTATGTACTATGGCATTTGCTTCTAGGTTAATATCAGTACAATGTCAAGTACAGGGCACAAACAACTTGATTTGCAACTAGGGCATGATGAGGCACAGGTGACAAGTATACGCCGGTTCATTATAATGGATTTGTGTTGCAACAAGATAATAGATGCTTGATTATGTGCTAACTTGTACCATCTCAAACTTTGCATTTTTACAGTATCATTGTGTGACATTGACTCAATTGTGTTGTTATTGATGGCTGCATTGCTAGACCATGCAAGTCAAGTAGGTCAAAATTGGAATGTCTTTGCTATGTAGTAGGTGGGCTTCGATGCATGAACTGTCAAATTCTCTCATGCAGTCAGTCCTGAGCTCAGATAAAGGAGGAAGAATGCTTAGGTAACTAGTGACCAGCATACAACCTTTTTTTTTAAAAAAAAATTAATGGATCTATAGGGGAAAGGATTCATGCGGCCAATTCCGAATAGTTGAAACTACAACTTGTTAAGTATTATGCAGATTTATTCCAATATAATTTAGGTTTGGTTTGGGTAAGTCATTAAGATATTAGGACTCAGGTTTGGTTTGGTCTAAAACTTTTCATTCTTAGATTAATTCATAGTCCTAGAAGAACCAATCCAAAACGAAACTATTTCTTTCAAAACCTAAGAATGAAAAGTTTTAGCCCATACGTTCGTTTAGTTTGGATTTGAATCCTTTCATAAATATGACGGATTGTTGAGCTATATGTCTTGCTATGCCACGGTGCCTTTCTTCTTTATTGAGCTTCTTTGGTTTCACCATGTGTTCTCTTCTCCTTGCATTTTTACTGACAATTACTTGGGTTTTGTAACAGCATCTAAAGGTTCTCTTTCCTCTTCTTCACTAGTGTAGTTTCTAGTTCTCTCAAACTCTTTACCATATCTGTGTATGCCTTTCTCTTGCTGTATTGATATGAAATGTCGTTAGATCTTGTTCGATTCTTATAATTTCTTATAATATCTAAAACATTTTAGATATTATCATATTTTTTCCTATTGAAAGGACCTACAAGGAATTTGTTGTTCTGAATTCTGATGAACATGCAAAATAAATCTGGAAACGATTATCAATATATGGAGGAAAGTGATGTATGATACATTTGAAAATAATTTCTAATTAATTTTTGAGTTACACAAAGGCTAAAGACAGTGGTTATTGTTGGAGTGGGTATCATTTAAGCTGAACAGATATGGAAGTCTCGTGTCATGGCCTGGATTGTGGTTGGGATGCAACAATCATCAAGTCATAGTTTAGTTAGTTTAGTATATAGTAACTAAGTATTTCTAGCAAGGGAAAGCCTTCTAATATAATTTTGTTAGTTTAGTTAGGATAAAGTTTTTATCAATATATTTATTGTTCTTTTCTTGAATTGGCTTGGCATGACATGACGTAGCAAGACAAGCAGCATATGTATGTCGGTTTCTCGATTTACATGGCACCTTAGAACATTATCATTTCCAACAATAGCTAGAGCATATTAATAAGATTAACTATGAACCTTTTGTGGCTTTCTACCAGAATGAGCTTTGGTTATATACCTGGTAGTTAAGTTGTTTATCTAACATTTACACACTGATTTCTGCTTTGTTCTTTTCTCAAACTTCTTGTTCATGCAACCACCACAGCGTTGATTTTTTGTCCTTTTGCTTTGAGTTGTATAAATCAGTGTTTCATAATTCGTCAGTATTCATACAATAAATATCTTTGACTTTTGTGGCCAATGGCATGGAATATCTGGTGATTTTTACTGGAAAACAATTTAAACATCTGGGAAATTGTACAGCAAGTCTAAAAGAGAAGTGTTTGTTGTATTATGTTCTTGTTTACTTGTGCACAGTATGCTAGTTATATCTAGAAACCAAAACTAGTACATGCAGTTTGTTGAGGAAAGATGGAGTCTTAGTCTAAGAGGAGTTCAAATCATTTTCTTCATCTCGATTTAACATTATATGCTTGCCACACAACTGAGCATTCAACATCAGGAAATTCCTGTGTATTGAATGCCCATGATTATCGTGTTGCGAGTATTCTGCAACATTTTTTTCCATGTCATATTTGAATCTCTTCATTCTTCTGCAGAAAAATGCTTTTTATATGTTGTGTGCCCCATGTGGTAGGACTTTTGATACCCACATCATGAAAGTGCCTACAAGCCATATCTTTTCTGGTTCTAACCTATCACTAGTATTGAAGACTCTTTGCAGCCTTCTCGTAGAAGATGTTTGTATACCTTGGCATCCTCCATGCTTATATTTTCTGCGAAGGCCGGTGATCTGCCAGAAGTAGTTACTTCTGTTATATTGATGGGTAGGATGGTACGTAATTTTGTGACAGTTATGCACTAATATGTATATATTCTACAGGATAGGATTTGATAGGTTTTCACTATGTTCTCTTTCTCTGTTTGGAATCCAAATGTGTAATCATGTTACAGGTAGATCCACACCTTCAACTAATTGAAGATAGGTGGCTGCAAGAAACCTATTTAGGATCTTCCAGTTGTGTTTATGGCTCTGAGGAAGATGATGTTGCTGCAATGGAGTTCCTTGAGAAATTAGAAAAGGATGATGAGCAACTAAAACAATCTGTCATTTCCCAAGTAATGAAGAAATTTGAGAAGCTACCTGAGGTAAATCCATGTATATGCACATGCTATCAGCTTGTTGACAAATTCTTATTTACTGAACTTTTACTTACAAATGTGTTCCATTTTAAGTCAATGAAATTGATAGGAAAATAAAAGTTTTATTAATGATATTGCAGGAAAAACTACTTTCTTTAAGAGAGCAGCTCTTGCAAGAATTTTCACCGGATGATGCGCTGCCACTTGGTGCTCCATTGTTCATGGAGACACCTTATCCATGTTCACCTCTTGAACAACAGGGATGTCAAACATGTGATGAGGTACCATTTTTCCGATTTAGTTGTCCATCAGAAGTCGCACTATTTTCTGGCATCCTATCTTTGGATGGTCTTTTTCTGTACAGGTCATGACTCCTATGTTTTTGGAGGATGGAGACAACTTGTCAGAAGCATTCAGAAGTCAATGGGATCGGAAGATGTCAGAGTCTATGAATAATTTTGATGTCCTAAGTGTTAATCAATTGATTGAATCGGTATGTATAACTTTCTAAATCTAGCATGAGCAATATATTAATCATATTATAATGAACAATAATTTGCCCAGACTCAATCAGGTCAGCTAACATTTTAAGTCCGATGTGCTTTCTGTGTAAACTGATAGCAGAACCACATGAGGTTTTGCTGTATCAACCGTGATGCTATTAGTGACTAGGTTCTAACACGTGATCATAATATGCATAACCTTCAAGAATCAGGACTGCCATGAAAATGTCCATCTAGTTCAGTTTACTTTAGTTTCTTCTCTTGTTCAACTTTTCTTACAAGCTTGATACCAATTAGAACCTAAATCACACATGGCATATCGATCATGTTTCTAACATGATGGGGCTTGCATAAAATATCATTCGGATATCATAAAAAGTTCAATAAATATTATCACTCAAGTATTACGAACTTCTTGCTTAATATAATCCTAAAAGGTCAATGTTGCAGATAATTGTTCTGATTATTTTTTTGTTTACTTAAGATTCACAAGTGACTAGAGAGTTTCTTCTGCTTATTTGTTCCAAGAGACTGAGAAACTCTTGATAGTGATTTACAGCTTGGATAATGCCATTCGCATTGTCTACTGAAACATACTAATGATTATTCTCCAAGTTCCGCGCAGTCAGGATGGCTATTCTTGTTGCAGGTTATTGAAACAGCACGACAAGTTGCTAGTTTGCCAACTTCAACAATCCCAGTACCTTATGACCAAATGAAAAGCCAATGTGAAGCCCTCGTGATCGGGAAACAGCAGAAGATGTCCGTGCTCCAAAGCTTCAAGCATCAGCAAGTAGACTGGAGAGTCGTGCCCGAAGAGAACTATGTTGATTCGGTAGATGCTCACCAGGTAAGTTTACCTCAAAATTTCAGATTAGCTTACTCATCGCTTAGTGGTCAAATGACAACGATATTGTCTCTGCATCCCTCGTGGTCTTGTACCAGACACCGCATTTTCCGGAATCAATGTTAAGCTTGGATGAGAAGGAGCACGTACGACGTAGCAATTCACTGTCGAGTGAGTCTGAGCAGTCATTCAGGCTGCCACCTGCAAGCCCATACGACAAATTCTTGAAAGCTGCTGGCTGTTGAGCAGATCCACTAATGTTTGTGGGTCGTGATTAGTCTGATCTATAGTGATGTTAAAAGGCTTTCATATAATCTTTTCTTCAATTTTTTTCTCTCAAATTCTGCAACTGTAAAGAAGAGATGCGTGTGACGAAGTGTATATTTCTTTTTTCCCTTTATTCAAATAAAATGTCATTCTCAAAAGCTACACATCATTTCTGTATCCTTGGTGTTGAGGTGCACAAATCTAATGATTCACTTCATTGATACAAAAACCAGTGAAGGGTTCAGGTGATATTATGTTTGCTTTATATCGGTATTCATCTACAATTTTTTTGCAATCTGAAGTTAATTAGCCCATATAAACTAAAAGTGATGTTATTTGCTTTATATCACTTCACATTCTTCCTTCTTTTCAAGAATGCTTTGGAATATCCCTCTCTGAGAAAAGCATGATCAACATGTTTGAGATATTGCCTCAATCATCTATAGCTTTTTTCCCTGAAATCAAATCCAATAATTGCCGATAACATATCGAAAGGCTCAGATTAGCAGCAGTTTGGATGATGAATTCAAGCCACTTGATACCATCATTAAGCTCTGGTGGACTTAAAAAGTGCAGAAGAGAGGCAAGACTGTCAACGTTGTCTCTTGCAATGAATGGAAACATCAAGCCTTCTTTGTTAATATTATATTTACACACACACACAAATATGAGAGTAGCTGTGTTGACACAAAGGTATAGTATTAAACATGAAAAATATATTTATAAATATGATGAAAAATAAGATAGAAAGCTTTTGTGAGCAATGGTGGAGCAAGAGCCATACTATTTGTAATATTATATATTGATCAACATAATATAGCTTTTTTTTTTTTTAATTTCTTTGACATATTTCGAGAAAGAAAAAATTAAATAGTTTTTGGAAGAGAGACAGACATCTAGCAAAGTGTATATTGGATCTCGATTAAGACAAATTACCATGATATTGCATACCCCAATTGTAACATTCCATGATAGTTAGCAAGTAGGTTAAGATTAAGATTTATTTTATAGGTACTATTATTACATTTTAAGTATTTGTAGTTGTGATAACCTATATTTTAAGATAAAATTCATCATATCAATCAGACTATATTTATTAAGATATAGTTGTGATAACCGTTCGAAGGTTACAGAGACTTTATCCGACCACAAGAAGGAGTCATTCTTCAGTAAGGATGTGAGTGGGGCACTGATCTTGACATAATCTTTCACGAATTTTTGGTAGTAGCCTGTGAGTCTAAGGAAGCCGCGTAGTGATTTTACGTTTGTAGGTCTCGACCATCCTTGCATTGCCTCGATCTTTGTCGGGTCTATTGCCACTCCATCTTATGATATAATGTGCCCAAGATACTCCACTTTACGTTGTAAGAAGCTGCATTTTGACTGTTTAACATAAAAAGTATTCTACCGAAGAATCGTTAGAACAGTTCGTAAGTGTTGAAAATGTATATCAAGCGTAGGGTTATACATGAGAATGTCATCAAAGAATACCAATACGAACTTACGTAGAAACCTTCGGAAAATGTCATTCATCAAGCTTTGAAAGGTAGAAGGAGCATTTGTAAGTCTGAAAGGCATTACCAAAAACTCGTAGTGGCAGTTTTCAGAATATCTTCAGTGCATACCCGAATCTGATGGTATCCGGATCGGAGATCCAATTTAGTTAGGACTTAGACTTCTTTTAATTCATCCAAGAGTTCATCTATGATTGGGATAGGATATTTATCCTTGACGGTGATGGCGTTTAGAGCCCGGTAGTCAATGCACATTCGCCAAGTACCATCTTTCTTGCACACTAACAACACTAGTGAGGAGTAAGGGCTGCAACTCGGTCGAATCACCTCGGTGTCAAGCATTTCTTTAATAATATTCTCGATCTCATCCTTCTGCAAGTGAGGATAGTGGTACGATCACAAATTTGCTAGAGGTTTGCTTGGCAAAATAGGAATGCGGTGGTCATATGATCAGTTAGGGGGCTTGGATGACAGTAGAGGGGGCAATAGGCCTCGGCATGGCTGGTCGGGGAGTGACCCTTGTCCTTCGTACCTCGTGGTTCAATCGTACTTCCTAGATACGCGTGAAGGAAATCGCCGCCATAAGAGTGTATGGTTGCCGCGCCTTTACTTCTCGGATTTCTGGCTTTAGGCCCTCAATAAAAGTACCTAAAAGTTGTTTCTCAAACTAATTCTCAGTTTGGTTAGATAAATGCTCAAACCTTGTTTGATATTCTTATATTGTAGAGGTTTGACGAATCTTTACCAATTGTCCGTCAATGTTGTCGAAATCGGTTGGTCCGAAGCGGTTTAGTAGTCTTTCCTTGAATCGCTACAAAGAGAGTCCTCCATAGGTGTGTTCAAACCAATTGTACCATTGAATAACATCTCCCTCAAGGTGTATGGCAGTAATCTCCACCTGTGTAGCGTCGTCGGTTCGGTAGAACCGAAAATAGCGCTCCGCGCGTGAGATCCATTCGATCGGGTCTCCTTCTTCCCGTCTAGGGAAGTCAACCTTCATGCGTGGGTTGTTGAGATCAGAGGTGATGTGGTCATGTTCTTGAGGATCATCTCGCCGATCTGAAGTTTCTCCGTGTTGTGATTTCCTTGGGCTTGACGGTTGGCCAATGCTGAATTCGACGAAAAGGGATCACATCTTCTCTTCCATGTTATTTTCAAAGGCTTCAAGCTTTGCATCGATAGCCTCCTCTGATGCCATAGTATACAGCTCTAGATCTGTAATATTGAGGTCTTTTTTCTATTATCGGGTTAGTGGCATGGGAATTTTGGAGAAGAGGGTAGCTGGTTAGAAGGTGAATCAGTTTGGATGGGAGTAGGCTACGGTTTAGGGCAGATTTGGGTGGCTGTTTGGGTATGGTTTAGGGTAAGGTTTGGAAGGGTTTTTGGTGAGGATGTTAGGGTTTTGAGATGAGGAAAAGAGAGTCCAAAATCTCACGAAAAACATCACTCGAATCTGATAGAATTCAGCGAAAAAAAGTGTTGCAATGTGCTATTCTACTGAACCAGTTTTACGTCAGAGAAACGATGACTTCTCAACATAATTTTCAGAGAAAAGTTTAAGAAAATTATGCAGAAACCCTTGGTTCAGATATTGTTAATACCAGTAAAAAGTTTGACGAAATTTTGGCAGTGTAACAGTAGGGAAATAGGGTAAAAGACGAGAGGCAGATCCTTCATTATGTGTATAACATAAACTTATTATACTTGAGTTACTAAACTTATTGTAACTATAGCTTTGTATTTTTTTTTTCTTTTAATCTTTGTAATATGTTTGCCTCCAACATAGAATATTGGTTGATCTTTTTCTAGTCCTTATCATCAGATGGGAAAGAACCTCAACTTAGTCAATTTTCTGAAAATTTATAATATATATTATGTTAAAAAATATAAGACAATATTATTAAATAAATATTTATAATATAAAGGAAGAGGATGATAGGGACCTCTAGAGATGAGAGAGTAACAAAATTATAAAGATTTTTCTCTTTCATCTTTATAAGAAAAGCATTAAATATTATTGGAAAAAAAATTAAATATCTTTGATGACGAACAAAAAGTTGAAGTCATTTAAGTGGTTCAATAATTTATAGCTAATCAAACCGAGTTAGACTCTTTTCTTTGGCCAAACGGTTTTGTAATTATGATGATTTTTATGAGTTAAATAAATAAAAAAATCTATATCATAGTTCGAGTGACACCAAAATAAAACTTTTTATTATGTTGACATTCCTGAAGTCAAAATGAGACGAGTTTAAAACACTATAACATTTAAAGGACATCTTGTAATTAAATTACTTGTGAAGTAATTTCGAGTTATATTTGAGTTATTGTAGATGAATTTATTTTTATGATTATTTTACTTTTTAATTAGTAATGATCAAAATTATAGTTAAAACTTAAATCCAGGGGCCAGCGAACCGGTCCGGTCCGGTCCGGTTGGATTTACAACTAGGGTCAAAATTCCTCTTTGTAAATTTGATTTAGTCAAAGGACAAACTGAACACAACAGATGTTGACCAGTGGATGCCTTATCAACGGTCATATTAACCGCCTTTTGACTGCTCTTCTTCTTCTTCGTCCTCTTCGGAAATGGTGGGAACGGCTTCCTCCCGCCAAACACGGGAAACCAACCAAAAGCGTCGCCCCTCGCCCTCTTCCCCTCCTCCTCCCTCCTTTCAGAGGAGGAGAGCGGGAGGCGAGAGAGGAGGGAGGCGAATGGGAGGTTGCTACTCTGCTCCATCTTCTAATGGCTCCTTCGGCAACCGGAAGAAGACACCGAGCCTCCACTGCCTACCCTCCTCCTACACCGACGACGATGACGATGACGAGAGAGACCTCGACACCCGTCCCTCCTCACCGCTTTCCATCCTCGACGGCCTTCCTGCCGTCGACTTCCTGCAGCGTTACCGCCTTGGGGACGAGCTGGGGCGGGGGGAGTTCGGCGTGACCCGGCGCTGCAGCGACAACGAGACCGGCGAGACCTTGGCGTGCAAGATCATATCCAAGAGGAAGATCAGGAGCATGGAGGACATGGTCGACGTGCGCCGGGAGGTGGAGATCATGAAGACCCTGTCGGAGCACCCCAACATCGTGAGCCTGAGAGAGGCCTACGAGGACGGCGAGTCTGTTTACCTCATCATGGAGGTATGCGAGGGCGGCGAGCTCTTCGATAGAATCGTGGCAAAGGGCCACTACTCGGAGCGTGCCGCAGCAAACGTTGCTAAGACGATCGTCGAGGTTGTTCAGGTAACAGAGCTGCCATGTTTTCCTAGCTATATTCAACATCGAACTTGTTTGAGTTGTGTTAAGTTCATTTGACTCCTCCAAGAAATGATACTAAAACCCTCTTCAGTATCATTTGCTCAATCCTACATGAGCAAACGAAAGGTTGGTTTTCAGATTCCTTTTCAAGTTGAATGAACTGTTCTTCTGGTAATTCGAGCTCGAGTTCCCGAATGGTTCAAGTTAATTGTGCACATTGAACATTAAGAATTCAGTTTTTGATCTCTGGTACTGCTTTGATCAGCAATTTTTAGTTGAGTAACTTCTCCTGCAGCTGTGCCATAAGCATGGGGTGATACATCGAGACTTGAAGCCTGAAAACTTCTTGTTTGCAAACAATTCAGAAGATTCACCCTTAAAAGCGATCGACTTTGGCCTCTCTGTGTTCTTCGTACCTGGTAGGCATAATTTCCAGTATGATGCCTATCTTGATCTAAAAAATGTAGTGTTATTAGCCTTTTGCTGTATGCATAATTCCAAGTTAACTTGCTGCTATAGGTCAGCGATTCACCGAAGTTGTTGGAAGTCCATATTACATAGCACCTGAAGTCCTCAAAAGAAGCTATGGACCAGAGATAGATGTATGGAGTGCGGGGGTTATTCTTTACATTTTGTTGTGTGGAGTTCCACCTTTTTGGGCAGGTCAACATGGATATCTATTACATTGTCAAAATTGTTTAACTGATACATATAACTTGAATTAACGGAACCGAGCATATCATGAGGACTGATTTAAAATCTATAACCGGCATGTGCTGTTAATTTTTGCAGAAAATGATGAAGGTATCATCCAGTCAATTCTTAACTCTTCTATAGATTTTGAAAGAGAACCCTGGCCAAAGATATCCAGAAATGCAAAGGATCTCGTGCAGCGAATGATAGATCCTAATCCATCAACCAGATTGACAGCTCAGCAAGTTCTTGGTATGGATTTTCTTTTTCTTTTTTTTTCCCTTTTCATCTCAAATAAATTCTAGGAAAGCATAGTTCTACTTAGAGAAGACTACATTTCTGGGGAGTCTCTCTAGCTATCAAAAGGAATTCATGTAATCTTTGTTTGCATGTCTTACCATCATAATCATTTCGCAGATATCTGATTCTGCAAACTAGAAGGTTGTCAAATCACAATACACAAATGGCAAGAATTGCACAATTTTGTGATGTATGGAAATTTTACATGACAGAGTATCAACTAATTTTTGCTCTTGATTTTGCAAAAAAACAAAAAAAAAAGATCATCCTTGGCTTCACCATGCTAACAAGGCTCCCAATGTCTCACTCGGAGAAACTGTGAGAACAAGGCTCCAGCAATTCTCAGTCATGAACAGGTTTAAGAAGAAAGCCTTGAGAGTAAGTGCAAACATTTTAAGGACTTTGCTACTGATCTCAAGTTTAATATTCTTTTCGCTGCTGAAAAGATTTGACATGTCATACATATGATGTGCCACAGGTGGTAGCTGAGCAATTGCCGATAGAAGAAGCAGCAAATATTAAGAAGATTTTCTGTATGATGGACAAGGACAAGAATGGGACTCTAACCTTTGAAGAACTCAAAGAGGGTTTGCACATAATTGGGAATCCTGTTCCGGAACCAGACATTAAGATGTTACTGGAAGTGGTAAGCATTCTTGGTGATTGACATCCAATTTGCATCATGAGTTTGCTATCTCTGATGCTCAAGTTTATGCCACTATAATTATATTTATGCATTTATTATTCATTGAAGTGACCAGAAGGAGAAAAAAAAAGAAGATGGATGAATACTAATGAAACTAGACATGTTTGAACTACTTAACAGCTGAGTTACTATATTAGGGATCTAGACTGTCCATCATGCATCTGAAATTGCACTTGTTTTTAATCAAAATCCATCATTCATTTTTTTCATTAAAGTGGAGCTAGTCTTCATATTCAAAATTTTGCTTTAATTTATGGGTATTTTGACACAACCTTAGTCGCATACACAGAATGACAGCATTATCATGATATTCTTAATATCAAGATATTTGTTACTATAAATCAGGTTATGAATTATGCTTTCAGCAACATACATGAGAGTGAACAGTCTCCCCTACTGCTCATCCTAAGGCCTGATGTACCATCACAACAATCTTCCACTTCTGATGCGAAACTAACCTGGTTGTAACAAATATATAATGGTTATTATAAAAATTTGTCAAAATTAAAGTAGCAGTTGCTGACATTTTCTTTTTGTTTTTGGCACACTACTAGGGGTTCATATGCTATTTGAGAATAAAGCTTAGAGAATCTGGAAGCCATATGTATTCCTTTCGATGCCTTGCTGTGAATAGAATCATTGCATAAATAGTTACAAGCATGTTTTCATAAATGTAAATAAGATTACGGAAAGCTTTCTTGCAGTAAGCATCTAGCGGCTAGATCAACAGTCTGAAAGCTGGTACTGATCTTTGTTTCTGCAATTTCCACTTTCTTGATTGATATTTATAAAGAAACCCTATGTTTTGTTCTTTTCAATAATAAAATTGCATAATTTTATAGCTGACATATTTTAAGCTTATATAGTATACACCACTAGATTTCCTTAAGCTGTTTCAGGTGGTTCTGTTGTCGGTTCTTTAAACTTGTTGTTTGCCAATCTTAAGGTTTACACTTATCTAATTGGAAAATCTTTCTACATGTGTTTCCTTCACTATTATCACTGTCCATCATGCTTGTTTTTCATCTAAAATTATGTTAAGCAAGTTAATCTAGTTGGTATCGGAACTTTTTTGCATTTCTCAGGCTGATGTAGATGGAAATGGCACCCTAGACTGCGAGGAGTTCATGACTGTCTCTGTTCATCTTAAAAAGATAAGCAGTGAGGAGCAATTAACAAAAGCATTCAATTACTTTGACAAAGATGGTAGTGGTTATATTGAGATGGATGAGTTAAGAGAAGCTCTAGTTGAGGGTGATGCACCTACCGAGCAAGTGATATGGGAAATCATATCCGATGTTGACACAGACAAGGTTAGAGATATCATCATATCCATCTGTTGCAAATCTTATACATATCGCGACAGTCCTTTTGCGCACAACAACTAGTAATCCAGAAGTGAACAAAAAGAGCAATAAGGAAAAAAAGCCAAATGATACTTATCAGAATGCGACAAATGCATCATATTCTGCTTATAGGATTTATCTTTCATGTACTCACTAATTTTGTGTGAAAAATGCTTCAGGATGGACGGATTAGCTACAAAGAGTTTGAGTTCATGATGAAATCTGGATCAGACTGGAGGAATGGATCGCGACAGTACTCGAGACAATTGTTTAACAGTCTAACTAACAAGTTGTTCAAAGATGGCTCATTGAAGGAAAATTAAGTCCTGTATTTGAGCGTAGTCTCTCTCTGATATCATCTTGCAATATGGACATGTCTGTGTCAAGTTTTTCATCTTTCATGAGGATGCAGAGGTGTGATTTTCAACTATGTACGACTGCAAACACCAGTTTTTATTCAATAACATGCTTTGTTATAGTCAATTCTTGATATAAATTTACAAGAAGTTGTCAAAATATGAATGTTGACATTGATAATATAATAGTGAAACTTCAAAAACTAACAACTGAGGAGTGATTAAGGAACAGAAAGCTTTCATGTACTGAGTTTGCAGAGATTCTCTGAAATGAAGGATGCTGTGCTGCCTATATTCCATAAAAACCTATGTGATTTCCCTGTGATTCACACAAGCCTCATCAGTATCATGAAATGTCACCAATTCCATCAAAATCTTCAGCTGTATTATCTATCCACCATGATGAGCTACCAACAAAGTGATAGTTTACATCTTACTGCAGCTTCCTTTGCCTTCAGTATCACAGTGCGCATCTATTACAAAATTTACTCTACAAATCCTTTTGTGATTAAAGTCTTCTTCACATATTTTTAGATGCTAATTAATGATTGTAAATCCTTCTTGAATCTATAGACATTTTTACCTTCATGTTGCTCATCAAAATGGAGCTCCCAAGAGCTCTCGATCATACCTTCATATAGTCAAGTTCCTCATTGGGACTTCTCTTGTGTGTGTCGTATTGCCTTGAACTATTCCACCCTGATTCATTACATCATGTTGCCTCTTAGTGACATCTCTATTGCACTTTAATCTTTATGTGATAAACTCGAACTATGATATCTCCTTGTGAGGCCTCTGCTACTCTGATTGTATTCGCTCCCTTGATAATCAACCTTCGTCCACTCACTCTTGGGTCACACATGAATAAAGTATAGTTCTACGATAATCCATCGTCTAGCAGCTCTCGAAGTCTACTGACTTCGCTGTAAGTTGGTACGCTATTATTTGGATCCTGGGCCTATGTCCTGAGCATAATCTCCGCTAAACAAACCTTGCCTTCTAGCAACTCAAATGGTAGCACTACAGTGTATTCTTCAAACGTGTCCACCTCCGTATCCTCTTACCTCGTGTCAAGGTCTTTTTGACTCTTAACTTTTCCTTCACGAGTTGAGTCGCCTTAATCTCTCTTTCAATTGCCTCACTGAGATAAGATGCATATGCCTCGAAGCTCCCTTTAACTTTGGCACCATGTAAGATTAGTTCACTCCAAAATATGAAATTCATGGAACGACATGATCCTGCTCTCACCTCTATAAGAGTTCATGTCCTTGACCTTTGTCCAAGAAAATCTTCACACCTCCACTCCATGTTTTATCTTTTATGTCAACTTCCTTTATATGGCTTCGATATTTCATCAAGTTCCACAAAAGTTACTCCGCTTTTTAATTTACATTGAGATGATGGTGATCCTCGCCCAACATTCAATAGGTTAGCCCTCCGTTGAGTTCTATCTTCACATCAGCTTTAAATGAACTTTCGTTTTAATATTATCTTTAGTCACTCCTCCACTTGAACTCTCAATGTGTCTACTAATGCATTATCTCATGTGAGATCATACAATGACTCGTTATCACTAGCTCGGTCTAGTAAGTTTTTTGGAGCTTCTAATTTGAGATACCTTCATCAACATATGCGATTTGTTGCTCATGAATTCTCCTTTGGAAAATCGAGACTTGTCCCTCTTGGATAATATTCTGTTAGAGCAACTTTTATTTTTACATTCTTCCCTTAGGAAGTTTTGAAGATCACCATCTCCTTAGACTACTCTGTCTTGCTAAACAACCTATGCACTGTTGTGTCACTGGAAACACACTTGTGAAATTATAACTCTTCACCAATATAACTTTTGTTGTGTCTCTCAAAGCCTAGCAACATATTAAACCTGCTATACACTTCAATCTCCTATGAATATATCCATCCCATGCTGAAGGGAGAGTTTCTATACTTCATAGCATTGAATTTTGATTATCTTAGGATGGCCATAGGTAGTCCGTCACAACAAACCCTTGCATGAGTATTGAATTCTTTGAGTTAGTAATTCCCTGCACCTTTATGAGCCTTGCTCAACTTTTTCGATCATTGATCAACCCATTCCTCCTTATACAATATCATCCTTTGCAAAGCGCCCTTGCTTGTGTTGAGCAGTATTAAGTTTGGTTGCCAACGTCGAGCTATAGCTCGAACTCAGTTATTTCAACATTTGCACACTATGCATTCCTCCCAATTTGCTTATCCTTGTGGTATCTCTCATGTGATGCATTGGTTATTCCTCTAAATGTTAATTTTGAATCTCTGCTCCTACGAGCAACTCATTTCCTAATGTCTATATGCTTATTTTTCTTAAATAATCGTGCATGCTGACTGGCCTCTATATAGTCTCGCTAAGTCCCCACATTTGTATGTTAAGTGATCATAAGTGTGTTTGTCCCACTCTACCATATGTCATGAACTTAGTTAAATTTATCTAGATCGTGTAGTACCCTTGCGTATCTATTTGTAGAAGATCAACCTCCTCGTACTCTCTTAAACTCTAAGGATCTACAAAAGAGAAGACGAGTTAGAAAAAAATATTATACTTAGGATCCTATAAGAAAATATTTCATAAACACTTAATAGACAATGCAAATTATAAACATGAACTTTGTAAGCTCTGAACAGTTGCAAACAAAGGGTTCAAGACGATCAACCATAGTCAAAAGTCCTCATAAGTTGTCACATGATACTATTACAAAATAATACAGTGAATCAACCCTAGACAATTTTAAACCCCAAAGGCATATCCAACTATATGTCACCGAGTAGTTGTATGGCGTTATACTAATTGATACTTTACACCAAGGTTTGACATACCGGTTTGTATCGATGTACCGAGGCTATCTTGGTACCGGGCGGTATGTACTATGCGTGCCACCCGATATATTAAAATATATTATAGTTTTTTTATAATATAATGTTATATAGTATAATATTAAAAATATTAATATATTAAAAAAGAAAAAGAAAAGGGGTGACGTCCCCTCGATCATTCTCCCGCACAGGGAGACGTTATGTCTCCTCGCGTAGGAGAAAAATCGCCCGCGGGCAAGGGCGGCAACGACCCTTTTTCTCCCTCAATCGAACGTCGATGGTCGATTTCTCCCTCAATCGATCACCGAAGGTCAAAATTGACCATCGATGATTGATTTCTCCCTCAATCGATCGTCGACGGTCGAAATCGACCATCGACAATCGATTTTTGACAGTACTGCCCGGTAACCTGGCGGACCGGTATGTACTGCCCAGTAGGTCGAAATTGTAAATTTTGCTTCACACTACTCTATGGAGCCTAAAAATATTTAAAATGAATGTTTTGGTGGTTTGATTTTAGATAATTTTATCTCTATGCAACAATCACATATAACTTATGTATACCATAAGAACTAATCAAAATAAGATTGTGAAACAAAGTATAAGTCTTTTATAAGCTGTGCAAAACATAAAAAAAATCTAAAAAAATAGATACATATAAAAATATTACATCAAACGCCCGTATATGAATAAACTATATGTTCAACAATAAATGATTGAGGCCCTTCCTTGTCTCTCCTTAGAGTATTTAATAATATGAATAAACTATGTGTTCAACCACTTGTAGATGTGATGCTATCACGATGTTAACTGGTTTTATCTTTGAGCCGAGTAGCTTTTCTTCCACAGACTGCTTCAAGTTGCCCTGGTTTGGGACAAGAAGGGATGATGCCACAGTCCTTTATCACAGGAAATTGTTCCCCCACACATCAACAGTGCTCGAGTGTGTTCTCTCCTCAGAATGTTCAGCATCCTTCCCTTGATTTCAGCATGTTGTCTTGCTCCTAAAGATGGTCTACCTGATGCCATTTTTATTGGTCTGGTCGCTGCTGCCTGCTGAGCTTTCTCCATCATGGGTAAGAGAGAGAGAGGAGAGAGAGAGAGAGCAAAGGTGCTGCATGGTAGTCACAAGAAAAGGTCTGCAGAAAGCATTTCTTGTTCATCCACTTCTTTTCGACTGTGGTCCACTTGATGAAAACCTTGAGAAGATTCTCTCTAATCTTCCTCTCGGATATTTGGAGTTTTGCAGGAGCTAGGGTTCGCACCACAGCTTCATGCCACCTTCAAACATCTCCTCTGTGGTTGCTAGAACCCACAACATCTCTGTGGTTTTCTTCTTTATTTCTTGGTGTTTGATGCAGGAACCAATGTGCATACGGCGATGGATACGATCAAAGAAAACCCAGAAATGTTGACTGAAACTATATGATTTCACCGATCATGTTTGTTGCAGCTCCAAAAACACATCAATGGAATAATGCATGGAGTGCCACTGGAAGAAGAGGAGTGCAATCAATCATTTCGCATGGTCGAACATATTGAAGTTTTTTATGGTTGGATAAATATTTGACTTGACATTGAGGAGACCTTCAGTATTTCCATTTCTTACCATCATTCTCAGTATACGTGTAGTGTACACGTACATCTACATGCTGAGCTATGATGATTTGAATTCACAGACACGACATTATTCCTAGCGTTTGTAGGACCACCAGATTTATAGCTGCATCCACAGATTGTGGGTGCCACTGGGGCCATCTTGCTTTGTGTGTGGAGACACCGATGGGTGAATTATCCTTCGCCATGCAATCAAAAGAAACAAAAACTGTGGGACCGATGGAGAATTATGTTGAGGCGTGTTAATTTGTTCCCCCCAGAATCTTAGACCAATAACTCGCATGGGACCCAGGGATGTCCCACCGATATCCCCAATGACAATGCAGGTAGGTTCGTCGAGTGGAAACGTGCAACGAGGCGAGATTAATTGAGGGATATGGACGTCATTCTCTTCGTCACGTGTGCCGTCTGAACGATGGAGCACTCCTGTGGGTACCCGGACTATACCTTACCTGACGGTTGGAACATCATCTGGGCTCCACATGCATCTAGTGTTGGACCCACTTCTTCCTCTCACGGCTAGAAAGATGAGTAACGTTATGGTACGTAGGACAATTTACGAGATCGTTCGACATGGCATTGCAACACATGATCTCATCATACGATAACATCCATCCATCTCATCATCATGATCATCATATGGTTTACAGGTGACGAGGCCAAGAAGCCGTTTAAATGCCGCAGTCCACCGCGGGCTGGGATACCCAACCGTGTGCGCGAGAAGCGGAATCGCAATCGTTGCCACCCCCATGGAAGAGAAGAGAACGAGGAAGGAGGAGGACGACGAGCCCGTGGCGGTGGTCGCCGCGGCGATGGTGGCGTCGGAGGAGGAGGCGAAGGGGTGGGGGAGCGGGGAGGAGGCCTGGCCGCGCAAGGGCGGCGGCGGAGGGGTGATGCTGGAGGGATACGTCTTGGGCTCGGCGGACGGCGGGGTGCGAGGGCCGGGCGGGGTTAAGGGGACGAGGAGCCTCACGGACGAGGACCTGGAGGAGCTCAAGGCGTGCCTCGACCTAGGGTTCGGGTTCAGCTACGAGGGGATCCCGGAGCTCTGCAACACGCTTCCAGCGCTGGAGCTCTGTTATTCCATGAGCCAGAGGTTCCACCTGGACGATCAGCATGAACAGATATCTCCCGGGGACTCGCTGCCCTTCGCCAATTGGATGATCTCCAGTCCTGGTAGTATGATGCTTCCTCGTTCCTTCCTCTGTTTCCTCTCGGTTAAAAGCCGAGCAAAAAGATTCCATCTTTCTTGTCTAAAATGGTGGATATATGTTTATGGATTGGTTATAAGTAATATTCATAAAAATTCCATTTTTCCCCCCTAAAATAGTGGATATACATATTTGTGAATAGGTACGAGTGATATAGTTGACGTATCAATTATCTTAGGTCTGGAAATTTCTTTGAAATATTTGATATTTTGGTTCTTCTTCAACACTGAAAGATCTATCTAATGTATTGCTGTGAGAATTAAACTAGTGAAAGATAAATTTATTCTTATGAGTTAATAAATAGGGGTAACAAACCAATTCTTCGTAGCAAATTTTAGTCAAGATTCACACTATAAAAAATGCACCTTTTTTATTTTCATTTTTTGATATCTGATCCAGCTACTGGTCTGCTGAATTATGGTCTAAAGCATGTTGGAGGAATTCTCATCTCTGGATTTTGAAGATTCTGTTTTGCTGGATTTACTGCTGTTATCTAATAATTCAATTTCCTAATCAGTTGTCTCTGATGTATCTACCAGGTGATGATCCAGATGAAGTTAAAGCAAGGCTCAAGTACTGGGCTCAGACAGTAGCATGCACTCTCCGATTATGCAGCTGAAAGAGTTTGCATTACTTTTGAGTTTGTCTTCTGTTGGAAGAAGTAATATATATACATGTGAATCCACCGCCGAGGCTAATTTCTTTGGAGTGAATCATCTACTCATTACCACTGGGATTAAACCAATCTTCCCCCAGTTGCAAGAACTCTTCGTCTTGAATACAATTCTGAAGATGGAGAATGAAGACCTATAACAAAAGGAATGTATGGTACATGATCAATTATAGTGTGCTTCTTGGTATGAGTAATATCAATTTGTATCCAGCAACTGTTCTATGTAATCACGTAAGTTGCAATAAAGAGGAATGGGATGATAACCTGAAAACTTGATCATCTTTTCTGCCTCAGCATTGATAACCATTTGATTGAGTTCACGAGGCACCTGGTGTGGTAGATGACTGGACATCAGATCTCCAGTGTTTGTGACAATTGATTTTTAACTGAGATTTATGGTACTTTTAGCAATCTGACAGAGTTAGAAATTGGTTTATTGATTCTAGTAGAGTGTACAGGGTACTTGAATTTTTTTGTTCTTTTTTAGATCATCTGGACTAACTTCTTGTATCTGTTTCTGTACATGGCAATGCATAAAGTGACTCCTCTGATGCTCCTTGTTCTGATAATATTCCACAGGGACCAAAGGGCTGGCTTTGTTGGACATTCAGCTACAAGATGGGATAGAAATCGAATTGGAAGCATTGACGATAGAAAGAAACTGCTGAGTCAATCCTGGTCCTACACAACCACACACAAGGTTTGGGGCTTTCTCTGTGTTCAACTTATATGCAAATGCTCATACTACTGCAACACTGCACTAAATATTTAGTCATGAAATGGTAGCTTCAGATGCAAATTAGCTTGCCAACGAGTAATGCTGGCAGTCTATCTTGTTCGCCTCTTGTTAGAGAATGACTCTCAAGCAAAGGATGAGCTTGTGATGTTAGTGTATGGATTAGCTGGACTAGCAACAGAAGTGCATTTTCACCAGTTCCATGCATATACAGATTGCATTCATGTAGTCAAACCTTCTGTTTCCCTAATCTAGTGTTTGATTCCAAATATAGTTCAAGTTATTTTGCCAAGAGTTAGGGTGGAGAGGGGGCATCTGTGATCAATAAAACTGATAGTTATTGTTTAGGATAAAAGGGAAGTACAAGTAGATGATGGAGAATACGGATAAATACCATCAGATCAAGTTCAACAGCTTGCATGATGTGAGGAAGATGGCATGTAGTCACAATCAATCAACATGTTTTCAAACATGTGTTCTAATTTGTGAGGCCACCTTGATGGTCCCTAAATGATGGGAACACCTGAAAGTGATAACTGTGTGATTCTGTTAGCCAAGAGCATTCCAACCACTTACAAAGCATGGAGAAAGAACAGGAATGTGAATGGAGATAAGGCCGAGGGATAGATGGAAAAAGAAGAGAAGTGAATCCTGTGGCTACTAAAATTTCTAGTCATAATTATTTTTGTGGATCCAAATTTGATCTTATTACTTTAGTTTTTGTGACATTGATCTGTTCTCTTTTTCAAATATATGACAAAGTAGATGTGGATGTGGATGTTCTAAGAAAGAATTGTGAAAATAATATTCACTTTAATAAGATTAAGCATAAGAAATAGTTGTAGAAAACATGTATAAGACTGAAAACTAATAGGAGGAATCCTAAATCATGGTCAAATGCTATACTCCAAGCCTAACAGAATACATCCTAAATCACAATAAGCCACAGTTAGTACAAGAGCCAAATTTTGTAGACAATGCCAACCTATCGCTAAACTTGACAGGAGATCAACCTAAACCAGTCTAATGTGAAATTTATTGAATCCATGCAAACGAAAGCTCCACAAGAAAGAGAAAACATGCATATATCAGAGATAAAACCTGCAAAGAACAGGAACAGTGCACCATCAGAGGGTTGAATTGCTGAATCCCTTTTTATTTTGAGATTGAGCATATTTAAACATTGTCTGTTGATGATAAGGATGTTCATATGCTGCCTCTGCTGTGGATTGAGAAATAAACTAACATAAAGATCAAAAGAAATTAGGATCAGATAATGAGTTTATTTAACTAATTAATGAGAAAAATGGTCATCTTCAATTCAGGGAGAAACTTAGTTTAGCTATTCATTTTAATGTTCATGAAATAAATCACAGCATCTGCTTCTTTCGGGTCCAAAGAAAAAGAAATAAAAAATAGAAAGAGACTGATCATCTGCAGGCCCTGATCATGAAATAATATGCAAACTTTTTGGTTTTTTTTCTTGGCATGAACAGCCTCTGATCATTTGCAGCAAAATGCAGAGTGTAATGGTCTTTATCATAGCTTTGGTCTTTTGTTTGATGCAAATTTAGCTAATGTATATTAGTGATCTCTTCTATCAAAATCTTAGAACTCACAGCTCAAGAAGGTCAGAAGCCAATTGAAATAACCTCAGTCTAAAATCTTATGTAGGAGACTAATGGCTTTAACATATACGTATTTGATTTCTCAAAAGACAAAATTTTAGCAGTAATTATACAATAATAATTGGATACTGCTGTGTCAACAGGAAGCCAAGAGTTTATTTTTCCTATTTATTTTACTGAATATAAATTACTACTGTATTTGATGACTTATCTTTCATAGCAGAATAAATTGCTTATATGTGAAACTTACTATAGATTTTTTTTCGCAAGCAGATAATTTATTAACTATGTAAAAAACAAATACAAAGCTCTCCCCATTTTAAATAGGATTAAGGTTCATTTTAGCCCGTGTGATTTTGGTTATGGACTACTTAAGTCATTATGGTCTCTACTCATATCTAAATTAACATATATATTTTTAAAAATATAATATATAAGTTTCTCCCGTCAAATTTGAGATAACATACGTTAGTGTGACATGTTGACTTATAATTAACTATTAATATAATAATATGTATAATTTAAGAATAAAAAAATATCTATTTTAGCCCTTATATTTTTTGTCATGGATCACTTAAGTTATTAGGATTTTATTCGTGTCTCAAATAATCCTTATATTTTTAAAAACATAACATAAAAGTTCATTTTGTTAAGTCCAAGTTAACAAACGTTAAACGTTAAAGTTTGATTACATGACATGTTGACCCATAATAATCATTAATATAATAATATATAATATAAATTAAAAAAATTGAGACCAACATCAATGGTTAGAGGATGCGTCATCGTGGAAGTGACCAACAGTAGCAGCACTGAGCCACTACTACCGAGTAGAGCATTTATGCATGCAGCTTTTCCCGTTGACGACGAGCTCATCAGCTTTCGGTCCTTTATTAGGTGGATATGCATTAACTAATTTGACCCTAGACACACAATAGTCTCTTGGTCCATCTTCTTTCTCCTGGGCGTATTCGTTCGTATTACCTCTCACTTTCTCCTCTCTTGCACCCTCACTCGCCACACTTATGATGTTGTGGTCCAGCTCTCCCTCACCTCCATGTCCGACCTCTCCTACATTTACCTCTTCACCTTCGACCATCGTTTTATCTTCCTCGACAAGATAGATATTTTTTTATAAATTTAAATTATATATATCATTATATTAATAATTTATTATGAGTTCGTATGTCATATAATTAGACTCTAATAATTATTAATATATATCATTATATTAATAATTATTAATGTATATTAATAATTTATTATGAGTTCGTCGTCTCAATCTTTCTCCCTGTGCAAGAGAAAAATCGCGAGCGAGAGCGCCAACAACTCACGAGCGACCCGCGAGCGAGGATCGCGACAACGACGCACAGTCAAGGACGATGCAAGATATTATTTCTTATTTCTTCTTTTCCTCTTATTCTTCTTCCCTTTTTCTTCCTCAATCAACCGTCAATGATCGATTTCTCCCTCAATCAACTGCCGACGATCGAGATTAACCGCCAACGATCGATTTTGATGGTACCACCTAATAGCGAGCGATCCACGTACCAATAACCTAACGAACTGGTACATACTGTAGACCGAACGGTATAGATTGGTATTAAAAACCTTGAAAGCTAAACTATAGAATTACATTAGGCGTTGAACGTAACCATATATATATACTATTATGTAGGTGAACATACTATATATATATATATATATATATATATATATATATATATATATATATATATATATATATATAGTTTTTTAAGGTAAAAGCAAACTGACTGATGAATTTCCAATTGTCAAACCTGCTTGCGCTCCTCATGATATTGAAATAGTGAAAACTAATCAAATGATACTATGGGGTCAAACAGATTGTTTTTGGAAGCGTAGAAACTATAAATCAGCATAAAGAACTGGACACCTGGTTAGGCATAAATACATGGGAGTAGTTTGGTCATTGTCAATTGCTATGTAGGCAATAATGTAGTTAGAACTGTAGAGATATCACAAATAAAATGCTCAGCAAAGACTGAAGAACTGTAATAATCTCGGATGCAGAATGGTTAGCTCACACACACAGACACTGAAGGTTCGAGTGAATCAAGCATCCATGGAGCACCATCAAGCACTGAAATAGACATGAGAGTTGAGAACGACCCAGCCAAAGACGCAGCCAGAGCATGTGACATAGAAGAGAACAAATTCTTCTGTTTTGATTGCTGGATTCAAGATAACTTTTTGTGTGACATGGAAGAGGAGAGGAACAAAGGATGATCCAGTGCCTGTAACTCCTGCTAATAGGGGATCCGGCGTGATCTTGGTTGCATTCTATCACCAGAATGCAGCAGGTTGATCTTTGATTGCATTCTAGCACTGCACATACATAAGGCACACCTAAAGATTAGAGCCATAAGAAGCATTAGGTCAGAACCAGATGTTTCCCCAACAACAAACAGGACAAATAATGAATATTTGCAGCCTTTATGATACTTCAGTATTCCATGTAGTCTTCCACAACTGTCTGGAAAAAGAGCAACAAATGAAGTACTCAACAAATAAACAACAAAAATCCCCATTCACAAGAATCTCATTGATGACGACTTGTACAATGCCACAAACTAGAACACTCTTGAAGCACTCAAAGCAAAGTGGAGGCTTGTACTAGGATCATAGATGAGGTTTAAAGATTTACTAAACAACTATCCTGGCAGAAAATCAACATAGCAATGAAGTCCGATGATATGCATAATAATCATTACAGATCAGGCATCTGGAGCTTGGGAAGGAACAGCAGCGGGTGGGGGAGCCGGCTTATTTACAAGAAGAGGAGAGAGTGCTTTTACCACAATGCTCATATTGGGCCGAAACTCAGCTTCGTATTGGACACATAGAGCTGCCACTGCTGCTAGCTGCAAGAACAAATAAAATCAAAATTAGTCATCGTCGAAACATCCTCTGGATGTAGGATTTAGTAAACAGTGCTCTATATATGGTATTTGGAAAGCAACTCCAACTAAGCCTCAGATCCAAACCATTAGGCGGGAAAAAAAAGGTTCACTTGTACATAATAGATAAGAGCGAGACCTTCGCAACCCCTTTTGCTGGGTAGTCTCCTTTCAATCTTGGATCCACACATTGTTTGACTTTATCCTCGCTCAGTCTAGGAGTTGCCTGTGAAGGGGGTAGAATGAACATCAATATATAGGTATCTAATTCTCACTTCATAAGACATGCTTGATCTTCATGTAGATACAAGTGCTAACACGTGTAAAACACATCCACAAGGTCAAAGTATCTAAGTCCAATTTGTAACGGATGCCTGATTTGCATTGTACTAGCACCAACATATGCACATCACCAAGGTCAATGTCCAAAGCGGTGCAATACTCACAGGTGCAAGAGATTTACGAGACAACAAATTGGCGTAAGCACTATCATATTTGCATTCAACATTGTCCCGACACTTGGTTGTAAATAAGGCATGAGACATGTAAACCAGAAACAACCTGCTTGCCCTTGAGGGAGAAGAACCATGCATGCACAATAACATGCCATCATTGCGAGTATCTTGTTAAAAAAGAAAAAGAAATTCAGGGCCTATTGATGCTCGGCAACTATGTCCAAACTATCCAACAAGCTTTATTTAGAATGTTAACAAAAAAGGCAATGATAGAGAGCCATAAAATGATGTGCTGCTAGCATTGTAGGCCATTCCTGTTAAATTCTAAGTTGCTGGAATGAATTTCAGGTAAAAATTCACAGATCCTGTCAGAAAGATCCTCAGAATATCTTGTTTTATTATACAGCCAAGGTTCTTCGAAAGATTGGCTTAAAGCAAAGGGGATGATTGAAGCCACCTTTGTCAAATAAGCAGCTGGCTACTAAGTGTCAAATGACAAGTCTCAAATGAAATATAACCAAGTGTCTGGAATCACATACATGAAATCAAAAGGTTGGTTTATTTCAACAATTATAAGACCTCTTTAGCTGATCAAAATGAATGTTGTTCATAAGAATGAATGGAAATGTGATCGATGGCAATGAAGTGAATCGATCAATTTAGTTCAAGATTGGTAACTTTTAGTTTCTAGCTCAATAGTTTTAGGATTGGAGGTGTTCATAGCTTCTACTGCTTTATTTTTTTGTCGGGACTTTGTTTTATTATTTCTGCTGCCGCTTTGATCTTTTGTGGGCGATTTCCCTACAAAAGCCCCTCCTCTCTTTTCCTCCTTTTCCCTTTTTTCTCTATATAGTGCCCTTTACTTTCATTTTTCCAAGATACTGCTCCTAATTTTTGTAATCCCTAAAATGCCTTTCCTTTCCCCGTCGTCACCTCTGCCCCCTCGCCGCCCATTGCCTCTGCCCTTCCACTGTTCCGTGAGGCAGAGGTGACACCTCCACTGCCCTTCCTTTGATCCATGGGGCAGCGGAGACACCACCGTGAGGCCTCCACCGTGCTCACCACCTCTGCCCTTTCCCACCCGTTGCACCCGTCGCCTCCACTCCTTGCCTATCACCATTAGGCCCCACCCGTAGTGCCCATCACGCTCGTCACTTCTGCCTTCAACACCATTCCCCATCTATCGCATTCGTCGCTTCCGCCCTTCCTTTGATCTGTGGGGCAGAGGTGGAGGCCTTGCGAGGGGGGACCTTGTGGCCTTGCAATGGAAGCATCGCCTCCGACCCACGGAGCAAAGGAAGGGAGAAAGCGACATGCAAGGAAGGGGCAGAGACAACAAACACAACAGGCAGAGGCTCAGCGAGGAAGGGAGGTGCCACCAGCTGGGCAAAGGCAATCAAGGCAACAACAAGGGAGGGAAGGGAATTTTAAAGATCACAGAAATTAGGGGCATCATCTGGCAAAATCAAAAACAGGGGGCAGTATCTGGGAAAAAACAAAAACCAGGCATAATTGAAGTATCTTCAAAGGCATCTCAGCCGTCTCAAAAAGTTAGTCATCTCAGACAAAGCAAAGAGACAATTGCCAGCTTAATCACCTCAAAACAAACCATTAGCTTTGTCAGTAAAAGCATGAAGAAAAACAAAAGAATAAAGCAGTAGCAACAGACTTTTGGACACTCAAGACTCTTTCATTTTTCTATAAAAACCCCCCTAGTCTATCTTGTAAGGGCAAAAGACTTCTAAACACTTGACTGTTCCCCTCTTCTATAAAACCCCCCTAGTCCAACTTGTAAGGGCAACAGCAACAAGAGAACTACACCTTACTCTCATAAGTCATAAGCACACTTAGGCTTCCTTCTCCCTCCTAAAAGAAAAGAGTCTGAAAGAAAGTTCATCTTTTGTCTTGAATTATATAGTAATCTTTTTTATGAATATTTTCTTCTGGTGTTTGCTTAAAAACCTGAGTAGTTCTATATAAGTTTGTCGGCACATTCTTTTGTAAAAGAAACTACTGGACACTGATCAAAGCATTCGAGTCGGTTCCTTTAGCAAAACATCTTAGCAAAATATTTATAACCAAGATAAGACCGGTAGGTTCTTCATACCAACACTTGAGACTTTTAAACTGAAGGTTCTTTTTGACTTTTAAATGTCTATGTTATTTTTCAAGACACTAAATATTGCTTAACTGAACCAGCAGGTTTATGTGGATTCAGGGTTTAGGGCTATTTAGTAGGGTCTAGGGTTATTTACTAGGGTTTATTTTATTTGGACTATTTATTAAAGTTTTATTTTGGGTATAGATTTTGGGGTTTAGTATTTAAAAATTTCAACTAATTGTTTTTTTTATTATATGAATTTTAGGTAAACTCGGAAGTAGTCGAACTTGGTTTGTCAAAACTATCTCAGGTCATGCCCATATTTAGGAAGCTTATATTATATGGTATAACAATAATCACCCATTCTATTTCAAGTTTCTTTAAGGTTTACACTAATAAGGATTGTTATTTCAGTCAAATATTATGTTGGTATAATTACTCATTGAAAAGTCTTTGGAATATGATAATTGTTCACAATATTTTTGTTATGTGCTAATGCAGACCAAGGGAGCAACATTATGCAGAATGATGGGCAAATTTTGTCTATGATAGTGGATCCCATGGCTTCTTTCTAACCTCTCTTGCAAATGCATTTAGAACCACAATAACTATTTGTAGCCCCAAACTATTTGGGGTTGGCTGCATAAACCCTTTCTCACCACTGAATTATGTTATGGACAATGTTGCTAGTTAATTCAAAGGCCCCAAATTAGAAATAATAATACAGTAAATCATGAATAAAATAGACAAAAGTTTATCCTGTCACAAGAAAGAGCTTGCTCAAAAGTTAAGATAGTTCATGGTATGTGTCCTGCTTATCATCCTGTAAGAAAATTGGGCCTTCGATTTGGTGAAACACCAGAAATTTGTGACGGTGCTTTCAGATATCATAGACAAGAATGTAAGGATTAGGTGGCAGCCATTCAAAATGTTAAATAACTTGATATAAGGACACAATATATATAAGAGCACAAAACAATCTGGTTCAGTAATCATCCAGTAACCCAGGATACAAAATTTCAGTACCATCTAGATTTAATAATTCGAAGACAAAGACCTAAACATGAGATACATGAGTCAAACTACAATTATAGTTGAGTGAAATAATACAATTGTTATCATAACGCAAGCATTATAATCAGATATATATGAAAAGCTTTCATAGATGACTCACGTAGTCAGGTTAAAATATTTTAACTATTCTACTTCTGTATTCATGACTCCATGACCAGTTAATATTCAAAGGAATCAGCAGCCTTTTCACCAGTTCATGAGACATAAATCAGGGGCTGAAAGTCATCCTGTCCTAATTTACCTCTCTTGTTTCATAATCTTTTTTTTTCTGCTATCGATCTATTCATGTGGATGGATCACGTAGTGTCTCCAACGAATAAGTTCCTTACTCTTGATTACATGAGACTAACAAAGAATGAAAACAAATATCTACTCTCAACTAAAAACAACTCAGGATATAAATTTTACTAGCTTACCCAAGTAACAAGACTCTGCTGCCCTCTGGGCATGGTATGATCCACAGGTTTTCTGCCAGTCAGCAGTTCTAAAAGAACAACTCCAAAGCTATATACATCACTCTTCTGTGTCAGCTGGCCTGTCATAGCATACCTGCATAATACTGAATGTATCATTATAACGAAAAATGAAAATACGGCAGAGATATGAACCATGCTACATTATTTACTGTGCTTTGCAGATCTTGATTTATCTACTACAGATAATATTTATTGCACTTGACATAAAGTATATGAAAAAGATCATGGAGGAAAATAATTTTCTTTGCAGTAACTATAAAGGATTCATTAACAGTTACAAATTATGAGAAAAGTACAAATAACAAGATAGTTTAATACTTCAACCTTCAACAATGTTTACTTTTTCAGTTTCTTCTATGTCTACTTCATCAAGAATGTAATAAATTCTAATAGTTTTACTAAACCTTCCCAAAACTATTGCAAATTAATTCAAAATGGCCCTAACAAAGCCAACCGATGATGTAACAAATGGGTTTTCTTTACATCGCAGCTTGGTTCAATAGCACAGCCAATACAAACATGGTTGTGAACCATAATAGAGGAATTTCAAGAAGTAGCAAGTACTTACACAAGGTCATCTAGAATATCCTGATATTAAAATTTGAACTTAAGTGATGTAAACGAACATAAAAGCAAGGAATGTCGTATCACTTATCGAACCCATAATGGTCCTTTGTCGGACTAGTACATACCAATGTTTTGAAGACGAAGGAGGAGGAGAGGAAGGAACAATGGAGAAAGAGGAGGAACAGGAAGGAAGAAAAGGAGGTGATGGAGGAAGAAGAGGAAGAGAAGGGAAGAAGTGGAGGAAGAAGAAAGAAGAAGAGGAGTAGGCATTCTAAGGAGGTAGGCAATGGCAAACAACAACAGCAGCGATCATGGCGAACGACAACGGCAGCGACGATGTCGGTCCACTATCCCAACGGCAACAGTGATAAATAGCAGCGACAATGTTGGTCCACAATCCCAACAAGAAGAGGGCTCATGTTTGCAAGCTCTAATCCATGTAATAATTTTTAGTTTATATAATGGGTTGGACCAGACTGCCCAAAGCGAGGCCATTTATGCACCTAGATCGGTACGTACTGCACGTTTCATACAAATCTAGGCAAAATGGGCTTCCTTGCATAAAAATCCGACCATATGGTGATTTGAAGTATGCTTGGAGTTTTGTCCACCATCAATATTGACGTTACATCCCTTAATAATAAAAGATAACAGATAATCAATCCGGCTATTGCTGGTCATAAAACAAAATCATAATATTTTGTACCATTTAGGAATTATTTCTATGCATCTAGAATTCCTAAATGGTTGATTTATGGGTTGTTCTTTTTGTTGAGGTAGACTGCTACAACAAAAATAACAAGACATAAATCAACCATTTAGGAATTCTAGATGCATAGAAATAATTAAATTCTTCGTCATGGAACATGATTTTCAAATAAGACTTTCAACTTTCAAGTACCTTTTTCCCAATCTCATAGTCAAGTCTCATTCCTCTAAATTTATTCTCTAGACCAATAGAGAATATATTATACTTGAGAAGTATAAACAAAGATGGGGAACGAGATACATAGAGGAAAAAATTTAAACAAATACCAAAATTAGCTCTCCATTTCATAGTTTGCAAGTATGTTTACTAAGTTTTGTTTAACAATATACTAGCCTCTGAATTTTCAACTATCATTGTTCTATGTAATGTTTGAAGTTTCACCCGGACCAATACAAATCGAGTAGTATGTAGCAAGGTTCATCGTACCGGTCCGTACTAGTGTACCAAGTTTGTTTCGATATGGTACGATACCCAATACCGAGCAATACACAGTGCGTACCACTGAATATATTATTATATTATATTATATTATATTAATATATATTTAAAAAAATAAAAACGGGCGACGTCGCCTCATTCCTTCTCCCCGAGCAGGGAGACGTTTCGTCTCCCCGTGCTGTCGCATCATTGCTCTATGTAATGTTTGACGTTTCACCTAGACCAATACAAATCGAGTAGTATGTAGCAAGGTTCGTCGTATCGGTCCGTACCAGTGTACCGAGTTTATTTTGGTATGGAACGATAACCAATATCGAGCGGTACGCACAATACTTACCACTCAATATATTATAATATAATATAATATAATATAATATAAATTTAAAAATAAAAACGGGCAACGTCGCCTCATTCCTTCTCCCCGAGCAAGGAGACGTTTCGCCTCCCCGCGCTGGGAGAAGTAAGCCCGCCGACAAAGAATTGCCCGCGGGCGATTCGTCACCCGCAAGCGATGGATTGCGCGGAGGAGCCGGGGAAGAGCAATGCGCACGAGCTATTTCTCTCCCTCTTCTCCTTCTTCTTCTCCCTCTTCTTCTTCTCATTATTTTTCTTTCTCCCTTAATCGACCGCTGGCCGAAATCGATCACTAACGATCGATTTCGGCGATACCGACCGATAGCAGGCGGTCCGCATACTGTCAGATGGCGGACCAGTATGTACCACCCGATACGGGGCCTTACCACTCGGTAAAGCAATCATTAGTATGTAGCAAGGATTGTCATACCAGTGCGTACCGACGCATAGAGCGGTACGCACAGTGGCATACCACTTGGTATAATATAATATAATATAATATAAGTAAAAAAAAGAAAAGAGGCGATGTTGCCTCATTCATTCTGCCCACGCGGGGAGACGTTTCTTCTCCCCGTGCGGGGAGAAGAAATCGCCCGCGGGCAACTGATCGCGCGACGCAAGAAGAAATCCGAGTTCTCTTCTTCTTTCTCCCTGCCTCAGTTAAGACCACTCCTCTTCTTCTTTCTCCCTCCCTCGGCTAAGATCACTCAAAATTGGCTGGCGATGGTTGAAACTGACCATTACTGGTTGATTTCACGTGGTAACGTGCGGAAACAACCGCTACCTAGCATTACCACCCGGTAGCGAGGGGTCCGTGTACCGGTCAACTAGCAGACTGATACATACAGCCCGATATGGAAAACCCTAGTATATAGTGGTCTGAGTGTGAATCAGAACATGGACTCCCATTTTGAGTGGTCCATCTGAACCATTTAAAACTTATTTAATAAACATACTTTAGGGCTTCTGGGCCCAAAAGGTGAGCTCTTCTCATTTCACTTCGTGTAGCTACTCATCATCGTCAAGTACGCTTCCTCCACTTCTCCTCCTCTTCCTCCATGGCCTCCTCTTCTTCTTCCTCTTCCTCTTCCCTCCTCTTCCTCCAACGCCCTTCCTCTTATCCTTTTTCTTCCTCTTCAAGCAACCAACCTATTCGTACTGGTCCGACCAAGGATCGATACGGATTTGAAACAACGATCCTTGGTTACAAACATAAAAAGTTGATTAGTGAAGAATTAACAAAATCACATCATTGAAATATCTTGATTATATGTTAAATAATTTCTTTTTTTTCCTTTCAAATATACTCAAGTAGAAGTATTAAAAGACACAAGTACAAAGCAATGTTTATGTATAGAGTCTCAAGGAAGTGTAAACAATTGATCATGGCAAGCAAGTCACAAGCACACAAAAAATAAAAATAAAAGAATTTAAAGGTTAAAAAATTTCGATATAATACAAAACGAGGGAAAGGCATAAGATATCAAGAACATCGGGATAATATTTTGGGTCTTCTTACTCTTGAATTTAAGTAGGTTGATGCAACGAATAAATAGAGTAAGAACAGAATCTGCTTTAGAAAATAGTAAGCAGCTTAATATAACAACAACAAAGTCGTGAGTTCCAACAGGAAACAGCTTAATATCCAAATGGTTCCAACCCTCTCAAATTAGTCTGGATATAAGCCATATGAGGGATAAAAGATTCAAACTATCACAGAAATAGTCACCGCCCATGCCATCTCTATCTAACAATCTCTATCCATCCATACAATAGGAGCTGTTCTCGAGATGAATGATAGCTCTTAACTTCAAATTAAGGTATTTAGTTAATCTCTATGTAAAGAATAATCATAACTAAGACCTAATTGGAGGTAATCAAGAATAAAGAGCCCCTTCTATTTTGTTTCGACTTCTTACATGATTTAAAAGCTCATTCTATCATGTTTCTACTTCAATTGTAGTTAGAGTATTCTTTTTGCATGATTAAGAAAATTAATTATAATTAAGGATCTAATTAGAGGAAATTAAAATGAAGAGCTCATTCTATTATATTTTGATCTTGCACGATTTAAGAGCTCACCCTATCATATTTAGCGACTTATTGGAGGTTTATTCTTTGCATAAGTACAAAAAATAATCTTTATTAGTACTTAATTAGCATTTCCTTAGGACTTAGTTATTGTAACAAGGCTCGATCTTTATGGATTCAATCCATTCAGATCTAGCTAAACCTAAATAAATCTGGCCTTGATGGTCACATATCAAGGCTAGATCCATTTGAATATTTGATTGATCGATTCAGATCTTTGCTTGATCCATTCAGATCACGTCCAAATTTTGGTACCAATTTAAAATTGTGAATATGATCGAATATTCTTTCTTTAAGAAAATGATTCCATAATAACAACCTAACAGTCCAACATGACAACATGCCATTTGTATGTAGCAGTATCATCATTGGCAATATGACTATTTGCTAAGTGAATATCGTGGGACATCTGGTGTTCCACAATCCATGATTTGGATATACTGATCTACCAAGTCATCGATCATATTGCGATGGGCATGTTGTTATGTCGGATTCCATAATTTATGTTTTTGGCCCATTTTCCTTAAAGTATCGATTATACCTACAAATTCAAGGTCTTACCAAAATTTGGATTTGATCCAAATGGATCTAGCCTTGACGCACAAAGATGAAGCCTAGATCCACCCGAAGCTAGATCCAATTGGATCAAGTCAAGATCCACAATGATAAGGCTAGATTCATTCAGATCAAATCAGATGTGAATAGATCATTCTGATCTAGCCTGATCCAAATGGATCAGGGTAAGTTCCGTAAAGACAAACCTACTTACAATAATTAAGTATTAATTATGATTATTCTTCTGATAATGCAAAAAATAAACCTCAAATTACTAGTTAACCATGTGGGACGAGCTCTTAAATCATGCAAGAAGTCAAAACATGTAAACTAGAACTTAATTATAATTATTCTACATAATCATACAAGAATAAACATCTAATTAGTCATTAAACATGGTATAAACTCTTAAATCATGCAAGTAGTCAAAGCATAATAGAATGAGTTTTTTATGCTCAATTACCCCTAATTAAGTCTTAATTAGGATCATTCTTCATAATCATGCAAGAATAAGCCACAAATTAATTGTTAAACATGATCCTATGAGCTCTTGATCTACCCCAACCGCTGGAACAATTCTGATATTTCAGTTGACTTAATCACCACCAGGAACCACTAGAGGTAATGTCAACTTTCACAGTTGACTTAATCAACAGGCAACCACTACAGGAAATGTTAACTCTCACAGACCTGATGAGTGGCACTCGTATTCAGACTTAAGCTACATGGCAATCCATGATCTATCAACATGTCTCCAAAGTTAAAATAAAAAATAAACTTATAAACCAAAATGTTTTCTATTTATTCTAAAAGTTACTCAGGAGTATTACTGAAAGTAGCTAAATAAGCAACACAAGTGCCACATTTTACCAACACAACAGCCTGCCCTTGATTGGGCTATCCATAATTACTAGATTATGGAGACTATAAGCAACATGACTATCAAAATGAGTAAATAAATTGTTGTAACAAATTAAGGTCAAATACAACTGCAGATTATCCAAGTTGAGTAATTACTCAGGTGCATGATAACCAAAAGTTCCCAGGACTCGAGTAGAATGAAGACGAGCAGCCATATCAGGAGCCTGATTTAAGAGGTTAAAATCTGCAATTTTGGCCCTAAAGTCATCGAATAGAAGGATATTGCTCGATCTGATATCCCGATGTATTATAGAAGGCTGCACTTTCTCATGAAGATAGTCTAACCCTTTCGCTGCATCAACAGCTATTCTCACTCGTTGCATCCAGTCCAATACTGGACCAGGTTGTGCGCCTTGGACTCCTTTTCTGCCTGTAGTTTGGAAATAAGTCAGATTCTTGATCTGTCATGTACATAATTGCCCAGATAACATAAATAAGCTATTCAAAGCATAAGTAAATTCTGTGGACAAATCAGCAGATATATCTTATTATCTTATACCATGCAAAACATCATGCAAAGAGCCCATCGTTGCAAACTCATAGGCTAACAATCGCATATTTCCTTCAACACAATATCCCAGCATTTCAACAAAGTTTTCATGCTTCAACCTTGACACCATAGAGACCTGTCAGAAAACAAAAAGCTGCAGTTAATCATGTGATGTGTTTTTGTTATTGAACAGATGCTCGCTGTCCTTCCACAAACAAGTTAACCTTTATCAAAAGGAGAAGCAAAATAGATGTTTATCACATGCACGTATAAGAAAACCTGAGTCAAAAATTCAGCGGAGTTGTCTTCTGATGAAGCATCAAGTTTTTTCACAGCAATCTGCTTCCCATTGTCTAGAACTGCAAAGTACACCCTTCCATATGATCCTTCACCAACCAAAGACTTTGACCCAAAACTATCAGTCTTCTCATTCAATACCTCTAAAGACAACATAGGCACCTCAATAGGAGGTGGTGCCTTTGGGGCTTCACTTTTAGGAGCAGCAGAATATTTTGAACCTTTGTGTCCTGGAATGACAAAAGAAAGAAAACCCTGGTTAGCATAAAAGCAGAAGTAGCATCAAAAAAAGTTGTGTAGATGACAAATAATATTAGACGGAGTTTAGAAAAACATCACATGGTGTTTAACTGGAAATGCTTATGCTGCATCTACTATGTTTGAACAACTATGAAAAGAACAAACATATGTAGCACATAAAGTTTTTAAAAGAACCACTTGATGCAATGACAACCAGACATTAATTTGATGATAATGCACACACAATGGCAGCCTCTAGATCAAGCATTCAAGGATTTCCAGCTTACAAGATGCTTTTTCCAAGTAATCCACTCTGACAATGAATCCACATACCAAAAAAAAGAGTTGATTCATACAAGTCCTATTAACTAATTAATGCGTTGACTCAAACATGATCTAAATATGAGTATGATGGGTGTTATGAGTTAAATACACAAAAGTTAATATATACAGGTAGTTGCAAAGAATTAGTTTATAATAGTTTTTAAAACCAACCTCTAACAAGCATTTTCAAATTCGAGAAGTCCTCACAGCCTATTAAATTACCAAGTAAAATACCTTTTCTTACCCTTCTAAAACCCGCTAAAAGGAACCTAACTCTCAAAATATAAGTCCTAATAATAATAAAATAACTTCCATTACCATACATGGCACTCTAGGACACTGATGGATAATCGCACGAGTCGGTCTGCCAAGTAAACTCTTGGCAAACATTTAATTGCATCTTTTAATATCAACATCAATGAGACACATCCTTATCAACATCTACCATTGATAAACCCACCTCATAACATCAATGAGCAGGCATCATGATACCTCAATAACAATTCTCTCAGTGACTAACCGACATGGACCACGGATGTCCATGTGGTCGAATGAGGTACAAAGTCATCCTCCAAGTTGTGCACTTATTCCTTTCTTCAACTTCATTTATTCTCCTCGACTCCCCTTTTTGCCTACTTTGCATCTATTGATCCACAAGTTCCCAACACAAGTTCTGGCTTAAGCATCGGACGGGGACCCCATCGAACCCATTTGCAGCGCCCTTTCTGTTGTTTTACAGGTGGGACCTCCAAGCTCCAGATAAGCAAGCCAATACCAATGTGGTGCATGCTTGGAAAAGGACTTTTAAACCAACTAAATTAGATAATAAAACAATTACAACGATTAGTTTAATAATAACTGAATTATAAAAAAGTATCCAATTACAACTAATGGTTGTGAGGCTTAACTGGCCTTGTCTTTTTCTAACTAGGATGGGAAAAGGGTTTCTCCACTCCTACTCCAACTAAGATTGAACTGTCCAACATCCATTAAAACTAAAGACTTTCTTTCCCTCCAAAACCACATAGAAGACCTTTTACTGGCAGATTATTGCACCAAGCTGGACATAACTCATATATTGCTAGATTAGACTCTAGATTTTGCTGGATTTCCAAGCTGAAATGCTATGCCAGCTGTCCTGGGCTAAATCATATTGTACTAATTAACATTTGAGCTGTCTTAATGGTAAATAAGGCTAATAAAGGACAGCATATGCCCTGACTATGCCCTAAGCTGATTGGAGATGGTTGGATCCAAGATGGATTGTGATAAAAATCATCTGGTTCTGGGAGTTACTAATCGATATCAATAAACTATTTTTTTAATCCTTTCATCTGCCATAAGATCATCTTCTTTAAGCATACTTATGCAATTTTTTACCCCTTGTAAGAGTTCTATATAAACTTATATTCTGAAAGTTTAAGCAATAGCTACATTACATAACAAAAGACATTGTCCAACAAGATAGCGTGTCTTTATCACACTGGATAATCCCAATCAGATAAGGAGAAAAGACTACTTCCTAAAGCTTATACAATAAGGGAGTAGCTTAGGGAAAAAGAACCTTGCGTGTGAATTCTCTCAAGGAAAAAGGACCAAAAGCCATCCTGCTACTCTTGTTTAGTCTAACTATCATTTCTGTTAGAGCAATAGATTATCTATTGTTTGTTAACTGAAATCCATCCAATCAACTCGATTTGATCTCTATTTCATCCTCCAAAATCAAAGAGCTGTCGATCACACAAAATCTATTCTCCAGTGCATGCTCCTTCGACAATTACACCAAAAACCAACAAACAGAGCTTTTATCATAGAGAGAATCTTGACAAAAAAAAAAACAGCCAAGTTATGTTCTTTCTATAACTCCAGCTAATCAACAGACTTTATGCAACAAAATATGCAATTATCCTGTGACATATGTCATTATGAGAAAGCAATTCTAATCTGTGAACAGCAAAGCAAATAGCATACCATCCACATCATTTGGTGGGCTCTTCAGGTATTCATTCTCATGGGCCTGATAAGACTCATCCACATGACAAGAACAACACAACCAGCGTCGCATTTTATCCTTTTTCTCAGTGGATATTCTACGTAGCACATGTACCTTGATGCAACAAACAGACCATCAATACAAAGGTAGTCATGACTCATATATATGCTATGCTAAGTGCTGACAGTGAGAATGATATACATCATGATTCTTAAAAGACATAGAAGCGTATGTCTTGAGAAAATTAAGAAAAGATTACAGACATCTGCAGAGAATAGATATCTCAACAAGTATGAATCATTATTAGGAAGCAAACTTCACCTACAATTTTTTCGAAAATACACTGGGGCCATTATCATGTTCGGACTGACATATAACAGAAATACTAAGCTGAGATTTTAAGGAGCACGTCATTTGAACTTCCATTTCCACCACACGAGTCAACCCAAGCACAAGGTATACCATTGACGTACAATCATATTAATGAGCATAACCAGCTAAGGAATCATGTCATTAACCAGCACAATTAATTACATGTGGGACCTAGTCTCCTCCCCAAATTTTATGATAAGCACGCTTACTTGATTTGGGCCAGGGTTGCTCTATGATCTGGCATGCCAAATTAATCAGTATACACCAAATAGCGGTAACAGACAAATTTTGTGCAAGAAAATTAAAAAGACCGCATTTTTCTTGGAATGTACCTCCATCAACAACGGAATCACAGCAGCTTATGTAACAAGGGAACAGAAGCCGAAAAGGTGGAATCTCACTGTCTATTTCCAGAAAACAATGGTCAATTTGCAAATGATCGCTTTCAAACGAGAAAGCTTATAGATCACACGCAATCCACCGAATCCCAGCACCTAATCAGATTTCATCAGAAGAACGACAGAGAAATCGTCCAACCAATGGCATAAAACAACCAAAAGCAAAGAAAAAGCAGGTAAAAACGCAAAAGGTATCGATTTTGCAGTCCGAGCGTAGAAGCAACCCAATGAAAAGGCTGCAAGAAGTGGGACCCGCTTATTTTCTGGGAGTACAATAGGGAAGTCATACTTGATGTGGGGGTTGAAACGGAACGACACTAAATCCGCCAAAATCAGCCCGATTCCCCCACAAGATTTCCAAAGCTCGAATCAGTCGCAACAAGAAACATGTTCGACAAGTAACCAGAAAAATTAGTGCATAAAAGCCGGACGCGTATGAGGAATCCGTGCGTGCCGCTGTCGCAGCGACATAATACAATGAATTGATCAAGACAAAGAGGGATCCATGGGAAGGAGAAAAGGGGTCTCACCTGAAAACGGTAACCAGGAACTCGAGGGAAGGCAACCCCGCTCCGCCTCTGGGACTAGGGTTTGTTGAGAGAGAGAGAGAGAGAAGATGAATGCCGACGACTGGTGTTGCGACTGCGAACACGATATAGTGATATATATATATATATATATTAAGAAGACGGATGTTGCGACAAGCGTTGCGACTACGAACACGAAAGAAGGATGTCGCAACACACTGTGATATTGCCGAGTCCACCCCAACTAGTGTCGCACATGGATGTGCGCCACGTCTGATGTCGTGACCTCAGTCTTAGCTCAAGTCGGAACGCCAAGTCGTGCGCTTTGCTTCCGCCGTCGGGCCAGCTCCTCCCTACCTTCTTCGGCATCCACACTGAGGATCTTATCCAATGTTGCACCGACTAATCATGATCCAACGGATTCTGATGCAGAGAGTATGGTGGGCCCGCGGAAATCAACGGTTGCGATGTGTTGGTGGAGGATTTATTTAAAAGCATAATTGGAGCTTATTCGCGCCCTTTACTTTCTTTATGTTTTTTTTCTGTTCTTTCCATGCGTGTCTTCGTTTTCTCTTTTCTTTGGCAATAAGTGTGATAAATAATAAAAGGCATTTAAAAAAACGTATAATGGTGTTTTAGCCTATGACGCCCCTAATAATTATTTTTTTTTGTTTAAAATTTTAAAAATAGTCTCCTAAATAGTTTAGTTTGACTCTTTACATTAATCATCAACCTTAGGACCAACCCAAGGATTGGTTTGATTTAGTTTGGATCTCGACTCGATTTAGATCTTGGTTCAGGTCGAATTGATTTAGATCATATTCTTCAAAACAGCTTACATCATATTATAGGTCAACTCAGATTTGAATCAAAAGACAACTGTTGTGTGCTCTTCTCTATGATCACATCATCAAGTAGTGGTGATCTTTCTTTTATATTTAATGAAAATAAAAATATTTTATAATATATGTTATTATAGTTTTGAAGATATTTATAGAGTTACAGTTAGGTTTATACTAGAGTTACACTATAATTAATATAGAAATCTTCTATTTCATCAATTAATGGCATTAAAATATAGAAAAATAAAAAAATGATATAAAACATGTTATTATTCTTTAACATTTACACTTCAACTATAATAGGATTACACTCGTGTGTTACATTCGATCATAGATTTAATATAGAATTTTATTATTCTAATAATTAATAATCTTAAAATTAGAAAAATTATAAAAAGTGATACTAAATATGTTATAATAGTTTTCGAGAAGTCTAGATATGTTTATTATTCTATTTACACTTTTATTGCACTAGGGTTATACTCAGATTAGACTCGAGTTATTATACTTGATCACAGACTTGATTTTAATTCATTTAGTTAGGCGTATTGATGGATTGGAATATAAGGGTGCTAAACTTTCTAATATGTGTTTGTGATATACCTATGTTTAAATTTTATCTTTATTTTTTATCTTATAAAATTTGTATGTAAACCTTAGACTTAAATGAAAGGAGGTAGTTGAAGTCATTAGTACAGGTAATATATATCACAACTTAAAAGATTTATATTAATCATTATTAAATTATATGGAACTAATTAAATTTCATTCTCAGGTTTATTCTTCCTTCACCACTCTCTTTTACTTCATCCTCTCCTACATCATCCCCTCCACCGTCTCGTTCTTCCGTAATTATCACTAAACTCCCTTCATAAAACATAATCAACGATTGTTGTTGCATTGATTATTTTATATTTTTTCTTTATGAATCTAGTGCTAAGAGTCAACGGCACTTATTTTCATTTCCCTTAGGGTTTGTCATCGTCGCGTTCTTAGGAGGACATCTTTTTATCATCTCGTCAATATTCTTGGCATTTCTGTCTATCAGTCAATTTTATATAGTATTTTGGATCATTATATCGAGGAATCCACTTTTATATTTGGTTGTGTTTAGTCGGAGTGATAAATTTTCAAATCATGAAAAACTTATAGATTTTGAAGTTACCTATTTGAGAAGTTTTTTTATAAATCAATTTCCTAGTAGAAAAATATAGATTATCCAATGTATAGGTTGATTTCTAGTGATGTTGATGTTGACGTTGGTACATTATATATATATATTTGTTCATATTTTATTTTATCAAATCAGTTATACATCACTCCCTATATTATTATCTCATACTGATGATTTAATGTGATTTCATATGTCAAAAGTAATTTTTATATAAAATTATCACTCTGAATCTTTTTTTGTATGAGTATATTTGTCACTGCTTTCCAGTTCATAGATCACTGAAGAGTTTGTCCAATGGATTGTGCCATCTCCTTTTGACCACTATATGACTGTAGCAGTCACTGAATTATCCAAGGGATTCCTTTCCAAGACATTCTGTACTATTAAACTGTCTACTTGATCAAGTACCAGACATTGCTTCAGTGACTCCTTGACCTAACTCGAGAAATGATGGTGTCGTAGGGAGAGCAGTCATGGGCTTCAGACTCTGTGGATGAACAGAACTGCCCACAATTTGATCTGACACAAAGCGAGTTTGGGAGAAGCAGCATCCTCCGTTGCACAACGACCTTTCGGTATTCAAATGCGCATGATTGTGTTGTCCAGAGCAGTATTCTTCAGCTATTGTCTTCTTCTGTGGCATCTAGTTGGAGATGCCCTAATCTTCTGCAACTTTATTCCTGAAAAGATTTCATGGGGGCGGTTGACAAATTCTTTTCCTTGGATGTAGTCTCCGGATGCCTGCAGTCCTCCATGGCATTTACTTGACATATGTGAAAAAGGTCTGCGTTGGGATCCACCCATTACCAAAATGGTCAGTAATCTGTTTGATCATATGCCTCTTTAGCTTTTCATCTAGTTATTTGCATGTGTACGAACTTATAACAAATCCAAATGCTAGCTCTGTCGATTCTCCTTAGCAGCCTGAAATCTTTGTCCTGTGAGAAATACTTACTGCAAAAGATGACCACTTTCAGCAGTATATATGCTGAGTGGAATTAACTAAAACAGTTGATTATTGTTGATGATAACAGGGTTTAAGACTTCATGGCATATTAAAACTCTATATTATTGACACTCTGCTCATATCTTTTTAATAGGTTTGCTTTAGAGGATTACTTTGATCTGATATAGCAGGAGAGAAGAATGCAGGACTTTACACAGTGGGCCTCAAACTGAAGGAATCACTGGCACTTTAGAGGCAAGAATGGGACACAGTCTTGTTATCTCATACTGATTCCCAAGTAACAAGATCTGTCCTTGAAGTTTTGGTTTTTGGTCAAGACTTTTATGAGGCAGCAGACATGGACTTGGCATCTAAGCATCTATAGATCAGCTTGGACTACCCTATCGCCAAAAGGATTCTCAAATTTTTCTTACTACTCTGATGATTGGTTTAAATGGATGCCACATATCTGCACATGTGGTCCATTAACATCCTCATATTCTTTTGGCACAAAAGATTTTTTTTCAGCTTATTCTTCATCTATATCTTTTTATCATCACATTGTTCTTGTCGTCATTGTTTCAGCATCAGCATTATCTCTTGTATATCTTCATTTTTTTTCTTGTACTGAGAAGATGCTCATAAAACATACATGCCAGTCTCCAAAAGAAGCTGAAATATTGAGTATCTATGTGATGCCAAATGGAACATTGAGGGTCATCTCATGAAATGTCTGACGAACCTACATGTAGAATTTAGAGCATCATGTGCATTTTGGAAAATCTTCCGGTTGAGGCATGTTAATAATATTGTTCCATTTTCAATAAATGCAACTCGAGAATCTTGGGTTCAGACCAAACCTGACTTTACTGAATCCTTTACAACCTAAGAATCGGTGAGATTGATCAGGGCTTTGTGAAAGTTTACTAAGCAGATACATACAGGCTTGTCACTCTTCATCTTCTCCTCGAAATACAAGTATCTATCAGGTTTTCTATGGTGACACGCTAGAGTCATGTCAAGATGTCAAAAGAAACCTGGTGAGGATGTTCTGTGCCATTGGACATAGACAAAAAGGATGATCACAAGAATACTGGCAGCTATTAGTAATGCAGCATTTACACCCTCATTACTGATAGCTGCCAGAATGCACTGCAGAACAATGCAAAGAAGTTCAGTGAAAAAAGAAAAGTGTACCTCGAGGTGCTCCTAAATTTGATGGTAATGTCCTTCTGCATCCAAAGTTCATATCTGTTGTTGACGACCTCACAATCTGTGTGATCTTCTGTGTTACAGTGGGCAGGTAGGCATCATTCAGGGAAGGCCCTGGAACCAAAAGACGAGCTCTTTTCCAGACAAGAAGTTTGGAGAGTTTATCCATTCATGGCCTCTCTGTATAACCTGAAGAATATATACATGAAGGCTTGCATGTCAACACGATTCATGCACCTCCTCTCTCTGCCATGCCAATCCAGTATGCGTGTGTGGAAGCTGAAAAAGGTGAGGCTTCATCAACTTGGACGTTCTTAGACTGGGATTCCATTCGTCATGAACATAAAGTGGATGCTTCAGCTGTAATATAAATAGGCCCTCCCCTTTCCAATCCTCGCCAAGCTCGATCTGAATTCCCATTTTCAAAACAGACTCTTCTTCCATCACAGCTTCAACTTGTAGAGCTACCATGCCCCCAGGAAGGGATCCTCTTGTCCTGGGCCAAGTAGTTGGTGATGTTTTGGATCCTTTCACTCGGTCAGCTGCCATGAGAGTGATGTACAACAGCAAAGAGATCAGAAATGGAACAGGGCTGAGGCAGTCAGCAGTGGTGAATAAGCCCCGAGTTGAGATTGAAGGGAATGATAGAAGGCAGCTCTACACGCTGGTAAGTTATGGAAAAACAACCTCTTTTCCATAGAATTCTCTTTTCTCACTGCATGCATGAATTTGTTTATAGGGCTGTAGTCAACCTTCACAACTCGCTGACAATTCAATAAGTAGCAAGCAATGGTACATTAAACATAGGCAATATTATTCATAAACTGACCTCTTATGGCTTCACTTCTTATATATTCTTATTTATAAACCTATCTTCTTGTATTTGTTCAACTTTTGGTATTTCACTTTCTGACTTATAAGTTATAACTTTGGATAACATATGCTTCAGATGTTAATCTGTTGTAGGCACATTAGCATAAATATTCAAGGAAGAATGTCAGTAAGAAGCTTTCAGGTCAAATTCTGTCAGAATAAGATCAAGGTCATAAGATACGATCAAAAAGCACTCCACATCCAAAACAAAGATGAATTAAAGAAATAGAAGGATCAAGATAGAATCTTTTGCCACTGTTTGATTCAAAAGCTTTATTTTTTACTTGTCATATCCTCAGTGAAGTTATATGAATTTGTAGGAGGGGTTAAATTGTTCAAGTTCTAGTACAGAGTGTGTTAATGATGCTCTTATACGCGCACCATGTACAGATATGTATAGGTATGGACTCAATATTTAACCTGGTGAGTTACTTATATTGGGTAACTTCATCATATTTTCTAGGTGATGGTGGATGCTGATGCACCAAGCCCAAACAGTCCTACAGACAGAGAGTACCTTCACTGGTAAGCTCAAAATATACGCTGAATACATGATGATTCTATCCCATAAACACTTCTTGTAATGCTCTAAATTGATACATATATTTTCTGTTTCCTACTGGAATAAAAATTTAAATCAGCTGAAACTGACAGGTCTTTTGTGTTTTTGTTTTTTATGTATAGGTTGGTGACAGACATCCCAGAAACCCTTGATGCCAGTTATGGTGGGTATAAAATTAACACTTGTTATTCACTCCCTATTCTCTACTACTATAGAATCCTAAATTATGATATTTAAAAACAATAAAAAATACATTTATATATTTAATATTTTTCAAATGATACAAATGAGTCCATTAGCCTAGAATCTACAGACATGCATCTCACATGCTTAAGCTATCTCAACTTTTGAATTGGAAAATGATACCCATTCACAAGCAATGTCATAATCTCTCTGTTGATTTGTCAAAATGAACATGGCCATTGGATTGCCATTGTTCCAAAGAAATAATATGGTTTACATATATAAGCCATTGCCAATTTTACATGTATGTGCTTGTTAGTTTTTCTTCATTAAGTTCTGAATAATAAGAGGTCTCATTCATCTTATCTCCTAATAGAATTGTAAGCTTATTATTATTATTATTTTTTGTTTGGATTATGCTATCTAAATTCTAGTTCATAAAAACACTCCTTTTGATTAATTTCTTCTGAGAAAGTTAAGTTCAAAAGGAACATGCTTAGATTATCCGATATCAATTAGAGGGATTTTGTTTTTGGCTATATGCTAATATATTGACCTATTAATCAATTGTTTATCAATTTCTTATGATATTGGCAAGAACTAACATAATAGTAGGATGAGTTGCTGCCAAGGGTAACCTTTTGGTGCCAAAACACACCACTGCAAGACATATTACGGATGGGAGGCATTCTGTAGTCCGTAGATGATAATTTCACATGATTAAGTTCTACAGAAATAGCCTGAAAATGATTTTGGTTATATCCAAGATCTTGTTCTTGCATACTACCAAGGAACACTGAAGGTATGCGTTGTAGGAGAAGAGATTTGACATCTAAATTAGCCTTGGAAGTAGCAACAAGTAGAAGCTATAGCTTGTCCAAGTCTTGCAGTTAAGTGGAACCCTTTCTTATGATGCAATAACCCTTCATTTCAACCAGATGGCGTAGGATGTTGTTATGCACCTAGCTGCTGCAAACATACTGTGTATTCTGGTTCACTCAACTGTAGAGGTGTGAGCTTCCTTTCTACTTTTGTAGTGAGCATCTCTTAGTTAGATTGTTGGCAACATGCTATGCATCTTAAAATTAATGCAAAGTAATCATTTAACTATTGGGTCCAGCTCTCATGTTAGGGTCACTAACGAAACTGAATCATCAGCATAGTTATCACTTGCTGCTGGATACCTGTGAATTATCACTTCAACTACTACTTGTTACTGGACTAATATCAGATCTGACATCTTCCTCTACACAAGAAATTTTTTCTATGTACATATCATTTTTTGGTGCAGTATTCTGCTGTCAGTGAAAACATGAAAAGGGATAAATCAGTTTATAATGAATAGACAGATTACAGAATCTATAAAATTAAAGAGGCACGTGAAGAATACATGCATAGGAGAGGGGGTTGAGGGCCCTTCCTCTAACAAGTGTGCCCCACCTGTGTTTTTTTCTCCTCCGTGCAGGTTGAGCAAAGATGCAGACAGCTCTGTGTGCATGTCTCTGTTCTTGTGTGGGCCCCGCTTGAAGACATTAGTCAGCATGGCAGGGCCTCAACCGGAAACCGAAGTAGATCGACAGCTGTTATTCCTCACAGTAATCAACGTTGACTTAATGCTTTACTTTGTGGGGGGCCACAAGAAATTTTTTTTAAAAGAAATATATTAAAAGTCGATTGATTGTGGTATAACCGTTATTTCAGTCCTCTTCCAAAGTATGTAACACACTCCTGAACACACACACACAAGAGCACAATTTTAACTGTATTACTTTATCTTAGATATGCTATCCAAATGCAACTACTGATTCTGAAATGGAGAATTAATTGGTTGTTCCTGTGGATGCATGCTACATGAAAAGGCATCTTTCCTATGTTTCTGGTGTATTCCATGTTGAAACTTTCTCAATTATTTACTTTTAAGACACCGCTAGTTTTTTGCTACATTTTAATCTTGAACTTGAGAATACTATTTTCATTCAACAACTGATGCTGACATGAAGAATTCCTTTTCCTCTGGATGCATGCATCACACTCTATGAACTGTTTAATTTTGGTTTTTCTTCTCTGATAGACCATTTTGAAGCTTTTGTCTGAACTTTTCAATGCTCTACTGTCAAAAGCACATATAGATTCTTGACCAGAGATTAAAAGAATTAGGTTTTATTTAACATGTATTTAGAGCAAACCAGCATCTTTGCATTGATAACTTTTCATCTGAATTTATCCATCTCACCAGCTAGAAATAAGATAATGAATTTCCTTACTCAAATGCTTCACTATTAATTTGAACATCTAGATCTGAAGCTATTAAACACTTCACTATGAATGTGAACATCTAGATCTGAGACTATAAATCTTGCAAAAAGTCCACCACAGAAATGTTAAAGATTTGTATGATAATTTAAAACATACATTCCGAGAGCCAATTTATATTTCCTTTCCATGAACCATAATGTTCAGATTTCACTATGAACATAATGAAAATGTATATCAACAGGTTAGTTGGTGGGTTTGTGATTAGTTAGGCTGCTGTCTCAAATTTACTGAGACACATGTTTACATGTAAAGAAGATTCATTAGGCAATGTGCAAAATTTACTAATATGCTTTTGTCGGGTCCTTAGCTAACTAGTAGTAACCGAATTCATGCGAAATATGCTTGGCAAGTGCACAGACATCTACAACCAACAAAAGCATGTAAAACTCATACATACACACTTTCTCTTTTCATGCTTCTCAGCTCTTTTTCTTTCCTTCCTTTTGTTTTTGCACTAAGCATAACAAATTGATTCTTGTTCAACTTTTAACTTGCATATTGAGATTTTGAATCTCAAAGTTTGGCTTTCTGAGCAGCTAAGAGTTGCTAGTGTCTTCTGATACACATCTGGGAGAATGGTTTCCCAGCGATTGTTAAGAATTTGCTTGGTCATGATGTAAGTTTCTGGAGAAACACCAACACTTGTTGAGAATCCTCCCTTTTATGTCCCTGCTTTCCTGATACCTTGATCAAGAAGCTATAGAAAAGGCCTAACTGTATAAGAACATTGTTTCAGGAAATGAAATTGTCAGCTATGAGAGCCCACGTCCAACTGCAGGGATTCATCGTATTGTTCTTGTGCTCTTCCGGCAAGAGGTTCAGCAAACTATTTATGCACCTGGTTGGCGTCAAAACTTCAACACCAGGGACTTCTCGGCATTCTATAGCATTGGACCTCCCGTGGCTGCCATATACTTCAACTGCCAAAGAGATACCGGTTGTGGGGGACGAAGGTAATAAACAGAAGTCATTGCTTAAGACATGAATCATGCATGAAAAAGAGACCACAAATGATTTAAAAGAATCTCTTCAACAAGACTTTGCTTAGGGGCTTAAAATGTCATGGGCGCACAGTTATCACTATGAAGCATCAGACATAATTCTTTGCTGATCAAATTCCTGTTTTGAGTCAATTCAAGTAGATGCTTTTAGTTCCAAATTCTTTCCTGGTCAAGTGCTTCATCCATGAAAGAAGTTTGCCACACACTTTGGATCCTAAAGAGTGCATTTTGCCAACCTGAAACATGTATGCTGCAAACACTTGCAGAAAATGTATATTTAATTATGGAGGACTCAAGTTATTGTTTCTTTGGATGGAAGGTTCTAAGGGATAGGTTAAGGATGTGCTGAGGAGCATGGACATTCTGAGAGGTGGCATTTCACATTCAGTTAATGCAGGCTATCAAACAACAGGGCTTCAGGAGGAACTCTACATTCATGAAAGATGCCTTTTACAGATCAATTTGGTGGATATGGTATTTTCTATGGTTCTCAGTCTAACTGATCATTACTTGTAAAATGTTTGTACAACTTTGAACATGTACTATGTGGCTTCACCCACATAAAATCCCTAAAGAGATGGAGTGAAAACCTTATTGACAGATTACTAGTCCTTGAAGTGCTAAAAAAAGGTTTGAGATCCTAATTTGAACATGCAGCTTTTCTTGCTGCAGATATTTTCATCTAGTTCTCAATTTATCTTAGCTGGGTAATGACCTCACAGAAATAACATTCAAGAAATGATCCTTAGAAGGTATGTGATTGAAGTAGAGAATGAGCAAGGACATTAATGGCAACTCTGGATGCCAACCAAGTACAGTTCATGGTTATTAAATATTTAATTGGATGACCACAAATTCCAAAGGGCCTATGTTGTTAGGCTTGGTGTATAAATGAAATCTTATATGCTGCTCTAATATCATACATTTAATTGGGTGAATACAAATTCTAAAAGCTTAAAAGGTCAAGAAAAGATCTAATATATACTTCTAACAGATACAATATCAATCTAACTTTTCCAGATTAATTCTACTACTAATCTGTAACAAAATATAAAGAAGCAGGGTTACCATTTGCAGGATAGGTGAAAAGAAAAAGAGGGAATTCCATTTTCTGCTATATTCAATCAGCTACCAACAAAAAAAAGAAAAAAAAAAGAAATATGTCTCAGTTTCTGAGATGTTTCTGGGGTCATTGACATTGAATTAAAATTGCTGCCAATTTGATGTTGATGATTAAGATTGTAAAAATGACAGGAATTAGTGTGGTTTTTTATTCCAACATTTTTTTTAGAGGTTCCCATATGGATATTTTACTATTATTAAATTTTATAAAAATCTTTTATTTACCATTAAATCAAGAATGTTTATTTTTTTTATTTATGGTTTCTAGTAAAATCAATTTAGATTTTTATTTATAAGACAATAAAATTTACATGAAAAACCATTTAGTGTTTAGTGTGAATAGAACAATCATGGGTAAGATCATTGTTTGTTGTACCACTTGATACGATATGATACGGGTAATATATTGCATACTATTTTATACCGGACATTTATTGTTAGCATATCAAGTGCATATAAGGTCTATATCAGGTAATACAATTTTGATTATTAATTTATTTTTATCATGGATTGGGATTTTATCAATTTCAATAATTAATTTGACTATTGGTAGCATTTCAAGAGTTTAAAACTCCTTTTCTCTTCATCCTCCGATCCCTTTCACTCTTAAACTCTCTTTACCTCATTTTCACTTATTTTTATATTTTAATATCTTCATCTCAATTAAAGATACGATTTATGGATTGGTACAAATTTGATAAGCTCATTTGGAAGATTAACCCTTAAGTTAAAGGAGGATCGATGAACTTGATTTATCAGTTGAAGAGTCTCATCGTTTATTTTATTGATAAAATCCCATCAATTAATCCATTTATTATTTTATTATTTGAATTTTAAATTTTAATTTGTAATTTAATAATTTAAGTTATATCATTATAGATTATTCAATATCAATAGCGACACATCAGGTCGGAATGATAAGTCAAACCCTAAGTAAGACCAAATATTTTTTTTAATAATTAAATTTATACCATTATATATAGTTTTTTTAGATCATATATCATAAAAAATAATTCTTGACTAAGAAAATGATTGCTCATATGAGTGAGATATGAGAAAACATAAATCATATTATAGAGGTTTCTTAAAATATAAATATCCATTATCTTATAAAGTATGGTGTCAAAAGCAACATATAATGGAATCACGATGATTAGGAATCGACCATCCAAGGTGTTCTTCACCTCAAGTGAAATAATTTCACCAAATATCAAAAATTTTATATAAAGTTATATAATTGAAAGAACTTTCCAGATATCAAGTTCAGCAACTCTACATGTTTATTAATTAATATTAGAACAGTAAATTATTAAAGAGATGTGAATATTTCAAATATATGTACAAAGGTATATTTTGGAGCTCTCAGTCTCCACAAAGGGTAAAATCATATGGATACGATAATTTCTAGCGTGTCTACGAGTCGCATCAATGTTGGGCTGACTAAAATATCCCTTATCAACAACAAATGAAGATTTCAATAGATTTGAAGTTCAAAAACCACTAGAAACTGATTAGAGCTATGTCATTTTTCTTGCCTAGTCAATTTAAAAGCATAAATTACATGTAAATTTGTGGTCATGTTATACATAAATGTTGATAGTTTATTTGAGAGAACAAATAATTTGGACGACCAAAAGAGGAAGCTAAAAAAATAGGTTATAGCCTTTAATAGAACATTTGTTGAACACATCATTTGACAGCATATTTTATTCCATTGCGAAGGAATATAACGAATGGTTAGGGCATATGAATCATGCACTCCTTTTTCCATTTTAATGGCAAAATGGTTGAGGTCAAATGTCAAACATCACAATCACATTTTGTAAACTCTCCAACCAAATTTCTTATATATGTCAACTCAAAGTAGGTGATTTTTTTCACTTATTTTCCTAAATTAATATATATACCCTTGTATTTAATCTTCATTAATGGGCTATTATTTGAAAATTACAGCAGTTATGATATTGGTATGCATAACTTTCAAGTAGGAGGATTGGTAGTTATAACTTTGAAGCTTTGTTATGATATTAGATTCATATTAACAACCATAACCATGATTAGTCATAGTCTACTTAAATAAATATGAAATAACTTTTTTTTTTAGGATCACATATGCTATACTAAAATTTGTAGGAATAAGTATGTTACTCCTTTTTTTTTTTTTTAGTTTTTTTTTGCTAAATTAAGATCGAGAATTTATAAGCCTAACCATTTAATTATGAATAGGATCAAGATTTCTTTGTAAATGCACTTTCAAGAGTGGGAGAGCGTTGACTATTGACTCGTAAATATGGATTAGTTTAAATTGATGTCATGACGTAAATTATAATATGATTCGTCTTACTGATTCCATCAGTGTATCGATCAGTTATCAATACGATATGTATCAAATTGTTTTAAGCGTATCGATATATGATACATAGACTTATCAATATATCACCTTTTATTAGATCTATACATACCCCCATATCAAGTGATATGTTATGGTATGATAAATCTTATATCATAGTTCGTGAGATTTTTAGATCATGTACATCGATTTGGATTGATTCAAAATAATATTTATAATAATAATCTATGAATGCCAGATGAACTCTAATCTCACCTATATCATAGTATGAATTGTGAATTAAAATAAAAATCTAAAAAAAACAATATCTATTTTATAATGAGAATTAAACAGATAATGTTAAAAAAAAAATTCATTAGATATATTTCGTCTGATCATTAATTTGGTTGCTAAAAACTTGTCGTATGATCTCCCGTCGATTCTGATGAACCGTTGAAATCAATGTGATCGCAGAAGGAATCGGATATGGCATTTCCATCGGAATCCACTCAACAGTGACAAACCCTCTCCGTTCTTTTCACTCGCACTCCCTTTTCCCATCCATCCACGGGAAAAGAACTCCGGCGCATGATGATGCCCTCCGGACTCTAAAGCAGTCACCTTTCGCATCTCATCCTCACGCAAAACCTCAAAGCCTCCAACTTTTGGGATCTCTCTCATCATCGTCACCACCACCATCCTTCCATTTTGCGATTTGTTAATGATTTCCTTTCTGCGGTTTTCGGCTTCTAACCGTTCACATCATCCGTCGCTTTTAGCGGAACGTCAACGTTCCACCATGCAATTATCGCGTTCGATGTTGTTATGCGGTCGTTTTCTCTGCTTCCGGTTCGTCGCCGAGCTAGATCGGTGTATATAGATAGCAGTGTCCAGTGTGATAAAAATCCGTTTTTTTTTTATTCTTTGTTTTGTTTAGTGTTGAGGTAGAGGAAGGGTGGGGAGGGCGCTGAGGCAGGGGGCTCTGCTTCTCTCTGCACATGCCGATCGTTGGTTCCGACTCGCTGCGCCGCTCGGTTTGCGAGAAGTGGGAGAAGGCATGGACGAAGCGGGCTCTGATGGGGTTGGTGCTGGGCCAGTTCGTGTCCCTTCTCATCACCTCCACCGGTTTCTCCTCCTCCGAGCTCGCTAGAAGAGGTCCCTTCCTTTCTCTCTCCTCCCTCTTCTTTCGATGCTATCATCTTTCCTTAGGTTTTTTTTTTTCTTCTTGTAAAAATACAATAAAGGTGGGATTTCGATCGATGTGGTTTCTTGAAATGAGTCATTGTCGTTTAACATCGTCTACTCTTTTCCCTGTTTCGATGTTGTTGATTTCGTTAAAATATAATAAAGGTGTTTGTTTTTTTCTGAGTCGTGGTTCCTTGAAATGGTTCGTCGTGGTGGGATGCAGGCGTGAATGCTCCGACGTCGCAGTCCTTCTTGAATTACCTACTGCTCGCGATATTCTACGGCGCATTTGTTATCCGCCGAAAACGGCCGCTCCAGGTGCTGTGATCACTCCCTGCCTTCGCTTCATCTTCCCTTTTAGTTGATTGTTCTGTAGTGTCCGGAATACTTGTTTTTTTAGTCTTCTCTAGATTGTACAGTTGGATGTTGGCTTTGATCCTTGATATCTTTTCATTTGTCTGCATCTTTGAGCCTAAGAAGCATGGCCACGACATGATACGGATACGGTGACGTGTCTGCGGAACGCCTTGAACCCGGTGCTCGTCCTGTGCTACGACCTGGCGACGGGTGCCCTTCGTGTTGTCGTGGGTGGAAGCCGTGTCGAAAGCTCAGCCAAGATGATATTGTAGTCGTCGCCGACGATGATATTGTGGTCGTCGCCGAGGCAGGCGCCCAAGTGAATGGAGTCAATGTCTGTCAACGAAGGGTAGCCAGTGGAGATGGTGGTGGTGGTGGTGGCAGCAACGGGTGTGGTGGAGGAAGTTGAGGAGGAGAGTGAAGTTGCAACAATGGTAGTAGGTGATACTGAGGAGGAGGTCGCCGTCCACGCAACTCAGCACCACACGCTAGCTGTGGAGCGGTGAGGAAGGGTGTAGGTCCATCATGGATATGCCGTGTTCACAAAAAAAAATTAAATTAAATTAAATTAATAAAAACAGGCACAGGTCAGACATGTGTCCGGTCGATGTCAGAATGGACATGCCCATCCAATTGGCATGTTGGTGCTTCATAGGTTTGAGCATTACAAGAATTAGTTCTTGAAATGGCAACCATTAGCTTAGTTCCTTGATCATCTTTGTTACTCCTGGTGAGGATGATTTTGTCTGTCTACTAGAGTCTGAGTAAAGGATTTGGAATGTGCATATCTATGTGATAGGTGACAACCATCTTAACTAGTCTTGGTTAACATGTGGTTTTCGGATTTTGTGATCTTGACTGCAGACATGCTAAGAATTATTCTTTTTTACTTGCATATTTCCTTTGGAGTGAATGCTAGGCGTATTTTATCCAACCAGCCGAGAGCAATGAACATGACTTTATTCTGTAACTTTAAACAAACATTGCTTCCCTGTAGAAAGAAGAACATGACTTTATTCTGTAACGTTAAACAAACAATGCTTCCCTGTAGAAAGAATCGTTCCCTTTGAATTTTATACTAGCTTGTTATGTTTTCTTTGGCTCTTACCCTAATTTCGTTACGTTGACAAGTTTGGCATTTGTTTCTGCTTTAACAAAAAAAAAAAAAATCTTACCTTGTTTGATCTTTTGTGCAGATAAGTTGGTACTACTATCTGGTGCTTGCTGTTATTGATGTGGAAGCCAATGTTATTGGTGAGTAGCTTTTGTCATTAATACACAAAAACAATTTATCTGCTGAGTGGATGATGTGCGTTTCTGTTGATAAATGTTGGTCCTTAACCAGCATGCTTGAGTTTATTATTTCTTATATGGGGTTAACAATTTCTTACATCTATATCTTATGGGGACTGTCAATCAGGATTGATTGAGTTAACACTGCTGATTACCATGAGTTCTTGTGACAACTCATGATCACAATTATCAATGGTAGTACTTGGCTAGAACACACCAAGCAGCCCCAAACTGTCTGAAATAGATAGATTTGGGTGAGTAAGGGTTATTAAAATTCACTCCAAAAATAAAGGGGTTGGGTTCAGGTATACCACCTGAAAACCTTAACCTGGCAGGGCAACATGTTTGGTGCTTCTATTGATCTAATTATTGGTGCAATTTCATCTAATTATTATAGCTTATAAACTAAAAGCATGGAGAAGAAAACCAGATGAATGCTCATTGGTTCTCTAGCTGCTCTAGCTTCAATGATCTCAATATTGACATCAACAAGATCTGAACTCTTCCCATTGTCTTTTCTTGACAGGTAAGCTCTCGTCACCTCTCAACCATCAACACCATGCTACCATCATTATACTGTCTCCAAAACTCTGCTTTTTATCTATATTGCACTTTTTTCTGTAATCCAATATAATGGATTTTACTCTGGAAGACTTGAATCTGAACAAACTTGACTGTATTGGTACAGTTGAGTTTGGTAACAGAGTTGTAAATGAGTTGGGTCCTGATAGGGTAGATTTATGCAATTTTGAAATATGCCTAGCCTAACCTGGCGTCGTGGAATATTTTTCATGTTGTTCACTTGCATTAAAATGAGAAACAGTTTGGTTTTTGTTATGGTGCTTATTTAATGTATTAACTAACAAATGTTGTAGCTGTTTAATTTTTTAGATAAATTTTAATTTATTCATTTAATTGATTATTTACTTAAACTTTTTTGTTTTGTGAATAGTTGTCAAGGCCTACCAGTACACATCTTTGACAAGTGTCATGCTTCTGGATTGTTGGTCAATTCCATGCGTTATACTTTTCACATGGGTGTTCTTGAAGACAAAATATGGATTTAGGAAGTTTGCTGGTGTTGCTATTTGTGTTGCTGGACTTATAATGGTTGTGTTCTCAGATGTTCATGCAAGTGACCGTGCAGAAGGTAACTTGATGCTAACTGCTTCCTGCAATTCTATTCTAGTTGTGATAATGTCGCTATTGTCTTGGATGGTACAAGGAGTTGCCCATCTTCTTGTTATAGTCAAATTTAGTGTATGAATGTGTGAAATCCAATTATGATTGGAAGTCATGACTTGTGTTTTAGCTTAGAACTTTGCTGTTCTGAAATAGTAATTAGATGTAAAAGATATTGCTAAATTCTCCCATTGAAAAAAGAGCTGGTGTTGATTATCAAAACTTGTATCAGACCGACATTTAAACCAAAGTCACCTATACAACCACAAACATAGCTTAACCATTTTATCCTCATCCTATACTATGTCAAATACTTTCTCGTTTTTGTTTTTATTCATAAGCAATGTTCTCCACGTTATCATTTTTGTTACAATGTTATATGATCTTCTTTGTTGTTACCATTAATTATTGAATCTATTCCTAAATAGTGAATGTTGTGCATGTCTGATACAAAGGCAATAGACTAACAGAGACCAATAGACTAATCTGGTCTTAGTTAGTTTGTTGTCTCTGTATCAAACATGCACAACCTTTACTATCTAGTTATAGATTCAGTAATTAATGAAAGCAACAAAGAAGAGTCTATAACATTGTAACAAAATGATAATGTAGAGAATATCGCTTATGAAATAAAAACAAAAACAATAAAGTATTTGATATAGTATAAAATCTACAGTGAGGATAAAATGATTTGGTGAAGTTTGAGGTTATATAGGTGACTTTGGTTTAAATGTCTGTCCGGTACCAGTTTTGGTAATCGACTCAGTTAGTTTGTTGCCTCTATATCAGACATGCACAACCTTTATTATTTAGTTATAGATTCTGTAATTAATAAAAGCAACAAAGAAGATCCTATAACATTGTAACAAAATTGATAATGTGGAGCAAGGTTTGCCTTACTGAGCGGTAAAGCCTCGTACCAGGTGTCCGCCAGCTGACCGGTACGCGGACCGCCCACTATCGAGTGGACCGACGGTCGATTTTAATCGTCGGCGGTCAATGTCGATCGTCAATGGTCGATTTCGGTCGTTGACGGTCAATTTGGTCGTCGGCGATCGATTGAGGGAGAAATAAGAAAAAGGAGACGAAGAGGGAGAAGAAGGAGAAGAAGAGGAGAAAAAAATACCTTATGCGTTGCTCTTCATCGGTTCCCCCGTGTGGTCCGTCACCCGCGGGTCGCCAACGCGATTCGTCGCCCACAGGCGAAGAATCGCCGGCAGGCAATTCCTTCTCCCCGCATAAAAATACCTCGTGCATTGCTCTTCACCGGTTCCCCTGCGCGGTCCGTCGCCTGTGGGTCGCCAACGCGATTCGTTGTCCACCGACGAAGAAGAATTGCCGGCGGGCGATTCCTTCTCCCCGCACGGGGAGAAGGATCAAAGCGATGTCGCCGAGCTTTTGTATTTTTTAATATATATTATATTATATTAATATTATATTATAAAAATATTATATTATAAAAATATTATATTATATTATATTATAATATATCAAGTGGTATACACTATATATACCATTTGGTATCGGGTATCGTATCGTATCGAGATAAACTCGATATGTCGGTATGGACCGATACGATGAACCTTGATGTGGAGAACATCGCTTATGTAAAAACAAGAAAGTATATGACATAGTATAGAATCTACATTGAGGATAAAATGGTTTAGCGAAGTTTGAGGTTGTATAGGTGACTTTGGTTTAAATGTCTGTCCGATACCAGTTTTGGTAATCAGCGTCACCAGTTCTTTTTCTTTTCCATGTGGAGAATTTGGTAGTTTCAGTTAGGTGCATGTTCTTTTTTTTTTCAAGCTCATTTCAGTGTTACAATTTATTCTAAAATATAAATTTATTTTGAATCTAGCTTGTTAATGCAATGTGATATTATTGAATATATGCAATATCCCATGTTTTTTTTTAACAATTAAAGAATGACACAACATGTTTACGTCTGTGCCACATTTGACACCTTTCTTGTAAGAGCCTTTTATTGGTACAAAAAAAAAATCTGGAACTTATCTTAAATTTTCTCTAACTCATACCATGAGCTGAAAACTTTTATTCTGTCATGGATAAATTTATTTTTTTGCTCTCATTTTTTATTCCTATTCTATGGTTCATAGGAGGACCGAACCCTGTCAAAGGTGATATCTTTGTCATTGCTGGATCTACATTATATGCAGTTAGTAATGTTGGTGAGGTATGCATCTCATGTTTCCCTTCATTGTTAAGAAAGCTTTTCTTTTCTAGGCTTATCAAAGCTTCTTAGTTTATCATCTATTACTTTGAATACTTTTATATATAACTTCGTTTCTAGAGAATATGACTTGTTAATGATGATCCCTTTTTTCACCTTACTGTGTTGGCAATGAACATGGCTTGGTGAAGTGAACTATTGTATTTGTAATTGCTGCTAGTTACTTGATATCATTTATTTTTAATCATTGGTTCATGGTTCATTCATTTAATGGTTCATGTTCTTTGATCATTTATTATATAACATGAGAAAAAAAAAGTGTGGAGTGAGATTGGAAAACATTGTATAGGTTTAGAAAAAGTAGGGAGAGAAAAGGCAAATCGATGGTTCTTGGTTTCTTTTATTCTATATCAAGAACAGGATTGGACTTTTCCCCTTTTGGTGTCATGTAATATTTAAGAGAGATAGGCTTTAAGTAGCTTGCGTGCTTTGCTACACTTATTTTCAAGGTGAACACTCTCTTGTTATGACCTTGCTTAACACTGGAAGCCACCTTTTTGCTGTTCTACAAATATAGTCATGATATACTAACAAACTCAAGACCAACGATTTCAAATTGTACTGGCAGCTGATCAGTACATGAACCGTCGGTTGTTGTTGGGCGATAACAGTCGTTTTGACCGTCAGTGGTCGATTTCGGGCGGTATCAATCGAGGGAGTGAGAAAGAAGAAGAGGGAGAAGAAGAGGAGAAGAAAAGAGAGAACCTGGATACTGCCCAGTACATATCGGTCCGACAGTTGATCGGTACACAGACCGCCCGATATCGAGTGGTATCGCCAAAATCGATCGTCGACGGTCGATTGAGGGAGAAAAAGGAAAGAAGAAGAGGAAAAGAAGAAAGAAGAAGAAGACGAGAAGAAGAAAGAAGAGGATACATACCTCCTTTCCCCGTGCCGTTGTCGCCCACACGACCCGCGGGCGATTCTTCTCCTACACGAGGAGAAAGATTGAGGCGATGTCGCCAAATTTTTTAATATATTAATATTTAATATTATATTATAATATATTTTAATATATCGGGCGGTATGTATTGTACGTATTGCCTAATATCGTGTATCGTACTAAGATAATCTCGATATGTTGGTACGGACCGATATTGGCAAACCTTTATATATATATATATATATATATATATATACACACACACACCGAGCGGTATGCCTATGCGTACCCGCTTGGTATGGACTGGTAAAGCGAACCTTGCTCAAGACTATCAGCATGAATTGCTACCTCCAATCACTGCATCATTTCTGAACTATTGTTTTAGTAATTTGAGGAAATTTATTATTCCCTCCTAAGTGGAAATGAAATTGCTTATCTTATTAGTTAACCTAATAACTACTATGAAGGGTGTTTATTCTCCATGTCTACAAGATTAACATTTATTTAGAGATAAAGTTTGTTGCTTTGCCTTTTTTCTACATGCATCTAGCTTTAGTGGGATTTAGTAGATTGCATAAGTTGGAATAAGGTAGATCATTTTTATTTGTGAAATAGCTATTTGATTTTCATGAAAGTCTCTCTGTCTCGCTGGTTGACATTAGGTTGATGGCAATTGAAAAAGTTGTTGTTTGATGGACCCTTCTGTGATTTTTATAACATATTGTAGGCGACTACAAATTGATGGGAATAGGTTGTATGCAGGATCTTTCTAGTAGTCTGCAAGAACTGCAATTATAAAAAAGTAGCAAGTTGATCAACTTTGTACATGGTTTTCTGGGGTTAGAATTGTAGCTTTTCATATCTTTTGAATATACACATTCATTAGGTTAGCAAGAAAGTCTGGTTCTTTCCATGATAAATGTTTAATTTTTGAATTTTTAATTAGATTCGGATGTAGAATTAGTATTACTCCTGTGTTGTTGTACTTGCTTCCTTTGAGCTTAAACAGAACCATTTATTCTGAACTAAACCTTTTCATCTTGTTTTTAATATTTTTCAGGAATTTGTCGTCAAGAAGGCCGATAGAGTTGAGTTGATGGCGATGCTTGGAGCATTTGGAGCAGTTGTTAGTGCTATTCAAATGTATCCTTGGTCTCTTTGTGCATGCATGATATATTCTAGAATGCTAATTGCACTAGCTAGCCTCAATTTATCTGTTCACATCTATTTGGAAATTCTATCAGAATCTCAATTTTAAGTGCAGTATGTTTACCATTGTTTAGACTTGTGAAATAAGCTAAGTTTCTTAAAATTGATCATGATTACAAGCATTTCAGGTTCTTTACTTTTATCTTTCATTTAGCAAGAGACAGAAAATGTGTTACTGGGTAATATCCTTCTTTTATTTGTATATACTATAGGCTGTGGTGTTTGGGCCAAAAGCTCATGTTTCTGTTAATGTTTAGATTGGCTAATCTGATCATTTGCAAAAGCCAGTAAACTGAAACTGTGGTAGTCTGATTCACAGAAGATAGCTTTTGCATCTTAGTTTTACCATGACAGAAATTTTATGTAAAGTGCTGCGTAGAAAGATTTCAACTTTGGTTTTTTGAAGTTCACATTTACTTTTGTGATTTTCTTAAGTTACTCCTAGAAGCATACTTGAGCGCAGTGAGCTTAAAGATATTAAATGGACAGCTGGTGCAGTAAGTCTCTCTCTGTGTGTGTGTGTGTGCACGTGTGCATGCACATGCATTTATGTACAATTTTGTTTGTGTTTCTTATTCTCGATGAACAGATATTAGATGTTTGAACCTTAACTACAGTTGTATATATGAGTTTTTGTGACCACCACTATGATTTATTTTGTAAGAATATTTTGCATATGCACATGCACAATTTATTCTCTTTTAAGTACTTCTGTGGTAATTCATGTAATCATGCATATCCTGGTGTGGAAGGAAGCTGTGATTTTATCATATTTAGACACAAATGAAGATATGAAAGCTAGTAGATTTTTGGCATAACATGCATAAACTGAGAAAGATTATTTTGAAAAAATTTTATTGGTCGTTTAACTGATTATGTGACCACATTGATATTACAAAGTTGCTATGCCTTGGTGGTGAACGAACTTGCATGATCAATATAAATACTTGCAGGATCCTGAATATAGATGTACAGTGGCCCTTTGTAGTTTGTATAACCCAATGCACCTAGAAAACTGAGGAATACTTTTCAAAGATCATGGCTAAGATGCTATACATCTGAACTTGAAATCAACTGACATGATTTTTTTTAATTTTAATAATATTAGCTACCTATTACTTGATTTCATCTTCATATCCCTGTATTCTCTATCGTCCACCAAAGTCCCCTATGTAGTTTCTTTATCCTCCAACTGGAACACTTGAATTTTGTCCAACACATGCAACAAGACAGAGGAACCTCTGCTTAGGTAGATTGTCCTGATCAGAGTAAATATCACCTTTCAAACTTTTTGGATTAGGATCAAATCATAGACCCCCCATGCTTGAAATCCAGTATTCTGGTCCAAATGAATCAAAGTAATATGTAATCCCCAATCTACCTGTGGTCAAAAGACAAAATTTCTGGACTCCTATACATATGCAACAACTGTCCTAAAATGAATAGAACTCCCAAATGCATTATTAGAAGTTTACTTGAAGAGCCAAATTTGATTTTGATCTAACCATCTTTAAATACAACTTAATCAAGTTCTAACAAATGTAAACAGTTTATGTTACACTTATGTATCTTCATTTTGGTTCAAGTTCATGGATGGCTGAGAGTTGCCTGAACTTTTGCTTAACTGCTATATACTTAATGTCAAAAAAGTTCACTAAGAACATTTTGGATTTGTGGTTCACCAATATAGAACCTCATTTATTGGATTTCTGACATAAAAGTCCAAATTTGGTTGTTAATTGTGAAGCCTAGTTCTCATTTATGTTCTTTACTAGCAAAAGTTCCAAGCATTGCTCATTAGTTAAGCCAAAAGTTGGATATGAAAAGGTATTTAATTGAAGTAAAATATGCATGTGCCAACTTCCAACAATGCTGCTATATCCTTGGTTTTTTAAAGACATTACTAGAATTTGAAACAAAGAAGCAAGTAGATGTTGAAAAAGAAAGCATTATTTTTCGTATGTTGCCCAATTATGTAAAAAGTTATCCTGTGCTTGTTTAGCTTGAACCTATCTGAGTACCTGGAGTTTGTGAACTTTCAGTCTAATCCAGGTCATGTTAAAGCTGACAAAGGTCAAGGTTGGTGCCATTCGGGGAAAAAGAAACACTTGTTTTTTTGAAAAAGAGATCTATTGATTTAAGCCTGTGTTACAAACTGAAGAATTGATATATCAGCAGCAGAAAACATAAAACGAGGGATCTGTGATCTGCCATAATGTGCCAAAGAATGACTTACAAAATTGATTGACCTGAGAATGCGGATAACGTGGATGACATGGAGACTCAAAAAGAGAAAATATGAATAAGTTCCGTAGGGACCAGGGAACAGGAGCAATATTGACAACCTCCACTGTTGATCTCAATAGAGGGTAAGTGAAGGTCTTGGATAGCTTTGAGTCCCTCCAAAGAGCGATAATTTCTGCCATTAAAAGACTCAATCCTTTGTAGCAGTTGCCCCCTAACCGAAGGTGTTCACCATCTGCAGTTTTGAGGAGGAAAACAGAGCCTGCAATTTGAGAAGTTATAGAAACTGTTATGGAAGCCTGCAGGTTGAGAAAAAAGAAACATTTGCAAGGATAATTGAATAACCTGTCCATTGCCTGATTGAAAGAATCTTACAAGCTCATAGTGATTTATATTGTTCTATTTTGAGACTGTTTGCACAGGGATCATAGTTATAGACTCTCATGCCTGTGAGATCCATACCAGTTATTGTGTTCTTTAGGTTATTTCACCTCTGTTTTCCTTTTATATGTCTTGATGAATACATGATATTAATGTCTTATTTGTCTTGGTTTATTTTTTCATTTGGAAGGAACATCACAGCATCGATGGCTTTGAACTTTTTATAGTTTGGTGCTATTTTGATAACCTCATGATGGTTTGGTCATATTTTTGAATTTGCAACTAGTTGGAATCTGAAATTATGACGTGTTTCATAGTTATCATTTCTTCAAAATATAGTATATTATTTTCTAGTTGTGTATGTCAAATAACTTTATTCTGAACATGTGATTTCAGGTGCTACCATTTCTTGGATTTGCATTGGCAATGTTCTTGTTTTACTCAACTGTCCCCGTCATACTTAAGGTAGGATCAGAGCATGTATATCAGTCGCACAATGCATCATCACCTGTCTTGTGATAAAGATTATTAAGATCCTTTACAAGATAAAAAAATAAGTACATCGATCAAACATATGCCATCATAGGATGAGAATGGACTGTTTCGATTTTTGGATCTTAGTTTTAGCTGATGTTGATATGTCTAGCTCATTTTCAAGTCTTAAGAATTGATTAGATGGACATGTCTGATGAATTGCAAACATGGAAAGTGAAGTTGAAGAATTGTTCCAACATGTATTGTTAATACCAAATTGACATCCTTCTCCAGCAAAATTGATCACCACTTTAATCGTATATACCAGGAGCACTCTCTTAGTTTAACTTTGCCACAAAAGTGAGTGAGCAGAATTAGACTGCCAAACCGGAGATTACTTCCAGATAGTTATGTACCTGCTCAGCAATCTGCCGGTTGAAATAGTTAGCCATAGAATTCAGTAGAACTGGTGAAGGGAGAAATCAACCTCATTTGTTGCTTCAATTCATATTTTCCACTTGGTAATTTTTTTATTGCAGATATGCGGAGCAACCTTGCTCAACCTTTCGCTGCTGACCTCAGACATGTGGGCTGTTCTAATCCGCATTTTTGCCTATCACCAGAAGGTTAATATTATTGGAATTCCTATGATTACTTGAGTGAAAAGTTCCAAGGATTATATGACAAAGCAATTTCATGTCCCTCCAGGTTGACTGGATGTACTTTATAGCTTTTGCGGCTGTTGCTGTTGGGCTCGTGATTTATTCAGCGTATTTATCATGCATGATCCTGTTCTTTATGCATCAAACTCTCTTCCAGAGGATTGAACTTTTTTTTTTTGCATCTGTCTGTACAGACAGAGGAAGAAGGATGAGGAAGGTGCCCAAGTCACAGAGGCCAGCGATGAGCGGCAGAAGGAAAAGGATGAAGAGGCTGTAGTTCTTGACAATTTGACTCGAGGTTCCATTGCGGCAGTTGAGGGCCAGAGATCTGAGGATGTCAAGCAACGGCCTTCCATTACAAGTTTGCCCAAGTAAGGTTTCATCACAGCAACAAGCCACGACGGTTAGATCAAATTGTTTCTGTGATGGTGGTTCCTTTGTTCCTTGCTGTTCTTTCGTCGATGGGGACAGATTAAAGCAGCAGCAACCACAATCGCTCCAGCATAAGTAGTTTCCATGAACTCCAGTGCCTACTGTATTCAATTGTGGTCTTGTTGTCGATGTAGGATCGAACTGAAGTATGATAGAGCTTTTCTTGCGTACTTATATGGTTAGAACTGATTCAACATCAGTGAACATATTTCTAATTAGTGAAAAAAAGATAATGTTTTCTTTAATTTTTTTACCTCAATTTGTTTCATGTGATACATAAATTGTTATCTTTGATTTAATATTAATGTGTCAAATTTGCTTTTTTATTGTATCAACTATAAATCTACTTGCTGTTTGTTATGACTGTGTGAAAAAAAATATTTCTCCTTTTTTCTGTTTACTATTTAGAGTTTTTATGTAAAGAACAAAGTATCAATATCCTGAGTTGGATATGCAGAAATTAATTCAGATTATATGATTAACCTTGATTCTAATCACCTTCAATTATATATATATATATATATATATATATCTAGATAGACATGATTTATTATGAGATGATTATGTTTTTCTGCTAAGAATAAATAGGGTGCTTCAATATGATGGGTGAAAGACATCACTCCATCCGCAATTGAAAACTTAAAGTTTATTGTTCATCTATTAGTGGATGACTATGTTGTTAGGAGGATGTGTTTGGCATCTATTAGTGGGATGACTATTATTAACTCTATCCATAAATATATATTTCAAAGTTGACCTATAAAAGTTTTTACTTAGTGTATTATTGAAATTATTTTATTTGATTTTTATTTTTAGAGCATTTTTCCCCTATCATAAGATCATTTTTCTGTAGATAATAGACCTTCATTTACCATTAAGTAAAACAGTTAGATTTCACAATACTCATGTTAAATAAGAAACCCTATGAGCATTTATTTGACTTTTATTTTAATTAATGGGATGAGTTGTAATAGACTTTTAAAATTTATGTTTTTTCCATTAAGTAATGTTAACTTTTGCTCTTTATGTGGTAATCCTATGTTGACAAAAAAAAAAAAAATATATTATATAATATTAGTTAGCTGAGGGTTAAGAAACAGAGAGACATTAGAGCTAAAGGAGCATGGCATGGTGATGGGTTACAGAGTTATGATGATCTATCACAATGATTGAAACCATGGATTAGTAAGAGGAAGTATGATGCCCCCAAAAGACCTCCGGGAGTGATGCAGTCGAGGCGAGGGGAGTCGCCGTTTCACCACAGTCGGCGCTCTTCGAGGCAGCAGCTCGGTCAGCCCAATCTTACTGACGATGAAGCGGAAGAAGTGGAGGGAGGAGGAGGAGGCGACGCTGATCCGGGAGTACGCGGCCCTGCTGTCCCCGCCGTCGGGAAGCGCCCTCCTCCTGGCCAGGCTCCGCACGCGGGAGAAGAAGTTCCAGCCGATCGCGGACCGGGTGAACGCCGCCCACCACCTCCGCGACCCCGTGGCCTTCCCCTTTCGTTGGTCCTGGCGGGACGTCTCCGTCAAGATCCACAACATGCGACACCAGTTCCTCCACGTCAAGCGGAAGCTCCTCCCGCTCCCCGCCCACCTCCACCCCGACCACGCCCTCCACCTCTGGCCAAACTTCCTCCTTTACAAGCAGGTCTTCGGAGATCATCTTGACCCCCACCTCCGCCCCTCCTCCTCCAAAACCCGCGCTTCCGACGGCGATCGTGAGGATGATGATACCCTCAACGAAGAAGATTACGAATATGAAAATGATGGCGTTGAGGAGGAGGACGAGGTGCAATTGGCCACCGATCTCTCTGCCTCCGATCGAGAAGTGGCGGATAATGAGGAAAGGATCGATGCAGAACTCGTGCATCGAGAAGCAGAGGAGGAGGAAGCGCTAGGGTTGCGGCGTCACCTTCCTCGCCGCCGCCGTGGGAAAAAGATGGGATTTTTGGGAACCGACATGGTGAGGCTTGGCGAGATCACGATGAGGCGGGAGGAGCGAAGACGCGAAAGGGAGGCATCGAGGGAGGAGGAAGATCGCGAAAGGGAGCGGCGGGAGAGGGCCTTGGAGCACCAAAGACAGATGGATGAGGAGGAGGAGAGGAGGGAGCAGTGGCGGAGGAGGATGAGTAGGGAGGAGAGGAGGGAAGAAGAGGAGATGGAGTGGAGGGAGAGGATGCTGGTGATGCAGATGGAGCACGAGAAGCAGGTAATGCAGATGCAAGCCGATGCTTTCCAGGATCAGATGCAAATGATCGCCATCCTGGTCAGGGTCATTTGCCAGTTCCTTGGAGGAGCGACGGCGGGTGGTGGTGATGGTGGGATTGGGGGAATTCAGCACCATGTGATGCAGCAGCAGCAGCAGCAGCAGCAGCAGAAGCAAGATGAGTCACCAGAGAGCTTAGTGGGCAACAGTGGGAAGAATGGTGATCATTCTGGTGGGCGCTATACCTAGATTCATGTAAGTTAGCATCTTGATACTTTGTTTTCATTATATTTTCTGATGCACTGGTTGTGATAGATTTGTTGCAAGGATAAGTATGATTACTATCATCTGTGAAATTTTGTGATCCTTCTTTAACATTAAGTAATGTCGCACTTGCAGAGCCTTGTTGCATGAGTAGCAATATTGATTATTATTTGTGAAATTTTGTGATCCTTCTTCTAGTCTAAAGAATGTTGCATTATCATCAACTTGTGTGGTTATTTTGATAATTATTTGTGAAATTGTGCGGACCTCCTTCTAGAACAGTGTTGCATCATAAATTTTGATCTTTATGGAAGAATGGTCTTATATGCTACTAACTTTGTGTTTGGGTCTTGCAAGAATGAAGAATGTAGAAGGGAGATATGGAGAAACGGGAAGATAAAAAAGGAAGTGGTGGAAAGATTTATGAGTACATTATTTTGTTTTGTGCGAAGATGCCCTCGTATGCAACTTTTTTGTTTGGTTTGAGCTGGTTAGAGTGTAAGATGAAAAAATCAGCACAGGTTTTCTGCTTAGCTATGATCAGTTCATGATATCTTATATTTCTTTTTTCTTACAAAAATACTAAATGAAGGGTATAAGTAATTCATTAAGATTCATGTCACCCAGAGGAATATATATGACACATGAGTATACTGACCCTCTCCAAACATCATACTAGTGGGAGCCTTGTGCGTACATAGACCCTCTCCACACCTCATACTAGTGGGAGCCCTGTGCACTAAGCTGTTTTTTTTTGTCTGATTTAATTCTTTATTTTTGTTTCAGAACCTGGGAAACTGAGGAATATATATGACACATGAGTATACTGACCCTCTCCAAACATCATACAAGTGGGAGCCTTGTGCGTACATAGACCCTCTCCACACCTCATACTAGTGGGAGCCCTGTGCACTAAGTTGTTCTTTTTTTTTATCCGATTTAATTCTTTATTTTTGTTTCAGAACTTGGAAACTCTAAATATTGTCTAGTGCACAAGAGGCTTACTGTTTTTGTTTCTGATCGGCCATCTGATTTTTTTTTTCTATCAATGAGAACAATATGTTACAATATATAATACAAATATCTAGAATGACTTTCTGCTAGTTACAGGTGCCCTGTAAGCCAATAACGCAAGTGATGACACGTGTGACACACTGCGTAATCTTTTTGCTTATGATTAATATTGTCATATTCTCACATTATATTATATGTAGCATATATATTGTGATATCCTTGGTTTTATGCAATGGGAATCGGATCGTGATGAGATCACGATAATGAGATCGATTCATCTTTAAACACAGATCCTAAATAATCCCGGTCATAGGTTACTCGAGAGGGATATCGAAATAACCGGACAGACCGGTGTACTATATACTCGTCCATATGATGGAGGCGGCTGGTCTCATAGCCACTTGTGTAGAGACACTAAGGATATAGTACAGGTGCTCATTGGAGAATGAGTTTACTGATTGATCCGCTTATGGAATGTTGTATGGTTAATGATACCTAATGTCAGACAGCGATTTCATAGTCTCAGTTGTGTATCTGGTCCTTGGACTTGAGACACCAAGGATGCCTTGTATGAGTACTCCTTTCTTTGACGCCAGACTTACAAGTTTGGAAAGCTCCAGATCTAGTACAGCTGATTATCGGGATTGGTAGCCAACCTTACGAAGGCAATTGAATGTCAATAGAGGATTATTCACTCTCAGTATCACGAGAGGAATATCTCATATGTGCTTGCTTAGACAAATCTCTGGCCAGGATCATTCGAATTGAGAGATGAGTTCTCTAGTAGAATCCGATTAAAGCAAGACAAACTGATTCCGTATGTGACCTGACAGTACCATATCCAATATACGGTCTCTGGGATATTAGTTGGATTAGGGATTATAGATACATGGTAACTGTGGATAGACAGGTCTGATGGATTCGATCCCCCTGTACTGTTTGGGGACTATGGCGTAGTGGTCTAGTACATCCATAGTCGATGAGTCGAGTGAATTATTATGGGGATAATAATTTACTATATCAGAAGGAGTTCTGATGAGAGTGACTCACGGCCAGCTCGGTATCGGGCCTGAAGGGTCACACACATATGGTGGATGCTTCAGCGAATAGAGGATTAGATGGAGATCCAATTAGCTCATATTCTCATTAGATGAGACCCTATGCTGATGGGCTCCTTGATTAAGGCCCAATTAGAGGCCTAAGAAGATTACTTGATAGAGATCCAATAATGCAAGATTAGTGGGTTTGGATGGAGATCCAATACCCACTAAGGCAGGAGCCCTAGGGTTTTTTGGTGACTCTCTATAAATAGGCGAGGAGACTCTTGGTTGATAGACTGCAACTTTAGCCACCACCTCCTATTCTCCTCCCTCCCTCTGAGCAAGAGTTGCAAGATCAGATTTTAGGAGTTTCGCTGCAGAGATCCATCGTGTGGATACCGCTAGAGAGGAGGACGCTTGACCTCCTTCATATTCTCCATCCGGATCTGGAATACAGGGATATACGATCTCCTTCGGTAAAATTAATCTTTCACACATTGTGGTTTTTCGATTTTTGTTTTTTTCTCGCAACCCCAATCTTTTGCACGACGATTGATCTGCGTGGGAAATCGGTTTTTGTTTTGATTTCCGCTACGCATGTGATGCACCCGCTGTAGGTTTCCCAACACTTCCATCACCAACTAATATGAACTTCAGTTGAATCGTGAGCATGTAAAAGAAGTTGTCAAAAATGGATGAGGTATACAAGTTGCCGATCTGTCACACAGTGCATAGGGAGGTAAATGACTGCCCAATGCACAAGAATCCTTCCGGTGTGGGTTTGAGGTGGGCTTATCACTTTAGAAATGTAACCTTACCATTGCTTACAGGGAGATTGTTTGCATGACTCAAACCATGATAACTTAGATGCTAAAAATAGTGAGTGCACATATGTATTCTTGTGTTATTAAGGTATAAAATAATGATTTATTTAAATTGCCAAAAAATTATGAATATTCAGACACAAATTCTAGACCAGCTCAATTAAAATGATAATGGAAGCAATGCTAACAAATTTTTTATCAGATTGAGATAAGTTACCTAAAGTAATAAAATTGTTGGCCATCAAAAGTTGAATAAGAAGAAAAGATGGAAGACTGGGAATAAGGTGTAATATATGATGAAAAATAAATAAGGAAAAATAATGAAGTAGAGTGGAGATAGAGGATGGGGTGGTAGAAAGTAAATATAAGGAAGAAAAAACCAAAGATATAAACTAACAAACAAACAAGATCACAAGAGAGAACAACTTAGCCTACATTATCCAAATCAGATTGTTTATATGGGAACAACCTTACTGGCTCTATCTATGGCTTTAGATAAGAGTCTTTCTGATTGTAACTTGATCTTCCAATCTCTTTTCCCTTGTCCAACAGAAATTGAAATAAAAATTATTTTTTCTAGGTTGGCCTCTTTCTCTCCCTCAAGACTTTTAATAATTCAATGTTTTTCATGCCTTCTGCTGCTATTGTTCTTGATATTTATGTTCAAACTTATTGACTTGGAAAAATCAAAATATTTTACCTAACATAATAGTGTACTACATACCATGCAATTGTATCATTAACAGATATAAAGAGCGTACTCTGTACACCTACCTACCATACCATGATTAGAACTTCCACTTTCTTAGTAACTTTGTCTTTTCTCCCATTTGTTAACAATTTAATTTTATCTCTTGATTCACACAAAAAAGATGTATTTAACAAAAGTTGCGCGACACTGAAGAAACATCTCTAAGGAGAATCGACCTTTTATAATAACCCATGAGATATGAATCTAAGATATGTTTCTGTGTGACATGTGAGCCTCGGGCGAGCCAAAAGGCTCAAGATCTGAGCTCTAGGCAACTTTTTGCATTGCCATGCCTTTGTAATGCTGGTTGGAATATTATTGCAATTCCAATCTGTAACATGTCCTAACCGAAGCATCTAAAGCTCTAGTTTGGTTACATGACCACCTTGCTTCCAGCATCCACTTATTTATGTGCTTGATCGATTTATTTATCCGTGACAATATGTTGCATGAATATTTTGATGTGTATATTGGATAAAGTGGCAGAAACATGCTTATGCTCCATATCAGGTGCAATTTGTAAGCCATCAGCATGAGCAAAAATCTGCAGTCAGGAAAAAAATTGACCAAGAAAATATTATTGATTAGAAAGAAATGTGTAAAATAAGATAAGAATCCTTAGTTCACTTTGGAGGGCCTTCATAGCAATAAATTATGATAATTGAATTTTTCCGCAGCCTGTTCATATAATACTTTTGCCTTTTCCCTTTTAGCCACACATCTATTTACTTCATTCTTTTTTATTTAGACCATATGTTTGCATTTCTGTCCTAATATGATTGTTTTAGTCCACTGTGTATCTGTTTTAATTTCTTAGACTCAACCTACAAAGTAACTAGATGCAGACCACTTTACTTTTCTTTTTCGCGATCAAAAGCTATTTAGCTTGATATAAACCCATGGCTGAATCAAAGTATTAGATGTACATAATCATTAAAATTATAGAACATTGGAAATTAGCAATTTTTGTAGACATTACCTTTCAGCCATATATATAAATTTGTATTTCGCTTGCTATATAAGCATTACACTTGGATCCATTTTCCTCCATTTCATTTTGGTTAGATATTATGCCATTCCATAATAATATTATATGATTAAGTTGAAGATAAGGCAATGAAATGCCTAATTTTGCTGTTACATGTTCCACAGTCATACTAATTGATCTTCTTCTTTTCTACAACTATTGGTTAATTTGTTCTCAGATATTGTTGCTTCATGTTTGAGGGACATCTCTACCAGTCTATATAACTGGCAACTACCAGAGGTTTTGCACCTTAATGTGTTTGCCATGTGTTGCAGATTCATATGTTCTTTTGATTGTCATATTGTTTCTACTACTTATCTTCAGCGTTGATGATATGATATGAAAAGCTTTCTTGATTTATTTGGTGATGCATGACTTTAAGAAGGTAATAGTTCAGTTGTTGACCTTTTAATGACTTATGACAGCTACTGTCCTGACCTTTTTCTTTTCAGGCTGTATCTTATATTGACGAAGAAAATTATGGTGTTGCATTTAATTCACTGTAAGAAGATAAAGAACCAATATTGTCTTCTAATCAAGATGAGCTAGTAAGCAATCATCAAATTATGCTTCTGTTGCTTCAAATGCTAGTGACCGATAACATGATTATCAATTTATTTGACCTAGCCTTATCAGCAGGAATAATTGCACTTTGCTTGGTAGTCCAACTTGTTCTGTATAGAACTCATTTCTAAAGAAATCAACAAATTTTCTGACTATTTATTACAAGCATGCAGAACTTTTTTTTTTTTGTTTGCAATGATTTAAAGAAGAAGAAATTGGTGAGAAATTTAAGCAATTTGATTATTCCTGTTTAAAATGTCTCCTTTGTGCTATCTCTTATCCAGAGAAAAATCTTCAAATGAAAATAAATACACAATATATCTTGATAAATAGTAATTTAAGCATAAACTCCTTGTGGGAGCTCCCAGGTTAAGGACTTCCTTAGCAATAAGGTTTTCCTCCTAATCTTATGATGCTTCTGCAAGTATGTTCTGGAAAAACTTTGTCCATCTTCTAGCTTCTATTAGAAACTATGAGGGTCTATTGAGATGATATCCCTTCCTTTCTTGCACTGAAGGTGTCTCATTACCATCAGATTCTCTTTCCCTGGCAACTAAGCCCACGTGTTGATCGTTTAAAGAAGAATTAATTGCAAGAGAACTATATTGATCAAGAATATGAAACTAGAATTTAGCTTAAGAGTTGCATGGTGGGTTAAGTATGGGAATGATACCTTTTGTTCCTATTTGAGGCTCATCTGTCTCACCAACCAGCCCTGTAATTGGCAGTGATGGGAACTATTATGAGATTGGTAAGCCATAACTGGTAAGGAAAAGTACTTTTGAATAATGGGATTCAGTTTCTGATTTGAAATTTCATAGGTTTACTGTTAGTTGTTAACCACTTCACGTTAGCAGAGACGTATCGTAGTATTTACTTATGAGTAGTGTATTAGTGCAAGAAGAAGGTACATGGTAATGCTTTTATCAGCACCTTTTTGATCCTCAACCATGGATATAAGTAACTTTATGGTTTGTGCTTTATATCAGCAGCCCTTGGATCATCTACCATGGATATAAGTAAATTTATGGTATGTGCTTTATATCAGTGGCATCTTTCCATATGCATTCTGCTGTGATAAAAAAAAAAGGACAGAAATCTGTATATGTGAATCTAAACTTAACAATATGACAATATGTAAATGCAGCAAAAGGAGCTTCATACTGTAATATGTAGGCTGTTATGGATATAGCTTGATTTACATTTAGGAATTAGGGTAACTTGGATTATTTGCTGGGATAAAATTGTTGGTGACTTATTGCAGCCTTCATATCTTATTTGTTGATGTTTATTTCAATGATCAGCTTACATGCTTGTGCAGGGTGAAAAAATAAAATAAAATAAAAACAATCAAAATGGTCGAGTTGCCACAAATTATTTTCTTTTTATTTCTGCAAATAATTTTTAATTTTTCTTTTTTATGTTTAGATTGTCAACAGCCACAGTTAATCAATCATAGCCCCTTGTAGGATGTAGAAGTGGCATTTTTTCTTATATTTTAACCCAGAAGATTTCATAAAAGAAAAATGAATTGTGAATGACGAAATAAATTTCTGTTCTTCTGCAGGAAGGTGACAGCTAAATGCCACAAGATAGACTGCCGGCTTCCTCGTACAAACTATGGTGAACTACTAGTTATATGATCTTTTATTCTCATGGTTGCTAAATTTATATGCAGAAACATGAAGTCAAGTTTGACCAGTGGATATAGTTGCACAGAATGTTATCTCACCAATTTATTGTTCCCATTGTTTCTGTAGCTTAATAGTATCCCTTTGAGTTATCCAAATGGATTAAGAGCAGGTTTGCTCTCATTCTGGTGTATAAAAAGAAACCTATTAGTTTCTGGAGCAGTACAAATCCGTATGCTAGGAAATTTAAACCTCTGAAATCTCACTTGTTTCATGAACCACATCAATTTTATCAGCTCAATGAAACCTGCATTGTCCATTGAGGTTTAGCATTTGGTAGGAGACGTGATTGAGCCATGGAGTGGCCCTGTCATGAAACCTGCATTCTTAATTTTTTCTTCTATTTTTTGTCCAAAATGTTTATACTCGTTTAATTCTTATATATCGATTCGAGTCTTATTTCACTTTCGATATGAGACTAAATTAGGATGTTATGGGCTTGACGTTTGCACTATCACGACTCATAATCTAACCCTATCAAAATGCACATGAGGTCTAGTTTGATTATAGATCCATTAAAATACATTTGGTCTATAATCCGATAGAATTATAGATCCATTAAAATACATTTGATCCATTAAAATACATGAGGTCTAGTTTTTACAAGTCCATTGGAGATTTCTAATCAAATTTCCATGTCTACAAACCTTGCATGTATTCATGTGTTTTGCAAATATATTAAAAAAAAAAGAAGAGAAAGCTGTATTTTTTTCATATCATAATTAACTATTATTATTATTATTATTATTACGACATAAAAAAAACCATAAGATAAGACAGTATCCATAATTTTATGACTAATTTACACTAACACATAATGTCATCCCTACCACCTCCTACTGCACCTCTCTCCTTTAGACCATAAGTCACCACCACCTCCCTACTACTTCAAATCACCACCTTCACCATCTCCATCTCCTCCTTACCCATGCCAATACAAGTCCTCTGCACCCCCCATCACCTTCTCCACCACCACTTAGAACTTTGAATCCCAATAGCATTTGAAGTTACTGGTTCATATCCTTGTCACTTCTTTGTTACAATCTACACAGTGATTACATGCAATGTGGAACCCTCACTGACCTTTCATGTGAAATTACAAAGTTACAAACAATAGAGATTGTTTTCTTAATTCGAACGCACAGATCATTTAGCTCAAAAGTTACAAAGTTATCCCTCTCGAATAATTTTTATTATTATTATAGAGGTAGTAAGAAAAAAGGATTAATTTTAACGACTTTAACAGATGATTCTTCTGAATCACCCCAAAATTAACAGCCAGTAAGAACTGTGCCAAGTTGAGTTGCATCAACCATGCATGCAACCCTCACCGGCCATTACCAAGCCATCAGAAGAATTCTCATGCTAAGAAAACCAAAAATGCTTTCACCAAAACAGATGGAAGCAATCATGTTCAGGAGCCAATGCCTCTCTCCTTCTAATGCAGTCTCTTCTTTCCCAATCCTAAGCATCATTCCACACCGTGAAGGGTGGAGCTCCATGGCCACCAGCCATGCCGTTCGACCTCGATGCCATCGCCTGACCTGGCGCCTGCATCCATGCGTTGTGCTGCTCGTACTCCCCGGCCTTGGCGTTGCCGGAAGACAACTGATGAGCGAGATAGTAAGCGTTCCTGCTCGAAGAATAAGGATCTGCAGTCCCTTCTTCGTCGATGAGATTACCACAGCCTGCTTGGTTCGCTGCGTCGCTTTGATCCGTCACCACCGTGCTCATCGGCATCACGTACCCGCCACCGTGATAGCTTCCGCCGTACACGACCGAGTTCGATATCGTGCTGTGTTCCATTGACGAGGCGTCGACGCTTACGAGGCTGTGATGAAGCACTGACGACGGCTGGAAGAAGTTGTGGGTGTTGGTGCCCAAGTGGAGCTGGTGAAGGTCCTGCAGCCCGTGAGCGGCGGCCACCTCCTGCTTGCACCAACCCCGAGTCTGCCCGTAGGGAAGCTGAGCACCCCACCGCGGCGGCTGCAAGGGCGGCGGCTGATGGAAAGCGACGGTCGTTGGCCAGCCTTGGTGGTGAAAAGCACCGTAGCCGCTCGTCCCGTCGAAGCGCGGGGCGAGACGGCTGTCTGCCGCCCTCCTTCCATTCGCGACGGGCTCGGCGTGCTCGCCCACGTCCTTGAGCCGCTTGGCGGCGCCGCCGACGGGCAGCATGTTGCTCTCGAGGATACTCTTCACGTCGTACCGGCTCATGTCGAAGTTGGTAACGGCGTTCAGCCCCCGGAATTTGATGGCCGCGATATCGTACGCCTCGGCGGCCTCTTCTTGGGTGCCTGCGGAGTACGGACCAACGAAGCATAGGATTCATTACGACGACAATGAGATCGATCATTAGGGTTTTCTGCAAGACTTCGACAGACAAACTTGGGATGATTAGAGTTGCCTTCTTAAAGAAACATACTGAAGGTTCCCAAATAGAGGTCTTTGTTCCCTGCAACTCTTCCTATCCTTGCTTGCCATCTTCCATGCTGATGATGCCTGCAAAATCATCAATGTATCAGCCTCGAAGCAGGAAGTACAAAGAAGTCGATGATGAATGCCAACAAGGGTTCCACTCAAACACACCTTGTTACTCCACGATAAATAGATGCACCCCTAGAGAACCCGCTGCTCTTTCTGCATGCAACGTCCAAAATATCATTCATATCAAGCTTGTAAGAATCGAAATATGGGAATCAAACAGGAACGAAAGAGTACACCTTCTGAGAGATGCAATGAATTCCTGCCTTGTCATGTGCTTCATCTCTTCCAGCTCTCTCTCGTAGTTGCTTATCTAAGAACACACAAGTTGAACATGAAGCTTCGATTAAACCAGCACACGATCCAACATGCATCGAAGAAGAAGGAGAGAGAGAGGGATACTGGGAAGTTTGTGGTTGTAGTAGGACCCCAGTACTTGAGAGCAGCCAAATCATAAGCCCTAGCTGCTTTGTCTTCCTTGTCGTAGCCACCTAAACATCACCAACACATGAGGGAAAGGAAAAAAAATGTCCATCTACCCCACTTTGTTTCCTACAAGAATGGAGAATGAAGGAGATGGAGGAACTCCATTGTATGCTTACCCAAATAGACTGCATGCATGGAGTTGGAGAATGAGCCATTGGCCGCGCATTGTGCCCCAGAGGGAGAGAAACAAGAGAGAAGCACAAAAAAATCAATACAAATCAAATGCTTGGGAGGTCGATTCATGAGAGAGATGCGAGTGGAAGATGTACCTTGTCTACCCTTGCGTGTCTGCCCTTCTCTTCTGCAACTATTGTCCCATAGATGAGCCTCATATCTACCTGTCCATCTATGCCTGACAAAAGATATATGAAATGTAAAGGCATGTTATAGATAACAGCTACACAATTATTTGATTGGAAGTATGACTATAACAATGGTGGTGGTATGCTTGATTCGATTTGCATGAATTCACATTATTTTCTTGATCATCCGATCCCCTAAATCGATTCATATAACATGCTCCAATCAGTGCAAAGATTTCATTCCAAGGGTTGTACAGATCTTGAACATGGCACACCAACAACCCTAGATTTCATTCGAGGAAGACGATCCGCACCTCGTCACGCCCCGGTAAATGGAAGTTCTCTGCCCAAATGTATCCACAGCCTTCCGAGGAGCTGCTTCCGTTGGACCAGTCTGGGCATCTGCGCCACCTGCAATGCCTTTCTGCTTGTTGTCTGACGACGAGCTCTCGCCTCCACCGCTCACCCCCGTCACCAGTAGCGGCAGAGCGGAGCTCGGCTGCGAGCCTGTGCTCATGGACAACGATAAGCCCTGGGAGTTCGTTAACGTGCCGATAGCGTTGGCTACCATTGCACTGCTGCTACAGCTTGTCCCTCCACCCCCCGCCATGTCGTTGGCCTGCTGCTGTGGGATGGGTTGGTTCCTCAACCATGTCTTGATCACGGACAGCCCGATGGAGTTACTCGAAGAACCAACGTTTCCGTCTTGCGCCTGGAAGGAGGAGGTGGAGAACATGTACTCGTCGCTGGTAAGTGCAGCAGGTAGAACCTTGTGATCATGATCCGAGAACGAATTCCCACCGAGGAAGTCTTCGAGCTTGGGCTCATCTTCCTCCATAGTGTTCTGGTTGCTGCTCGATCCAACCAGCACGGATAGCTCCGAGGGGCCTCCCAAGCTCTTCATGTTCCAATCTGCGAGTGAAAGGGAAGAAAGAGATGAGACCAAGAAACCAGAAGAGTAAGCAGTCGAAATTTGTCGGAACGGTACTGGGGAAAGATCGACCTTGGGTTTGGTGGTGATGGTGTCTATTGAAGGCCTCTAAGATACAGAAGGATAAGTCAGGTCTCAGGGTGGGTATTCCCATCGGCGGCTCGTAGCAGTTGGTGGAGACATCGTCGCCGGAGATGAAGTGGGAGACAGCAGCAGATGGCGAATGGCTCTGATGAGGCTGTGAGGACGGGAGCTCATGGGGGGAGAGAGAGAAGCCTAACCAGTTATTCATGAAGATGGCCGAATCAAGGACTCAGGTCGCAGAAGTATAGCCTGAAGTGTGTTCGAGGAAAGTGAGGAAGAAGACTATGGATCAGCAGCTCTCACACTAGAAGGAAAAGCTAGACACCATGGATCCATGCCAATCCAGAGATCAGAGTATAACAAACCAACAAAACAGCAAGAGAGGTTTGGGAGAGAAGGGGAAAGGTCAAAAGAAGCTGAGAGGAGAGAATATTACAAACATCTCATCAAACAGGCGAGAGTTTACATGCATCTCTCTCTCTCTCTCTCTCTCTCTCTCTCTCTCTCTCTCTCTCTCTCTCTCTCTCTCTCTCTCAATTCCATCTATTATTCTCTCTCATATGGTACATGACAAACTGGCTGGTTGCAAATAGCCAGTAGCAAAACAAAGTGCTGTGGTATGTGTACTATGCTTGGCCTAGAAACAGGGAAACTTACTCGAATAAATGCTTACACTATATAACAATAGGTAACATTATCTAAAATTTGCTTAGATATTGTTTAGAGACATGTAGCATGCACTGGAAACATCCTCTTTAGGAGGGGATCTTGGAGACTTGACTAAATGGTCAAAAAGTAGAGAGAGGCAATCATGAGGGCTGACATATCTAGTTTTGTGATCTAGGCATGAACAACATAGTATAAGCCTATAATCCACATCAACTGGCAAAAATAATAAAAGAAACATAATATGTAGAACTGGAAGGAATACGTAGGATTTACATGATTATTCAGCCAATTCATGGATTTACAGCTACAGCTACAGCTACAGAATGGGGATAATAATACATGTTTAACCTTGATGTGTGTTTTATACACTTCATATACTTTAACACTTTTGGAATTGGAGAGCACAGTGGCTAAGACTGACCAAAGATATGATTGGTACTCAACTACTTTATTCTTGTAACCTTAACAAAGACTATGGATTTGTGCTCAGTAAATACCATGTCATTTCTTTTCAGATTTGCAGAGCTTACTGAATCCATTGTGCATGCATTTCTGCTCGTAACTTTATCAGCACGATAGAAGAAGATAAGCTCTGATAAGTATGGGGTCACCAAAGAAGACTGATCTCATTTGTCCATCCTTCATCTCACCCATTAACTCTCTCTCTCTCTCTCTCTCTCATACTTACTGCCAAATCATCAATACATCAAAATCCAAGGACTCTCCTCATGCGTTTTCTCTCTACATAGACATAATGCCTGCTAATACCAAGAAAGGTAAAGAATGAGAGAGAAAGAATAGCATAAGAGAGAGAGAGTAGAGAAGATGGGTGTGCTACCTGCAACCCATATGAGGACACGAACCCTTGTCTTCCGGGACCTTGGGCCTATTTCATTCTCCAAATGCTTCCCAAAGTCCTAGACAAATCGGATGATACTGCTTACCCCACATAGGATCCTCCCCTTATCACAGTACCAACCTAATGTTCATCATCCTCATTCACTACAATATCATTTAATGGTGGAGAGAGGGAGGGAAGGGAGAGAGAGGAGTGGTCTCTATCTCGGGTAATGCACAGCTTACCGAAACTTTGACCGTCAAAGACGAGAAAGAAAGGTCGTAAAACACATGGCCTCCATCCTCTCTCTCTCTCTCTCTCTCTCTCTTGAATGCAATATTATGTACGCAAAACCCTAAAGAAACAATAGTTTAATGTAGATGGTAGTAACTCATAACCTTCCAAAATGCCAAAAGCAAACAAAGGAGACACCTCTAGGGTTTCTGCCATTGCAGGACTCACGTGCACAGCCATGGTGCTTTGCGGCAAGTACCCTTTTCTTCTGTGTCTCCTTTTATTGTATGATTAAACAGCCACGTACGTCCGAGCTAAGAGGTTCAAGTGGTCTGTGCAGGTTCTGTTACATGTCCTTGCAGACATGCATGTATCTGTTCCACGTCCCAGTGAGTGTCCCCATACGTGAGAAACAAGGACTCATGCGATGGATAACAAGTAGAAAGAATGTGTGCCTCTTCATCCGGAAGCCTTCCCTCTAGGGTTAGATTCACTGCACCGCAATCACGACCCTCTTAGACACATAACAGAGAGAGAGAGAGAGAGAGGCTGCTGAAGGGGGGGGGGAGGGAGTGGTCGGCAGCACAAGAGTGTGGTGAATAATCAATGGAAAAGGGGGAACGGTTCTTGCGGTAAGTGGCCAACCAATGGCGCCTGGGAGAGAACGACGACGCTTCGTGGGGAGAGTAAAACGCAAGGAAAGGTTAAAACCTAAGGTTAAACAAAAAGAAACATAATCTAATGCCCTCACTCGTCGATCTACCACATAAACAATGGAGCAATCCACGCCCATTTGCACATTTTATATTCATACTTCGGCCATCTTTCTACTCCATCTGGTACAACAACAGTTCACCGAGTTTTACTAAGTGGCGCATAAGACTGGGTAAAGTGAAAACAAAGAGGTGGAAGAGTGAGAGACAGAGAAAGAGAAAGAGAGAGAGAGAGAGAACACAGTGTTCAAGGAGGAAGTGGGAGGAGTCTTCATTATTCAAACGGGGTTGGCCTGGGAGAAATCAGCGGACGCCCGTGCCTTCTCGGAAAGAATAATACTTGAACTTTTTCCATGCACAAAGATTAATGCAGAGAGAGAGAGAGAGAGAGAGAGAGAGGGGAGGAGAGGAAAGTGTGGGTTGAGGAGGGAGACAAGGATCCAATCCCATCACGACCAACCTGAGCGCGATTTCCATGAACCTTACTGGGTTCAGCCATAGAGCTAGCTAGGGTTTCGTACACCTTCCTCTTCTTGAGCTAGTTAGCAATGTCCAAATCCATGCACAGTCTAACCTTGAACTTTGTTTTCACTGTTCATGACCCACGATGGACATTTACTTTCACGTATTGTTGTCCTTGTTTTGACCTATTCTCTGATTAGGGTTTGTGGGGGTAGAGAGAGAGAGAGAGAGAGAGAGAGAGAGAGAGAGAGAGAGAAGAAGGTGAATACATTAATTGACTGCATGCCTGTCTTGGGTTTGTCGGATATAAACCCCTCCTATTTTCCAAATCGAATCTTGAAAACCCCAAGGAAATCCTAGTATGTTGCACTTCTTTGTGGAAGGAGGAGGGAGTTGAGTGCTCGAACAATGATGAAAGAGTAGATTTAGATTCATGCCTTTTGACTTGGAAGACTTATGTCGTTCTCTCCAAGCTGGAAATATTTAGGTTAGGAGAAGAAGAAACACAGGAAGAAGCTGCATATATCCATCCATCACTGCAAAAACCGATGCTGCTGCAACACATGCATTTCCCATGTTGATCCCTCCTGCATCACCTGCGCGCGCAGGTGAGCTCCTGCACGTAGATTCGTGCACGCAATCAAACCCACCGTGTGCTGCAGTTGCATGAATCGTGATAGGATAATTTATGGGCTCCATACCTCCCAATAGCCATGTCAGCTCCTTCGAGCCACATCAACATTTCGAGCCGTATCAGTCGTCTGAGATCCTAAGAACGACGTCGATATCATAAGTCATACCAATCGTCCGAGATCCTAGGAACGACTCCGCCCTGTAACTACGTTCGGCGTGGCCCTATCCCTGACCTCCCGTACTTCACTCGACGTATTGTCACGGATAAAAATATAAAGATGGTGCTTAATGTAATGCTCATATATGTCCGTGTCTTTTTATCTTTGTACATGTTTTTTACAATAAGTAGCAAACTAGTAATGGACTTGACAGCCCTAGTTTGATTATCATTGTTTACCTCTTTTGACTTATAAATGAGAGTTGTGTCATGTGGACACTTGTGGAGACTTCGGTCTGTAATGGATCATGATTCTTTGTGTGCGATCGTTCAAAGCTTGTGAAGTTCAGTAATTTGCATTGGCTATATAAAGTGTTTGCTAAAATAGTTGCTTGTGGATCTAGTATCAAACATTTTTTCTAACATGTTTTCTCTCTTGTATGTCGTAAGGGATTCTGAGAGGTTTTAGAGAGGCTAACCATTGAGAATGGACACTAAAGGGTGTCGCACAACTTAGATAGAACCAACTAAGTCCGTGACAGTATATTCGAACTGGTCAATGATGCGATCGCCATTAAGAAACCACATACGACCATCCCCTCGTCCACAAGTATAAAAGTCGACCTTTTGACCAGTCTTAGGGGTCGGATCTCTAACTCAAAAAACTCACTCAATCATTCCACAACTGATTAGATCGTCGAAGGGGCCATGCAAACACACCCCCTGACCCAACCTTTTGTGCAGTATGGGACCGAGGGCCGGGATGAGCACACCACGGGACCCCTGATCCCACTGAGCATTACTCAATCTCTGATCGATGTAAATGACCTTATACACTCGGGTCAAATCAAACCGTGCTGACTCGCTATGACTTAGAGTTCCGCAACAAATCCAACATATCATTTGGTACATATAATATTGAATATATATTTTAATTGGATGTAGAGATGAATATTATTACATTAATTAACATAACTAAAGAATGCTTAACCACATCAAGAAAAATGATTATTAACCACAAACGACGATCGCCACTAATATATAAAAAATTATCATTTACAATATTTAGTGTATAATGATTTGTCATTGAATCTCTTTTTCCAATTCATTCATGGTAAAGTTATTCAAACTTTGTCATTAGGAACATATAATGAGAAATGTAAAGATAGTTAGTGACAAAATTTTTGTCAAGGGTTTAAGAAGGATATTTTAATGATAATTGATGTTTCCTCTTTAAAAACTTCCTTGGTAATTAACCCATCAATAAATCACATTTTAGTGATACATCTGAATGTTTGTAGCGTAAACTTTGCGGCTAATTAAGGATATAATAAAATATTAAAACAAAAGGAAGAATGAGAGTATAGGAGAAAATACTTCTGGTTGGAAAGGATATCTTCTGAATAATATATATATATATATATATATATTGAAGAATATTATATTTATACAGAATTAACTTTAAAGTATTAATTATAAATTTCTTATTATAAGTACTAATAGTATGTGAACATTGGAGTTCTGCTAAGTTTATATCATTAGTAGTCAGCTAATTGATTTCAGAAAATAATTTGTAAATTACTTAAAAATGACATATTGGTTTATACAAAAATAAATCATTAATTATATTTGAAAAAAATAAATAATATTAGTTTATCTTCACGTATATGTCTTCTTAAGAATCAAGGGAATTAATACACACTATACATTCCTATATACACATAATATTCCTTAATATTCGCAGGAATATTAATACAGTGCATAAATAAGTAAAGTATACACATGTATACGTATATATACTCGTAAGAGAATAGTACAAGGCAACATGTCAAAGGCGTTAAAAATAGAAGATATCAAGAAAGGGGGGAGGAATTCGACGGGCGGCGATGGGGATCCGATGCTTCGCCTTCCGTCTCTTTCTCCTCTCCCTCTCCCTCTCCTTCTCCGGCTTCGGTCGAACCGTCTCCTCCCTCGATACAGATCTCGGAACCGCCCGCGTCGTCTTCCAGGTTCTTCTCGCTCCATCCTCTTCGTGATTGTCCTAGTCAATTGAATCTTGGAAATCTCTCCCTGGAATCAGTTGTGCTCTTGGGAGACGGAACAATCCACTTTCCTGATCTTAGTTCAGGGTTTGTCAGATAGGCTTTTTGCTGATGCGTGCGATACGATGATGCTGAATGGGTTCGCTATGTCTCGCTTATGAAATGATGTGTACTAACAATTAATTGGTTATGATTGTTCATCACGAACACTTTGGACACGTAAATTCTCTTTTACATCGTTGCGTGTGATGTAGGGAAGTTACATTGAACGATATATTCTGCAAGTGCGACTCAGAAAATTAGTTAGGCAGAGAAGATATGAAACAAGAAATTTGTATTCACCTTATGAAGTTTAAAACTGTTTAAGCAATCTTTGTTATGATTTCAGGCATTATGATAGAGTTAAAACAAATAGAATAGGTTTGGTGGGAACGTTGATGGTTTGCCCAAGAGGTGCATAGCAATATTTGTTATGATCTCTCATAGCAAGAGGTGAATAGATGTCTAGTGAGAACATTGATGGTTTGTCAGACAGGGGCATAGTGCAGAGATGCACAATCAGAAATCGTGAAGGAATGAGGTATTCAAAATTGAGTTACTGTTTTGGGCCTCATGGAAAATTTTGAAATCTCATGAATTGATGTATACTAAGTCTTATGAAGCTAAAAAGAGAATGGCCTAACCTAAATATTTTGGATGATTTTATGATCGATGCTAAGGAAGAAAAGGAATAATTTACTGAATAGAATGTAAAAAAAAGATAATAATTTACATGGTTAACCTTGAATCATTGCGGAGGTCATAAAACATTTCTGCTTTGTGCCATTTGTTGCATTGGAGTCTTCAACAATTTGAAGTTAAATGAATACTTTGGCTTCTAAAATATTATTCCCTTGCCATTTTGGAGCTGAGTGAAGCTTCCATGATCAACATTTGGAATGAGTTTTGCTCAGGACGAAAGGTCAGGAACAATATCTAAAGAAACATGGCGTCGGAAGCACCCAGAGAGTATGGCGTCATGTACAGTGCTCCTAATGTTAGGGGAGACACTGTTTGGCTGATTAGTCTTTCTTGATAATAATATGCTGTGGAATGATTTGGCCATATAACTAAATATGTTAGATTGTACTTTCTTTTTTAAGAAGAAACTTTGCCTACACCACTAACCTTTTTGAATGTCACACAGCCAGTTTTTTCCAAGTTTTAAATTATAAATTTTGGAAATTTGATGATTCAATATTGTTCAGGATATGTTTTATATAACTATATTACATTGTGACTTATGTGCAGACAGCTTATGGTGACATTGAATTTGGTTTTTTTCCTCATGTGGCCCCCAAAACTGTCGAGCATATTTTCAAACTTGTGCAGCTTGGTTGCTATAACACAAACCACTTCTTCCGGGTAGTGGTCATAATGCTTAATTTTCTTATGTCAATACAACAATGAAATATTTAATATTCAGAAGAAAGTTGACTGTCAATATTGGCAGGTGGATAAAGGTTTTGTTGCACAAGTGGCTGATGTTGTAGGAGGCAGAACTGCTCCAATGAATGAAGAGCAAAGTTTGGAAGCTGAGAAAACTGTTGTTGGTGAATTTAGTAGTGTCAAACATGTGAGAGGCATTCTTTCAATGGGAAGGTAACTTTCTTAATATATAATGGCTATTTGATCCTAAGATTCATTGAGATCTGTCAACAATTGCCTTTGGCTTGTATATGTGTCTGTGATTGTCTCCATTGGGATTATTAACTTTATTGCAGGTATTTTTCTTTCTTTTAGTTAGAATGCAATTGTGTTATCTTGTTATCATTTTCTAAACATTATCTTGTTATCTTAAAAATGATACATGGACTGAAAGGTTTTAATTTTTGGACCAGTATAGAGGATGAATACCAATTTTGCTATTACTATGAGTCCAAAGGGGATGATCTTAAGTTTTACTAGTCATCAATCAGCATCAAAATCCTTGCATTGGATCTGGTAGATATCCAAAATTTTCATGTCAGTTCGTCAAATTCAAAGTAATGTTTTTTCAGCCTATAACCTTACACTATAGTAGTCTTCCTTATCAAGGGATCGGCTCCCTAGATTGCTTTATATCATGGTTATGTACCTTGGACTGTTATATCTACAACTATCAGAGTCAAAGCTGCAAATAAGATACGATATTTGCTACAGAGAATTTCACAATTAGCTCAATAGAATATGCATAAGATAATGAAATGCATATTAGTAATTTAACTTCTGTTCAACTGCAGTAGAAGACTATATTTAACTTCTGTAAAAATATCTATTAGGTCTTATAAATGGTAATGATGATGCAAGTGGTTATTAACTTCGAATAGACTACTTGATTCTGAAATATGTACATGGAAGCCTTTTTGCCCTTGCATATGAGCCTTTTGCTGAGTTTTAAGTCTTCCTTTCCTCTAGGTACTCTGATCCAGATAGTGCTTCATCTTCTTTTTCTGTCCTTTTAGGCGATGCACCTCACCTTGATGGCCAGGTATTGCAAGCTTGTTGGTTGCTCGTATATCTGAATTTCAAACTGAAAAGTTCTTACTACACTGACATTTTTCTGACATGCAATAATGTAGTATGCCATTTTTGGAAGGGTGACTAAAGGTGATGATACATTAAGAAAACTGGAAGAGCTTCCTACTCGACGTGAAGGGATCTTTGTCATGGTAAGTTTTCCAAGTTAACCACTCAGTAATCCAAGTATCTGGGCATTTGCAACCTTTTCTCAACTAAACATTGTTCAAGTTACCAACCTTACCCCTCAACCCTGTCTATTCATTGCTGTTATACATGTACTCACTATTTGTAGGCACATCATTGACTGAACTAATATATGCTTACCTCAATTTGTGATTCCTAGATTCTTCTGCTATGTTTTCTTTGATGAAAATCCTGTAGTTGTGGGGGTAAGTGCAGGCATTCTGAACATGGTAGGTAAAATAGCACCGAATAGCTGGAGCTGCATGTTCGATCACCAGTTTTACATTTTAACTGTGGCTTTCTTATGTACTACTTAATGTTGTTTCTAATTTTCCTGTTTGTGTACTGAAGTCATTCTTGCTTTTTCAGCCTACCGAGCGCATCACCATCTTCTCAACTTATTATTATGGTGAGGATGATAAAAATTTTAGCTCACATTGTTCAGAAGCACATGTCTTAATGTTGTGAAAGGAATGAATGATAGGATTCTGATGAATAGGTTTTCACTTTTTAATGGTATCACATTAAAGTATGCTTGATCGTGTCATCTGTTGTTTTTTTTTATTTATGTTTCCTGAGCTTCATTTTTTTTTCTTTGGAAAAATCAGAGTAGCCTCTTGTCCGGAGGCTATGTACTTGAACTGCATCCTGTAGTTTGCTGGCTTTCTTTAGAAATTGATGGTTGGCATGGACTTGGATCTTGATCAATCAGTTCCATAAGCATTAGTACACCATGATCACCTGCTTGACTTTCGTTGATATCTCTTTCATGAAATTATCCAGTTTGTTGATCATATGTTCTAGCATCACTGAAACTGAATTGTTAAAGTTCATGCTTAAAGTTGGAACAAGCATGCCTAACCATTTTGGTTGTTGTCTTACTAGTTTTAACTCTCAATTTTTCATGGGTTTCTGTTCCTGTGTAAAATAGTTGCTATGTAAACTCTCTGATCAACTGTCCTTTATATGGTGAAAAGAAAATATCTGTATATTTGCAAAAAAAAAAATATATACTTTATTTTGCAACAAATATTCCACTTCAATTGGTTGCATGTTACTGTCATTTCAGGTGTAATATCATTTGCAGCACCTCCTTGCATGTCCAGGACTTGCAATTCTATTCTTGTGATTAGTTGTTGAAATCAAGTGGTCGCAGTAATCTAGTTAGGAATTTTAGCTTTTACTATAACAGCTTATTCTCCATGTGTAATTACACTGTTTATTTTCTTGTATTATTTCTGTCTAATTTTCTGGTATTATTGGTTTATCTGTATTTTCTAGATACCACGGCAGAGAAGTGTGAATGGGAAAAGGAAATCCTCAAGAGAAGACTTTCTGAATCTTTTATAGAAGTTGAAAGACAGGTGGGTGAAAAATATTTGGGTGTTGACTAAACCTAAAGAATCTTTCATTTGATTATTGTTCTTCTTTGTCTAATTTGCAGAGAATGAAATGCCTCCCGTAAATGGACCAGAGGTATGTGTAGATGACTAAAGTATCTGACAAGTCAATCTCACTGGTTGATATATATATCAAGAGCATTTTTATTTGCAGTAATGGATTTAAAAAATAAACAAAACTAACGATGATTGCTCTATTGTTAAGATTTTAATGGAATCAAGAGTTAATGCATGGTGGAACACAGCCTCATTTTGGTAAATCAAAGTGTTAATTACGACCCTAAATTGGTCTGGTTGGCCAAACGTGTGGCTGTTTGCTTCCTGAATGATCTGCCGAAGATGTGTTCCTGCACATCTTTTCTTGGAAGTGACCAATGTAAAAAAAAAGTTGAATGGAAGATATATTAGGCTTGGCCACTCATATATCTGGAGTGAGTGATCTTGGTTGAGATGTACCCATTGTTCAACGAGTCTGGAAGAGCTTAGAGGTCAGATGAAAAAGGATTGTGGTTACCTAAAAAATGGGATTATTTACAGATAATGCATTCATTTAGGAGAGAGCTAACAGTAAGAATCATGAGTTGATGAAAAGAAGAAATATGCAGATGAAGAGGACCTGTCTTAGAAAGGTTGACAAGGTGTCGGTATTTTTAGGATTCATGGCATTATATATATATATCGGGTTTTGCAATTTTCAGTGGCTCTCACATTCCCCCACAAGAGCTTTTCCCATATAATTAGATTTGGTTGAAGTGCTCTAAATAAACATCATTTGATTTCCGCCATGTCACATGATTCCAGAACACCCAACTGTAAAGCTAGGCTCTTGGCCTTTTTATTGCGAGCCTCCTCCCATCTTTGTGGCTCAATATTTTTGCTTCAAAAAAAAAAAAAAAAAAAAAGGAATTAGATTCGCCATCAGCAAGTTGGGCTTTCCTGGTTCTTCTGGGGGTTTAATACTTGGCTGCGATAATATATCCATATGTAGCATAATATCAGGCATATTTAATATCACATTGTATAATTGACCTACACTTCTTGTTAGCAAGAACCCCCTGGTGTGACTAGCAGTGGTCATAAATTAAGCAACCATCAGTAATCTCATTTATGAGGAGAAGCTTATGCTCTTAATTGATAGCCCCAATGATGGGCTGGATGATTGCCTTGGTGCCACGGCCGCCAAATTTGCCTTAGCCCAGTGCTTTATATGTTCCTAGGGATAGAAATGTGCAACACTCTTTTGCATGGTTACAGCTGGCTACTAACTTTGCTTTCTCTTGTATAATGAATGAATGGAATACTGTCGGAGATACAACCCTAAATTCTTGCATCAGTACCGGTAGTCTCAGCATGCAATGCGTGCACTTAACTCTAAGTGGTTAAAGTCTACCAATTAGGGTTGTATAACTGCTTTTGATTACCTTTTTAGCTGTCATTAGTCCCCCCGCGAGCTTGTCATTTTTTTTTTTCCTACACTGTTTCTCATCATTGCTTGAGTTGAACTTAGGTCCCTAGGAAAGGCCAATCCATTAATATTTTCCAGCTCGGTCTCAACTCGTGTTAGAGAGAATCTATGTGTACCTTGTGAGATAATAAAAAGTTTACTGATTTCACCTGCTTCCATATTGAAAACTCGATGAGAGAGAGAGAGAGAGAGAGGGAGAGATGTGGATGTTTCATAGGCTAAAATAAGGTACTTGTATAATTGCATCGACCTGCGTCCACATGATCCGTGGATTAAAGAAACAATGATTCCTGATGACTTCTGTAAGGACCTCTCCATCAAAGAGGCCGAGCTCATGGTGCCCCATGATGCACGCTGCAGCAAACAGAAAGCTCGGCAGAATACTCTGTACTTGGTCGATTCCACTTCCACAAACAGCACGAAATCTAAAGCAGCGCATGTTGAATTGCTTATAGACTTCAGTAGTAGTCCAAGCTCCATGATTCGAGTAGAGCCGCCTCTATTGTTATCATGCAAAAGCTCATCATCTCCTCTTTGAACCTCTGTAACATTCCTTCAGATGCAACTAGTTACCAGTTAGTTTGCAATGGTCAGATATGGTAGAAGCAAGCATGACTTCAGAAACTCCAAAGTTCTTCATCGCTTGCTTCACTTCAAGGCGTGTGATTCGTAGATCCACAAGCAGTGGATCTAATATTTAAGTTGGATGTAACGTGGTCTGCGTGGTTCCCCCTGACACAACCCCCCCCTGTGTTCGTTGGCTGCTTCTTCTCCATTAGTCCCACTTGCATTCATACAAAGACTCTCTCTCTCTCTCTCTCTCTCTCTCTCTCTCTCTCTCTCTCTCTCTGTTTAAATACAGCAATTATCTTTCTCCATTCACTTGTTTTCTCATCACCACCTGACTTACCCCTCTCTCTCTCTCTCTCTCTCTCTCTCTCTCTTGATCGCATCCCTCTTCACCGCCTCTTCTCATTGTCTTTTTCATCCGTCAGCTCACACTCTATCATCCTCAAACTTGACTGACCAACCTCTCGACCATCACCAACTCCAAAGGATGTCCAGCAGGAGATCTCGATCGCGGCAGTCGGGCTCGACAAGGATCACCGACGAACAGATCAACGAGCTGATGTCGAAACTCCAAGCTGTTCTTCCCGAAGCACGTCGCGGAGGCAACGATAGGGTAGGGTGAGACGAGACAATGTGCTTGATTATTAGGTGGTGGTGATTAGGGTTTCGCGTTCATGGGTGCAGGTGCCAGCAGCCAAGGTGTTGCAGGAGACTTGCAGCCACATCAGGAGATTGCGTCGAGAGGTTGATGGCTTGAGCGAGAGGCTGTCGGAATTGCTCCACTCAGCTGACCTAAATACCGCTCAGGCCGCCTTCATCAGAAGCTTGCTTATGTGATTCCTTCCATCCACGCCTGTTCGCCACATTACTACTGCTCGTTTCGGACTCTTCGATCCATGTACTGAAAGCTTTGCTTTATCTTTCCTCTACTTACGTACGATCAAACACTTCTTTTTCTCTGATTCCAAGAGTTTTCTTGTTCATCTTTGACCAATGACTCACTCATTGCCCGAGCCTTGGCTGGCACAGTGCATCATCCATTAGATTAGATAGAGAGTTCCACTGCCAGATCTGTATGAGAAATGCCAATTCCCCCTTTCATCGGAGTGTAGGACAAGAACATGGGATACTGTTGGCATGGTTTTGTATCTGGGAAATATAGATACATAATTATATGATAGCTAACTGTAGTTGAAATTAAATCATATAAATCGATTCCACAACTTCCCTATTTGTGATGTATTTATGATCAATTACATTATAAGAGTAATTACTTTGAGGCTTCAAGGCTCACTCTGGCTTACACTGATCTAACCTTCAGCACAGTGGAACTACTGAGGTCTTGAGAGCCATGAAACCTGAACCCCCATTGGTATCTTTTTGGGTGAGGTTGAGTGAGAAGCCTTTAAAGCATCACCATGAGATTTCTCAAGCACAATAGTTTGCTCATGTCCTACTCAGATTTTTATCTTTTTCTGATAACAAAAACATATTCATTGTTAATATCAATTTCGATCCTCAGCCCATTGGGTTAAGTTTCACATGACCAAGCTGACTTTTAAGAGGGAGAGAAATTTTTCTCGAGGTAGAGGATGACTTTGGCACTTGATACTAATGTCATGGTATGCCCAACGAGACCCTTTTGTCGCCCGACCCTAGTCGTGAGAATAAAAAAAAAAAAAAAAAAAAGGGGAGAATTTACGCTTGTTAGAATCTAATAATAATACAAATGTGTCATGATAAATATCATTAGTCTATGTTGGATCTATCAAACTTTGATTGGTATAAAAATATTCATCAATATCAATAATGATGTTAATTGAGCTCAAACATTTATTGACGGCTGGCTTGGCATGAGCTTGAATTTAAAACAGTGGATACTAAGAACTAAATTTGCTATGTTCTTTCAGTGCTTGCAACTGTCAACTATGTTTGTACGGAAGCCCAAATTATATTAACCACCACCATAACTTTCAGCAAAATCCACAGTTCAATATTTATTGCACCACAAAGTTGTTTCTGCTGATAAAGGAAGCAGAAGAAAACAGTGTGTCATTTGACTACACACCTGATGGAGAACTGCTATCCTCTTCCATGGTAAAAGAACAATAGAAGCACTGTCGATCACTGCCATTGGAGTCTTTGTAGGGAGACGTGAGTGGCTCCTGGGGAGTGGGGAGGGGTGGTCGCCGGCGGTCGAGGCGTGGCTGCTTTGAGGTGGTACAGGGAAGCTGTAGCTCTGCAAATGGAAGCTGAGGAGGATATCCACGAGGAACATTCCCTGAGAAGACATCTCTTGGGATGTGGGTAAGATTGCAGGTGACCGTGAGAACTGAATCAGATAGAGAGAGAGAGAGTTATTTCTCTGATGAGGAGTACGGAGTGAAACCCACAGAATGAGATGGAACGAACGAACGAACGGTGTGAGTAACACACTTCGCTGACTGAGAAGCTTCGGTGTAAAGAGAGTCAGTACCGCCGTCAGAACTTTCAAGTAAAATCTTTTTTATTTATTGACATATATATATGCATATATGTTTATAATCATGAGATTTATACCAATCTTATAAAAATATATGAAAAATTATTCATTCTGCATTAACCATATATGATTTATATATATGTATATATATATATATATACATAAAATCATTTTTCTCTTATAATGAACTCTAGAAAATATATCTTGTAATATTTTGATTAATAGATAAAATTAAAATTAGCTTAGATGGATTTGATGAGTATATTACTATAATTATTTTGATGAATTGTTTAGATTAAACAAAATTGATGAACTAATTAATCTATCAAACATAGATCATGACATGTTTGAAGAGTTTCTTAGTTTGTTCGTACCCTTCAACTTGGATAAAGTTAATTAAAATTTTCGATACGAATATTTACTCTCGATCCCAAAAAGACATCTTTGCATGCGCGATGTACTAATTGTGCTTATCAAAATTTATTTTCTTTACGATTTATCAAAATTTAATATAACTCCTTTATTTAAAAAAAAAATCTTGGCATTGATATCATATTTAGAATTCTTAAAAATCGATTATAAATCAAATCTATCAATATTAATGTACATGAGATCGAGCGTCAATTCCACTTGATAAGATTAATCTAGAAATTCACAAAAAAAAAAAAAAAACATACAAAAGGATTAATTAAGCTAGAAATTAGTATACAAACGCGAGTACCGTTCGTACCTGATGGGCCCTCCATGGGGCCCACTGATTTTTGTGGGTTATCGTTTGAGGTAGAAGAAAAGGCACATTCACAATGTAAACATAAATACAATAAATTGCTATTTGTTGATGTTTGATGGACACATCACGTCGATCTGTCATCATACATGGCGCATGGACGACTGTGACTCGATCACTCATGGGTCCCGCCCTCATACCATGTCAATGCCACATCAACATCAATGTTGACCCCCTGTGTCATCTCAACTTCGAGCACCGTCCTTGTCACCAATTAAAGGAAGGCTGTAAACAATTTGAAGTCTATTTGAGACATCAACAGTGAACTCATCCAAAGCAAATAAATGCTCTCAGAAGTCACTGCTTTTAGATTAGAGATTAGTGATCGACAATATCAAAGCTTAATAAAGTACATATAAATCATTTATTCAAAATTTTATTTTTAATTTTTTAGTATTATTTTTTTTTCTTCTTGTAGCGTAACGATCACCGCGATAGGCTTCGAAAGGATAAATGATATCATCCCTATCACGGTCGTGATGGACCACTCAATATCACATCTCGATCTCTCGTACAATTGATAATGAAAAAATGAACTAAATCTAATTTAATCGAGTTAGATCATATCGATACATTATAGATTCGATTTGAAATGATCATGACACCACAAAAAAAAAAAAAAAAAAAAAAAATCCCTAATCTTTCTGTGTGTATGATATCTCTCTTTTAGCTGCCCTTCATATTTTTTTTTCCTGTGCAGTCCTTCTGAAGCAAAACCCCACAACTCACTTCCCGAATCTTAATACTGGTCTTCTCTCCCTCTTCACCAATGGCCTGTGGAAAACCCTCATATAGTATTTAATGATATGGTGGCCCATTTCTCACTCTACAGCATGGAGTACAACTTTCATTGAGATGGACATGGCAACTCCCTTCTGAAAAAACAAAGGGGATGCATCCATCTGTCTGCACCACACTGCATGAAAAAAAAGTACTGAAAAAATAAAAATAAAGTGGAAGTATCTGACCCCAATTATCCTAATCACAACAAGGTTTGATTTGCTTTTCATTATTAGATCATGATCATCTGTCTCAGGATTACCTGTGGCATGAAGAATATAATAGAGTGATGATTGGAGTTGTGGGAATTAAAAAAATCTTATGATCAGCTGGGAATTGCTCCAACAATGAACAGTCAAAATGTTTGGGGTTTCTTTCAGGATAGGGAGTCTCAGGGCATATCATGTTCAAAGATGATAGTGAGTTCATTTCCTCTGGAGAAAGATTGGCCATGCAAACTATTAGGGGCTTGTCAATTTTAGATAGAAGCCATGACAGCTTATTTGGCATGAATTCTATTGATTTTTTTTAATTTATTAATATCATTGTATATGAAATTTAATTTGATCATAGTTTATATTTGGATACCCTTTTTTTTTTTTTACTTATGGGTAACAATTGAGTCATCCCCATACATTCATTTGAATTATTTAAGATCTTTTTTTTTTATCAATATCATTAAATCTAAAAACTTAAATTAAAATCTTTATTTACATTTAACACTTTTCTCCTCACATATGAGTATTACATGACTCGACTCATTATGTAAGATATGAATATCATCTCAACTTTCTTTATCAATTTCATTACATTTAAAACTTTAATTCAGTAAATAAAATATGATTTTAATTTACATATTAACAAATTCTAATTTTTGAGATGTCATCTGAATTAATAAGAAAATGAATCATTTGATTCTTCTTCCTCAGAAATTGTTTGAAAAGATGAAGGATAAAGTTTAGAATATATAGGTTTCTCCAATAGTAACATTTGCTCAAATTTACATCATCTCATGTGGATTGATCCTTTGCTGTTTAAAACATGCAGAAATTGTCTTCTCTCTTCTCAACACTGCATCGCATATCTCCATATTCCCAACCTCTTTCTCTCTCTCTCTCTCTCGTTCTAATCCTCCCCCACCTTCCTTGTGGTCTCTTCCCTTTCCCTGCCACTGTGTCCTTGGCCTGGTGACTCTTCCACCCTGTATACTGCAGCAGATGTCCTGCAATGGCATGGCCTCTTCCTTCTTCCCCTCAGGCTTCATGTTCCAGCTTCAAGCTTCCTGTGAAGATGACCACCGACTGGCCAGCCCTGTCCGCTCCCTCATCCCCAGCAGCCTCCACCACCTCAGAGGTGATGTGCGGCGGCAGCCATTTCCAAGCTTCCAAAACCGTGGTGGTTGATTTGGTGGTGGTGCATGCAGGTGTAGGTCCGGCGACGGGGAAGAGATCGGCGTCGTTCTCAGGGGCCGAGACCTGCGAAGAAGCGACCGGCGATGACGAATTGTCCGACGACGCTTCGCTGGCCGGGGAGAAGAAGAGGAGACTCAACGTGGAGCAGGTGAGGACGCTGGAGAAGAGCTTCGAGCTGGGGAACAAGCTGGAGCCCGAGAGGAAAATGCAGCTGGCCGCCGCGCTCGGGCTGCGGCCGAGGCAGGTGGCCATCTGGTTCCAGAACAGGCGGGCGAGGTGGAAGACGAAGCAACTGGAGAAGGATTACGATGTGCTCAGGAGGCAGTTTGACGCCATTAACGCCGAGAACGAAGCTCTGAAAGCCCACAACAAGAAACTCCAGACTGAGGTAGTCATCAGATTTCTCGTCTTCTACATTTCTTGATCATTTGCTCTGGCAATGATCGGAGAGAAATCAGAACAGATTAATCTATCTCAATCGCAAGAACAACGAACATTCCAATCTTGATCATTGGCTCCGGCAAGACAGTAGCAGCAAACCTCAGAGCTCTGCTCTCGATCTCTTTCAGATCAAGAGATCTTCTACTGGTAATTTAAGGCCGATCAAACATCACTGTGATCAACTTTACAAGTCTCTGTTGATCGAGAATTATATCTTAACCTGCAACCTTTTTCGAGGAAAGCTTGCGTTTAATTTTCTAGTAGAGAAAATTATGATTTTTGTTGTGTGTCTCTCTGTCTATATATGCGAAGGTCATCAAGCACGCACCATCGAACAAATCCTCTAACCTCTTTAATTGTTTGATCGATTGACGTCCTGTTGTTATCATGCATCTTGTTTATGGCTTGAACCGAGTTACATGTGCAGGTCTTGGCTCTCAGAGGTAGAGAAGCATCAGATCTCATCAATCTCAACAAAGAGACCGAGGGTTCTTGCAGCAACAGAAGCGAGAACAGCTCAGAGATCAACTTGGACATCTCAAGAACACCGGTCGCCGAAAGGTCCTGTCCCCCTCTCCAAATCCTGCCTTACTTCCAATCAGTGAGGCCAGCTGACCCAGACTGCCCTAAGGTCGAGAACGATGCCCCAGAAGGCAGCTTCAGCAACTTGCTGTGCAGCATCGGAGATCAACCTGCCTTCTGGCCATGGCCTGAACACCACAACTTTCAGTAGCCACAACATCTGCTGGGTGAACCGTGGAGATTACAGCTGCATTTTCGTCTCTGTTTGAATTGTATTGCAACCTTGTGTTTTGGAGTTCCAAGTCACTGATGTAGAGAGAAGAACACTTGCAGGAATCAATAAGGAAACAAGAGTTCTTTGATGCTTGTGCAACCTTTGAATTGCAGGAGCGTGGAACATTTGTGATGAGATCAAGCCTTTGTTGCTTTGCATGCGGCAGTAATGAATGATATCTCTGTCTCTTTCTCTCTCTCTCTCTCTGTGGTGTATGCTCAGGTGTTCTGAAGAAAGTTCAAAGTGGTGGCGCAGCTGCTTGATGCTAAAATGCTTCAAAGCAGGCCAACTTTTTCTCTTTGGAAAGTTTGCCAACTCAGTTGCAGGTTTAGGAGGGGGAATATATATGCATGTAGACAACCATTTCTGAATTGATTCTTGGCTGTCCACATGGTTCATGTATTATAATGGCCACTTACCTGAAACCTTCATGAATGAAAAGAAGAAGAGGTTAGAGAGAGAAACTCAATGAGAGCATCTCTCCCCAGTACTTCCCCTCTCTGTCATCCACAAGAGAAAAGCATGTGACTCACTGAGCCCACCATCTCAAGGCTGTGTTGCTGGTTAGATAAAAAAAAGGAAATCTAAGAACCTCAGTCTTGATTCAATTCTCCAATTCTTAATCTAACTTTTCCATGGTGCAATCAACTTGCTAGATCACAGTGGAGAGCTATCAGCATAATCTAATATATTGAAGGATCTCCTCTGGCTATCAATTGCAGGAAGAAGAAGGAGATACTGAAATCCACAGGGCAACTTTCCTAACATGTTCAGGAACAACTCTGGGGAAATTTATTGTGTGTAGCTAAAAAAAAATTCTTTGCACTGCAAGTGGCCTGCTAAAGGTAGACAGATCTTTTAAGCTTGCAAAAGTCTTAAGAACAGGGAAAGATGTGAGGAAGATGCAGCTGGGGAACACATGTTTTGGTGCTCTCCTTCCATGAATCAGAATGGGTGGATCAGAGCACAGGAATGATCCATCCCATATCATATATATTTCCTTACCCTAAGGGTGATAGCATATTTGCACCATGATGATCACTATGTGGATGGGGGTCATGTTTGCAGCCCCTACTATCATTTTCAAGTACATGTGTGTGATCTATCATTACATTGCTTATCCAATGTATTTGTTATTCTTTACACCTCTGACAGTGGTGTGAGCTTGACATTTTGTCTGTGTCTTGTTCCCTTTCAGACCAATGATAGCTACACCAAATTCCTCTCACTAGGAAAATGAAAGATCAAAAGAGTGAGGTAGTGAGCTCCTTTCTCTGGATCACATCAGATCCATAAGCTAATGGCCTTACCACAATGTATCCTTATTTCCATCTTGTACTGGTTCTTCAGGACAAGTGCACAATTACTTTGGGGGTGAAGTTAGCCCCCCCCCCCACACCCACAGTGGAAACAAGTGAGGGCTAAAAGGGAAGCTGAAGCTGACAACCATAACCCAATATAAGGTTTTGCAATGATTGGGAGAGGACCAATGGAGGGTTTGTTTGAATCTTATGATAGGCAAGCCATGCTGATACTGATACAGTGATTCCAAAGCTTGGGTGAAGAGTTCTGCTCCATGTGGGAGTGCAAGGACCAAGTGATTGCTTGGCCAAGAAGGTTGCCACAACAATGCTCTTCTCATCATGTTCGGCTCAGAAGAGGTGGGATCTCCTGTAGGGTTTTTTCACAGAGGAAATGGTTGGAGGTCAAACCTTCCTTTGCCCAAATAAACAAGAAGAAGGAAATCATAGTGGTTGGGTCAGCCATGATTGCTTCAGGTTGCAGAGTGAAACATTCACGAAGATTTTAGAGAGAGAGAGAGAGAGAGAGAGAGAGGTTCAGGTCAACTGTCAGAACAAAGGGGGAAGTGTGAAGATTTGATGGTTGATTTATTCTTTTCAAAGGTAAATGAGGAAAGCAAAATTCAAATTTAATATTTTGTAATAAGTTCTCTCCATCTTTATCAGCTAGACCATTGTGCTTGAAGAACAGTAAAAAAGAGAATATTATTTGTATCATTAGAATCAATCTCATCTGGAGCAGGAATGATTGATTGGGCTCTAATTCCATGCTTAGTTGACCAATGAGCAATCATGTCAAAAGTCAATAACAAACTCAATTAATAATGATGAGGATGGTTTGTTAGCATAGATATGTAGATTAATGGTGGCATATACATGTAATCTGATTGATGCTTGTATGGGTAGGCATCATGCATGTGTTGCCAACCAGGATTTGGCACCTTCTTCAAAAATTGTCCTCCTCTCTTGTGGCTGCCAATTCTATATTCTCTGTTCTTTAGGTGCATGTGAGTAGATCACTAAGTTAATAATTTCCAATGAAGAAGATGATAATGACATATGATGATGCAAGAGCTTTTGGCTTTTGACACTCAAAGATTGATTGAATTTTGAGATATTAAAACACTTGTGTAATACTTTTTTTTTTAATGTCATAGCTTTGGATTGTTAAGACATCTCAAGTCCCTTTCATAGAGTTATGAGCTTGAAACATACACTGTACAGATGATAGTAAATTATCTTTTCCTTATAAAATTATTTATATTCTTATTCATTTTTAATGTCAGATTAAATCATGATATTACATTTAGCGTTGTAGCCAATGATGATTAAGACTAGAGGTATACTCAGCAGTCAAATGTGCCAAGTCCTGTTGGATGAGGAGGACCTTAAGGAGTGTTGCTGTCCATTAATTTATTTTTAGCACTGGCACAATAAAAAGGCCTTAGATCATTTAAATGTAATTTTAATTGTAACACTCTCAAGTTTACTTCTGTCTCTCAAATCGGTAAAGAGTTCAAAAAAAATAATCATTAACATGAGTTTTAAATTTAACATATTAATAATAGTTATTCGATCGAATCATATCAAATAATTGAATCGAATCATAGTAGCTTAATAGGAGTATTATTATCAAACTATGGTTACTCGTTCGATATAAAAAAATAGATGGTTAGTTAATCTAATAAATTGGCATCATGCTAAAGGATGTTCCTAATACTTCGATTAATTTCACATTAAAAGTAAGCTAGTATTGAAATTGACTAATGGATGTACTATGTTAATCCTAGCTTAAATATTTTGATAAATGATTTCTATCAAACAAAGTTAACAATTATTCCATGAAATCAAGTCCTTATAATTGACATCAGAGCCGGTAGAAATTGATATGAGTTTATATTGAATGTTGACGAGGATATTAATGCTTTCAGTGATGTTAAGATTTAGTTATTGGATATGTTAAGTCATCCTCATAGTTAAATTAGGAAGGTGTACATCAAACTGGGAAGGCATCCTAAGTTTGATACAACAAAAATTTAACTTATAATGACTTCACAAATAATATATCAGTATTAGTGTTAGCCTAAGTAGTTTTGGATCAGTGAATAAATTCAAATTAAATAAGTTAATAAATTAATTATTCCCTTTGAATAAGATGAAATATTGGGAGTCACACTTCCTTCTCATTTAGTACAATTGTATACACCCTATAATCTATTTAATGGATGCAGTCATTCCTTCATAATATGGACTTAGGTGGTGGAGTACATACAAAAATTACATTGGCCTGTGCTTGTCCACCTGATTGATATTGTCTGAGAGAGGGAAGATGGAAGAGCAGCACAGCTAGAAAGTGGCTCAAATAGTAAAGCCAGGCACCATTCGAAGATAGGAATTCCATTGATCACAAAATAACCATTGTTACAGGACATAGTGATTACTTTATTCCTTCTTCCAATGGGACCTTTGCATCTGCTTCTTTTGGATGGCTCCTGGTGTTCTTTTCCTGTAGATATCATCCATCACAAAGACAACCTTTAGCATTTTTAATGTGCTAAAAAATCACATGCTTTTGTTAGTACTAAGTTTTACTATAAGATGTATCATTCCTTTCCATACTTTTTTTTATCAGTGTTACATGCAACATTTCTCTTAGGTTCCCTGTTAGAATTTTGCTTAGCCTTTACTGAGAATTATATGTCAGAAAATTTGGCTGCTGATTGCATAATCTAATCATTGATGCATTAAACCTAATGATATGGTCTATTTTATGTTTTGACTAGTGAAAAAGAGACTATTTTTTCTCTTTCTCTTTTTTTTTTTTTTTTGTCTAATTATCTCTTTCACCTCTTCCTTTTGTTGGTAATTGTTTTAAGTTTTCTATAGGCTAATTGATCTATCAATTTCGTTTGACTTAAATCATAGATTAAAATGTTCAGACTAAAATTTATAGTAGTATACTCACCCAATCTTTATAAATCAATCTTAATTTTACGTAATTAATTGAGATATATATACTCAACAAACCTTTATACTTTCTTTTTTCCTCTTCGTCTACTATCCTAATCTTCACTTTCTCATATCTATTCCCGTTCTCCATTCTCTTTGTTGTCTCTCTCATGATCATCATTGAGATGAACAATCATGTTTAAGAAACTTTTATGCAGCACTTACTGTTGATGAGATAGTACAACAGCCAACATGTCTGGACTGATCATGGCAGGACAAAGATTGAAAGCATGAGGTTTGATGTAGTCACTTGCTTAAGTGATGGATAGTCATGGTTGATTTAACAGTTAGCAGAGAGAGAGAGAGAGAGAGAGAGAGAATTTTTAACTTAACCTTCAAATTTTAACAGTTAAATAAGTCCAGTCAGAGGAAACAACAGGGTGATTTTTTATTAACCTTCTTCTTTTTGGATTAAAATAGTGTTTTTGGCTGAAATTTTTGATGAATTGTCAGTCTCCTTAGAGATCAAACCAAGATTGTGTGTCCATGGATAATATTTGGTACTGAACCTTCATCTTTGGTCTCCTCACTTCACTTTGGTAGCAAATTTGATGAACAACAAAAGAGCATGACATGACTTCCAACAGCTGGAAGAAGCTTGTGGTTTTTTGAACATCTAATTTGAATGATAATAATTGGCTTTCTTGTGTTCTCCTGCAGGAGAGGCATTTATTTCCCTGCTTAGCATACTTGATTTGTCATCCCGAGTGCAACCATCCTGATCTGTGATGTAGAATGTTCAACTTTATTGCTCTGATCATTTTGTTACTTCATAATTCAGCCATCATTTTTCCCTCAAACCCCACAGATTTTTTGTGTAGTTCCATTCTTCTGGTCTCAAACGACACAGACTGTTAGCTTTCCTCTTCCCATTCACCATTCTTTTGTTCTGCTGACAGTCGTGTACAACTGATAATTGATTACTATAAGAGATTCCAGATCAAATATGATGAGTAAAGAATCGCTCTCTCTCTTCCATAAGCTCTTTGTCTGCTCTCTTGCAGGATGTCTGACACCACCCATGCATGAAAAGAGACATCATGACAAGGAAACTTACAATTTGTTTGGGTGAATATATTAGCATGTAAAGTAATGTTCTTTTGGAACCTTTAGACTAGGAGCTTTGATTGAACATGAGAAAAAGAAATAAAGGTAAGAATCTGCATGATGATGATGATGGTGTGTGTTAAGTGCTGGAGAAGCATCACTTTCCTACTCTGATCTTTGAGCAGGTGGAGTTATCTTTTTGGAACCTTGCTCTTACAATGTATTTACTGTACTCAATCTAATTGTTTATTTGCTATAAGCAGTCTAAATAAAGCTAATCGTTGCTTCCATGGTAACTATATATACCCAAAGTAGAGTAGGAGGTGGGCTCTGCTCTTGTTCTAAGCTCTCTTGGTTTTTTGGAGCTGCCAAGGCATCCATGGGAGACTCCAAGGAGGTGACTTGAGCTTTGTTTTCTCCTATATCTGCGCTTATTATTACTTTTTCTTTTGGTTTTTATGTTGTGGATTTCGTTTCTCTTGAACTCTAAAGAGAGGAGGGAGGGGTGATGGTGTTTGCAGGGTAGGAACAATGGCAAGAGCAGTGGATGGATGGCGGTGCCGGCGTTCGGGGAGTGGGACATGAAGAACGGAGTGCCGGATTACTCCATGGACTTCACCAAGATTCGGGAGATGCGGAAGCAGAACAAGCACACCTCCCGCGCCAGCCTCGGCAACGACGACGAGTTCCAGCTCCAGCTCCAGCTCCCCTCCAACAGCAACAGCAACAACAACGAGGGGGAGGCGGAGGAGGAGCCCCGCCGCCGCCGCCATGGCTCCCCCACAGTACGTTTCCACCTCCCCTGTTCTCTTCTACCCGTGCTCATGGGGAAGCGAGCCGTCGATGGCATCGAGGCTCTCTGGCCGCAGTGCAACGAAGGCCCCACCGGCGGGCCCGAGAACGGCAGACCATGGGCAGACGCTCGCCGGGATCAGGCCAAATAGATGGGGACAGGGGGTGGGGTTGGGTGTCATTGACTGAGACTGACCTAAAGCAGTGCTATAAAATCATCTTCTCAAAAGATGCCATTAGCTTTTAACTTCTTTCTCTTGGCTTCTACAGGGGAAGAAGAAGAAGTTGATGGGCTACTTGCGATGCTGTACAGGTGCATGAGGACGGTCACACTCACTGCTGACGACTCAGTGTTCCTTCTCTTCCCTAACAGAAATGTATGCTTTGAGAATCTTAGATCTTCAATGCAGCTCTGCATCATCTACTTGGATTTAGCCAGGCAGGGAAGAACTTTGGAATGTGGCAGAGATTGATGAACACCATGAGTGTGCTCCTCTGAAACCTAATCCTACTTTGTGGTTGTGTTGCAACTTCAAATTTATTATATGCAAGTAAAGATCACAAGAACTGGTAACATGACAGGATTAAACTCGTAGCATACGATCAACACGCTTGTGGAGTTGAGAGTCTCAGCAAGGCGGCATGTAGCGAGGTGGAGGCAGCACCTTCTCCTTTGGGCCTTCGCCATCCTTCACTATCAACACGGTGTTCATTCCCCAAATCATGTGGCGCTCGATATGGCAATGCATGAACCACACCCCTGCAACGCCACAATGTCACAAACATGCTTCAGGGATGATGAGGCTGATGTGGTTTGGTTGTCTTCTTCGTCTGTGTGAAGCCATGGGGGGGTGGGGGGTTGGGAACTCACCAGGATTGTTGACTGTGAATCTGACGGCCACCCATCCGTTTACGGGAACTCCGATGGTGTTCTTGAATGGTGGATCTTCCAGATTGTACCTCAGGGGATCTCTCTCCTTGTCGAAGTTCCCGTAGCCCCAGCCCACCACGTAGAAACTGTAGCCGTGCAGGTGCATGGGATGGTTGTCCCCCATCACCAGCGACGTCCCTTGGAACACCACCTCCATCCTCGCCCCGTACTCCAAGACCCTGACTTCGGTCCCCAGTGTCGGGAGCAAGAGGCTCAACGGCTGGTCCGTCGCCGTGAAGTTGTAGTAGTACGGCGGCATGCTCGGGAAGTTCTCGCCGAACACGCCGCCGATCCCCGCGTAGTAGGCTTCCAGTATGTCGATGGGAGGGTCCACGAAGCTGATGTTGTTGAGGCTCGCCCGCAGCCGCGTCCCGTTGGGCCCGGCGCACGACGCCTGGGGGCACTCGAGCTCGTTAACAGCGACCACGATGAACATGTCTTGGTCGACCGTCTTGGGGACATCGACCGGGTGGCCGGCGTTCGCTGGACTGCGGAGCGCGAAGGAGAAGTTGGTCGCCGCCGCGGTATCGTTGTAGTAAGGAAGGGTTGGCAGGAGGGGTTTAGTCGACTCCAAGGGGAGGTCAGAAACGTACTCGACGATGGCGGTGGTGGCGGTGGTGGGAAACGAGCCGAGGGAGAGATAGCTAAACGCCCGGCCTGCCATGTAGTAGAGTGCGTCGGGAGGCCGGTTAGCTTCCAGTAGCAAGTCCATCGTTTCCCCGGGCGTGATCATGATGTAATCCGCGGACAAAGGTTTGACGTGGTTCCCGTCGGATCCTACGACCACGACGGTATGACTGGCGACGGAGAAGAAGAGCCCGTTGCTCATCGCGGCGTTCACGACGCGGAGGAGGTAGGTCTTGCCATGCTCCACCAGCATTCTGAAGGTTCCTGGACGAGATGTCAAAGGAGAAAGCGTTTGATCTCTGCAAGACGAGAGCAAGTACCGAAGGGAATCACTTCCGACAAGTCGACACCTGCAGACGAGCAAGGGTAGAGATCTCCCGGTTGTCCATTAATGGTGAAAGCATCGGAGCTGTTGACTTCGCCTCCCGTGCTAAGAGCCTCTTCCAGTACCGCATTGGCGCCCCGGTTCCACCACTCCCCTGCAACGCAGCAATCAACAGAACAAAACAGAACTGTGAGTAGAGCAGGCGGTAATCGACGTCTTCTCCACCATAGCCGATCAGAATCTATGACGACCGAGCACGATGACGAATTCCTGGAAGGGGTGCGGGAAGGGGTAGCGCGTTCCGCGCCGGGGACGAACGACGATGGCGCCATGGACGGTGGCTCGATCGAAGTCGTTGTGCGCGTGCCACCAAACGGTTCCTTCCTCGGTGGAGAGGATGATGGTGTAGGTGAAACTGGCTCCAGGCTTGATGGGGCACTGCGTGATGAACTCAGGGCCATCCGACCATGGATTCCTTGGCTGCTTTACTCCATGCCTGCATGTTTCTTCGATCAATTGTTGTGTACAAAGGCAAACTCCCACCAAGGGTTTGATGATCACGGAAGAGCCCTCGGTAATCAATGGCCATACCAGTGGACGGTAACATTCTTCGATGCATGGTTGTGGACCTTGACAACAATGGTATCTCCTCTGTGAGCATGCAGATTGGGTCCTGGAAACTGCCCATTGACTGTCATTATGCTCTTCGTTCTACACAGCCGAGTACGAGGAACTTCCTCCACCTACAAACAACGGCGTTCCAAATCACACTCTCATGCACAGAATATGAAGCAGAGAAGAGAGTGTTTCAGAGGAGTACTTACGTTGAAGACATGGGAATGAGTCTTGCTGCATGCTTGAGTTGAAGCAAGACACTGTAGCAGCACCAACACAAGACACAAGAAATCCATCTCTGCAGAGATGGAAGACTGCTGCTACCGTCGTAGCATTTTTATTAGTGGACACAGAGATGCAGAGCTTGGATCACAGGCTGCTCTGTGATGGAGACATCGCACCTTACATGGACCTTCTTTCTTCCCATAGTTCATTTAGGAAAGAACCGGTGAACTGAAGCATTCCATGGCCAACTCTACATTTCTGGCACCTCTGAGGGTTCATTAGGTCCTCAAATGTAAACTTTTCTTCTTCTGCTATTTCTTGCTTTTAACTGTGATGGTGAGACTACACTCGTATCAAAGAAATTATCTGTCATCCATTGAAAGCCTTTGTTTCAATCAAAAGGTATATGAGTCATGGTTGGGAATTATGAGTCATGGTTACCTGGACTTCGTATGAACTGAACAATAGAAAGGATCAGCATTAACATCCACCGATTTATCTCAATCATCTGCCACAACCACCTGATGGAGTTTCTCTTTGGCTGCATTAGCTGCTCTGTCAAATATGATAGATTCCAACAAGCATTTAGCTTTAAAGAGTAGAAAACAGGGACTCATATGTTGATTTCTTCTCATGCAGACTAGTTTTCCACCACCCCAATTAAATCTCAAGATGGATGTGATGGTAACAAGCACTAGAGAGGCTAAAAATCTACCTAGTGTTAGTTGAGTTTGTGCTGCATTGACTTATTACTCTCTGGGCAAGTAGCTAAGAAAGCAAAAACAGGCTGGATGAAGAAGATGACCTCTTTTACTCTCTTCACAGTGACAGCCACTAAAAAAGCTCCCATTCCTTTTCAACTCAGCTCTCAACCCCCACCATTACAGCAAAATGTTCTCCATTTAATTCACCAGCTACTCCCCGAGAAAAAATTGAGGGTGAGATCATTATTTGCGTTTCTTTGTTCTAGAGGTACAGAAGAGAATAAGAGAACATTGAAAGGTTGATATGTTGTACTTGTCATCTAACAAAAGATGCATGCAATCTTCAAAATGAGATCCTTTCAGCATTTAGGATTTGCTTTGTACCCATTCCTCCTTATTTAATGACATGTTATTAACTACCGAGATATCTGATCATAGCCCCATTTTCCCTCAATAGAGTTTGCAAGACTCATTGTGTCGCGGAGGGAGACGAGTAAAATTAAGTAAGTACTCTTCCTACTTAAATCTGATTAGGACATCTTAGAATCTTTAATTAGAATTCCAAAAAATACTTACCACCCATAACACATTGTTCATTATCTGAAAGCAATATCAGAACAGTGCCCCATTTAAGTGCTACAAGGATGAGTTGCAGAAGGAAGAGTAGCTGCATCTTTAAGCTTTAGACTGTAGAAAACTCATTCAGCTTCTTGGTATCCTCCATCTCCAGTTCCAGGGCTGCAACCGATGCTATATGAACTATGCCTCCGTTCTCCATCTTGTCAATCTATAACCAAATTTGTGCACATTGAAGCTGGTAACTGATACATTAACAAGTAAGAGTGTTAGGATTGATCAAGGGATTAATTTCTTGCATATAATGAGATTACGATTTCTTGCATAATTTTGATGACCCACGTAAAAGTACGCTCAGTTACTGATGTTTAGCGATGTCAGCATAACTACGTACGCGTTGTTCGGGGATGATGCATGTGGATAATACGGGTCGGATCGACTCTCAATTGATGGGCGGGAGTCACGCCGATCCTCTTCGACTGGGGCTCCGTCATCCTGATCCGATCCAATAGCAGTGGGGTGTTGCGGATAAGATAAGGCAGCTGAACGCAGTCACGCACGGCCGGAAAGCTCAAGTATTAACAAGAATGCCCCAATCCCCGCCGCATCTCCTCTCTCTCTCTCTCTTACCATGAAGACGCTTCTCCTCTCTCCTCTCCCTTGCTCCTCTTTCGCTCCGCCCAAAACCCAACATGCCCCCCTCTCCCCCTCTCCTCACGCCCTCTCATCCTCCGCCGTGACCTCATCCGCCCCCTCCACTGTCGTCGTCATCGGCGCCGGCCTCTCCGGCCTCGCTGCCGCTACCCACCTCGCCTCCGCCGCCGTCCCGTTCGTGCTCCTCGAGGCCTCCGACGATGTCGGCGGCCGCGTCCGCACTGACTCCCTCAACGGCTTCCTCCTTGACCGCGGCTTCCAAATCTTCCTCACTGCCTACCCCGAGGCGCGCCGGCTGCTCCATTACCCCTCCCTCCGCCTCCGACCCTTCTACCCCGGCGCCCTTGTCTTCCACGGCGGCCGCCTCCACCGCATCACCGACCCCTTCCGCCTCCCCCTCTTAGGCCTCGCCTCCCTCCTCAACCCTATTGGTTCCATCCCCGACAAACTCCTCGTCGGCCTTGCCCGCCTCGCTGCTGCCTCTCGCACCGACGCCGACCTCCTCTCCGCCCCGGAGACCACCATCGCCCAACGCCTCGGTGCCGCCGGCTTCTCCCCCTCCATCGTCGAGCGCTTCCTCCGTCCCTTCCTCGCCGGCATCTTCTTCGATCCGGACCTCGCCACCTCCTCCCGCCTCTTTGACTTCATCTTCAAGTGCCTCGCCCTCGGTGACAACACCCTCCCCTCCGCCGGCATTGGCGCCATCCCGGAGCAGCTTGCAGCTCGGCTTCCCCCAGGGTCGCTCCGCCTCCGATCCCGGGTAGCCGCCGTCGATCCGGGTGGCGCGTCCGTGACGCTTGAGTGCGGCGAAGTGGTCTCCGCCGACCTGGGAGTGATCGTAGCCGTGGAACAGCCGGAGGCAGAGACGCTCGTGCCCCAATTCCTGCCGCCCAAGCAGGACAAAACCGGTACGGTTCGGAGCACGGTTTGCCTGTATTTCTCGGCCGACCGGGCGCCGGTCACGGAGCCAATCCTGATCCTGAACGGCTCCGGCGAGGGGATCGTGAACAACATGTTCTTCGCAAGCAACGTGGCTCCGTCGTACGCGCCGGAAGGGAAGACGCTGGTGTCAGTGTCGCTGGTGGGGGCATTCCCGGAGCGGTCAGACGACGAACTGGCGGCGGAGGTGGTGCGCGAGCTGGCCGGGTGGTTCACGCCGGAGGAGGTCGGCGCGTGGAGGCACCTGCGGACGTACCGGATCGGGTTCGCGCAGCCTGACCAAACGCCACCGACGAACCTGACAGCACGGGAGCCGAGGGTCGGGGCGGGGCTGTATCTCTGCGGCGACCACTGGAGCTCCGCCACCTTCGACGGGGCGCTAGTGTCCGGGCGGAAGGCAGCGAAGGCGCTCCTCAAAGACCGCGGCTTGGTCCAGGCGTGACCGCCGGGCCTTCATTCATCCGTTATATTTGATTCGTTTCCGTATAAACTGGTCGTTCAAATGTATGTATATATGTATGAATACGTGTGTACGTACATGAGCTCTTTCTTTTGCAGCCGAGAATGCAACGTTGGTAAGTGCTCGATGGAAGAATTTTTGGTAGCACTATTACCAACATCACAATTAGAACCAGCAGCGGATTTCTCGAGTTATATGAATTTTCATATATTTAATCTACAGTATTTTATTGTAGTTAATTCCATCAGCTAATAACTATTAGAATATCAGGTATTTTTTCATTTATTAAATCATTATATATATATATATATATATATATATATAAAGCTGGTTGAGCCAGCATACCTTATAAAACGACCCATCAATACGCCCTTTATTGGGTCTTTCATGGAGGCCAAACCGGTCGACATTTCGAACCATCGGACCAGACTTCTCCGCTATTCCATTAAATTTGAATGCTGCTTTTCGAGCCTCAAGCAGTCATAGATGCGCTCCGATGAAATAGTTGAAGGCGGCCAGTGACCTCTGAGGGCATTTGCCGGGACGTAGAAGGGGGGGATTGGCGTTGGCGGTGGCGCTGCCTCAGGAAGTGAGTAAGTTCATCATTTCCGGTATTGTATTTCTGTATCTGTTGTTGGCGATATGTCAGATTCAGGTTTAGGGTTAGGGTTAGGAGTAGTGTTTGAGTGAGAATTACTTTTCAGGAAAATTTAGCGCTAGAATAGGTGAAGGGAGGTGTGAATGAGAAGTTAGGATCTGGGAATGGTGTTTACAGGTGTTACTGGCTGCTCTGTTAATATATCAAAAAGCAATAAAGAAGATAACCATATAAGGTGGATTAATGTTCTCAGAAAAGACCAACAAATGCACCAGCTAAACCAAATGAGTAATTATAGACATGTAGTGCCGGGAGACAGATTCCAAGCTTAAGATAGTCCTTTAAAATCTTAATAAAAACATGTTTGAGCAGCTTTAGGTTCAATAGTATTACCCTCATCAAAGCTTAATAGCAGAGAACTTTTCGTGTAGCTGACCCCAAAAAAAAATATGCAAATTATAACTGGTTTTTGGTAGATATCGCAATATCGATGATGATGGTGGATGTCAGGATCACAAGTGTGGTTGATTCTACTTGAAGCTTTCAACTATTTGTCACCTGCTTCGTTGATGTGAAAGTTGCAACAAAAATTTCTTAGTTCCTCGAAAAATTAGAGGTCATTAGTGTATTGGAAGAAGCAAGTATTCTTTAGAATATTCCTTAACGTGAGGAGTTCACAAAAGTGAGGAACATAGCAAAAATAGAACTCAGCAGATAAGAGATTGATATATGGTGCTTCTCTCCCTTTTTGCCAGAAGTACAGAGACTCTCGAAAGCCAAATTTTCAGTGAATTTAGCCACAATTTCATGAAGCACAAAGAACATATGGAGGATATGATGAGTTGTATCTGAATTTGGAGTACATGGTAGCTTTAAGAATGCGGCATGGACACTATTTAATTGTAATTGGACTTTGTGACCACTCAGTAATATTGTTTTCCCTGTAAATTGTCTGTTAATGTGGAGTATCTATAGACTTATTACGCTGCAAATTTTTTTTTTATCAATTCCTTTTAAGAACTTGGGTTGCCTAGCTGATTTGGAAAGTGCACACCTACTTGATTCTGCTCAGCTATTTGTACATGATATGATTTATTTTCTTCTAGATATGGCATGATATGAATTATACCTATGATATTAGTCTCACCGGCAAACCATAACATGATAAGAATCGTAGCTATGGCATTATTTTGAAGCTGCAGTTGTATCTGATTTAGTATATCATCTAGTTTTCAGTTGCCACTTAACTTTGTAGTTCTGAACAATTTCTGGAGGCCAGAAAAATCAAACTTTTTGCATGTTGGACCCTGTATTTTTGTTATTTATGCCTCTTCTTAGTGCTGCATTGTTTTCTTGTTTCTGCGTTATTGTTCAAAGGATGTTGGCTTCTCACAAATGCTACCACCTCTCGCTTGGCGGACAAAATGTGACCTTGAGCATCCTCCAGGTTGTGAGATCCATAGAAGTGGAACCCTTTCTATGTTGGAGTTGGAGGTGAGCTTGTTTTCGTCGAATGTGCATTTATTTTCCTTCATCAACCCTGCAGCAGTAGCTTTGTATATGTTTCCCTTTCTGATGAGTAATATTGGATTCATGTCAAGGTTTTCAAATTTGTTCAGATTTTAAGCTTCTTATCTTTTTAGATTTATGCAGTAATAGGACCTCTTTCTTATTCAATCCAGTCTGGTTGTTTCTGGGAGTCCTGCAAAAACATTTTTGCATCACCTGTTCTTGTTAAATTATTTTGGTTTTGTTGTCCCATTGGCTTCTTCCTGGTGCTGCATGTGTTTACTTTCTTGTATTAAAGTTGGATATCTACGTAGTTCATTCGGTTTGTTCCATGGCAAGTCTAGTTTGCTTTGATCTATTTCTTTTCTGGAGCACATAATAAAAATTGGATATCCAGAGCAACCACTTTCTGATATTGAACTGTTAAGCTATACAGAGGATTCTTTGCCTTGACATCATCTCAAGGTGAGCTTCCCTGTGCATCCTGTTCTTCTCCAGCGTCAGATGTTTTTGTACTTCCTTCCATCTGTTCATCAATGATTTATTTGCCTTCACAGCAACTCCTCTCTTTCTCCGTTCATCACTGCTTGTGTTTTCTGTGTTGAAATTGATGTGGCTCGCTGCTGAGCTTGCCAGAAATATGTACGCTTCTGAAGCCCCACCCAAGTCGCCAATGGGAAAGGGAGACGCAAAGGACCTGTCCTCGCATCCAGGTTGGGCCCATAAAGTTTATGTTACCTGATTTTTTTGGTTGTTTAGATTATCGTGGATTTCAGCAACCATTTGATAGGAACTCGCACGATTTGCCATCGAGCATTCGTAGATAAGATATTAATGATATTATGAAGCATTTTCTCAGGACAAATGGTCAATTTGTTTTCTCTTTTGGCTTAGTTTTCCAAATAGCTTGAGATTGGGTTAAGCAAAGATTAAAAGTTTCCGGGGACTACTTGTGTAGAAAAGAAACCTTTGGTAAACTCTGGCACAACATTGCAAGGTGGAAGAGCCCCTTACAATGTGCCCCTGGTGTTTGTTGAAATGACCTAGACACATATTTTCTGTTTGGTTCACATTCCTGCTTTTTACGGATTCCTTATCCCCTTTCAGGCAAGCAAGTCAAGCCATTCCATGCTTGAAACCAGGAAGAAGAGAAGGCTCATGTCAATCAATCAAACCCTTACAAAATGTGCAAGATGGAATCAATCAGCATGCAGGAGCCTGATGGACCATGAAAGAACAAAGATGGAGAGGATCGAGGGACATGGTGGGGGACAACGAGGTATGGAGAGCTTAATTTGGTTGGTGAAAAGCATCTTTTCTTTTCCTACGTTGCTTTTTCATGATTTACAAGGAAAAGAAAAGCATAGATTACAGAAATCAATCAGAATATAATGATAAGAACCGTACTGATGGTAGGATGATTGAAACTCTCCCCGTCGTATGATTTGAAAATTCCATTATGTCCTATTAAAAATTTTAATATCATCATCGAAACACACAATAATCGATGATTTCTTGGCTTGTTTGTGTGTGAATAAATTTTAAAAATATGTCTAATATTATGAAATGGATTTTTATTATATTTGTAATAAATATAATATAACAACAGTTATTGGTTTTTTTTTTAAAAATAGAATGAGATGATCTAGATGGGACTGCACAAGTTTAGGACAAGAATAAATGATATAGTTCCTGTCCCAGGCTAATGTGATGGTGAAAATTTATTTCTCCTCATGTTTTTTTGTCAAAATTGGCTAAACCAAATTGCTGTCATGTTTTTTTTGTTAAAGTTGAAGTATCGTGGTCTCTTGTTGTAGAAGAAACTACTTCCTTTTCTATACTTTTATGTCTTCTCTCTCTCTTTCTCTTTCTACAGGTTTTCTTCTTCTAATTCTCTTTTCTTAACGCCAAGGACACTCCTTTTCCTCTAACACCATAGTGCCACAGTCACTCCTTGATCCTTCTTTACCACAACAGCACCACTGACACAGTATTCTTTAACATTAAAAATTATCCAACTATAAGAAAGTTGAGGGCAATCACCATGGAGATTTCACATTTTCACATATTGCAGCAACTGAAAAATTTTCCTCCCAATTCAATTAAAAGATTTTCTTTCTGACTCTATATGTTTTTCTGTTTTCCCAAAGATAGTGAATCAACACTTTCACATATAACCATTACATAATCATGTGCAGTAGCCATTTAGAATGATACTCAGACTCTTGAATTCTTAATTCTTAATTGTGGATGTAATTAATATCTTAGACAAATGTTTTAGCTTTTTACTTATGATATGCTCTATCGCCTCTTTCAACAGAAAAAAAAAAAAAAAGGAGAAAAGAGGTTCTGTAACTCAAAATTTTACTGTGTAACAGGTTCATGATATGCATACCTTGCTTGGGATCTGTTGAATATACAACCATGCATACACATTAATACTAGGTGGTTCCTACTTCATAGCTTTGCCTGCCTTTGCTTGTGCTTAATTGTTACTGTTATCCATGTGTTAGTTTGATGAATAAAAATATCCTAGAACACTACTTGGTAGATACTGCAGATCTCATAGTATTCAGCACCAGTATTCACAGTTTTTGGTAGTATTGTGTAAGTAGTTGAATTTTATGCAGTATGTTGCATGGTTTCAGAAGTTACTTGAAGGATTAAGACAAGTTCTGCCAAAAGATCCAACAACCACCCTTCTTCATCCCATCTACATGTTTAACACAGGAAATGGGACCATCATGTGGACATGAGAAAAATCATTAGAGTAAGGAAGGAAAGAACAAGAGCATATGTCTCTGCAAAGTCATAGAAGTACAGGGCAACCCAGGTCAAGTCCCTGCACTCTCTGCACACATGTGCCCGCAACAGATGGGCCACCTCCATTTACTCTGTGAACCTATGGAGGCCCAATGGCAGATGGCATAAGGGATGCACATGGAGAATGGCAGAAATCAGAAATCTAAGTTGGATGACTTGATTTGTTCTCACAGTAGCTGTGTTCTTTTTTTTCTCTGTGCTGCAAACTCAAGAATGGTTGATGTGAAGCAACAGCAGTGAATCCTCCTGGAGTCCACCCTGAGAAGCCTCTCTCCGACAGTGTATTGTCTTGGAGTTTTTTTATGGGTAGTTGGAGGTAAGTCTTCTTCACAATCATGCCATTGAGGAGTTGGAATGTGACCTAACTACAAAAAATAATGCATCATGCAACCTTTTCTCTCTAGAAAATGATTGCAAGAGTTGCCATGTCATTTTGCTTACATTTATAATGCCCTAATGCAACTCTCAGTGCCAGCCAAATCCCACCTTTGTCATTTGAAGAATGCTATGCTGGACCAGCCTAACCATTCAACCCAACCACATAACACTTCTTGTTTTGCTTGCACCACACACACACTAATCATTCATTACATCTCATTTAAGCTAATAAAGTGTTCTTTTACTACCTTTCCTAATGACATTCCTCATAAATGAGATTGCCCTTGTTTTTCATCAATATTACATAAGCATAGAGTATTTTATCCATTATGGTGATTATTTCTAATCTCTCTTTCCTATCATTTTTCAGGTCCATGATCATCATTGCAATCACCCTAAGTTCCAAACAGAGGTAAATGTCAACTCCAAGGTCAAAATAACATGATGATCCTAGCTGTTTGCAGATAAACCAATCAAATCTGTAGACATAATGCTAGGAATATGTTGTGCTCAATCAAAGATGAATGTCTCTATATCTATATACTAACAAAGTGATTTTTGGAATTGCCTAATCTAAATTTAAAGTTTAGTATATTTGTCCCTGTAGAGCTCAAACTTGTTCATAGCCATTATAATTCTTCTCTGTCTCTTCATTGTTGATATATAAGGACATTAATACTCAATCTAACATCAATATCCCTTTCAAAAATGTTAAGAAATATGAGGAATTCAATAATTAATGAAAGTAATAAAAATATTGACATATTTTAAATGTTTATTTTTTAAATTTAATAATAATAATTAGTAGTAGTTACCTCAAGCTTATTAGATGGATGGTGACATTTGTAGAGGGATGTACATGCAATACCAATATTTTAAGATTTAAATAAAACAATAGAGAGATATAAATAATTTAGGTGATGGAAGCAAGTAGAGAAGGAGAAAGGAACACATGCAAGCCCCAATGTGGGGTTGTGGTGTTCGATCTTTTGCTCCATTTGTTTTTGGAGTCCCACAGCTTCTTTTACCGTCTGTAGCTGTGTTTTGTTATTGTTCTTGTTCTTTGTTCCCTTCCCCGTGTATTCATACGGTTGTACATGTAAGACTCCCACCCTTCTCCTTTATCACCAGGCTGTCTTCTCAACTATTCTTTCTCTTCTCCATTTCCCCGTTCTTTTCTTCTCTTCTTTTCGAGCCATGGCTGGGGTTTCCTTGCCTGCTTACCCCAATCCGTGAGTGGAGGAACACTCGGAGATGGATCCCTACCTTGGCGTCCTCCTCCTACTCTTCCTCTTCTTCTCCGCAGCCTCCGCCGCCCCGGACGAGGACGCCCGGTCCCTCCTCGAGTTCAAGAAGGGCATCTCCTCCGACCCTTCCGGCCGCGTCCTCGGCTCCTGGAACCAGGCGCAGCCCGGATCCACCGTCTGCGGCGCGTGGTACGGCGTCTCCTGCGACGGCGATGGAAACGTCGTGGCCCTCGCGCTCGACCGCCTTGGTCTTGCCGGCGACCTCAAGCTCTCCACCCTCACCCGCGTCGCCCACCTCCAGAACCTCAGTCTCGCGGGCAATGCCTTCACCGGCCGCCTCGTGCCCGGCCTCGGCGGTATGTCCTCGCTGCAGCGCTTGGATCTATCCGCTAACCAGTTCTACGGGCCAATCCCGGGCCGGATCACCGAGCTCTGGGGGTTGGTGTATCTCAATCTCTCTTGGAACAACTTCGAGCAAGGGTTGCCGACCGGGATCCAGAATCTACAGCAGCTCAGAGTGCTGGATTTGGGATCCAATGGCTTGCGGGGCGACATGGCCGAGTTGCTTTCGGAGCTCAGAAACATTGGTTACGTAGATCTGAGCAGCAACGGCTTCACGGGAAACCTCATTGTTGATGCGGGAAACCTCACGGGCTTGGGGAATACGGTCAAGTACTTGAATTTGAGCAATAACATGCTCAGTGGAGGCTTCTTTTCGAATGATGTGATGCATGTGTTCAAGAATTTGGAGGTTTTAGATGTGACCAACAATCAGCTGAATGGGGAGCTGCCACCTTTTGATTCAGTGTTCAGCTTAAAAGTTTTTCGAGCTGGCCGAAATCAGCTGTATGGATCTATACCAGGAGAGCTGTTTTCAAGCACACTGTGGATGTCAGAACTTGACCTTAGTGAAAATAGATTTACAGGTAAATAGTTGTTATATGTGGCAAAAGTTAAAATAGCAAAGCTTAGGAGAACCGAGAGATCTGATCGAGCTTTTCCATAGATTCCCTCTTTGCAAGATCAGCACTGCTAGGAAGAGCATAAAGAACTTGTCTATATTCATGTTTTTTTAGAAAATATCAAAAAATAAAAAAAGATACGTAGTCATCATGTACAAGAATCATCAGGACGGAGGATATTGCTTGTCTACAGCTATTCTTACATTAACATATTCAATTTCTTTCGTTGAAAAATTTGGAATATCCATTTTTGATGCCTTTAGAGTACTTTTATCATACAAAAATGCTGTTTCACAACATTGTTAATACAATTCTTTTCACAGTTTCACAATTCTTTATGAACTTGGAAGTTGGAAATAGTTGTCACATAAAACAAGTCAGCTGAATACCCTCTTCAATGGTTAAAATTATCCTGCTTCATGGTGCAAATGCTAGTTTCTCTGTCAATGTTTGGTAGTTATAGTTTTCAAATGAGGCATCATTCTTTGCTTTAGAAAGTATTTTTTGCACATTTAACTCCTGTTTGTTATCGAAGATCAACTAAATTACATGTTTATTGCCTGTTCAGGTTATGTCCAGACTATTAACTCTACATCCTTGAGGTTTCTAAACCTGTCCTCTAATATGCTATCGGGTGTATTGCCCTCAAGTATTGGGGTGTCTGTATCAGTGGATTTAAGTAATAACAACATCTCTGGTGATCTGTCCGCGATGCAGAGTTGGGAACACACTTTGGAATTGATCGACTTAAGCTCAAATTCATTGTCAGGAAACTGTCCTGAGGCATCTCAACTTCAAAACCTCACATCCATAAAGCTTCGAAATAATTCTTTAGTTGGTTCTCTTCCTGCTGCATTAGGAAACTATCCTGGGTTATCCATAATTGATCTCAGCCTAAACAGATTTTCGGGACCAATTTTGCCAAGATTTTTTACATCCTTGACCTTGACTAGCTTGAATCTTTCAGGAAATCAATTTTCTGGAGGTATTCCAGTTCAGAGTTCACATTTAACTGAATCACTTGTTCTACCTTCTTATAGCCAACTAGAGATTCTCGATTTGTCGGATAACTCATTATCTGGTCCATTGCCTCCAGAAATTGGTAACGTGCAAAGACTTAAGCTGCTCATTCTTCGCAATAACTCCTTATCTGGAGAGTTGCCCAGTGAGCTAGGCAGGCTTGTTTCTTTGGAAATACTGGACCTATCAAACAATCATTTCGAGGGTCATATACCTGATATGCCTCAAACAGGTGTGAAGGTTTTCAATGTTTCCTACAATGATCTATCAGGCACCATTCCCCCGAGTTTGCAGAGGTTTCCAAGCACCTCATTTTATCCAGGAAATACATTACTAGTTTCTCCCAATGGCATGTATTCACAAAGCAACCGTGAAGATGTTGGAGGCCGTCGTCTAAAGTATAGTATTCGAGTAGCTGCCATTGTTGGCTCTATTGGTGCTGTCATGTTAATCTTGTTTGCTTTATTGACATTGTATGTGATAAGGTCGCAAGAAATTTGCGGACGGAATCGATCTAATGACCAAGCCACTGCTATGGAACTAAAGATTGGGAGATTTGATCGTCCGAAGATGTTTATGTCTTCAAAAGATAATCCTGTGACTACTTCAATGAGTTTTTCAAATGATCATTTGATAGATTCTGCTACCAGATCGGTCTCTGCACAGGAGTTACTGGCAGAAGCTATTGAATATGGTTATTCTGATAAGAGAACTTTGGAATCTACTATGGTTAATGTGCCACCTAATTTTCCTGTAAACATGAGAGAAAAGTCTTCTCCAGGGTCACCATTGTGTTCTTCGCCTCGTTTTATTGATTTAGGTGCATCAGATCAACCAGTGACGTTAGATGTGTATTCACCAGATCGACTAGTTGGAGAACTCTTTTTCTTGGATAACTCTGAGATATTTACAGTGGAAGAATTATCTCATGCCCCTGCAGAAGTTCTTGGCAGAAGCAGTTATGGGACTTCCTACAAGGCAACTCTTAATAGTGGTCATATTTTGACTGTGAAATGGCTAAGAGTTGGCCTCGTCAAAAACAAAAAAGAGTTTGCTAAGGAAGCAAAGAGAATTGGTACCATTAAACATCCAAATATCATCCCATGGAGGGGTTATTATTGGGGCACAAGTGTCCAAGAGAGATTGATTGTTTCTGATTATGTTAACGGAGATAGTCTGACACTTTATCTTTATGGTAAGATCTCGTCTTCATTCTATTTTAGCTGCTTTTCAATCAGTTACTAGGTTGCTATTTGACTTCTATGCTTCTTTGATAAAACTAAAATGTTGTTTTGCTAACCTCTATGTGGACTTCCCCTTTCATCTTGCACCAATGTTCTTCAATTTTAAGAACCCAGAGTTAATTCACCTATCTTTTATCAATAAGCAAACCATGAAATATTTCACTTGACATGGAGAGCACTAAATGTGTTTAGATTCTGGAGAAAAGGATGTTAGCGTACTACCAGAAATGTGGTGTTTCATATCTTGGGTGGATTATTCTGATAAAGGTGTAACTAGTTAAGGTCAAAAATTTCCTCCTAGTGCCTATTGCTCGTCTCAAGTTTTTAACTGCATGTCAGAGGTTAGGTATATTGTTCCAATATGAGCGTAACTCTAAAAATTATCATAAAATAATAATCGAATGCTACTTGATCCAATTTAAGTTTCATGTTGAATAAAATCAATTAGGGCAAAAACTTCATCTTAGTGCCTATTGATCCTCTCAAGTTTTTAACTGCATGCCCGAGGTTAAGTATACTAATCCAGTATGAACATAACTCTAGAATTATCATAATATGATAATCCAATGCTACTTGATCCAATTTAAGTTGCGCATTGAATAATATCAATTAAAGTCTACATAACATTTTGTAAAGGAACATTTGCCTTATGGATTCGGTAAACTAATGTTGTCAAATAAAAAGTAAGTTATCCCCAATCTATTTCTGATGAAAAGGAATAATTAGAGGGATTGTTATGCTCTTTGAGTTTATCTTATTATGCAAAAAACTACTTGTTTTAATTTTTGTTTTCTGTTACTGACATTATGACTGCTAGTTGAATAAGAATTAAAGGGTAAATTATGCTGGAAACCATGGAAGAAATATCACAGATGTGAGATGGGGTATCATTTACAAGCTTGGGCAAAATGTGGAATGTGACTATCCAAGGATTGAAAATGGTTAAATATGGACATGTAACAAGAGCATTAGGTATTGCATAGATATATGTGAAAGCATAATTTGAATTTGGGATATAGAAATTGGTAAACTATGAAGTCTAATGAGCTTGCTTACCAAATATATGTCCCATTGACTGCCTTACAACCCATAGAGATTTCATATTTAGATAAACAAGTGATGTTGGATCATGTTTCAAAGTTCAAGTTAGTGATATTGGATATATGATTTTGATATCTTTGTTTATGTGCAGTATTGTCGAAGATGCTAGATGCTAAAAGGTACTAAGATTCCAAAGTATTCCAAACTGCCCCAGGGTCACTTAGACCTGAGCCAAGGGAAGCAAGATATGCACCATATCTAAATTATAAAAATAGTAAAAGATAATTAAGGATAAAGATAATTGTTAAGAAAAAAAAATCAATCAAACATGAGCTTCATATCCAACAGGAGAAAGGCAGTCTAAAGTGTCTAGAAGACTTGAGATCATGGAAAGTGGTTGCTTCTGTCACTGTAGAAACAACAATAGAACAAACACTACTGCCTAATAGGGTAGTGGCATTTGTTCTTGACTTGAATGTGCTTGTTGGCATCAGTGGCAACTGCCAAGTAGCAGGCTAAATAGGGAGGCTAGTGGAGATAACAACTAAAGAGTTTCTTCATATTGGAAGCAACAATAAGAAAGAAAACTTTGCTGATAGATGGAGACTAAGTCTCTGGCAGACCGAGGCGAAGGGAAGGGCAGTGATGAGTTAGCTGTGAACAACAAATGTGGCAGAGTCCAATGGAGTGTGGCCTTGGGTCATTCATCTCTGACTTTCTTTGGCGATAGATGGAGGATAGCAGAGATATGCTCCAGAGAAGAGAGGTTGGCGCATAAGAGCAAAGGTTGGTCAGTGCTATTAGATCCCTAGGTCAAATGCGGTTAAGCAAGGAAATGCGTTAGTGAAGAAGAAGCATTCATCGAATAATAGGTGGAGAGCTGGCAGTGAAATTAGGGCTTAGTCGTAATTGCAAGTAGTGGAACACATGGCGTAGAGAGAGAGAGAGGTGGTGAGGAGACAACATTATCAACCCAACCTGTCAATTGAGCCAAATCAAGATGTGGTTACGGCTCCAATCAAGCTCGGGTTTGGTTGGTCCGGTCGAATCTAGGTGGGCTGAGCTCTCTACTCCTAAATCTAGCCTTAATCGGTTAAGTCGAACCAAAAATCTTGGCCAAGCTCAGGTCTAATCACCAGTTTGGTGCAAACCGGGCTCTCTATGCTAGGTTGGTCGCTCCCAGGCTAAGGTGCTCGCTTGGATGGTGCTCAAGCAAAGGTGCCTCGCTTTGATATGTTTGAGGTGCTTGGAGGAGCTGAGACGCCCAAGCTGAGGTGCTCGCCTAAGTGGTACCTAGGCAACAATGCTCACCTAGGTGGCACCTAGGCAATGGTGCCACGCCTAGACAGGTTTGAGGTGCTTGAACGAGATGAGAGTCCCAAGTTGAGGCGCTCATCCAGGTGGCACCTAGGCAAAGGCATCTCGTTCGGATAGTTTTGAGGCGCTCACACGAGACAAGACAGCCGTAGCACCTATTACACTATTGTGTGTCAAGTTATATCTTATAATTTTCTTTCTAAAGATCTTTTTACTGCTTAACATCTTCCAGCATACATGAATTGCTATTATAGTTGCTTTATTCAGTTAATTTTTCCTTTGTCACCATTGTGTTTTTAACGAAAAACGAGTGTTATAAATCAAAGGGAGCTGATTACAAAAGGATCAGACAGGGAGTGATCTCCCTCCTGTATGGTGTTGCTGGGAGAGTTGAGGCCTCTCTTTGGTAGAAGATGAGCGTCCTTATTGACATTTCTGTCACTATTATAGATAAGGCAATGACAGCAATGACAAATTTACTACAAAGATAGACTTCTATAAATTAAACTATCTGTAATGGACTCTGGATATCCACGTTCTATCAGTGAAAAACATCAGGTACCTACAAATATGGATAAAAAAAAAAATCTTAGAATCAAAGAATATTTTACCATTGTTTGTTTTATACAATGAATCATTTGTATATGATGAATGCTTTATATGGCAGCTAGGATGACACTCATAGGATGTGTAATTTTCTGTTATTCAGGATGTAAATTATTTCTTTTCTGTTTCTGTTTTATGCAGCAGAACCCCATTATCTCCTTTTCAAGTTGACCTACTACATCTCGGCATTCATTTCTATATCCTTTTTTTCTGTAATTATCATTATTCTTGTCCTCTTGTGCATTGCTGTTTGGTGTTTGGCCTTTAAACGTTTTAGGCTTTAAAAGAACAAGTATGTGCATTTGCTTTTCCAAGTGATCATTTAGGGTTTCACTCGGACTTGTAGTTGGTAACTCAAGATTATCTTTCTTCAAGAGTGGGAGTATGCTATATCGACTTGTCATTTTTCTGCAGAGTCAACACCTAGAAGGTACTCTCGCCTCTCAGTGAGCCAAAGGCTAAAAATTGCTATCGACGTGGCTCGATGTTTGTTTTACCTCCATAACGAGAAGGGCCTGGCTCACGGAAGTCTCAAACCAACCAATATCCTCCTGAGTGGCCCAGATCTCACCGCTAGGTTGAAAGATTACAGCCTTCATCGTCTTATGACACAAAATGGAACTGCAGAGCACATACTAAACTTGGGAGCACTTGGTTACCGGGCACCTGAGCTACAAAGTGCAAGCAGGCCATTCCCATCATTCAAGGCCGACGTTTATGCATATGGGGTGATCCTAATGGAACTACTAACCCGAAGAAGTGCTGGTGATATTATCTCAGGCAAGACCGGTGCGGTTGATCTCACCGATTGGGTTCAGATGTGCAACAGGGAAGGCAGAGGAACCGACTGCTTCGATAGAGACATCAGTGGCTTGGAGGAAGCTCCAGAGGTGATGGATGAATTGCTTGCTCTATCACTTAGGTGTATTCTTCCTGTAAATGAGAGGCCTAACATCAAGACGGTCTTTCAAGATCTCTGCGCCATAACAATGTGAGGTTTTCTGTCCTCCCCTTCTTTTGTACATATAACTTGAATTTGTTGGCACCCCCAATTTTTCGGGTTCTGCATGTAAAGAGCTTTGATCCATTGGTCGATTTGATATCGTTAGGCGTGTGGTGGGTTGAGTTGTAAAGGATGTGTTTTCATTTTACTGACCTTAAAACTTCTCCAGTCTTAATATCTCTGGTTTTGACTGTGAATTGTTTTGGAGGTCTCCTGCAAGCATAACTTGATGACAGGTTGAAGAAAAAGTCAACGGTCAATCCACAATCCGATTTTGACCATAATCAGTCAAACCTCGAAGAGTAACCAATCTCTTCAATCAGCTCAGCTGTGCGCCCCACCGGATGTGCAGCAGGAGCTTCACCGGGTCTCGGGTGGACGAGTCGTGGCAATTGCGGATTACACCTTTGCTGGCTTCGTCCACGTCGTCTTCCTCGAGCAGCCGGCTGTTGAGGCAGCAGCACAACGACGGGGAACGCGCGGGCGAGCAGAGGGAAGCCAGCCTCGTCTCGGAGCAGGAACGCCCCACGGGCTGCCGTTCCCACGTCGTCCACCAACGCCTCCGAGACAAAGTCGTCGTCCGCCTCCGCCAAGGAGAATAACTTGCTGGTGACGCCCGGAGAATAACAAGGCTATGCTGACATGGCATTCCAAGTTACGGTTCAAAACAATTTTACCTCAAATAAATTATTTTTTTAAAAATCTATAAACATATATTAAAGTTGATGTGTTATACGAAATAAATATTTTATTTAATATATGTAAAGGATTTAAAATCATTTTAAAAATTTTCAAATAGACCACTCCGTCAAATCTCAAAACATATACAAAAATTGATAATTAAGATTAGTAAATATTTAAACTGATTAAGGTTCGATTAGTGTTTACATAAAGTTCATCCAAAATCATTATAACTAATAATGTTATATCTTTTTAGTTACTACCCAAAAATCGACATTAGTTTTATCCTGAAAGTATGAGATCATCAGAGGGATTCTCTCGTGGGAGCCCCGAGTGATGGTTGACGCAGCTCCGAGTGGGAGAGTGACTTGGTCCTCATCCTCCACGTCGGTGCCTCAGTGGTGATCAGTTGGTGGGCTGGTCTGGTTGCTAGAATACTCCCTATCATTTGCCCCTCTTCCTTTTGAAGGCACGCTTCAAAACTCTCGCAAAGGGGTTCGATGCATGTCATTCAGCTTTTTCGACATATGAGAGTTTGAGGTCTTGTCTTACGAGTCGATTTTCTCAATTTGGGTATCTTGAAGTATTGAGTCTGTATTTCTATCATAGCAAATTCATCTTAATGCAAGTTAGATTTTTTCGACTCACACACCTCGGACACATTTGGGTTGGGGTCTCCGTCGTAGTAGATTCATCTTAGCACGGGTCAATTTTTTCCGACTCACATGCTTAAGATATATTTGACCTTGAGCCTCCATGGTAACGGATTTGTCTTGGCATGGGTCGGATTTCCCGACTCACATGCCTCGAGCACATGTTTCCCGAAGCTTCCGTCTTAGCGAATTTATCTTGGCATAGGTCTGATTTCTCGACTTACACGCCTCGAGCACATCTTGCTCGAGCCTCCGTTATAACAGATTTATCTTGGCACAGGTCATATTTTCTAACTCACGCCTTGCGCATATCTTGCTCAGAGTATCTGCCATAGCGAATTTGTCTTAGCACATGTCACATTTTTCAACTCTCATGCCTCAAGCATATTTCGCCTGGAGCCTCTGTCGTAGTGGATGTCTTCGCGTAGGTCAAATTTCCTAACTCACACGTCATAGGCACATTTTGCATGGAGCCTCCGTCGTAGCGGATTTTGGGCTTCCAACGTGGCAGGCCGTATCTTCTCTACCATAGTGGATCTTGAGCTTTCGTCTTAGTGGGCCTTCTTCCCTTCTCTGTTATAATGGATCTCTGACTTCCGTGGCGAGCCTTCTTCCCTTCTCCACCGTAGCAGATCTTGGGCTTTCGCCGTGGCAAGTCTTCCCTTCTCCACCATAGCGGATCTCGAGCTTCCACCATAGTGGGCCTTCTTCCCTTCTCTATCATAGTAAGTCTTCACTTTCTCTTCGTCGTGGTAGGTCTAGGGGGTCACACTCCGATGTGGCAGATTTTATAGCTCACTTTGCTATAGTGGGTTTTGAGACTCACTCCATCATTACGATTTTCGTGGTATCCCCCATTTATGGTGGGCTTCATGTTTTCCCACCATCGGGGGCTCTTTCGATGAGTCTCTCATTATGGTGAACTTCGGGTTTCCCATCATCGAGGACTTTCTCGGTCCATTCTAAAGGGGACAGTTGTCTCGACCATGGAAGGAGAGAGATCGGTAGCTCCTCGTTAAATCCCTCACCCACTAAGGAACGAGGCTCATTCCATGCCAAAAGCCTTTAGCCTCCAAATTCTTCCGTATCTCGGGAGCTCCTAGTCTCGCCTCCCGGAAAGGATCGTTCCTTGCGTTGCCTCAGAATGGTTGACTGGTCTTCATTCTACCCTCCTCAGTGACAACCCTGCTCTCTTATCCTAGGTCAGGATGTCATTCCTTTCTCATACTAGCTCTTATGAGTTTGCTAGTCGTAGTCCATTGAAGTTCGCACTTCATCTTCAAGCAATCCGAGGGTGGAGAAAGTTGATTCGTCCTCTTTAAAGGATGCATCTCCTGATAACCCAAGAGCTCTTTGGGACCTGGAGTCCATAAGAGCTCTCACGATTATGACTCGGTGGTAAGCGCTCCCCTTTTGGGATCGCCTACGATCCTGATACTACATCCCAACTAACTTTGAGTTACAAGACCCTCGACCTGGTTGTAAGGGGCTTCTACCTGTCTTGTGATGCCTCTGAGACAAGACTCTGTCTCCCACTCCACCTGGTTACTGTGACATGCCTCCAATGGTGGAGGATTTCACCTTTATAGATGGTACCTAACTCATGACGCTATCTCGTTGCATTCATCAGGGAGTGCCGAGGTGCTGGCATTGTCCCGACTCGCACCCTCTCCTCCTCTTTCATTTGGTTGTACAAAGGACAGAATGACTATTACTTGGCTGCTAGATCATGTGCATTGCCTGAGGGAGATTCTTTTCTCCTCCGAGGAGGTGAGGAAGATGGATGAGGATTGACTAGTTGAGACCTAAACTCAACCCCTCGGGGTATGACTCAAACGTCTCATTCTCTACTTGACTTTTGTTTTTAATCTTACATTCTCGGGGTCATGATAATGATGCCGAGCAACCCAAAAAGAAGCAGGGATGTTGCCAAAGGTTCAGTTCAGGGATAAACCCGCTCCACGATGGTACCCATAATAGGCCAAGGTTCTACGCCTAAGGGTTCAACTCGGGGAATAGGATGCCACCAACAGCTCTTGTGGGAGGTGATATCCTACAACGGGTTCAGGGAAGAAGGTGGTGAGGCTACAATAAACCCCTACCCGTCATTGCCTTGCAGATGGCTGACCTTGTCGACTCACCTCCGGATGCCCCATTAAAGCCTTACTAGTAGGGCCTTAAGTGGTTTCAAAGGTGTGAGGCGAGGGCGCAACCACAAAGTAGTATTGCCATGGATCATTGTGTCCAGATCTAGGGAAGCAAATATATTGTTTCCCCTCAAGTGTCCTAATTGATACATGGTTCCAAAATGAAGTGCTGGTAAGATGCATTGCACTTGGCCCCTTCAACTTCTTTTCGATGCTAACCCACTCTTGATTTGCAGCATCATCACTACATGATGACTCTGATTGATCGGTTTCGAGAGTTGGTGTTGTGATCGACCAACAATCATTGGTGATCGATGATCTCTATGCTAATGTCAAAGCTATAAAAAGGGGGTCAACACAAGCTGTTGTCATTGAGGCGAAGGCTCGAGCGATAAAGTTGCCTAGTCAACTAAAAGATGTCGAGGGAAAGCTAGGGGATGCAGAGCATAAGCTAGAGGCAATGCTTTATCAACTTCGGTAAACAACTTAAGGAGGTATGGGGGAATAACTATGTCATGGAGGACAAGATATTGTAGATTTCCTAAGAATTAGAGGCGACGAAGGTGGAGGCCTGAGAAACAAAGTAGGTGTTGGACGGTGAACAACGTCATATTCCTAAGCGAGTAAGTATGTGATCACCACCAACAAAGAGTTTGCTAGGTTCCAAAAGGACTTGGTGAGGTTAGGTCGAGTCTCATACTAATATGGGTATTAGGTTGTCTTGGTCCGCTTTAAGCTAAGGTACATGTAGTTTGAAGTCTAGAATCCTTTCATAGACTACCCCTAAAATGAAATTATCCCAATGGAGGACGATGTGCCCTTTGACGACAATGCCAACTTGCCTCTTTGTCCAATTGCTTGATTGGTTGTCAGCCTTGACCCTTTCTTGTAGTCAGGTTGGTCCGTCGGACTTGCCTCACCAACATTCCTTTTGTAGTCATCATTTTCCTTTTTATAGGTCATAGATCATATTTAGTTATGGGCATTCGACTGTATAGTCTAGTGTAGTTGCTTATAGGATTAATGAAATTTTCTTTTATTATATATTTTGTTCTTTTGAGGTACACTTGTGACCATCATGTCAGGCCCTGTGGACCAAGCCTCACTCTAGAATGACTCCTTGCTCATGACATCTAGAGTCTTGAGGGTCGAATATCTTTAAGTTTGTGATATGTCAGGTTCTTGGCAGTGCTACATCCTCTCTAGTCTCAAGGCAATAAATTCTATCTCGAACGACCTCAACCATGCGGTAAGGCCCCTCCCAGCTCAGTTCTAACTTTCCTCGGGATCTTGTCTGGTTGCTAACCTCAGCTTTCCGAAGCACCAGATCCCCGTCCGTAACCTTCCATGGGCAAACTTCATGGTTATAGAGCTTTGCCATCACTTGTTTGTATTTTAGGGCTTATAGATGCACATTAGCTTTGACCTCACTGATCAAATTGAGTCAACTCCAAGTCCTTCAGATGTGACTTCATCAAAACTTTCCACCCGAGGAGTCGAGAAGACTATCTCGGGTGGAAGGGTTGCTTCAATATCGAATGCCAAGCTGAACAGTGATTCACCTAAGCTAATCTCGGGTGTTGTGTGGGATGCCCATAGGATACTTGGGAGTTCATCCATCAAAATACCCTTTGCCCCAATGACCCTCTTCTTCGGTCTCTCGAGGATGGTTCAGTTGGTGACCTCGGTCAGATCGTTGGTTTGGGGGTAGGCCACTGAGCTGAACCTTAGTTGGCGTTTGTAAGGCTGACAGAGCTCTTTGAACATTGTGTTGTTAAACTAAGTTTCATTATTAGTGATTAGAGCCCTCAAGATTCCAAAGTGGGTGATTATGTTCTTTTAGACAAATCTCTCAACTTGCTTCTTGGTGATTAACACTAGTGGCTTGGCCTCCACCCACTTTGAGAAGTAATCTACTCTTATAATAAGGAACCTCCTCTAACCTAACACAAGTGGGAAGGGTCCTAAAAGGTTCATCCTCCATTGGGTGAAGGGCCATGGACTATCAATTGAGCTCAAAGGGGTCGCGGGCTAGTGTTACACTCAAGAGAATCATTGGTTTTACTAGCACCTTTGGGCATAGGAAATCACATCTTTGCACATAGTTGGCCAATAAAACCCTTGTCGAAGAAACTTGAAGGTGAGGGTACACTCCCCTATATGCTCTCTGTAGATTCCGTCATGCATCTCGATCAGTGCCCTCTCGACCTCTTACGATGATAAGCATCAGAGGAAGAGTTGGTTAAGGGACCTATGACATAGGTGGTCATTAATTATACAATATCAGGCTTGGTGGTGTTTGACCCTTTGAGCCGCCATGGGGTTGGTGGGGAGTGTTACATCCATTTTATAGCACATGATCTTGTCCATCCAACTTGGCTCTTCTTCGATCATGGTAATGTCGAGACTCTCGATGGTTCAGACGAGAAATACCTCGACCATCACTTGATTCTCCCTTGATGATTGGGTAGAAGCTGACTTGGCCAACATGTCTGATTGGGTGTTCTCTGCCCGAGGAATCCTCTGCACAATGAATCGAGGGAAGCAGCACGCAAGTTACCACACTTCGATTGAATACTTTTCCGTAGTTGCATCCCAAGCTTCGTAGTTCTTGTTCGCTTGGTGAACAACCAGCTGTTGGTTGCTAAACACTACTAACTCCTGCACTTGGAATTCTCAGGCAAGTCGAAGCCCTGATAGGAGTGCTTCAGACTCGACTTCATTGTTGGAGATCTTGAACTCAAATTTAAGGGCGTGCTTGTACACCTGGTTGCTCAAGCACTTCAAGATGACTCCCGCTCCACCCCTTTTTGAAATAGTTGAGCTATCTACGAAGAAAGTCCATATTAAGGAGGCATGTTTGACTTCGAGCGAGGGGGTCAGTTTTGATAAGAAATTTGCTAATGCTTTTGCCTTAATGGTGATCCTCGGGACATATTGGATGTTAAAGTCACCTAGCTCCACCGACCACTTCAGTATCTGCCCTGAGACATGAAATCGTGAGAGGACCTATTGTAGTGGCTAGTCAGTAATAAATCATATCTGGTTTACTTAAAAATAGGGGTGCGACTTCATTGTTGCCAGCACCAATGTGAACACTAGCCTCTCAATGTTGGGTAGCATTCCTCGAACCTGCTCAACGCATGACTGACGTAATATATGGGTCACTGGGTTCCTGAGTCGTCTTATAGCAACATCGAGCTAATGATGTGGTCAGGAGCTATAAGGTACAAGCTCAACAATTCACCTGGGATGTAGGAGGAGAGCTGCAACAACCAAGCAAGGTGATGCTTCAATCGTTCAAATGCCTCTTGACACACCTAGGTCCATAATAAGTCCTTTGGATTCTTCAGTGTCCGAAAGAAGGGTAGGCATTTATCGCTCGATCATGATAGGAACCGACTGAGCATTACCAATCGTCCCATTAATTTTTGCACCTCCTTCATAGGCCAAGGTGGGTGCATCTCGGTTATGGTGCAAACCTTATCGAGGTTTTCATCTATTCCCTTTGGTGGATGATGAACTCGAGGAACTTTCTCGAACTGACCCCAAAGGCATGCTTGGATGGGTTAAGGTGCATGCTAATCCTTTTTAGGATAAAAAACATCTCGGCCAAGTCCACCAAGAGCATATCAACCGTTCTATTTTTTACTATCATATCGTCCACATAGACTTCCATGTTCCTCCTAATCCGATACTTGAATATCTTATTCATCATTCTTTGATATGTCATTTCTATGTTCTTTAGCCTGAAAAGCATGACCTTAGAGTAGTATACGCCTCAATCAATAACGAAGGAAGTGTGTTCCCAATCCTGGGGTGTCATTTTTTATCTTATTATAGCTTGAGAATACATTCATAAACGTAAAGAGTTCATGATCTGAGGTGACATCTACCAATTGATCAATCTGAGGGAGAGGATAGTTGTCCTTTGGATATGTTTTATTAACATCGGTATACTCAATACACATTCTCTGGTTTCTATTAGTTTTTTTTACTAATATAACATTAGAAAGCGAATGAGGTACTAGACTTCAATAATACCAATCTCGCTCTTGATAGCCTATCAATTTCATCACTGATCGCTTGTTGGCACTCGAGAGCAAACCTACGAGGCCTCTGCTTCACAGGTCAAGCTTCAGAGGAGATGTTCAAATGGTGTTAGGCAACATTTGAATCAATGCCCGACATGTCTTTTGGTGACCAGGCAAACACCTCAACATTTTTCCCAAGGAAGTTAATTAATTGTATGTACTTCTCCTTGGAGAACGATGTCCTAACGTTAACGACTCGATCAAGTCAGGTTTTGTCCAACGGTTCCTCGATCAACTACTCCATTAGCTCTGAGTGCAAGAGAGGCTCGCTAAAATCTCAAGAATCCATCATCAATGGCTCGGACTTGGCTTTCTTCAGTAATGAGACTGTCATTAGGTAACATTACTAGGACTCCCTCAGGTTGCTCAGTTCTTCGATGCTAGTCCACATCGAAAACTTCATTATTATATGGTATGTAGATACCTTGGCCTTGAGTCACTTGAGAGTCAGTCAACCAATAATTGCATTGTAAGCCGAGGGAATATCCAATACAATGAACTTGGTCATCAACGTCTTGGAGTAGGGTTCTTCGCCGAAGGTGATGTGCAAGCTCATAGTCCCGAGTAGGTAGATATATTCGCTCATTAATCCCGCCAATGAAGATGTCATCGAGGAGATGACGTTAGTCGACAATCCAAGTTTTTGAAAGGCTTCAAAATAAAGTGTGTTAGTGGAATTACCTATGTCGATCATGACCGTTTTTACCCGGGTGTTGATCATTTTCACATAGACCACCAATGGATCGTTGTAGTTCGGGTCGAGGTACTCTTTCTAGCCTCAGACATTTCTTGATGGTGGCTAAGGCGTAAGCTTTACACCTTAAGGAACTATCCCTCCTTACGTAGGCCCATCGATAATAACATCAATCTGTCTTTCCACTGGGCTTTATGGGCGAGGTGAAGGTTCTTTGGGTTTATGGATGAACCTCCTAAAGTGTCTATGATGGATGAGCTTTTCAATCTGTTCCTTTAAATCATGACACTCTTTGATGTTGTGATCATAGTCCCAATGAAAGCGATAATACTTTGATTTGTCGTATTTTTCCAAGGGCGTCCTCATCGATAGTGGGTCTTTCAAGAATCACGTGTCCCTAATTTTTAAGAAGATCGCGGTCTGCGTCATATTGAGGGGAGTCAACCCGGACCTCAGGTGGGGTATATATTGGGTCAACCATGTTTTCTCCACGATGAGCCCAAGGTGGTTCTCGACGTGACCATTTGTGAGTTTCTTCCTGTTTGCCCGAGATCATTGCTTCTGTAACTATATAGTAATTTGCCCTTTGGAGCATCTTGAGGACTATTGTCGTGGTCTCTCCTCCAAAAACTAATAGAAGCGGGTGGACCTTAGGCCCATCATAAAAATCTGTTTCACTAGAGAGGGATGGGCATCATGTACGCCTCAGATTATATTGGCAAATACTATGACAAAGTTGGAGAGGGGTTCATTCTTTCTCTGTCTTAACCCAAGTAGCATCATCATGGATGGTCTTGAGCATATGTTCTTAAGGAAGTAGAGCTTGAATTCTTTTGCAAGCTAAGTAAAAGATGAAACCGAGAGCAGCTTCAAGTGACTATACAATTCTTGCACCGAGCCCGTATCTTTGGGAATGTTTAGCACATCAAAGCATCTAAGGTGCCGTATAACGACATCTGGGCTCAAAAAGTTGTGATGTGCTCCACTAGGTCAGAGCTGCCATCGAAGGCCTCTTGTGATGGGAGGCAAAAATTCATCAGGATTGGCTCCTCTTGAATGCTCTGGATGAATGAGGAATGATATGAGGTGGGGTCGTTCACACCTTCCCATTTTGATTGTTGAACTCTTAGCGCATATCATCTAGGTGCTTATCCATTTGCCATAGTTGAGCCCTTAGGGTGTAATCCATCGAGTTTGCCGATTCGATCTTTGACTCAAGTAAGCCTGGCCCTGGTGTGGAGGTACATTGAATTCTACTATCGAAGAGCGTGGTGTTCCAACTAGCATCTCAACTGGTTGGGGGCAATCCTAGGTTGTCGACACTGGGTCAGTTGAGGGAACCCCAACTAGTATGGGCAATTGTGGTGGTTGAGATACCACGACTCTGATGGCGGCTTAGCCTATTGAGCCAGCTAGGGCAAAAGTGAGGCGATGGCTTGTACCATCTCCGTAAGCCCTTGCACATGGTATGTGTGGTTTAAGGAGACCTTGACAGAGACAACCAGGTGCCCCACACTCGTCCATGAAGGCGAAAGTTCGAGGTTGTTGAACAGACACCAGTAGCGCTCTCGTGTTTGAGTTAAGGTGAATGCATCCACTTGAGAAAAGGAAGACAGCTACCCTCCTTATATGAAGGTATAGAACACGGGTCTACCCAACATATCGTTATTACCTCCACGTCATTATCGATTGGGAGAATAATTTGGCCCCTCGTCCTTCACGTCGACGCCTCGATGGCAACCAACCGGTGGGATGGGTCTGGTTGCTAGAATATTTTTTATTGAAAATATATCCAAAATATTTTTAATTTCCATCCAAAAAAATAAAGAAAAAGTCAGCAACTGAAACAATAATACACATAGTAAAGTTTACTTAAGGTCCGATAGAGATTTAGACTGATTAGAATTAGATTGCAATTTTACTCAATGAAGTAACAATCTTCCTTATTACTAGATATAAATAAATACCTTTTATCTTTTTCAAATTATTGTAAACAATTAGGTTTAATCTTTTACTAGCCGATTCGATTTAGCTGGATTTCGATGCAAATCCCAACTGTTAGTGAGGTAATGTCATCATTTTCAGAGTAATTTCTCGTGTATATTTATGTATATATTCGACTCGGTCGCTCAACTCATTGCCAATTCTAGTTTATCTTTGAACTCGGCCGAGTCGTCTCGGAGACACCACGGTGCCCTTGGCTTCGCACCCACCTGCGTTCTCCACCTCCTCCCCCTCTCCTTCCCGAATCCTAACCCTAAATTTTGCGCCTCCCCGATCCATCCATACGCCATGACGAATCACAACAGCAAGAAGCGCAGGCGACCCCTGAAGACCAAGAGAAGTAAGAAAACCCCCCCGGCGCTGCGACCGCAGAACGCGAACCCCGCCCAAGACGACGATCCCGCCCTCTTCGGCGGCACCACCGACGAGGACCGACCCTCTGCCGCTCCCAACCCCGAAGTGATCCAGGACCTCCTAGAGCTGTGCACCAAGGAGCAGCTCATCGGCTTCCTCCTCGACGCCGCTGCCAACGACTCCGACCTCCTCGCCTGCATTCGCGCCGCAGCCGACCGCGACGTCTCTCACCGCAAGGTTTTCGTCCGCGGCCTCGGCTGGGACGCCACCCGCGACGCCCTCCTCGAGGCCTTCGGCCCCTACGGCCCCATCGAAGACTGCAACGTCGTCATCGACAGGGCCACCGGCTGCGCCAAGGGCTACGGCTTCGTCCTCTTCCGCAGTCGCGCCGGCGCCGTCGAGGCCCTCAAGCAGCCGCAGAAGAGGATCAGGAACAGACCCGTGTTCTGTCAGTTCGCTATAGTCGGCCCCGCCTCGACCGGAGACACGGCCGGGAGGAAGGTTTACGTGAGCAACGTGCCCGCGAACGCAACCCTGGATAAACTGAGGTCGTTCTTCTCTCGGTTCGGCGAGATCGAGTCGGTGCCTTCTGGTTTCGACGTGCTCACGGAGAAGTGTAAGGGTTATGCCATCTTTCTCTACAAGAAACTGGAGGGAGCTAGGAAGGCGCTCGAGGAGCCCTACAAGGTGTTCGAGGGCCACCGGCTGCACTGCCAGCAGGCTGCCGAGCCTTCCCAAAGAGGGAAAGCACCAGCTCCGTCCACGAACACTGCTTCCTCGGTCGCTTTGTTGGGACCGGCCCCGCAGCCAGTGCTGGCGGCCGTGGCGGCTACGCAGAATCTTATGTTGTACCGCCAGAACCCCGCATACGCGGCACTGCTGGGGCGTAATCCGCTTCTGGCAGCCGCGGCCCTCGATCCTGCTGCAGCTGCAGTGCTTAACCCAGCGGCGGGAGCAGGATTGCTTTCGCCTCCGGGACAGGGACTGAGGGGAGTGGGATTGGCAAACGGAGCTCCTTCACTCCTTGGGCCGTATGGTTCTCAAGGAGCGACAGGTTTGCAGGGTATGCAGTTGCACCAGGTGTCTCAGCTCCGGCAGTCATCATCCACAAGGCTTAGCGGCTAGCTGGTTCTACTGAGGACTTCCTTCACATCTCTGGTAACCGATGTTTTCTTGATTTTTCTTCAAAGATTTTGCGTGTTACTTTTCTCTCTCTCTCAATCTCCATTCTATTTACTTTATATGTGCCTTTTAAGGGGCTTAGCTTCTTGTATTAGAAACAAGAAGGTACAAACCTAGGATCATTCTTATTTGCAGTTTTCTAAAAGTTGTGTTAATTCCTTTTGTTGTTTGTTTTGCCTTTGAATATCTAAATTCGACCATACAAAAGCATTTTTGTTTCAGTAATCTTTTTTTGGTTAAGGATTACTAATTTCAAATACATAATATTAGCCTTCACATTCAGCCGTCCTTTTTTTTCCTTTTGTTTGATAATTGTGAAGATATTGAAGATGGTGAATTTTCTGAAACCTAAAGACCTACTACAGTTTATTTCAAGGAAATTATATTAGTTGGGGCACTGTTACACCCAATTGAGAATTTAAGTGTTTGATGCTTTTCATTTGGAAGATGGTCAGAAGATTTCCAGAAGGCTTCCATGGAGCCTCATCTTGTCGAGTTTCCAAACCTACCTTGCTGCAGGACTTTCTAGTTCCTAGTAGCAAAGCACATTCTGGGCATACACACTGTAGTGTGGTAATCAACCATACATATAGCGATGCACACCCTAGGGTAGAGTATGGGTCTAACTTAATCCGCTTGAAAAACAAAAAGGTTTGTGTGTAAATTTAGTTTGTTGGTCAGATGTGAACCCTTGATATGCCTGGTAAGATCATCTATAACGAGTGCAAAATGATAATGATGATGCAACTTTTACCTTGTTAACGCACTTTGGACATTGATATCTGAGGTCAAGTGGATAGTGTGTGTTTAAAACCCACTGAAAACATCAGGTTTGTGGGTGTACATTGGGCGTGTTACCAGAATGCCTGATATTTTCTACTTGATTTAGCTCCAAATCCATTTAAAGTAAAATGAGTAGGGACTGAACCATAATATATACCTGAAGACCCAAGTGGGTATATCTTTTGGTGGGTGGTAACTGGTCAGATCCCAAGGTAATTTTATGTTTAATCGAGAGTGGTGACTTAAAATATAGTATCACTATGTTATCATTAATATGCTGACACCTTGTAGTTTATTGTCTATATAAGTTATAATTAACTAGGTATGGTGAAACTAATACATATGTATGTTTATCTATACCCTGTACAATGGAAAATTAAGTTATCAGCTGCATAGTTGCCTAAACCACTGAAAAATTCCCCATAGACTAGCCAAAATGATCAAAGTTATTGAAACTACATGTTATCAGTGAAAAAGTTACTGTATAGAACTCTGAAAATTAAAATGCTAAGATGAGCTGCCATCTAGTTTCTAAGGAACTATTAAATAATAGTTTGAGGCATGTGAAATAGTTGTGAATACTTTGTTTTTAGTACCTTAGTTGATGAAGATGAGCAATTCTGCTCTAGAATATGATTGGTAAGAATTTCAAATCCTTGTATCATTTCTTTATACAACGATTATTAACTTTTAAATATCTATGAATTTTTTACCGAATGTCCTTTTTCTATCATTTCTTTTTACCTATTATGTAGTTTAACCATTTGGCGTTTGCTCTTTTCCCCTCTGTTCTATTTGTTTACTGTGGAATATCGGCTTTTAGCCATGCTATTTATTATATTAGAACATAATCAGTATGTGCAACAATTATGATTCATTTCTTTAGTGAAACCTGCCGGTTTAGAAAAGTTTATGAGATATTTTATTCTTATTTTTCTGATGTACTTTGGACCCTCATTTACAGATGTGATGAAGCAAGTACATATTGTCATCTTCAAAACATTATAGCATTCTATGAATGCAGTTCATTTCTTTAGTGAAACTTGTTGGTTTTAAAAAGTTTATGCAGCATTTTCTTCCACTTTGTTGACATACTTTGGACCCTCATTTGCTGATGTGATGAAGCAAGCACTTTATTTTTATCTTAGAACATAATAACACATCAACAAGTGCAGTTCTATATCTTTAAAGAAACATGTTGATTTTAAAAGAAGTTTGTGCAGTATTCTCGTTGACTTTGTTGACATACTTTGGACCCTTAACTGCAGGTGCGATGAAGCAAGTACGTGGAGGGACTTATTGCATCCTCAAGGGTGTTTCAGGAGGTCACATGATAATTATGTATGGATCTCACTCTTGAAATGTCCTTGACTTCTTCTAATCTAGTTTCATCTTGCCTCGTCTAAGCTGTGTGTGGAACTTAACAGAGTTTGTCCTGCTACTTTATTACTATAAAATAATATTTTATATGTGTTTTTTATATATGATTTTTCTAAGTGCTCTCATGGAATTATCTTTCTATTTGTTTTAATTATTTTTTATATTATCAATCTTCTCAACTCCTTTTTAGTTCTTTACATTTAGAAGTTTTTGCTTTTGGTTGGTGCTTGCATATTTTGTCATTCTTCTGCTGTCATGTAAGTATGTCTACGGTTACTGCTGAATTAATCCCATCACACTTCTTTCAAGATTACTTTAGATGGATTCTTTATTTGGCTTAGTGTTTGCTATATGAGAAAACTTACTTTTTGCACCTTGTTATGGATTGTGGAAAAACACCATACTACCTAAAAGTACATTTTGAACCGGAGTTGATTATGATGAGTTTCTTTTTTTATAATTTGTACATTGAAATTATGGTTGAAAGTTTAATGTTGTGCAGGCTTACAAAATATCATCGTAAAAGTGTTTCTTTTTTCTAATTTATGTTTTGTCTGCTTTAAGAAATGTTCTTTTCGTTGCATCATTTCTTGCAAAAATTTAGTGTATTATGGCATTAGAATTCTTTCTTAATTTATAATTTAAAACTAACCTCATTTCCAAACTTGTCTTGTTGTTTCCAAAATTTTCTCATTTGGTGGTATTGAGGGTCATTTCCAGTGATATTTTCCTTTCCATTGAGACATTTTATACAGCAAGCAAATTTGCTTAAATGTTAGTTCTCTGGATATTAACATATACATCTCTATCAATGTAGATAACATACATTATTATTTGTATGTGCAGTTCTTCATGTCAAAATGTATTTGATGGTTTGTGATCCATCACTGAGATTCCATGCTTTTGTTCTCATCTTCATAGAAGTAGTGACCATTTGAAACTTAAATATCATAGAAGGGCGATAACTGTTCTGAAATCTGTAGAAGTGGTGATCATTTGAAATTTGGATATCTTGGATGGGTGGTAGCAACACATCTGCATGTATCAACTCTAGTAAGATACGTCATACCTGGGAGAATGTTTGATCCTTTCCGTCGACTCAATGACATCTGCCCTATGACTACAAGTCTCTAACTCAGAGATCTTAGCACTGTTCCTAGGTGGCACTCAATTTTCATCACAGAAATCATATTTGCTCTTCTACATGCCATAGTATAATTCAGCTTTCTGATCATGGAATCCACATAGTTTTATGATTATGAAATTAATTGTGTTTTTTATGCGGCTAGCTGTAGACTCTGTATAGCTTATACAAACAGATCTCCTGAGACTGATTGCAAATGATGAATCATTCAAATACTAGTCTTTGTAATGAACCGAGTAAATTATACCAACAGGGGATGAATTCTGAGACCCAACACAAGCAAAGTGTCATTGCAGAGAGGCTATCATCCTGCTGCAGTTTGTATGCAGTGGGACGATCCGTTTAATCATGAATTTTATCATGTTGTGACCTTACAATTTCCCTGTAAAATCTGCAGGTCAATCCAGCCACATGATCTGATGAAGGCTCTCTGTACCACCAATTCGGCAGGGTTGGGTTTACGTAGCTTATAATCCTATTTCGAAGCAGTTGTAAGATTGAAACTTTGCAGGGTGCATTTGTTTATAAGTGTACATAATTGTTTGAGCAACCACCGATGGCAACTGATTCAAGTTCTTGATATCATACAACTCATTGCTGATAACACAAAACACCTCTTATGATTGATTCTTTTGGGACATGGTTTTCACTATAATCGACTACCTCATGCCTCCCTCGGTTGTTCTGTGACAGCAACGGGAAAGAATTATACGAAATGATAAAACTTATAAGGGTTAATTATAGATCATCTTTTGTAATTAGTTAGTGTTAGTATTTTGATCTTTATATTTTTAAAATTTATTTTGATTTTTTATTTTTAAAAGTGAAACATTTAATTTTGTTTCTTTTCAGAAAATAGTATTTCTGTACTAGAGTCCAGAGATGAAATAAGATTTAATATTTTATTTTATAAATATAAGATTTAATATGATTTTTAAAAGTTTTAGAAATATAGAAGTTGAAATATAAATATACTTAATTATAGAGGATAATCTATAATTAGTTTAATTTATTTAAGTTGCTCTCGACTCAACAACTTTATGTATGATGCATTCATGCAATAATATCATAATATAAAGTAAGTTCTTAAATTTTGATCCAATATCTCGGATAGCAAAAAATCTATTTATGTACTCTCATCATAAGAAAACATTTAATATATAAATTTATATACTCTCATTTTAATCCAATTATTTTTTAGAATGCTTAATAGAGTTGGAGAGACTCAATAATTCAGTGCATATCATTTTACGGTAAGAACAGTAGCAAATGTAATAACTATTAATTTCACCATTCAAATCCGAATATACTCGGTCTAAACTTGACTACTTATTTAGGTACCTGAGTGTAAGATCTCATCCAAACTCGAGTTGAAGCTTAACTCTTCGAATTTAATTTAAATTCATCACTAGAAAGGTGGAAAAGAAAACATAGGTATCCAAGACTCCATCATCACTACTAATTTACATCAAGATTGTTCTGAGAGAACTACCAAATTTCTTTTTTTTGGATCATATTCGTTGAACATTGAAGCAATTTATTGATCAAAACAAATAAATGTAATTATATAATTCTATAATTTACTCAAACAAGGTAATATCATAGAGCAACTACCAACGTCGAGAACAGCGGTACGATTCGACACTCGCAGCGTAACGGTGTTACGATTCTAATATAACGGTATGACTTAAAATTATACCGCTACGTATTGGTTGGTAGCGTATAACGGAACGATTTCAAGAAAATAAAACCGCTACGTCATCGCTGGTGGAGTTCTATATAAAGCCGAGGCCCCCTCCCCCGTGCGTTACCTGACCACTTGCCCATCTCTCCCGCTCTCTTCTTCTTGGCTCTGTTTTGCTCTCTTCGCGATCACCTCGTCGTCCTGCGCAGGTCGGAGCTGCTCTCCGACGAACGGCCGCATCTGCGAGCGTCCCCGGCGTCAGATTTAGGGGAAGCGTTCCGGTTCTTGTTGCTGCTGATCTTCCTTCTTCGTTTTCTTGAGGTTTCTTTTCGCTTGATTCTTGAACTGTCGAAATTGCGATTAGGGTTTATCATTTCGTTGGATTTTGTGTTGTGATCGTCCGCATCTGAGGTTTTCCGTGGCTAAAGATCTCGTTCTTGGTTTTTTCTTTGATCGATCGTTGGTTTTCCGTCGTCTGGGTTTCTTCCCGTTTGAGTTTCTCCCGGATCGATCGATCTTTCTTGGTATTCCTTATCGTTTTCGGTCGCCTCTGTGGTTGTCGTTCTGGTTTCAATTGGAAACAATGGCTACTTCTCGTTCTAGGCGCATAGAGTACGACCGCTTCATCCCGTTCCGATCGGCCATGGACATGGACTTCGCGCACTATGTCCTAACCACGCCTTCGAGACCTGTTGCGAGGTCAGCGTACCAAAAGCTTCTTGATCAGTGCGTGTTGAAGAACAGGTCACGTATCCTCGCTTTCAAAAGTGCACCCGCGGCGCCGGCCGACGAAGTGCCCCAATTTTACGACGCCAATCTGCAGCAACAGAGGCAAATCCCCGACAAACCAGAGAGAGTTGTGGAGGTCTACGGCATGTTAGACGATTATAGTTATAATCTCCTCGACTGGGGAAGCAACAATATGCTGGCGATTGGCGTCGACGACTCGGTGTGTCTATGGGATGCCGGGAACGAGTCCGCCTCGGTGCTTCAACGAGCCCTTGATGGCAACGGACCCATCACTAGCGTCAGCTGGTGCCCAGACGGCAAATTTCTTGCTTTCGCATTAGGCAGTTCAGATCTGGCCCTGGTTGACGGATCAACAGGACGTGTCCTGAACGGGGTCGAAGGCGACAAGCAGTCCAAGGTGTTGTCACTTGCCTGGAGAAGTAATTCGGTCCTGACGGCCGGGAAATCCGATGGGAGTGTTATCGATTACGACTTCAGGAAGCCAGACCATGCCATCTGTGACTATAAAGGGCATGAGCTTGGAGTTTGTAGCCTGAAATGGTCAGGGTTGTCGGGGCGGTATCTCGCGAGCGGAGGGCAGGATAAACTGGTGCACATATGGGACGCTTGCATGGCGGTCCCAAATCACTGTCCACGCCGACATCAATGGCTTCACAGATTGAGCGGCCACACTTCCACTGTGAAGGCCCTTGACTGGTGCCCTACTCGGAGCAACCTGCTGGCTTCTGGTGGAGGACGTCATGACCGTCGCATTAAGTTTTGGAACACTGTTGATGGTGCTTGCTTGAACACGGTCAATACCGGCGCTGAAGTTTGCTCATTGTTATGGGACAATAATAATTCTGAATTGCTCACCTCCCATGGGTTTCCGAAGAATCAACTCATCCTGTGGAATTACCCATCGATGAAGAGGGCTGCTGAGCTATCCGCTCATTCATCACGGGTCCTGTTCATTGCCAGGAGCCCAGTGGGAGGTACAGTAGCTTCTGCAGCTGCAGACGACACACTCAAGTTCTGGAATATCTTTGAGGCTTCCAAATGTTCAGTGCCCTTTGCCCGTTTTAGTGTCATAAGATGAGAAGGCCGATGGGTTGATAAGATTATGACAGTTGACAAGAAGATCCCTTAGTGTTGCACAGGGAAGTTTGGTGGCATTGACAAGGCAGCATGCTTCCATACAAGCATTACAAATTTAACATCCTCAGATATGAGTGCAGGCACCTAAGGTGAGTTAGAAACTTCCAACCTTGCTTTAATTTTTACAGCATTTATAGGCTTGCATATAACATAACTATGCACCTGCAACCACAAGTCTGATTTATTGTCTATTTTTCTTTCAGTTTTGCATAGTTATGAGATATACCTTTGCCAGATTGATGAAATATGTCATCAGTGATGACTACATCTTTTTGCTTCATTTTTTAAGCAACTGTGTTCTAGTTTTGATATTTACAATAATATAACATACCGATGATTTTGTTAATAATTTTTTTGCTTTCTGTTTTTTGTTTAGTGTTGAGTTTTGTTTCAGTTTGGGAATCTTAGTGTTGACTTTATATCTTATGGTTACCTTTTACGCTAATATTGGTAACTTGTATATTTCAGATTATGCCGAGTTGAGGTTTGCTATGATATCCAACAGACTTTAGATGTATATGCCGTTTGGGACTATTCTAAAAACCTTGGAGGATCTAACTCTGTGTCACTGTACTGTGACAACAGAGTACTTTTGATCACACATGAAGAGATCACATGCACAACAACAATTGTGTTCGACACCAGGAGATCTATGCATTTCCAGCTTTTTTGCTGATTTTAACAAGTAACCTTAAGGAATTTATCTTCTTTTTGGAGCATTTTAGAAACTTCAAAGAATTGAACTTTATGTAACTCTAATGCCACAACAAAATACTTGTTTCACATGAACATTAAAATCTTACTACACCATTTTTCTGTGTCTTCATCTGTAGATACAAAGAGAAGCATTTGCTCTGAGGCTTTGCGAGAACTACTGTCATGTTCGATGATTAGTCCAAGAGGTAACATGATTTTAGCTCTTTGCTGAGTTGCGGTTTCATAAAATATCTAATAAAAACCTACAGATTTTTGTGTTCTTTTAGGGCCATTTAGGAGCTTTGAAGAACTGAATTTTGTGTAGCTCTAATGCCACGACAGAGTACTTCTTTTCACATGCAATGGTGTTTTTTGTTTTATTTTATTTGCAGAAACAAAGATGTTAAGGAATCTTGGGATTTTGCTCAGAGGGTAAACATTTGGAAAATTGTGGTGTTGCAACTGGTAATGTAATGCATAACTTCTATCTAATATGTTTTTCCATATACTTAGTATACATAGTGCATAATCTCCAAGGGCTGTACAATATGGAAGACATTGCACTGAGAAAGATAGGTTCAAAAGTTTATCTAAGCTTAAAATAATCTAACGTTCAGTAAATTGTTCCATAACTTCTGTAGAAAACAATTTATGATAACTCCAAATTAATCTGACATGAATCCAGTTAAATATTTAAAACATTATATTTGAATAATCTATAATTTCCAGGAAATGACTTATTTCTTTGAGTTATATTATTTGCATTAGCAGAGTCCCTTGTATATATCTATATTTTGTTGTTGGCTAGCATTCATTAGTCATAAATTTAACTTTACATATCTCGGAATCTTTAGATAGGGAGTGTTTCTTGTCACAATCCATAGCAATGCTCATTCAGAATATTTATGCATCTGGCTGACACATTTATATTAGTACATTACATTTATCTTGTTTTTACTAAGTTTCATCAAAATTCAATATCTATTATTTGACTATAGTTTTATATTGTGGTTACCCTTTCAAAAGAGTGTAACGTGTAGTCTTAAAGTCTAAAAATAATGAAAGAGTTGAAAGAGGATGTTTTAGTTCATATTTCGGCAACAAATATGTCAAATCGTTAATTTAACACTAGAGGCTTGCGGCAATGGTGTTGCAGTGGAGGTTAGTATGGAATGGTTGGATTTGGTCTCAAAGGTTCTCATTTAGAGCAAGAGAAAGGCCAATGATGATGACGATTGGTACATACACCATGCACAATGGGAGGGTGTGTATTCAACCTTCATTTCCTCTTGATTAGTGGTTGTTGGTGTTTTGATTGTGAAACTAGAAATCGATTTGATATTATGAAGTTATGCAAAAGAGTTGGAGAATGAAAGTTTTACCAACTACAAATGGCTTAAGTTTTTTTTATTGATGCACACAGGGTTTGCTCGTCTTTTTATTGTTGGCCCATTTACTCATTCTTATTTGTTCCTTCATTATTTGAGTTTTTTGTTACCTGATGTCGGGAAATCTTCAATCAGCATCTTATACGTAGCGGAAAACAAAAATAAAATTCAGATTTCTGAAGTAGAGTATTTTGCCGTTATGCGACGATTGGTGTGCGAAAAAATCCGCAAAACCCAAAAACTACCGGATCGTGAGAGATGTGTTACCTAGGGAGATCGTATATCATTGAAAATTTTCAGATCCGATGGAGAAGATGAAGGAGTACTCGCGTGCTCCTTTCTAGCAGCAATCCACATGATAGACGCGGCAACGAGGCTCCTCGGTTGTAGGATTAGTCTTTCTGCGCACACTACAAGGCTCTCGGCCAAGGAGGAGGAGAAGAAGACTGAGGAGAAATGGGAGACAGACTTCTCTAGCTCTAGCTTATGAACCAAAGAGTCCCTCCTATTTATAAAGGTGAATGAGCATATTCCTGAATGGATTTCATTCACATTGGGAATTGGATCCGTATCAAATTATCCAATCATTGGATCTCTATCCAGTTATCCAATCCTATTGGATCTCATCTATAGGATCGAAACCAGGAGCTCCGCGGATATCTTATATCCACACCTACCCGTCGCAACATCCACTATATGTGTGTGACCCTCTAGGCCCGATACTGAGCTAGCCGTGAGTCACTCTCATCAGAACTCCTTTTGATATAGTGTACTAGGCCACTACGACATAGTTCCTAGACAGTACAGGAGGATCAAATCTATTGGACCTATCTGTCCACAGTTACTATGGAGCTATAGTTCCTCATCCAACTAATATCCCAGAGACCTATATTGGGCATGGATACTGTCGGGCCACATATGGAATCTTTCTGAATCTCGCTCTAATCAGATTCTCTCGAAGAACTCATTCTCTCTCAATCTGAGCGACCCTGACCAGGGATTTTGTCTGAGCGAGCACACACGGGATATTCCTCTCATGTTATCGAGAGTGGGTGATCCTTTTTTGACACTCAATTGCCCTCGTATGGTCGGCTACCAATCTCGATAATCGATTGTACTAGATCTGGACCTTTCCAAACCTGTAAGTCCGGTGTAAAAAAAAGTACTCATACAAGACATTCTTAATGTCTCAAGTCTAGGGACCATATACACAACTGGGACTATGGAATTGTTGTCTGACATTAGGTATTATTATCCATCCAGCATTCCGTAAGCGGATCAATCAATGAACTCATTCTCCAATGAGCACCTGCACTGTACCTCTAGTGTCCCCACACAAGCGGCTATGAGACCAGCCGCTTCTATCATATTAACGAGTATATAGAACACTGGTCTATCCAGTTATCTCGATGTCTCTCTCGAGTAACCTATAACCAGGATGATTTATGATCTGTGTTTAAAGGTGAATCGGTCTCATGATCATGATCTCCTCATGATCTGATTCTCATTGCACAGATCCAGGGACATCACAATATACATCCACAGATATATAATATGAAAAAATACCAATAATGATAAGCAAAGATATTACAACAGCTTGTCACAGGTGTCATCACTCATGTGATTGACTTGTAGAGCACCTATAACTAGCACCTGATGTGTTGTCATCCAGAAGATGTCCTTCTACTAGGTCTCAGTTAGGGTTTGACTTGAAGCCTTGCACATCTGAACGTGAAATCCAGAGCGAATTTATTGATGTACAACTGACTAGTTCTCTTTCTTTATATCTCTAAAGTGAAAATTTTGTATATAGTCTCTAAGCTGACATGGCTGACATTATTTAACAAAATGAAAAGCAAGGAGCTTTGAATGTTACATGTTTGGGCACCATAACATTATCATTGGTGGCTCATATCCCACTTATACACACTCTTCCTTATGAACTTTTTTGTGTTCTTCAAGGATATATTGCAAAGTATTTAAAAAAGTTCAATTATTCCAAGATCTACTCCTGTAAATTTTGGTGGCATGGTAAGTGAATTTTCATCTTTGCATCTTAATTAAGGATTTCCATATAAGAATTTCTACTGATGTCATCCAAGGATCTACTCCCCTAGATGTTTTGTTTGGCCAGCGTTTGGATTCTAGGGGCGTATAGACACTATATCAGCCTTTTTAATTTGTTTCTTATGGAATTTACAATACTGTATCAGCCTGTGCTTGTAAGGGATTTTTCCATCATTGGTTCTTGTATAGCAAATATTTATTATTCGAGGTAAATTAATCATAGCAATTGAAATTGTTTAGAAGCAATTTTAGAAGGTTGAAAACTGTTAATGCCTAATAAAACATTTTATAGTTCTTGTGCTACACCTTTAGACTTACAAGTGATGGATTAGCTTAAACAATAAACTGTAGACTCAGAATTGTGTCATTCAGTTACAACAGACTTTAGAGACTCAAAATTGTAGTGTCTATAAAACTCATTTACAACTTGATTCCAATCCTACCTTCTACCAGACCTTATTCTTTCATGACTTCTCTAATTGTCTATATGCTAGTAGCTTGTACATGTTATAGCATTTGTTTACAAAGAGGGCATGGGAGTGAAACAAATTGAAATGGACTTGTGTACATTTTGGCTTTGTTGCATTGAATGTATAACATGTTGCTCGACCTAGTTATATTAAAAAACTAACGTGATGGCTCAGTTGAGGACGCAAGGCACCTTTTTGTGAATATTTTGCTTTAAAGGGCTTTGTGTTTTTGTTGGGTTTCTTTTTCAGAGATTGTTGTCCCCTTGCCCACCAAACCACAGAAAACAATAACAATTATTTCACTTTTGTACCTAGCATAGAAAGGATCTCATTGTTGGGGGAAAAAACTAGTCCCATACCTCTCTATTGTCAATTTTAAATTGTTATTGGGTGTCTGGATTTTTATTCTTTGATAGGAAATTTTAAATTGTTATTTGTTTTTCTTATTATGATACAAATGTTTTAACACTGCCAATGCCGGTCCCAAGCCCGGATGAAAAAGGTGGAGGGTTGCATTAGGCGTGAAACTGTATCAACTCATGAGCATGAATCTTAACTATTATATTATGGTTGAGTAGATTCTATTTCTTGTAAGTATAAGACTGACATCTGAATTGATATTTGTTTTATCTAGTGAGATTAAGTGATGAAGGAAAACTGTTTTCTTTGAGATTAAGTGTAACACATTGTTTTCTTTGAACAATGCAATCTTACAACAGATGAAGGAATGGCATCTGGGACAGTGACAGCGGGATCATTCTTTGGGTTTCACAATTGGCAGGGATTCACACTCAAGGAATGGCACTACCAGCGGAAAGTAATTGTTTGTTTTCAGACCCGAGCCTGTCATCATTCCTACCGTGATGGTCAATGGAGCTCTTTGATGGGGAGATGCAAGAGGTCCTAAGATCATTCCTCTTGATGTGATTTTATTCAGTTGCTATCGACATGTATAAAGAGGCTGTCGTTGCTACCTCTTTGTAGCATCTGTGTAGATGGCCAGCGTCCAGTGTTCAACATCTTCAACCTGCGACTGCGGTGAGGGAAGCGGAGGACGTTCCACGATGTCCCACCCTTCCACAAGGCTTTCAGACTTCACAGACGCGGTCACCTCGGCAGAGTAGACGAAGCTTGCATCGGAGTTCAAGAAGTGGTGGTAATCACGAGCATTCGGCTGATCGATCAGAGCACAGCAAACATGTGTTAGGCGCATCTTTTATGGATACCGTTGCATAAAAGGTGGAAAACATTATGAGAAACGTGCAGAATTGGGGGCTCACCGATACCGTTGTTAAGCTGCTTGATAGATTCCCCGAAGTTTCATCCCACACCGATCTGTTCAGTTGTTGAGCTTGCTTTGCTGGCCTGCGTAGCAGTAACATACATCACTGTTTGAACCAAAGTGCTTAGTTCTCTACAGCAGACATGGAATAGCTTTGCTAGTAAATAAACAGATTCAGTGGCTTACACAAAATCCACTTCTGCATGATTTGCTAGTAAATAAACATTTTTATGCTTCATAAGTTTACAAGTAATCTTTGAAAACCATTGTAATGGGGGGTGTACCACCAAATTTCAAAGTAATCTCATACCTTGAGCATGCCATCTTTAATGAATTTCTTGTTGACTGTAGTTCCCTTGAAGAAGATAAAGCAGCCAATAATTTTGCAAATGCCTCAAACGTAGATGCTTGAGAAGGCACATCCAGGCATAAGGAATTGTAGCAGCATGTTGTGATGCATGCCACACTTTTCTTGACAAGTGATATCCCTTTCTGCAGATCCACGTGGGTCTCCAGAGAATGGGGAGACGCACAGGAATAACTGAAGCTACCACTTCTGGAAGTAGTGTCTAAATAAAGTTTTCCTTCTGATTCCATTGAAGAGAGATCATAGTTAGAGGAACTTTCCACAATGGAAGAGCAGAAATTCTGGCGTGATATGAAAAGTGGATACTCCTTGCTGCATTTTTTTTTTTTTTTTTTTTTTGACAAAAAAGTCAATTTGATGATGTGTTGCATTATTATTAAAGAAAGATAAAATGCACCACAAGATAATATACCTCTGCGAGGATGGTCTGGCATCCCAATATGAATCTCGTTGCCATATGAGTGAGCAGGAACCCTAAATATGCAATGAAATTAGTTCATGAATAACTTTTAATTTGACATAAATAATTCCTGTAGAATCATAAATGATAAATACAGCTTATTAACAAAAAAAAAGTTCTCCTATATTAACTAATTAATTTTTTTTTCTTTTCAGGTGCGGATCATGAGACCCATAATAAATTTTAAGCGATCAGAATCCTTCAACTATTAACTAAGTTTTAGATGTTGCTAATACTCATTTATAATTGGAAACAAAACCATAGCTTACCGCAAAACCTGAATTATGGAGTAGTGGAGCAGCCAAATTTGGGACAACAAGATTTAACAGTTGGACCATGTACCTGGTTAGAAATATAGTGACAAACACAAACCTCAGAGGTGCATTGTGGAGGAGGCTATACGAATACCATAATGCATATGTACTTATTGAAGAAAATTTGAAGCTGGCAAAAGTTAAACAAGTTCATACAACAGCAGCACTCAACTGTGGTACATGTGAGAATTTTCTCACAAGGTCAGTGCCGTTATAAATGCTTTGAAAAACTATACTGCAAAATATCCACAATTAAGTCACCACGTATCAAAGTAACTAGCACAAAGCCTAGCCACATTTTTTAAATAAATCAAGAAATATGTTATTTAACAATATAAATACTAGCTATCATGAAATTCACTATACAATCATAAAAAAGAAAAACAGTAACTAAAAAAAGGAATTTTCTGATAAAAGTGTTCATTACATAATTTTTAAAAATCTAAATATATTATTTTTCAAAATTATTAGGAAAAAAAACAATTTAACATTCAAAAATAAAAAACCCATAAGGCCATAAGCAAGCAAAATTTACCCCAAGGAAGCTGCAAGCTCTTCAGATGGAACAGAATGTGGATCAAGTCCTCTGGGTAAACGTGCGTTGCAAATTTGGTCATATGGACCATTTGATCCATCGTTTGCTCCATCTAAATTCACCTGGATATCAAATAAAAGAGTGTCATATGTAACTTGTACAATTAAAGCTATGTAAATTGTCATAGAGCAACTTGGCAAGGAGTTTAATCTTCACAAGTCTTTAACATGGTTGATGTTGGAAGGTCGATGTATTCTCTAATTCGAATGTAGGCTATCCTTCGTTAGCAATGTCCCTCGCAAGGATGCTTACATTTCTCAGAAGCAGCTCCAAGCTAAGAAGCCCCTCCGGACCTCCAGACATAATGCTACTATAACTTGCATTACCACCACTATTGCCAAAAAAAGCAACAACAACCACAAGAACTACCACCAACACCAGCCAATGACACTGCAACTTCCATTACTACCATCATCATAGATGATTGCAATTGTCGACATCACAACTGTAACCCCCACTATTTCTAGCCATCTATTCTTTGTTTCTCTCATTCTTGAGGCGCCTTTAGATCAATTGATCTGTACCAGGGTTCTTTTAGACATTCAAAGTTCTTACTTGCCTCTTAGTGAACTCCTGCAAGTGCAAATTGTTTTTGATTCTATCATGTTGCATACTTAATCTAATGATATCTGGTGCTTATTTTCACTAAAACTAACCTTTTTCCCATCATGTTCCCAGTATTCTCACTTCTCCAAAATAAATATCACAAGGACTATGAAAGATAATGAGGCAAAAAAAACAAAAAAAAAATGGAATCATTTCAAAATTAGCAATAACAGATTGAAGTCTGTAAGTTAACAATTACAGGTGCTATGCTGGATCGAAAAAAGTTAACATCTAATACAAGATACCAAACACATTAAGAATAACTCCAGAAATAATCAACCTACAGGGATGGATTTTAGCAGCCTTTGTCCAAGCATTATTTTTTGTACAAAATCAACCCCATTGTCAAGATTTTGGACATAGGCCAAGCAAAGTTTCCACTATGTAAAACCTAATTTTCCAGTTTTATCTCCTGATCAGTTTGGCATCTAAAAGATATTATTAGAAATTGAAGTTTGAGAATAATTCAAATAACTTTCAAATCACTATTTCTACAACAAAATTTGGAAGCTTAATATATTTTTTACTTCTTTCACAACTGCAAGATGCTGCAAACATATATGAGTCCAGCAATGTGCTTCCAATACCATTTGTCAGATACAGTTCCTTTATCCTCTTATAGGTTAGCATCACCTTCCATGGAATGTAGACAGGTAATAAAATATCATTGGCATCCTTAGTCATATGTGGACATTAGGCAAAAAGTCAAAAGTACCACTCAAGTACCAATTAAATGAAACCATGGAACTTCGAACCCTCTGGAGTAAAAGAAAGGGTTCTTGCATCAAAAAGTCACAACCTAGCACCTATTTAAGGTGACTTTATGGTTCCCATCCTATTCTAGTTGGCTCAGTTAATGAGCCCAATGTACCATAAACCTGTAATTGTAGGTGTTGTGTCAAAGAGCTAAAAGTAACTACCCGGCGCATTGGGAAGAGCCTGCAGATTTGTCTTATAACCATAGACTGTTTGTGAAGACGTTCAGACGTGATTGCCATCTGCATAAGATGAGTGATGTCAGCTAAACAGATCAGACAGAAGACCATATAGACATGAAAAAAGTTAAGCAAATCAGATATAATGAGACAAAAATAAACGATGTCATTTTTCTCAGTATTTTTTTCATATGCATGGAATCCATAAAAATTCATATTTGAAGATACACCTTTTGTACCATTCATTGAAGTATCCCCGACCATGAAACAAGGATATTTCATATTTCTTGCCTATCCATATCAAATACATATCCAATATGATACTTGTAGGATATGTGTTTGATGCTATCTTGTAGTATCTAATTTTTATGTATTATTAGAAAATATCAGATACTTTAGGATACTTAGGTGCAAGGATTAAAGTTTCACTTGAATAAGTATGAAACAGGTGGGATGTACTGGCCTGGTCATAAACTGATACACAGAATGCTCCAGGTCCGATCTGCCCATATAAAAAGGAAAGCATTCTTCACGTTAATCCTAATCTTCTCATGCATGCCACACACCACACACTGCCGCCACGCAGCACCTTCGTCGTGCACAACCGCACACCTCCGCCATGACATCACTGTGCACAGCTGCCAATGACTCCGCCACAAACTCACTAAGCATCAAACAATTCTTTCTCTCCTTCCTCCTCTTCCTCCACCATCCCTTCCTCTTCTTTTCCTTCTTCTCCGAAACATCGGTACATACCGATGTACCGACACATGGTACACTCCCAAATGGGTTCGATACTCGAAAAGGTGATCCTTGCTTAGGTGATATATCATAGAAGTATTGGAATAACTTTTCAAATGTCAATCTTACTATGATTAAACATAATATTGTTAGATTTTTATCATATTGTAATATTTATCTTCTATATTCCTAAACATTATGGACTAAAACTTATATTTCTTAAAATAAATAAATCAGCAACTTATTACCATTAATTATGATGTGAAAGTGAAACTACATATTCTAACATAATAAACAAATATCAAGATTATGAAAATATCGATATGTTAAAAACAAAATTTATTGCGACATTCTAAACACTAACACCCAAGAACATAAGCCAATAGAAGTAATAATTGTCTCATGATTTTAAGCTAATATTGTCTAGAACCTACTTTAAAGAACAACATCTGTAAACTTGAGCGAATGAAGCAACAACTGAAACATGAAAAATATATTCATGGATTCTTAAACTTCATAAAGAAAAGAAAAATTACAGGAGTGGAAATCTTACATAGGCTAAGCACTGGCTGTAAATAAGATCACTATTCAATTTATCCAACGAATCCATATGGTTCTTGATCTGAAAGATAGAGAGACAGCTGTCATAGGAGATAGTATGAAGTATATTAATTCAGCTAATAAAGATTCAGAACAAGAAGCTAATAATAATAACAAAGGTCAAGTGTGAAATACTGTAGCAAAAGCTGAATCCAGTGAGTCATATCTCAACTTCAAATTGTTTGATGCTTCCACAACCTTAGCATTCACTATAACAGAACAACAAAAACATCTACAAGTTTAAGAAACAAAGAAAATGGAACATCCATATACACTCATAGATGCTGACGCAAGCATTACCTACAAAGAGACGAACCTTCTACAAGTTGCCTCTTCGAGCAGGTTAGATGTTCCTTCAACTTCCTGATTTTCTCATTTTGTGTCACTCTCCAATTACTTTGGTGAGTCGCTTTCCTCTGCACACAAACATCAATATAAAAAGATAAATAACAAAAAGAATATGATAAAACTGTTTATAAAGAAAAAACAAGCAAAAGAAATATAAGAATGACTAGGGCACAGCAAATATATTAAGGGGCAAGCCCAAACTTAAACCAACAAACAGTGGACACATTATAGTCCTTCATGTAAATCCCAAGCCTCAACCATTTGAATAACTCCTAGCAACAGGATGATCAGCTCTGCATTTTTCTTGAAAGAATAATATGCACACTCATAGCCCAAGATTCCAAATGAATTGAGCCAGTGCCCAATGGAAAGATGACATTTAAAAAGGCTCCAGGCCGCCTTCCAACCAGGCCAAATTCTCTTATGGAAAGGAGCTCTACTCACTAAAAATATATAAGCTTAATAGTAGCCTAAAGGCCCTAAACAATACACAATACACAATACACATCCAGATGTTAAACATGTGGATAGCAATGGTAAGGCTGGAAAGTTTAAATTTATATTTGTAAGCAAAGATAAAATGAGAAATACAAGTCCGAATTAATCCATGAAGTAATAAATCAACAAGTTATTGTGAGCAATTAGAAGAAAGAACACGAAAACTGAGTTTCAATACATTAATAAATAATCTACTAAGCAAAATTGATGTCCAAGATATACTCTAGAGTCCCTAGATTATATTAATTTTGAGAAATATTAATGACCAAAATAAAGTCTAGGTTTCCTGAAGTATTGGCATTTTAGGTTTGCCTTCAACTTATCTTAATGAAAGATCCACACAGCTGACCTCAGATTGTTAGAATCTTCTATGCTATTTTTTATTTTAAAAATGTGGAAATAAGAAACATCAAACGCTATTATGATTATAATGTTCTGCAAGGACAATGAACCTGAAAATAACGTGATCAAAAAATTCGCTATGTTAAAAAAACCTTTGGGACAAAACACCTAAGATGATGTTTCTTGAAGATTACAGAAAGGAAGCGGACAATTAGCTGCAATTTGAATAGGTAAAAACAAGAATAAGCAATCCAGAGAAGTTATTTCCCCTGTTCCGTGCTAAAATGATTTTTCAAGCATGGGATCATCCATAAAAGAACTTTCTAAGACGGATGTCTGATGCCCTGGTTCCCTGCAAATTACTCTCCGTCGATGCTTGCCCGATGCCAAAGTTCAACATTTAGCTCATTAACCATGTGATCTAAGGCACAAATTGTGGAAACATAGATCTGATAGGGAAAAATGCCAAAAAAACGTGAATTCAAGAACCCTCGTTAAGGAGCACGCAAGATAACCTTCTCCGCCAGTTCATCGTTCAGCCTGGAATAAAGGGATTCACGGATATTCGTCAGCGATCGTAACAAGACGCTGTACTCATTCAATCTGCAAAAGGAAAAAAAGGAAAGAAAACGTCAAGAATCTTTGGTCATGTAAAGGACACGGATGATCAAACAAGAACCAGAAAGAAAGGATAACCTGTGATTAACGCACGATGCGCAGATGGAAGAGAGATTGGAACCCTCGCAGATGGTGCAGCAGCTGCTACTGCTAGGCTTCCTCGCCATCGATTCCTGCCCCTCCTCCTCCTCCAACTCGAAAGATCGGTTGCAAGGGTCGCAATACAACTTCAATTACGGTTTCTTGAAACGAATGGGGTTTGATTCATAGGGCTTCGATCGGGATCTGGGAAGAGAAATGTGAGAGGTGGGTTGGGCTTGCGGAGGAGACGCGGGAGAGAGTTTGTTACGAGGTCGTCGCAGATGCCGAGTCTGCCGGCTCAGGGAGGGACGGCGTTTTATACGGGGAACGCCTGCGAACGCAAGTGGTGGGTGGGTGGGAACGCCTGCGATCAGTATACGGAACGAAGCATTAGTTGAATCGGTGGATCAATCAACTGAAATCGGTGAGTCAGATGATCGAACCAATAAAATAAATAAATATATTTGATATGAACAATAATAGCGTGATCGAAATCTCAATCTTATATGATCAGACACTTCAATATCACAGGATAATAGAATATTATTACATCTCGAGTTCGACGTAGATCAAAATTTAGAAGCACGCCACCAATATTTATTTGTGTAGGTAATAAATAATATTTAAAACCCATTATAAACACGTTCTTTGGATGTGTTTCGAAACGTATGATTTTTTTTTCTTTTTTACTAAAAGTATAGTCAAGTCTTTCAGAACCAATATAAACAAGGTTATTCTACTTGAATGAAAGAAAAAAAAAATCAACTTAATAATATTATATTTAAAATTATAAAATATATAAAGATAAGCTTACAATACAACGCATAATTAATTGAGCTACCATGTAAATATGATTGATGACTTTTTAAAATAAAACAAAGCTTCTACAAAAGGGCTTTAAGGGTAGTTTGAAATTTTTGTACTTCGAACGATGGATCCCGTTCGGTTTTCTCGGTCAAACCAGCTGCTCCGGTCCGGTCTGGTTTCAATGACTGGAACAAACGCAAATTGTTTAAATCAGCCAGATCAGGCCGTCTTGTTTGGGCCCAATCCACCATGGGAGATGAAGATGTCCGTTGAGGGGTTGGCTCGCACAATATGGACCGGTGCAATTAAAAGTAAACCGCCTCCCTGTCCTGATCTGGTCCGCAACCGGCTGAACTGTCTTGTGACTAAACCGCTTCCCGGTTCCTAGTGCTTTCCGCTATATAATTCGACTCCCCCACGCGCCGATCAAGTTTTAGGGTTTCCTCTCGTACATCACTCGGTAAGCTCGATCGCTGGCGATGGCGACGGCAGCGGTGGACGCGGTGCAGTGCTTCGGGAGGAAGAAGACGGCAGTGGCTGTGGCGCACTGCAAGCGCGATCGAACTGGTGAAGCCGGAGATCGTCGGCCTGAAGGCCTTCGAGCCCATCCTCCTCCTAGGGCGGCAACGGTTCATGGGCGTCGACATCCGCATCCGCGGAAAGACCTCCCAGATTTATGCCATCCGTCAGAGCATCGCCAAGGCCCTCGTTGCCTTCCAACATATCATGCAATTTGTGCCATATCAGCTGCGGCGGTTGGGCATCTTGACAATGTTGCTGTTTTCTCTACCTTTTTTATATTTTTATAAGCGTATATGTTGTACATGTGTATGGAAAGGTTGTACGAAAGTATTTTTCTTTGTACCTATCCGTATAATGCCGTCAATTTAGTCGATATTGGAAGTGCAACAGCTGATCTTATACTGAGGGTGTATTGTCATAAATGAGGACATAAGTCGGTATATAAAGGACCTAAATATAGTGAAGACTACTTAAATCAGTCTATTAAGTTCAAGTTGATGAATTGCTTTGGATGGAAGGGTTCGGTTAGTGAGTGACTCCAGGAGACTGGTTATGGTTGCATAACGTATACTAGGATTCAAGAAGTTACCCTTAGGCGGAGCTGGCCCATGAATCATGACTCACGAGTGAGGGGAATCGTAACCTGTGGGAACAAAACAGAATTCCACTATGAAGAATTGATCATAATCTCACTCCTTGCACTTGGTACCCTGATATCTTTACAAACATAATTTGGGTGCTTTTAGAATATAAATTTACCTTGATGATCCCTGTATCCCAGATATTATCCCTACTTCAAATATTATTATGTGCCATTATTCCTTCTGCTGAAGCTATAGGTTTATATTTGCGCACGGGGTCAGTTGGGCCATATGGCCCCTCGAGGTTTAAACTTTTGGCCATGGAGCGTCAGTTACGACAAGTATTTGAAAGGATGCTTCACAAGTCCAGACAGCTCTAGTTTAGTATTTTCTAAGAACAGAAACATCATTCTAATCTAGTTAAATCATAAAAAAGAAAAACAATGATTACATAAACTATATTCAGGCAAAACATCCAGAGGGTAAAAATATACTATGAAGCTGTTCATTTGCGGCTGCAGCGATGAAGGTTTTAAGTCCTAAAAACAGCATTTGTAAACTTATCCTCCCGGGACCCTGCTCTATAGCAATATCTTTCAGGAACAACATAAAGCTTACGCAAATATTTACGAACTGATTAAGCTAAGCTACTCAGCAAGAAACCTAAGGCAGCGGATGATCGATTGCATTGATCCACCTGAAACACCACCAACTGCTGACGAAGAACAGGCGTATAAACCACCAAGTCCGATAATAATACATACCATTTTGACTAGTTGATTAAATCCACAAGACTTCAAAACCAACGATGAAGTAATAGCTTTGGGGCTCTATTAGCTTGTTTGTCCTTAATGGTTTTTGCCTTGTGCTGCAAACTTAGATGCTGCTGCTTCTTCAGACAAGGGTAGGTAATAGATCCTTGGGGTAGCTCTAGTCTTTTTGAATAGATCATCTAGTGTTAAAGCTGGTGGTTCTGGGTTCAATGGAGGAGGTGGGGGAAGTCTCTCCCTTACAGCAGGCAGGTCAGATAATATTGGTGTAGGAAGGGATGGTAGCGGCTGCCTGAAAGAATGCTGGCTAGTAGGGGGTTGAGCTGCCTGAGGTTGTTGAAAGTTTGTAACCTTAGCTGTGGTTGGGTTTGGGCTTATGGGTACTGCTGATTGAGGTGGGGGCTCGACACGAGCCTTAACATCCTGGGGATCAACAAACTCTGCTACCAGAAGATTTCCACCATTGGGAGGCCACTGGAGGTTATAAACAGCATTTCGGGTTGCAGTGGCTTCCTCAACAGTAGAATACTGCAAATGTCAACCAAAATTTAGGTGCCAAATATGATGAAAAAAGGTTTAATCTTGTAATTTTGAATTATGTGTGTGTGTGCACGCACCACAAAGAAAAGAACTCTAAGAATTTGTCATAGTTAATCCCAAATTATCATTTCCAAGTAGAAGAAAATGAGCTAAATGATAGGCAGATTATATTATCACAATCCTGTTTGTTTCATATTAAAATAGTTAACCTCAAAAGGAATGACAAGTGATGAATGCAAGTAGAGAGGGCCATCCGATTCATTCTAGCTGTTAATCTGGAATTATGAACATAATAAGAAAGGAAGCAAACATAAGAGGCTCATACTTTGAATACTTCTACAACCATTGACGCATCCAAATTTGATAATTCGAGCATTTTACATCTTCAGTTTTTTTTTTTTCAGTTTTGTCCATCATCTGAAGTTACGAGTTACATGGACACATATTGTGGTGCAATCATCTTAATTTCTCAGGACCTTATTAGCTCTAGTATTACTTAATCAATAAAAGTTTCTTCAGGAAATGGTGAATCAAATTTTAAGTTCAACTGCGAATTTCTGAAATGAAATAAATTGTTACATTCAATCTCTTTTCCTCCTCTCTTTTCATCTTTTTTCCATTTCACTAAACACAATAAAATCCCCTTCATCATCCTCTTCCTCTCTCCCTCAGAATACCACAAAATGGCAGGAACAACAGGAATTGGTGGCAGTGATTAAAGAAAACATATGAATAAGATGATGCAATCTGACAAACAGCATCCACTACAAAATGCAAACCGAGTTGAAAACTAATTAATGATAAAGAAGGGTCAACTGACACAAAGTTCTATTACATGAAAGGTGGGGTAAGGGCCACCAAGACTCAATGTTTAGGTGCTAGGAAAATGCCTCAAGTATCTACAAGAACTACAAGGAAAGTCAGTGTGGTGAATGCCTATAGATTCAATACACAAGTCGAACTAGTTCTTGCTCAAACATGATATAGAAAATTAAAAAAAGAAATTGACTGCCCTAACAACTGGAACATTTTTTGTATCGTGTAAGAGGAAAGGAAAAAGAGGAAAACAGGCAGAGAATATAGAAAATAGAGGAGAAATAAATATTATTTTCATCTTCCTCTGGTTGTTTTGTCAATGGTCATCTACCTACCTTAGTGTCTATACATCCTTTTCATGTTGTTTAAAGAGGACAGCATGTTTGATCATCTTAAGATGAGGAGCAAGATATACATTAAACAATTTGTGATTTGCTCAGACATGATAAGAAGGGTAAAAAGGAACTGACTGCCCTATCAACCACGACATTTTTTTGCATAATAGGTAAGAGAAAAGAAAACTGACGAAGACAGGAAGATAATATAGAAAAAAGAGGAAAAAAATAAAAATTATTTTCCTCTACTTCTAGTTGCTTTTTGCTGATGGTCATCTACTTAGAGGAGCCATTTAATGGCCTTGTTTGAAGAGGAGCCATTTAATGGCCTCTTAAGTTGAGAAGCGAGATATACTATACAAATTTGTAATCTCAAAAAAATTGTGATTTATGAAACATAATTATCAAACCACGTTGTTTGTTCACTCGATGGTCTAAAGTGTTACTCTAAAGTTATCAAATGGGAACGCAAAATTTGAAGAGAAACAAATGGAGATCCAATATCGAATGTTTGTAGACTTTCAGAGTGGACTAAAGGTAGAAGACATGAATTTGCTCCATGCTTAACTATACAACCAGTTTAAACAGAACACTCAAGCAGTGTCCAGCTATTTAGGCATCTGCCTAATAAGTCATGGATAGATGGACAGTCAAGGCCCCATGCAAGGCACAAATAAGGTTGCATCCAGCCATCCAAATAGTCGTCATTTTTTCATTACAATATGAAATGAGATAACATTTGTGATACCATCTGAAGATAAATGCAATGCTATTTAATTTCTTCCTCTACTAATTCTAAAATCTCATTTGATATAAGACTATAAATGAGCAGAATCAAATATTAACATAACATTTGGGCGTTGAACTAGTCAATTTCATATTCAGAGATATAATGGCAATCAAATGCCAAAACCAAAATGACTTATCTATGAATTTGTACCAACAAGATGGACATGAAATCATACGAGAACTAAATAACGAAACTAGCAAGAAAGACTTACAGTCACATAGCAATGGGTCTTGATGTGGTCCATCCAGAAACTGCAGACAGTTCCATATTTTGCAAGCAGCTCTTGCACTGCTTTTAGAGTAAAAGGACGCAAAAACCTGTCAATTCTCAGTGAAGTCGTCGCTGGTTTCTGTGATGGTGGTACTGTGATGCAGACACAAAATATAGTAAAAAAATCATAGATATTGAATAAACACAGTGGACATAAACCCTCTTAAGCTCACCAATGCGTTCCTTCTGGGAATTTTCAACAGGCATTGGAACAGACTTAGTGAGTGTGCGTCTAGGAGTTGGACGAAATGCATCCTTAAATGGACTCGATGTAATAAGAGTATATGTTTGCTGTTCAGGAACTTTAACAGTTTCTGCATTCCAACGGCGTTGCCGCTTAGGAGCCTCGTTGCTTCCAACAACTTCTCGGTCTGGGGCCAAAGGATCGTTAGAAGAATGCTTCACTACTGAAATACAGATGATAACCACCAGTGCACCAAAAGAATGAAAAAGAAATACAGGATCATCTAATCCAAATTGGAATCACAACATTGTCAATGGATTTGTTTCTGAAAAGGTAAATGAAGAAGCACAAGCAGACAACACGAACTTACACACTATGATACATCACAAGCAGATCTGTTGAATATAACAAAAAATGTCAAAGCATGAATTATCTATAGGTAATACCACAGTGGTGTCTATTTATCTCTTCAAAATTGCAAGTGAATAAATTTGAATCTTTTGTACAACATATAATCATTATTTCTTGATAGGCTTAATATCTAATAGGTATACAATAGATTAGTCTCAGTTTGTTTCTGTTATTATCTTTTGAATAACATATTACCTCTCATAACTAAAGTATTAAAGTAATTTCATTAAACTAATTGATGATCTTTTAAATGAAATTAATCAAACAACCTTTAGAATTAAGGTTTTGTATAAGCACAAATAAAACTGAAGATATGAGATGTAATTTTAATAATACTAAAAGAAGTGCGAATGTAGTTAAAATGAATGGACAAGAAATTCTAAGTATCTTGACAGTTGACTGAATTATTCAACATGACAGAGATGATGATGAAGATATTGATTATAGAGTAATACCTAAAAAGTTAAAGTGGAGATGGGTGTAACTTGTTGTGTCTGATCACTGGATGCCATTAAGATTAAACGATATCTTATGATACAATTGTTAGGTTACTCATCCTTTTACGGATGTGTGTTGAACAATTAAAAAGTGACGCATTTAGAAAGTTTGTGCCATTGAGAGAAAGCATGCTGAGGTGGCCATGAGAAGAAACTGAAAATTTTAAAAATAGATTTCTTTTGTTCATTCATAAACAATTAGATATGGTTCCAATGGCGAATAAAATGCGGGAGAATTGTCTAACATAACATAGACATGTTTTACGAAGTCCTATATGAACGATTAGCATTAGTGATGCAAAGAGAGATAGAGGTAGACCTGAAAAGCCTTTACTAAAAAATATAAAATAAGAATTTAAATGTGTTCAATCTATCTAAAGATATTGTTAGTCGACCCAAAATAGTTTTGACATTGCATGTTGTTGTCGTCGTTTGTTATTTATTGTTTTTTCTAATAATTTAGCAACAATAATTGACATGCACAGTACTTGTAGACCAATTTTGGAAGAAAGGCTCATTAGATTCACATATTGGCTTGATACTAAAGAGATGTTTCAATGGCTATTTTATAGGCATCTTGTATGACATTTCAGTAAATACCATATTGATGCTTTGATATCATTCAACAACAAAAATGAAGATAACATGCTTATGATTATACCAAGGATAGAATTTTAATCCACTGGGAGTACCTTCTAGTTTCCTCTTCTCAGTGGGAACTGCTGGCTTCCTTTGGTCTTCAACAACAGTATCTTCCTTTTCTGGCATGGAGCCACCCAGACCACCATCAATACTGGTTTCCCCTCCTACAGCAGGCTCCAAATTCACCTCAGTTTTTCCTTCCAGTCCCTCGGACTTAGTGTTGGAGTCAACATGCTTGATATCAGAAACATCCTCTTCCATTAATTCATCACTTGAACACCTATCTAAGTTTAATTTTTCTGGAGACCCTTCCTCTATGTTTACTTCTTTCTTGCTGAGGTCAAAGTTTATACTACTTTTGACATCCGTCTCCTCCAAAGTGACTGGGCCATTAACTGGCCCTTTATCGTCATCCAATGGCTGCAGATCCCCACCTATGACACTGCTGGATGATGGTTGAACCATCTCCGGCTTAACAACTTCTTGTTCTAAATGAAAGTCATCAGCATTTAAATTATCCTTTAGACTATTTTTTTCAATAATTGACATAGAATCAATAGGAATCGACTCACACTTAACTTGGAAACCTAAATCTGGGCTGACCACAGGTACCTGATTGTCTGGTTCTGAAAGGTTGAGCTTGATATCCTCATGGGAGCCGGTTGAATCCTCATGCTTTTCTTCGTCTTGCTTTTCTTCTTCTTGCATTTCTTCTTCTTGCATCTCTTCTTCTTGCATCTCTTCATACTGCTTTTCTTCTTCTTGCTTTTCTTCATCATGCTTTTCTTCATCATGTTTTTCTTCCTCATGCATCTCTTTGGGGCTTGCATCTTGGATACTTGATTCGGACAGAGTAATCACCGTCTGAGTTTCAGTTCTGCTGTCCTCCAGTGAAACCACATTAGTCTTTGTTTCTGAAACTTTTGCATCCAATCCTGGAGTAGCTGCTATGGCATATTGAGGACTGATATCTTGATTGATATCTATGTCAATTGCAGGGGCATCAGAGCCAGTTTTTCCAGTTGGATCCACAACAACGTCGGTATGATTATCTACCAACTTTTCTGATTGCACTTGATCGCCATCATCATGAACTGAATCAGGACTACAGGCATCGACCAATTCTTGCTCTTTAGCCATCTCATTGCGTATTGCCTCATCGAGCTTCCTTATCAACTCCTCCTTCAGGCCCCTTACAGGGATCTTTCTTTTCCTCAGCTCCTCTTTTAACTCTGTGACCTTCCATTGATCAATGGGTTTGTTGTTAAGCACAGGATATTGCGACGACATGCTCTCTAGCGGATGCACCCCAACTTAAGCTAATCTTCAAAAGCCTATTAAAACCACCAAATATTTCAAAAATTGTAAGTGCACCAATCAAGTCACCCAAAATTTAGTGCCACTGCCAAAGAACAACCGCTAAGTATGCTGCAAATTACAATCTTCAGAAAAATATCATGTCAACCACTAACTAAAATACTTCCAGCTAACAATATATCACCACATAATGTTACAGCTTATCATCAAATCAAATAGGAAAAGTAAACCCTTTGCAAATCATGGAAACGTCAACGAGAACGAAGAGCAAAATCCAAGATGCAACACCGACGAATAACAAAAGGCCCACCGACGCATTCACCACGAACCCTAACTACCCAACACAGGAGTACTACAAGGAACCAAAACCCTAATGCAAGACCCAAGAGTCAATCTCTAGACGAGAGCCCTCTGCAGGGGAGAATAACTTACCGGACGATCAGCTTCCAAGCTGAAACCGCGCGGGGCAATCGAGAGCTCAGAAGGGAACCGAATGGGAAACCCTAATTCCAGAACAGAAAACAGGCATTAGATCGGGAGAGGAAAAAAAAGAATCAAAACCCAGCACGAAAGATCTCGGAGGAAGAAGAACTCAGCCGTCGACGGAACCCGTCCATCCTTCCTGAAAAGGACACCAAAAAAACCGAAATAAAAGAAGAAGAAAAAAAAGAGTAAGATCCGCGGAGAACGTGGAGGAGGAGGAGGAGGAGGAGGAGGAGAGGAAGCGAGATGGAGGAGGAGATGTTTCTGAAGGGAGCGATGGGGGCGGGGTCGATGGAGCGTGCTTTTTCTAGGGTTAGAGCTCCGAGAAAGGAGAGAGCACGTGAGATGTGGCGTGTGGTTTCGGATGCGAGGACAGTTGCGGGCGTTGAGATGTATCGTGTGGTCTCTTTCTTTGTGGGTGTCTTCTAAATAATAAAAATTTTGAGTTTGAAGTGGCACGTGCAACTCATACGCATTTTATTTTATTTTATTTTTCGGTTCCTGTTCCAATTTATAGAAATTGAAATGAAACTGTGTGGTCTTTGGTCCCGGTTCAATTGACCATCGAACCGTTGACTCGGCTCGATCCAATTCTAGTTTTCAAGAGAACCAAATCATATGGTCTCGGTTTCGATTTCGTCGGACTATTGACCCAATTAATTTTGATTGTTAATTGATTCAATTTTGATTCAAATCAGATCGAGATTTAAGCTATGTCACAGAAATTAGATTTGGTAACTGATAGGGACGAATTTGGTGCTGGCCTAGTGAACGCGTCCCGTATTCAAATATGCTGAGCAAGCCTTTGCTGGTCCAGGCCCGTGTGCGCTAGGCCGCCCGCTTCACAATCTCTTCGGCGCAGAGCGGAGCTGGTCCGGATGAGCGGTGATTCAGGGATCGGCTCGGGAGTTCTGATGCTGGAGTGGCGAAGCCCGGGTGAAGAGGGGATCGTCCTGTTGGGGTCGGCCGCTGGTTCCTGCAAGGAGGTCGGGTCGGATAGGTTCCCGACGTGACCCCTCCGACGATCAAGTTAGTTTTGTAGTCTGTTTTGTGATCCCCTGCCCCGTGGAGGTGTAGGAGCTTTTATAGTGGGTGTTATAGGTTGTTCGTACCTGATGACCTTACCGCATTCATGACTCACCATGCTGCCGCACCCCTTACCATGTCGTCGTGCCTCTCGCCATGCCTAGCGTACGGGTGGTGAGGCGTGCGCTTGCAGGTGGGGAGAGGTCGACCTTACCTTTGCCAGGTCGGCTGTACGACTCCTGGCGTTCTTCGTACAATCGGTCGATCAGTCACGTCGAGTTGGCCACGTCAGCAGCCCAGGTGTCCGAGGGCGTGATGACCTGGCAGCCAGGTCGGCATCTGTCATATCATTCTTCCCCCCCAGGTAGACCTTCTCGAGGCGCCTGATGGGGGTGTCGAAGATGAGGTCTTGCGCTTGGTCGCTGTTTGAGATTGCCTTAAACTAGTCCTGAGTGCGGACCTCTGGAGATTTCGAATGATGCGGTGGTGAATCCGACCGAGCATGAGCTCGGGAATATGGCGCAAGAAGCTAGATCCGACCGAGCGTGAACTCGGGAATATGGTGCGGGAAGCTAGATCCGATCGAGCGTGAACTCGGGAATATAGTGCAGCACGAGTAGATCCGACCGAGCATGGGCTCGAGAGTATGGTGCAGGAAGCTAGATCCGACTGAGCGTGAACTCGGGAATATGGTGCGGGAAGCTAGATCCGACCGAGCGTGAACTCGGGAATATAGTGCGGGAAGCTAGATCCGACCGAGCGTGAACTCGGGAATATGGTGCGGGAAGTTAGATCCGACCGAGCGTGAACTCGGGAATATAGTGCGGGAAGCTAGATCCGACCGAGCGTGAACTCGGGAATATAGTGCAGCACGAGTAGATCCGACCGAGCGTGGGCTCGGGAATGTAGCGTAGCCGGAGTAGATCCGACCGAGCATGAGCTCGGGAGTGAATCCAGATTTTTGGCTGAGAGAGTGAACTCGGGCGCAAGTCCGGAGATCTGGCCGAGAGGGCAAACTCGGGCACAAATCCGGAGATCTGGCCGAGAGGGCGAACTCGGGCACAAATCCGGAGATCTGGCCGAGAGGGCGAACTCGTGCGCAAATCCGGAGATTTGGCCGAGAGGATGAATTCGGGCGCAAATCCGGAGATTTGGCCGAGAAGGTGGCCTCGGGCGCGAATCCGGAGATTTGGCCGAGAGGGTGAACTCGGGCGCAAATCCGGAGATTTGGCCGAGAAGGTAAACTTGGGCGCGAATCCGGAGATTTGGCCGAGAAGGTGAACTCGAGCGCGAATCCGGAGATTTGGCCGAGAAGGTGAACTCGGGCGCAAATCCGGAGATTTGGCCGAGAGGGTGAACTCGGGTGCAAATCCGGAGATTTGGCCGAGAAGGCGAACTCGGGCGCAAGTCCGGAGATTTGCGCCCCCACGATAATGTTTTTTATGTAGGCATAAAAAAAAGGTATATATATATATATATATATATCCTAGGGTTTCGGTCTTCTGCCTAGGGTTTCGGTCATAATCATGGCGCATTCAATGCGCTGAGTGTTTCTTCGGCGCGGCGGCCTTTTCTCTCACCTCGGGAAGCCGAAACGACTCACCTGGGTGCTATAAATTGGTTGGGGGGTTGCGCAGAGACCTTACTTGCTCCTTTCGCTTCCTTCTTGCCTCTGCCTCGGACCACCTTAGTACCCTTCGCCTTTTCAGCTCGGCAGCCCCCCTTTTAACAGGTCGCGATGACCTCGTCGAACTCCTCGACTAGTGTCAAGGTCGTTTCTCCCTCGGAGTCGGGGGAGTCGAGTCATAGCGGTCCCGGGGTTAGTTCCTTGGGAGCGTCTTCCGGGCCCCCGTCGCCTGTCGACGCACGGGTTCAGAGGGACTTGGAGGTCATGATGTGACATCATGACCTCGACTCGGCGGTGACCGAGGGGTCACTTGCCGCGATCAGGGAACGGTACAGCATCCCGACTGAATACGGGTTGTATGTTCCAGAGCCGGGGCAACGTCCTTATAGCTTGGACGACCCTGGCATGTGCATCTCGGTGGATGCCCTGGAAGTCGGCCTTCGGTTTCCTTTGCACCCTTTGATCGAGGAGTGCCTGAAGCGGTGGAGAATTTCTCCGAGCCAGGTAGCGCCCAACTCGTGGCGTTACCTAGTGGTTTTTTTAGGTGAGTGCCGAGGAGCGGGGATTATCCCGACTCGGGACTTGTTCATGGCGTGCTTTCGCCTGTGTAAGAGTCAGGGCGGTTACTACCTCACCGCCCGAGTCGGTTTTAGGGTGAGCGGGGCTCCTTCCAGTAATAAGGGTTGGAGGTCCCGCTACCTTTATGTCAGTGGTCTAGGTTGGGGGTTTGGGTTCAGTTGGTCGGCTCATCCGATTGGCAACGCCCCCCCTTATCTGTCCGAGGAGGAGGCCGTCCTGGTCGGTCGACTGAAGGGGATCCTCTCCTCTTCTTGTGCGATCAAGGAAATGACCGAGCTCTGGCTCGTTGAGGCGGGTTTGAGTCCGGCCTCCAAGGGTACTAGCATTTTATTTTGCTCAAACCTTACTAATCTTTTACTGACCTGTGAGTTGTGATGCAGACCGGATGGATCTCGGGGATCTTCGTTGGATGCCGAGAGTAGCTGGGGGACGAGCCCCGCCGAGCCGCCCCTCCTCCCGTGAGGCCAGTGCATCCCCAGCTCGAGAGGCTCCGAGGGCGTCGGCGAAGAGACCAGCTCCCCCTCCGACTGAACGGGCTGACGCGATGGGGAAATCCGTCAAGAAGGTGAAGGTGCTATCGAGGAAGCACAAGTCCCCAGTCGGCGAAGGTGGTTCCCGACCCCGCTCCAAGGGTAAGGAGCCAGCCGCGTCGCCCGCGAGGCCGGAAGCGCCCGCCGAGTCTGAGGAGGGGGCCGCTTCTCCGGTTCATGAGCGTCCGAGGTCCATGAAGGACCTCTTCAGGACAAAAGTTTACAAAGGAGACCAGGGTTACTATACCCTGATGATGTCTGACCTGGGGCACCAAGACCCCGAGAAGGAGCTGCAGGCTCGGTGGGCGGGACTAAAGAACTCGACGAAGGTATGGCATACTTCGTCGGCCGCCGAGGAGTATGAAAGGGGGATCCTCCACCCCCAATTGGCGCGGGAGCTGTACACGCTCCCATCGGAGGTTTTGATGGCCCGAGCCACCAAAGAGCTCGTCTTGGTAAGTCTGCCGACCTGCGAGTTCATTTCCCTTTTTCCCTCTTTTTTTTTTTTTTTCTAACGGAGTCCTTTCGTGCAGAGCCAACACCTTCAGATGGCGTTGATCGACCGGGTCCATGATGCTGGTCGGTTGATCACCTTCATGGACCATCGAGTCAAGCAGCAGCAAGAGGAGCTTGACGTCCTGAAGTCGAAAGGCGGGCCCGAGGCAGTTGCCGAGGCCGAGGAGCGGGCGTCGAGGCTGAAGGAGGAGCTCGAGAAAGTTAAGTCTGAAAGAGCAGAGGAGCTCTTCAGGCATGAGGCCCTCGGAGAGGGAGCTGAGGGGCCATCTGGGCGATGCCCAGCATCTACTGAAAGAGGCCCGAGGCAGGGCTAGGAGGATGGACGACGAGCTGCTTCAATCCGTGAAGGACTTGGAGCATGCCCGACCTGAGCTGCCCATAACTGCCGTCGCGGAATACAAGGAGTCCCTCGGCTTCAAAGAGGGTTTAAAGCGGATGGGGCGGGTCACCTACGAGTACGGGTATCGGGTGGCGCGGGCTCGCTTTCGTGCCCGCCACCCGATGCCGACGTCGAAGAGGATCCGTTCACCATTTACCCCGAGGATGACTCAGTACCAATGGAGCGTCGGCAGGATTTTGACGACTCGGTGCCTCCCGAGTCTTAATTTTGTTCTCCACTTAGTTTTTATTCCTTTTGGAACTTGTAACTCGGGTCAGGTAGCCCTTAGATCGGCCCTGACCTGTTTTGTTCTTTTCCTTTCCTTTTTGAAGCTTGTAACTCGGGTCAGGTAGCCCTCAGATCGGCCCTGACCCGTTTTGTATTTTCCACAAGTCAATACAAGCCCTGGCGTTTTGGTGCCATTGTTGCATTTTGATTCGGTACGAGTCGTAATACATGGTCACACGTAAAACTTTCGCAAGTTCGTGATGTGCCAGGTTCTCGGTAATACCCGACCTTCCATGGTTGCCAGAGTATAAGTCCCTTCTCGGATAGTATCTATGACCCGGTAAGGACCCTCCCAATTCGGGGCCAGCTTGCCACGGGACCGAGTCGGATCGCTGACCTCAGTTTTCCGGAGGACCAGGTCGCCCGTCCCGACGTGCTGTGGGCATACGCGTCGGTTGTAGATTCTTGCGACAGCCCTCCTGTAGGCCAGCGCTCTGAGATGAGCATCAGCCCGTCTTTCCTCTAATAGGTCAAGGTTCCTGCGGAGGTTCTGATCGGACCCCTCCTGACTTTGGGTCTGGATTCGGAGAGTCGGGAAAACCACCTCGGGGGGCAGTACGGCTTCCGTGCCGAACGCCAAGCTGTAAGGCGACTCACCCGTCGGGGTTTTAGGGGTTGTTCTCAACGCCCATAGGACACTCGGGAGCTCCTCTACCCAAGAAGTTGTGGCGTTGGAGACCCTCTTTTTCAATCCTTCAAGGATGGCCCGGTTTGTTACCTCGGCCAGACCGTTAGCTTGGGGATGGGCAACCGAGCTAAACTTCAGTTGGATGCGATAGCTCTGGCAGAACGCTTTGAACTTTGCGTTGTTGAACTGCGTGCCGTTGTCGGTGATGATCGCCCTTGGGAGGCCGAACCTAGTTATGATGCTCTTCCATACGAACCCTTCGACTTGCTTTTCGGTGATGGAAGCCAGCGGCTCGGCTTCGAGCCATTTGGTGAAATAGTCGACGCCGACTATCAAGAACCTTCTCTGTCTCGAAGCTGGGAGGAAGGGGCCGAGGAGGTCCATTCCCCATTGGGCGAAGGGTCATGCGCAGTCGGTAGTCGAAAGTGGTACCATCGGTCTATGTTGGAGTCGAGCGTTCTTTTGGCATGGCTCGCAGCCTCGAACATAAGCTTGGGCATCCTTTCGTAGTGTGGGCCAATAATAACCTTGCCTGAGGACCATGTGTGCCAGGGTGCGCGCGCCGACATGGTCTCCGCATATTCCCTCGTGGATCTCGGCTAACGTGGTCTGTGCCTCGGTCGGATTCAAACAGCGAAGCAGGGGTCGGCTGAAGCCTCGTCGGTAGAGGCGGCCATCGATGATGCAGTACCATGACTCCGCCCTTCTGACTCTTCGGGTGGCCGCCTTATCCTCAGGGAGGACTCCCGCTTGTTTGAAGCGGAGGATCTCGTTGGTCCAGCCTCCGTCTTCTTGACCGACGGTCATGAGGGTCGGGCCTATGGATGGCCCGACGGTCCTTACTATTGCTCCGGTTGGTGTGTCGGTCGCGCGGGAGGAAGCCAATTTGGCCAAGGCATCTGCCTGCGTGTTCTCGTTACGGGGCACCTTGGTGATGATACACCTCTGAAACCGCGCCGCCGCCAACCGCACCTCGGCAAGGTATTTGATCATTGCTGCCTCCCGGGTCTCGAACGTGCCACTGACTTGGCCGGTGACGAGTTGGGAGTCGGTGAACACCTCTATGTCTTCTGCCCCCAGATCGGCTGTGACCTTGAGGCCGAACAGGAGCGCTTAATATTCGGCTTCATTGTTTGTAGCTCTGAACCCCAGTCGCAAGGCATGTTCGTAGACGTGACCGGAGGGGTCCTTGAGCACCAAGCCGACTCCTCCTCTTTTCAAGTTGGCTGACCCATCAATATGTAAGGTCCATCCGGGGGTCGGATTTTGAAGAACTGGTGGCGGCATGAGCTCCGATAGGAAATCCGCGAGCACTTGGCCTTTGATTGCCTTTCTCGGCTCATATTCGATATCGAATTCCCCCAGCTCTACCGATCACTTCAGCATCCGACCTGCAACATCAAACTTGGAGAGGATCTGGCGCAGAGGTTTGTCGGTTATTACTTTAATGGGGTGTGTCTGGAAATATGGCCTCAGTTTTCTGGAGGTCAGAATAAGCGCCAAGGCTATCCTTTCTATGGGGGCGTATCGAAGCTCAGGCCCTGCCAAGACGTGGCTGGTGTAGTAGATCGGCCTTTCCCCGGCTTTGTCAAGCGTTACCAGGACCGAGCTAACTGCTAGATCGGTCGCAGCGAGGTATAGGCCGAGAGGCTCGCCATCTTTCACCGAGGCCAGCTGCGGCAGGTTCTCAAGGTGACTTTTGAGTTGGTGGAAGGCCTCCTCGCATTCGGGGGTCCATTTGAAGTCTTTTGCCGACTTTAATGCGTGAAAAATGGCTGAACTCTTGTCACCGGCCCGGGAAATGAAGCGGCTCAGGGCCGCTATCCTTCCCGCAAGTCTTTGTACCTCCTTTGCGGTCTTAGGGGACTGCATCTCCTGTATGGCTCTTATTTTGTCGGGGTTGACATCGATTCCTCGTTGATGCACTATGAAGCCGAGAAACTTCCCGACCGTGATGCCGAAAGTGCACTTCGCTGGGTTGAGGCGCATCCTGTATTTCTTCAACGTGCGAAATGTTTCCTCCAGGTCGGCGAGATGGGTCTTGGCATGCCGGCTTTTGACTATCATGTCGTCGACATATATTTCCATGTTCCTTCCGACCTGGTCTTTGAACATTCGATTGACGAGGCGCTGATAGGTCGCACCGGCATTCTTCAATCCGAACGACATCACCTTGTAGCAGTATGTCCCGTTGTGCGTGATAAATGCCGTGTTTCTTTTGTCTCTCGGGGCCATTTGGATCTGGTTGTATCCCGAGAAGGCATCCATAAAAGAGAGCAGCTGATGCCCGGACATGGCGTCCACAAGTTGGTCGATGCGGGGAAGCGGGGTAACAGTCCTTTGGGCAAGCCCGATTGAGATCAGTATAATCAACACACATCCGCCAATTTCCATTTGCCTTTTTAACGAGTACAACATTGGACAACCAGGTCGGGTACTTTACTTCTTCGACGAGCTGTGCGTCCAACAGGCGTGTGACCTCGTCTTCTATGGCTTTCTGGCGATCCGGAGCAAATTTCCGCGGGCGCTGCTTCACCGGCTGAGCATCGGGGGAAATGTTTAAGTAGTGTTGGACAATCTTCGGGTCGACCCCTGGCATGTCGTTCGGAGTCCATGCGAAAGTGTCGTCGTTCCTCCTCAGGAAGTCTATCAGCTGAACTTGTTGACTCTTCGTAAGCTCCGACCCGACCTTTACCAGCTTGCTCATGCAGCTCGGGTCCAACGGTAGCTCGAGAACTTTCTCTGCGGAGTGGGCGTCCGGGGCAACTTCCACTGGATCGGGATGCGTGGCATTGATCGGTTCGGCTCTTGGCTTCTTGCATAGCGCTGTCGCCGTCAGGTAGCATTGTCTGGACTCCTTCGGGTCACTCCTGACCTCGCCGACCCCGACTCGAGTTGGAAACTTCAAGATCCGGTGGTACGTTGAGACGACCGCCCTAAGCCGGTTCAGGGTCGGGCGCCCGATGATGGCGTTGTATGCGGATGGGAGCCTGACCACCATGAATGATACCATCAGTGTCTTTGACCTCGGCTCTCCCCCGAACGTGACAGGGATCGTAGTCGTCCCCATGGGAGAAATGGAATCCCCAGTGAACCCTGTCAAGGTAGATGTTAGGGGGGCGAGGTCTAGGTCGGTCAGTCTCAACCGTTGGAATGCATCGAAATATAAAATTTCGGCCGAACTTCTCGTGTCGATCATAACCTGCTTGACGTAGGCGTTTGCCATGCGGATTGAGATTACTAGCGCGTCATCGTGAGATGCATGCTCTTCGTCTTGCGACCTGAATGTGACATCGAGCTCTTCGTGATGTAGCGGCCTCTTCCCGACCTCAGATCGCGCATATGCTTTGCGTGCCGACGAGCTGTTGCCGCCTGAGGCTGGGTCGCCGAAGATGACGTCGATCTGTTTTTCGACCGGGCCCTGCGGTCGGGGGGACAGGTCTTGGGGAGGTCGACCGTCCGCGAGAGGGGGCTGCTCGCGGACGTATCGCCGCAGATGACCGCGCAGAATGAGGTCCTCAATCTGGTACCGGAGGTCACGACATTCCTCGGTGTCGTGACCATACTCCCGATGGAACCGGCAGTACCTCCTCTTGTCACGCCGCTCAGGATACGACTTCATCGGGCTTGGTGCTTTCAAGAGTCCCTTCTCCCATATTTGGAAGAAGATCTCCGTTCGGGTTAAGTTGAGGGGAATTGGAGGAGGTCTGACTGGCAGCAGGCCCGACCTGTCCTCCCTTTTCTTGGGAGGCGGGGCTGGATGTCCCCGAGACTGTTCGCCCCGGGGGCGTTTTGCCTCGTCCCGCTTGCCGGCTATTAGGGTCTCGACAGCCACATACTGATGTGCCCGTTGCAACATCTCGGGCAGAGTCGTTGGTGGCCGCTCGATTAGCGACCAAAAGAACCTTGACAGCTTCAGCCCCGTCAGAAATACCTGGATGGCCAGGGACGGATGGAGGTCCGGAATGTCCTGTACTTGTGAGGTGAACCTTCTTACGAACTGGGAGAGGGGCTCGTCGCTTCCTTGGGCCATCCCGAGGAGCGAGGCTGTGGTGGGCCTCGGGCACGAGCTTGCCAGGAAACTCGACTCGAATTCCCTTGCCAATACATCAAATGACGGTATGGAAGCGGGTTTTAGCCGAGCACACCAGTTTCTGGCCGATCCTCTAAGGGTGGTCGGGAAGGCTCGACACATCAGTGCCTCCGACGTGTCGTAAAGGGCCATCTGGGCACGGAATGTAGCGACATGCTCTACCGGGTCTCCGCTGCCGTCGTAGGGCTCGAGGGCTGGTAGCCTGAAGGCTGCTGGCAGGGGCTTTGAGTGTATCTCAGGGGTGAATGGGGAGCCTCCTTTAGAGCTTTCCCCGACCTCGTCTTTCGACCTGAAGACTTCTTTCTGAACCTCGTCAAGTCGCTGATGGACTCGGCGGACCTGCTTCCTCAGAGAGTCGGTGGAGTCGGTTGACAGAATATCCGGATCAGGTTCAGTCGGTGCTGGGTTGTGAGATCGGCTTTGGGATCGGGTTGGTGTCGATGTCGGCGAAACCGGGACCTGAGGTGGTGGGGCCTCGGTCACCCGGGGTGGTGGCACCTCGGTGACTGGCGGGATTCCCCGACCTGGGCCCGTTGGTGACTCCGCTCGCGGAGGCGCTGATTGATGCGCCGCCGTATGCATCAGTTGTGGCAGGTACGAGATTATAGTCTGCACCATGCCTGCGAGTGCTTGGACTTGGCTGGTGAGGCCGAGGAAGGCCTCGGCAGTGACCATGGGGGGCGCAGGATTCGACGCGGGCGATGGGAACCCGGGGTCGGTCATCATTCTCCAAAAACGGTTGGGAGTCGGCATGGCAGCCGGGGCTTCCTCGGCCGATCGAGGGCGATCGGGCTCCGTCCGGTGCTCTGTGCCCGAGTCAGCGAGTGGGCATTCTGGCGACATGGGCCCTCCTTCTAGCGCCAAAAAATGATAGGGACGAATTTGGTGCTGGCCTAGTGAACGCGTCCCGTATTCAAATATGTTGAGCAAGCCTTTGCTGGTCCAGGCCTGTGTGCGCTAGGCCGCCCGCTTCACAATCTCTTCGGCGCAGAGCGGAGCTAGTCCGGATGAGCGGTGATTCAGGGATCGGCTCGGGAGTTCTGATGCTGGAGTGGCGAAGCCCGGGTGAAGAGGGGATCGTCCTGTTGGGGTCGGCCGTTGGTTCCTGCAAGGAGGTCGGGTCGGGTAGGTTCCCGACGTGACCCCTCTGACGATCAAGTTAGTTTTATAGTCTGTTTTGCGATCCCCCTGCCCCGTGGAGGTGCAGGAGCTTTTATAGTGGGTGCTATAGGTTGTTCGTACCTGATGACCTTACCGCATTCATGACTCACCATGCTGTCGCACCCCTTACCATGCCGTCGTGCCTCTCGCCATGCCTGGCGTACGGGTGGTGAGGCGTGCGCTTGCAGGTGGGGAGAGGCCGACCTTACCTTTGCCAGGTCGGCTGTACGACTCCTGGCGTTCTTCGTACAATCGGTCGATCAGTCACGTCGAGTTGGCCACGTCAGCAGCCCAGGTGTCCGAGGACATGATGACCTGGCAGCCAGGTCGGCATCTGTCATATCAGTAACACATACCATATCATGAATATTAGATCCTACGATGGCATGGATTCTTAAGTCAATCGTGGTTAGGTTTTGAATATGGCATGAAAGATTCAATACTACGATGGCTTCGATAGGTTTCATAGGCCCTTTGGGCCCCACTCGACTACTAGAGGCACTAACTTGGTGTAGGTTAGGTGGGACCTGCAATATGGAGAATCATTAAATATGATTTATTAATTTTTATATCATGATTCAAAATAGTTAAACTATTATTAATATATATCTAACTTGATACATGCAGACATGAAAATAATTCAATATGGTTTATTTAGTTTTATTAATCATGATTCGAAATAATTAAATTAATGTCGATTATTATTCTAATTTAATGCGTCAAGACATGAACGCCATGAAAAATCATTAAATAGGTTTTATTATTTTTTATGTCATGCTACAAAATTCAAAACAATTAATTCAACATTAACAAATTTGAAATTTAACACATGCATCACTTTTCCTTTTACATTGAAATTTTCAGTTTAATTAATATCAAAAATTTTTATGGAATATTATATAATTATATTATCAACCAAGTATTTTTTTTATAAAAATAATATTTATATATATATATATAGACAATGACATCCACTAATCCACTCTCATATCGATCGAAGTCATCTTGATGAAGATTAACATTAATATGAAAGAATATTCCCTGAGTTTATATGATGGATGAAGGAAGAAGATCTTTTAAGGATACATGGAGTTTAATTTTTATTTTATTTAAAAATTAGATTATTCCCTATTAGCATGGCCAAAAGTAAGAAATATAACATATATTCTATATAAAGGCATATAGGAAGTAAATAGAGATACTAAAGCGGGATGCCGATTATTATATTTTAATTTAGTAAACAAAAATTTAAGATGATTACTAATTATCTTAAATCTAGTTTAAATATCATTAATAGGTTTAAATTCAAAATTCTCGATAGTCAAACAAAGTTTCAAGTGAAGTTAGTGAGTAATATCTGTTTCCAACCCTACATGCTACACTAAGTTTACCAAAAAGTTAAGCATACAAGGAGAGACCACTTGAATCAATTCACTGGATTTGTGGAATGGATTGTAGACTGGTTATCTAAATACGAGCTTGTTTTGAGTAGTATTTTTATTTTAACTAAAATGTAAAAGCTTATATTACAGTAGAAACAAAAAAAAAAAAAAAAGACAATAATTTAAACCATGCTCTTCCAAGCACAAAAAGAGCATAAAATTACCCATAAAATTTTGCTAATCATAAAGTATGACATGTTGATAAAGCTATACAGGTTCATTCATTCTACATGTATAATCACATATTATGCACATCTACATACATAAATTTGCTCTCCAATAATATCAATCATTTACAGATGATTCCATGGTCCTCAGTATCACAATGGACCAAACTAGGCAGAGTGGGCACCTCTACATTATGGCCCTTGGCATCAAGGAACAGTTAATGGTAGATAAGCAGGTCCCACTGAAACAGTAGAACATCCATGCAAGCAACACTGGAAAGCCGCGGAAAAGGTTTTGCTGCACTATACAACTCAAAAGATAACAGAATCTTATGTGAGAAGAACTGATACATAAACCCTCCATGAAAGATCATCATATTTGGCAGTGTGTGAGAACAAAAGTAGGTGACTCTTGTGTCACTTGCGGTGGAGAACAGTATAAATGTCTTTGATATCACAAGTTCATCACAGAAAACAAAGTTTAGTTTTCCTATATTCTTTGAATTTTCACTTAAATACCAAAAAAACAACAGGAATTCCCTGCAAGAAAGAGATGAGCCTGATTACATATATTTGAACCCATCGTATCAAAATATCAAAAGGGATGGATGTTGGCACAAGTTGCTTCAAAGTGAAAAAAAAAAATCTTTGATCCTTTGAGGTAGCCAGAGCATCAAAGAGAGTGAATCTTTGATCTTTTGAGGCTACCAGAGGGTCCTCACTGCCACTTAAAAACTGATATCCACCTAAGTTTGGCACTTGTAAAGCAGACTCTTGCTCAGCTTAAGCAGCAATAGCCCTTCGGTCACTGCCAGGTGTTTCTGAAGCTTTAGTTGATGAGGCAGAATCAGTCTTCTTGGACCTCAGGAGCTTATTTTTATTCCTGTCTTGGCTCATCTTATGCTCTCTGCACTCAAGGCTACAAAATGCAATTTCGCCCCTATAAATGCAAAGAGAGATCAAAAGCTATATTATGCCAATCATTAAGTATCCACAGGGACTGTTACTGAAGATGTACTGTTGCTAAACAAGAGGAAAGCTAAGATCGGCCAATTTTTCTAGAGTCAATAGGTTTAATTTTCGTCGGAAAGAACACGAGGACTTGCACTCACTTATACATGCTCATACGCAGGGGATGGGTTGTTACAAAACACATTTACATTTTGCGTTGGATAAAAAAAACAAGAGAAATTCTCTCTACTGTAGGAAAACTTCATGAAACAAAAATCTTGCATCTCAGAAACCAGCTAAAGTGGCATTCCTGCGGTTAAAGAATCTAAATGCATTCTTTTCAAGAAAATTTAGTCTGCATGAAAGTTAAACGCATGCATGTTACATAATAAAATTCTGAAAAGAAGCTCCACAAATAATACCACCAATCAATCCATAAAAGCAAGCGCATTACAACGAAGAGTTCTATTCAATAATCATAATCAGCTCTTTCAGATGGTTAATATGCTCATGTACCGATGACATTATCTTCATATCCTTCCTCATATCCTAATAAGATATTTCAAATTTTATCATGCTTTCTGATTCTTCAAAAAAAGTCTCGTAACAAATAACAAAGTATATTGTGCCAACTTTTGCTTCTTCTTTGAATGTAATGTAATAACAAAGTATATCCCGGTACTGTAAACAATTAACAGTTTATTTATATGGAGGAAAGCATAAATTCTTTTATACTTTAAGGACAATGTAAAACTTCTGCAGGGTTTAATGTCATTTCTGGGACATTAGCATGTGAATGTAATACATGCATGATCTTGACCTTAATTTCGTCACAACTCACAAGAAGCAGGCAGCACCTGATGCTAGAAAACATCAAGAAGAATCCTATAAATGTTATGTCCATACTAATGCGATGGATTTTAATAAAATATTTTGTAAAGATTACATATGATGAGTCATAATTCGTCCTCAAATAGTATTTTTGTAGAGTAATACTTTTATTCGTGAACAATTAGGTATCACTTCAATGGAAGATAAATGTAATAATCTGAGTCTAATGGGCTAATCATTTGGTCCAAACTACTAGCTAAAAATGCTTAAACTGAAGTTGCTAGTAGCACACTCATCGGACTCTTTAAAAAGTCAATCTTAATTTTGCCAACTTCCAATGTGGGTCTAATCGGGTGTTACAATAAAATAAGAGAGAATCTCTTAAGATGATATGAACAGGTGCTTAGGAGATTTATATATACGATAGTCAGAAGAGATGAAATGATTATCGTAAGTGGTCCAAGGAAAGGTAGAGGAAACCTTAAACGATGTTAATAGAAAATGTAAATAAATATTTAAATACTCTTAACTTAATTAAACATATGATTTTTTACATATCTCACTAAAGACAAAAGATCCATGTAACTAACCCTAAAATAGTTGGGACTTACGGTTTTGTTGTCGCCGTTGTTGAGTCATCATTCATTCTCGTCCGAAAAGAAACATGAACCCACGAGAAATTGCCCGCTTATAAAGAGTACCTATGGTTTTGTCTCGTTAAAGTCTCGTGGATTCTAAAATGGGCGAGGATAGAGCTAGCACTTTGCTATCATAAGGTCTTAGCACCCATCCATTATGGGATTAAAAGTGCTCATCAGTACCTTTAATAGGTGAGTCAAGACATCTTGGATCCACAACGGGCATCATCTAATGAGTCATCAGACATCCTCATCTCTCCATAATTTTATCCTTTGAAAAGTGTCTTGAGCCCCCAAAAGGCACCTGACATTATGAGGCCTTATTACTAAACTGGTGTGGGACGAAAGATCCGTCCGTAAAAACTATGCAAAAGACGCTTGACGTGATCCAATACGAAGAACTTTGAACCTTCGAAAAAAAAGTAGAATCATTTAAATTAAAATTGTTAACCTTTATTGAAAGATGAATGCTATAAACCAAATATATAACTATGGAACGATCACAAAACTACTCCCCAGCGGACGTCAATTTTGTTCACATAGGCCATAAACAAGACTAATGGTGGGTGTCACGTACAGATCAAACAGTGTTCTCCAAACAGATAGTGATCAGGCAGCCTATATCAATAGAATATAACTTAAAAAGCAACAAAAAAAGCGAATCAGATCAGATCAGAACCAAAAAAGGGTACTTTTTCTTACTGATAGATGAAGGTGTCGGATCCAGGGCCGAGGGGGCGATTGCAGCGGCCGCAGGCCATAAGGAATTGGGCTGTCGTCTCCAACGTCCGGAAGTCGTTGAAGCTCCGCCGCTGGACGATCCTCGGCGGCATCTCAAACGTTGCTGCTCTATGCCGCTCCCGGTGTTGGAACCCGTGGTTGCGACGGATGCCCTCTCGCGAATCTGCCGCGGCGGAGGCGACCGCAAGATTGGCCACGGAGAGCTCCGTCATGCTCGTCGTCCGTCGCATGGGAGGCTGCAGCCCCTTGCCGAGGAGCATCCCCACATCCCCTCTCTCCCGCTTCCCCTCCGCCATCCCCTTTCTCCCTCGCGGAGCAGAGACCGGAGAGCGAAAGGCGTTTGCGAGACTCAAGAGAGCAACGGAAGCGGAGATGGGATGTTTTGTTGCCCTTTATAGGATGGTAGTGAGGCTGGGAGAGACGATGAATCTGGACCGTCGATTGGAGGATCTCCCTCCCTCCTCGAATCCATTTTCTTTTCTTTTTTTATGAATTTTCGAAAAAAATATCTAAATTTTAATTTTTTTTTTCATTGATATCTCTTTGTATTTGTTTCATCAAAGCCCTCAATTTTTTATCCAAAAGATAAGATCCGAATATCTTTGTCCTTTATATAGAACCACTCCATAAGATTGAATCCAATTATGATATTTTTATTAAAAGTATAATATTTTTATTATAGAACCACTTCTTTTTTTTTTGTGTTCATTTCCGAAAAAATCTAAAAATTTAATTTCTTTTTTCCATTGATATCTCTTTTTATTTATTTGATCAATGCCCCCTATTTTTGTTTTTTTTTGTCCAAAAGTCAAGATCCAAAAAATCTCATTTTCCTTTCTTGAGCCAATCCATAAGGTTGAATCAATCTAATTATAATATTTTTTTATTAAAATTATAATATTTTTAATGCCTCCATGTAACTCCATCTAAAAACTAATTTATCAAGGTTTCAAATAGGTGTTCTTATTGACTTGGGAATGAAAACACATTAAAAAAAAAACTTAATTTTTTATGTCAATCGTTATATTTTTTAATAGGAATTTAATGTATATATTTTTGACATCCGAATCGATTCACCTTTTTTTTTATCAATCTAACACAAAAGGTAAAAATATGATTTATATGTCTTGTCAGGAATATTTTTACGACCCAAAAAAAATGGGGCATTGATAGGAATATCTATGAAAAGCTTTTTCTTAGACATTCACCAATTTTTTCGATTAACTTTTATCTCCCTAAACAAATTATCACAGCATCAATATTTTCAATTTCTATAAAGATTTGTCTAGAAAGATTAAATAAAATCTCATTGAAATTTTTTATATTTTATCAGTCACTTCGTTTCAAATGCATGCTTGAGATGAAGTCGACTCTTTCTCCATTGAGATGCTAGCGAATTAGGATGGTGAAGAATAGTCATATGACATCTTTACGAGACAATAGGTTGGTGAATTAAGATGCTAGAGAATTGAGTTAACTATGTTACAGGGATAATACTAGTCTCCTTTCCAAACTAAATGATGTGGTCCAAGATGAACCGACATGAAATGACAGGATCGACTGACTAATCTCTCCGACCTCGTCCTCTCACCCACACGAGCGACGTCGGACGAACAAACCCAAGATTTGACAATATCGGACATTGTGCAATCACCATCAGGTCTCATAAGAACCCGAGAGAACCACACGATAACAGAGCAGAAACAACACGCAACCGACAACACCAATAGCCGTCGGCGCTGCCTGCGACATTAAACAAGCTAGCAGAGAACGCCAGAAGTATGATAAGGTTGAGACTTGATTGGTCGACGATATACAGGTATAAAAAGGGCACCCCAAGAGCTCCCAGAGGGAGGCTCTCAGGGCTATATCTCACTCTCTCTCTACTTTAATTAAAAGAAAAAGAAGCTTCAGCGTCCGAGTAGGAGATGGCGAACTTCACCATTCGAAACAACTCTAACTTGATCGTCGGAGGGATCTCCCTAGGAACTCGTCTTATATTGCAGGGACAGTTCGACGATATCAGCATAAGAACCCGCATCAAAATGACAACCCAAGCCGAGCATCAGCACGCGCCGACTTCGAACTGCCTGTGTTGGGTCCCTCTTGTACTTGTGGCCCGAATCTCATTGTGCTGACTCCCTAGACACAGTAGAGCACCCACAACACTATGTATTAGGCAGCTTCGGCCCATCTGTCTAAGAATGAAATGTTGGCCCATAGTTGACTAGTTGGTGAACTTAGAGGAATCCAATTTTATTATTGTTTGTTTGTGTTTTTTTTGATGGATCGTCGAGAACTTAATTAACTTTCATGATCTAGGATTAGTTCATATTGGTAGTTGGAGTACTTATATATGGTTAGAGTGGTTATACCCCCATAAATATGCTTGGCATTTTGAGCCAATGCTTCAGAGATTATAAATTTAATGTTTCAATAGCTTAGTTTAGTGTCTAGTTATTCATCATTATTGTTTACAAAGGTAATCACAAGAACTACTATCAACAATTAAGATTTATCATATAACAATAAAATAAGTAACTTTGATTTATCATTATTGGGACTATCATTTATTAAATAGTTGTGTACTTATATATAGTACTATTTTAACATATCATATCTTTTTACGAAGTATGAAAATAGCATATATATGAACAATAAATTTTAACATATCATACCGAGTTGTAGAAGTGTATAGATACAAATTAAAGCCATACGTAATTACAATTAAACTTCTCTAATAGACAATCATTTGTTTAGTGCAATTTAAATATGTGATATAAATATCCATTGGCACATGAATAATCAATTGAGACATGAATAATCAAGGCTTAAGCTATAGAAATAAAATATTCTTTAAGTGCAAGTTAGATTATATTAAGATTTATAATTGGATAAGATATATAATAGAATTAATTAGATTATGATGATAGATATTAGCAAAATAAGTTTGTATTACAATAGGATTTCTTAAACTTTGCTAATAAATTAACCTAGACCCTGCTCTTGCTTACAAGTAAATATGACCTCCTATAAAATTAATAAAGGAAATAATGGAATACAATTGAGATATTATTGTTTTATCTCATCTTCTCTAAAACCATCAATATCAGTGGTCGTATGAAATGATGAAAAGAAAAGAGAAAAGAAAAGAGAATGAGTTCTAGTTCTTGTAGATTGACATTAATGTGATATTCAGATCCAAAGAATGATACTTTTATAGATCAAACAAAGATTTTTTTAGATGACATTGAAAGATACACATCATAAAATCGATCTAACATTCTTTGATTTCAGTCTTGATATGAAAATTTTTCCACATAACTTATAACATATTGTTGGGAAAAACTATTAAATGCGGAATAATATTTTTTCCTCTTTATGTATCAAAATGAGTTTCTCATCAAATTACCAACTTATCGTCAAAAACAAATATTAACTATAACAAGATAAAAAAGCAGAATAATAGATCAACCACAAAGTGAAACGCCATATTTTTAATGTGAAAAATTAAATGCGAAAAAAATCACGAGACCTTAGTCCACCCAAACTTCCAGTATCACTAAATAGGATAATAGATTTACAATGAAACTTCTCAGGAATAACTAGAGAATCATAATAACATCAAGAATATATATATTGGTTCACGACTGATATAGCATCATCAATATAGATGGATCTCACAATAATAAAATTCAAAATTTACTAAATAGATATATCAAAAAATCATTATAAAAAGGATAAATCACATGTTAGTAACATTATGTTTGTAAAACTTATTATAAAAATTATTCACATAAAATTTGGGTCAAAATTGATAAAATTTTACCTTTCTATCGATCTTCTTGCCAAAACATTTTTTTTTCTCTTTGTTACTGAACAGTTCATTTCCGGGGCTACGCCAAAAGTTACGTTGTCACCTCTTACATACATTACGGTTTTTTTTTTTAATAAATTAAAATTAAGCTAAATGTCCAAATGGACAGTTCAAGCCCACTATGGGTTGGGCCCAACACATATTACATATTTTGATGTTAACACATCCTCCTTACCCTTTATGTTTTGAACAAGGATGCCTCATTCTACTTCCAAGAAAATAAGGATCGTGAGCGGTAGAATGGCGTTCGAGCCATATCTTTGTTTCCCTTCCCCCCCTCTTTTGTCTAACGAGGGGTAGCAATTACATGTTAGACTTTTGTTGACTTGAAATGCCATCCATCAAACGACTCCGATCCATCCAAGAGAGATCGAACCGAACCACACGTAACTCTTACCACTTAAAACTGGATTCCAAGGTTGGTCACTTGATAGGATATCCACCAACTTCTAGGTTGCTTTATTATCCACACTACTATCCGTAGATCCTCCTGTATCAATTAGATCACCTGTAAGAGTTTGGTTGTCTTGCACTATCGGTGCATCTGCTTCGATTCCTCCTAATTGGAGCAACCGATGGCGTCGATGAACACAAAAGTTGTGGCGTTCATACAGGTTGGTCACCCTCACCAATTAATCATCGACAGCGATAAGCTTTGTATGTTTGCGGGGGGGGGGGGGGGGGGGTCAAAATCTGACTCCCAAGTCAACATCTCTCTCCATGGCTCGGAGTCGGAGTCGTCGGGATAGCTAACGTGTGTTCCAGTCATGACTCATGTGGCGACACGGGGCACTTTTCACGTGCACACCTCTACGGGAGGGGGGTGTGTTAGGTTTCGTCTTTGAAGGCCGCGGTCTTACCATCCCACGTGCTTCGCATGCCCCCCGGAGAGGGCAGGAGGGGGGGGGGGGGCGGAAGCTTGCCACGTTAGCTTATCGTGGCCGCGACAGGAATGGGTATCAAATGATACGTCGCTGTCCAACACGGGGGTCATCATTGGTCTTCGACAGCCATTTGATGTGCCATGTCAAGTGGTGGTCATCCCTTAGCAGCCGGAGACTTCAGTGCTTACTGTATGTATGCATTCAACTCTACTATGATCGTGGACCTACCTGTCCATCGAAGAAGAAGAAGATGATGATGGAGTTTTGAGGAGATTACTACTAAATGAATGGCGCTGATGGTTGCAGCAAACCAACGAACCAGTGGTGGACATGGTTGCAAAGAGAAGGTCTAACTAAAGAGGAGTCGGGGGAGATCACAAGGGGAGTGGGATTTATTTGGTGATGGGGTGGCTGCCAAATAGCTCTCCACCAAACAAATCCACCTGACTGACCAATCTACCAACCATATAGTATCTGTTTTTGAGATAGAATACAACTGATACAATATATTCAACTTATTCCTGTTTCCTTAGATTTAATTTTCTGATAGTGAAGAAAATAAATGACATGAACCATAAAACCCAAGCAAATTAAATTTTATGTGTATTCTCAGTGAAAGAAAAAAAAAAACATGAGATTCTCACGAATATGAAATTTAGGAAGGATCGAACATATATTTAATCGTGTAAAAGATGAATATTCATCTACCCATGTAAAAGATTAATAGAGAACTGGCAAATGCCTTGTATTTTGTTTTAATAGATGCATCAATCATACCGAAACTGCATCTATGTTGTTAACAATGAGTAAGCATAATATACAAGCAAAATCCATAACAGGTGTTGTGTATCATCTTAAATGTGAAAATAAGTACTGAGTAATTTAGAGTCACCAATTGGCATATATTATCACTTTAGGTGTTTTGGTTTATTAATAATAATTATGATGTCTTGAGTTTAGAACAAAATTTTTTTACTAACTCTATAATTAAAAATTCACGAGTTGTAGTTAACATATGGTCCATAATCCAGCACAAATCTAAGACTAGAGCCACACTTGTTTAGGCCAAAACATATATAAGCTACTCGAGCCAGTAGTCATTTTGTTTTAGATATGGCAAAATATTAGAATAAATGTTTGGAGTCTAGGAAAATAATATGTACCTGGGAGCTCATATAGCTCCATCAACACCTTATTTCTCCATATTACTTCTCATATATACAGATGTTAATTCATCCTCAATACGACAAGAATCTAAATGCTTCTTTGATATGTACGTAATATTCTAATGCTTTCTAATCGACAGCAAAACAGATATTGAAAGCAAGAAAAGAAAAAGTCCAAGTGAGAGGTGGAAGATGACCTTAAATTATATATCAAGCACAAGATACTGTGCTTGGGATTGTCTCTCTCTCTCTCTCTCTCTCTCTCTCTCTCTCTCTCTCTTCCCTCTGTGCATGTGTGGCTGCAACTTTCCTTAAACACTTGGTTGGCCCACCTCTTCTGAAATCTCTGGATGATCTTTTTAGTGGAACTGTGAGCTGAATTTGTCCTCTCTTTTGGATAGAAGGTCTCTCTCCCACTCTGCTGCTCGCTCCTCTCTTTTGCATTCTACCCCTTTCTTCCATCTCTTACCCACCCAAGCCAAAATCATTAAACCATGTCCTACCCAAGAGAGATCCATGGAAAGATACGGAAAGTGGAACAAAGAACAAGGTGAAAGGTGATCGAAAGAGTGGTCTCTCGTCTCTCTCCATCCATAATTTCCAAGATCAGGTATTATCGAACCTCTTCTTTACCACTGCAAACATATACGACGCCAGTGTTGGCTTCATCAGAGCATCCATCCTCGCAAAGCCTCTGCCTTTACCTCCGATCACTTGTCTCTTTTCTCTTATTCTTCTTCTTCGTCACTCCTATATCTGCCCTTTCTTTGCTTGTATACTGTCAAAACATGGATTCAACAGCCAGCGGGAGCATCCAGTCTTCAAACACCGGTGACAACGAAGAGTACGACTCTCGAGGTGAGTCCATCTCCACCTTCAACCTCCCACCACCGCATCCATCACCGTCGCCAACAACTGCTACTGCTTTCCAACACGAACGCCCTTCGGCCTCCTTCATCTTTGACCCTCTATCCCCTTACCTCACCTCCTTCCCCTTCCCACCTCCGGAGTCCAATTCTCTCAGCTTCGACTCTACATGGCTTAAAAGAATCCAACCATATTCCACTTGCACCACCCTGGGCGCCATGACGGCCACTCGCTCCTCGGTATCATCATCAGCGAGTCCCTCCTCGGTGCAACCACCCGCGCAAGCTGATCGCTCTTCCGCCGCCCCACGAGGCGCCAAGAAGCGGTCGAGGGCGTCGAGGCGAGCCCCGACCACCGTCCTCACCACCGACACTTCGAACTTCCGTGCGATGGTGCAACAGTTCACCGGCCTACCGACGCCGCCCTTCACTTCCTCCCACTTTCCCCGCCCTCGGCTTGACCTCTACAACATGGGGGCCGCCGCGGTTCCCCCTTATCTCCTTAGGCCCTCTGCCCAAAAAATCCCATCTGCTTCCTTCCTTCCCATGACTACTACTTCCACCTCCTCCGCTTCACTTTTCGATCAGGCTATTGCTTCTATTTCTAGGAACACCATTGTCAACATAAGCATGCCCATTAGAACTACTCCCGAAACAAGTTCTCCAATTGGCGCTACTCCAAGCTCCACCGAGAAATGCCAATTGTCACTCTTCGGTGCTCAGTATCCAAGCACACTCGACATGCAAAGCGCAAATTTTATCTCCCAACCCCTTCTCCGATCTCAGACCGCTCCCGAGTACAACTCACACTCCTCGGGCTACGCCATTGGAGGCCTCGGAAGCCTGCTCGCCACCGAAGGCATCAACCTGAGCCACAATACCGATGTTCTATCCGGTTGGGCTAATGAATCAGGACAGGAGAATGCGGAACCAGCTCGATCAAAGTCAATCTTCAGAAACTACGGCAATCCGAGATAGCTGAAGCCATGCAGGAAAGAGATCTGCAAGCGTGGCCAGCGGATTCGCAGATTCCTTTCTCTAGATGCACCAGTTCGCAATATGTGTGGAGCAAGTGTCTGCAAAAAGAAGATGAAGTGCCTCATCCATCATCATCGTCAGTGCATGGTAAGCATATATATATATATCAACACACTATTTATTTTTTTTTGTCTAATGCGAACATGGTTTCTCGTCCTCGTTTCACACAAATCTGTATCAAGTTGGGGTTATCCCCAAACTCCTGGGTTTACTGTGAACCCTGGGAAACTGGCTTCATTTAAGACCTTGAACGAAATGATAGCTTAAGTAAGCTCTGCAATGTTGTTTGAGATGTTTTCGGTATTCTCGTCATGTTTCAGATTCTTCAGATATTTCCCATGCCTCGGAACACGAACTGCAGATTCACTAAAATTAAGGGTTTGGTTATCCACCAAAAATGAGGTATGATAATTTCCCATAAACTCCGAATATTGATCTATGACAGCTTCCCCTTAAGATGAATCCCTAACCAATAACAATTGGAATGCACACACGCTGTCACGCGAGTACAGATCCTTGAACTTACAACCAGATATGATTAAGATTCATGATCAAATGTAAATAATTGAGGCCATTAACAAAACCAGTGATGTAATGATAAAGCTCCCTCTATGTCTCTCTCCCTCTCTCATTCTAAGCAAGACGACGAAATTTTCTACAGAAAGTAGGGAGCTGCAAGATACCAGTGCCAGCAAAAATTGGAGGTTGAGATTCTATACCATATCTCTTTGGACGTGGAAGACAAAAGCAGTGTACGTAAAGAGTATTTGTACGTAACCATGCAGTTACGTACGATGCTGAATGCCTTCCTCCCTCTATAAAGCATTCTGGGATGTCATTTATAATCCACCACAGAATCAAAACAATTCTTTTCTATGAAGCTTGATGCTGCCGTCAGTAAAGTTGCACTGAATTTGACACAGAATTTGAAGAAACTCATCGATGCATCTCTGTTGCAGCCACTGGGAATGTGTCGTTTATTCCTGAAGCACACCATCGTGCAGCAGGAAATCCAAGATAATGTATTGGCCAAGGAGGGAAAGTTCGACAACACTTTCTCAGGGCTCATAAATGGCTTGTTGATTCTTTGAAAAGCCTGGGGATGGAATTTAGGCTTTTGAGAGGTGAGAGACATGTGACCCAACCTATGGAATCATGGTGGCCCATGCCGCAAAGAACAATTTGGTCTCGGGCAATGATGGCGTTCCCCTTCCATTTGGGGAGCAAATGAAAGCAGAGGACAGGTGGGGCTTAAATATGAGGGATGGGTTGGGTTCCTAAGCCTACCCTCCTCTTCCTTCCCTCTCGACAAAAAAAAGGGCACCGATTTATCTATTATAACAAGGATAACTTGGAAAATAAATTAAACTATTATCTACTACGGTGTAGATCGATCCATTGAGTTAAATCAGCTCACCTTGTAGATTGGTCCATTGGGTGCAGACAGAAACTATTTTATTGAGAGGGGAGAAAGGTAGGTATTTAGGATATTAGAAAACAATAAAAACATCAAATGAAAGACACTATGAAGGGAACATCATCCTCGAAAAAAAGTTCAAAAAAAAAAAAAAACACCTGACAATTTTAGTTGAGGATTTGATTCATAGCGGATTTAATTCATGATTTAATAAATTTATAATTGAGGATGTACAATAATTAACTCGTTAACAAAGAACAAGACAAGAAATATTTTTCATACACAAGCCAATATTCAAATATTCAAAAGTCATTTCTTTAACTATTACTCGTCAAACTGATAAAACAAAAGTGTAGAGAAATCTATTTCCATTTTATTGGCCTCTAACCAAATAATGGGAATTAAATTATCACTTTTTAAGAACCTGACATTCACATAACACCAAATGTACCTATACCTTTGACAAAGACTCGTTGAAAGTGAAGTCACAATTGATAAGACTTAAAAATAATAACAGGAAAAGCATATTGACTATATACTTCGGCTGAGACTATCCACAACAGGAATATTCTCTAGAATCCCCTCCTAATACCTCTAGGACCTCCATGTCTCTCCATCAGGTCTAGCTTCTCCACCTCGAGTTACACAGATCAAGAAGTTATTTTCATTCCTGAATTCCATTTTCTCCAAATAATCTATTTTCCCAAACAATTTGGCGGCCAATATGACATTGGTATATTACTCATTTAACGGATCAGTGCACATCTCTTTGCAGACTCATCTATAATATGTTCTGAGAATGTACTCAGTCCCCATCTCTTAAAATCAAACTCTCATGATCAGGTCACTTCACACTGCACCAGATCAAGACTACAAAACGATTTCTTTCATATTTCGTTTTATTTCATTCTCAGCTGGAGGTTGTTTGACTTTTCTTAACCTGAACCTATTCAAACCCAAAGGAACTTCTATGTGAGTAAACAAAATAGTATGATGCCATTTTCCTTGGAAAGCCAATGTTGAATTATGCTTTCTTATGACTCTGGCTATTGACTGCTCTAATTTGATGTTGAAAAATATTCACTAGGTCGGATGATGATGCAAACAACCTAGGAATCATGCCCGTATAAGTCTAATGCAGGTAGGTCTCCACCCTAGTGGGGCAGTATTTGATGTTGTTAAAGTCAACAACATCTTAAGACAAATAATGGCACCTATCCTGATTAATGGAAAAGGCTAGATGCTTCTACTAAAGAAAAACACCAGCTAAAGACAGAAAGCTACTTGTGCCTAGAAGTTCTATAGGGGGCCCTTTTGGTTGTCACTCATGATGACCTACCATCAAAGCATCTCCCCCTCATGTGTTATGATGTCTTCTGGCTTGACAACAATGTCAACCGACGACAATACATAGTGAACAAAGGTTACCAAACTGGGCAGTAAGTAATAGTTGCTTACCAAAGAGCCCTTGTTCTTGCTTCAGTAAATAATAGTTGGAAATTAATAGAACATAATGAACTCAGAGAGCATAAAGAAAAATAAAAATAAGAAGTTTGATTAACAAGCAAACCTTTGCCCTTTTGTATTACCGATAATTCCATTTCTTTACAGAAAATTGAGAAAAAAGAATATTAACTAATGGTTGATGAGTTGGCCTTGCCTTTAACAGCCGAAGAGATGACCAGAAAATAATAGACAGTGATAGGTGAGGCACAATAAAAGTACTTCCAAACTGTGTAATCAGTTATATAAAAAAAAAACAAAAAATAAAAAAGAAAGAAAGAATAAGATAGATCGGTTCCAACTTGGGGAAAAAAATGGAAAAGGGGGGCAGACAATTGGTTTTATTGAAAGCAATGTGGAAATTTTGACCAACATACCTGTGAAAAAGAAATATATTGATGTCGTCTATTTACACTGAACGGAAGGAGATGATGTTGTGCAAAACTAAGAGTGTTCCTTAGAAGATCAACAAATAGCTGCATTACGAGCATTCAGATGTTTAGACTATGACAATTTTCCTGTTATCTACACAATTCAATTGTGAGATGAATATAAGAAGATATGCACAGAGAATTTAATTTCATTCAAGTAATAATCGACAATGATGAAAAAGGGTGCTGACGTCCTCAGATTTAAATGATAACTTAACAAAGTTCATTTAACGAAATATATCATAGCTAAAAAAAGCAAAAAAAAAAAAAAAAAAACTTAGTCATCTAAATTCTTCAACTAAAGGTATGTATCACTTGTTTTACTTGTTCCATAGCATAAACATCAGGAAAGAAAAACATTAGGATAAAGTAAGTAAATATAAAACCTGGTCATGGCCTCCTTGATTTGGTCTCTCTCCCTCGTTTTGGAATAAATCATTAGATCTGAATCCATTATTACAGGGAGAGATCTTTTACATGATGGGTAATCTCCTGACCAATGCACACAAAAACCTAAAATCCATGGTTTCTATTACTTCATCACATATTGTATCCCATGAAACGTCACATATTGCTAATTTTTTTCTTCACATTAATTTATATTTAACTTGATACTTGATTGACTGATTTAAGATTGTACAAAACCAATTCCTAGTGGCACATCACTAAGCCATATGATTCATTAGCATCATCTTCTTTCCTCACTAATAACACATTGAAAAAATCAAGGTAATTATAAAAACTAAAACTCAGAGCAAACACTAGAAAGGGAATCGATTTAATTCATCATCATTCTTCACCTCCATCATGATTTAATGGAACTGGAAAATACACAATTAAAACCTGTATAGAGACTGTATTAAGAAATCTTACCTTGCGGACGGACCATTGCATCATTGGGTGTCACCACAGACATCTTGAGCATGGCAAGGAATGGCACACTGCCTTGACAACTGCAAACCATGGCAAAGAGAACTTTTTAGTGTGCACATAGACCACCAATTACCAAATCTTCAAGGGCTATTCAAGTCTAAAGCTATCGTTCTTCTTCTCGGATATGAAACAAAATACAGTGAAGTTGATGGGGAACTCAACCAATGCAAGTCGGTTTTTCTCTACATGAATCTCACCTAAGACCTGTCTACAACACCAGTACAGAGATCGTCATCGATAATTACAACAATGATCTAAAAAACTCAAACAGAACAATCGCATTTCTAGATATTGCTGTTTCCTGAGACTGAAGCAGAGATCCAGGAATTCAACCAAAATGTGTTTCTGTTAGTGTACTAACCCTAGAAAATCTTTTCATGAAATAACCATTAGAAATTAATAGTGGAACAGAAATTACAACTTGCTATCAATTGATTAAAGAATACAACCAATGAATGCAAAAGAGATACATAAGAACATCTGCTTACAGAAACATTTTAGTTTCCGGCCCAACTACCAAATGCTGGAAAACGAAACAATAGTTGCAGCTCCTGTTATCCAAAAAGCCCATCATGTACTCCAACCATCAAGATGACTCCGGTATATCACTTATGCGGAAACATATATATCGTTCAAGAAAAATCGGAGGACAGGACTTCTCACATGGCACTTGAAATCTTTGATCTAAGAATTTACCACAATTAGGCTTTTTTAACTTTTATGGCATCGATCGCTGAAGAGACCGATCCCCTGTTGCCGAGATTATTAATAGCTACAAGCAAAAAAATTGTTTTGGTCTCGTTTCGTTTTAGTAGTCAATTGTTGTACCTACCCATCCTGCTCCATTGGTAAAGCATCAATCGAACAAGATCAAATTCAACAATATGGCATAAAATATAACAGATCAAACTCGATTCAACATTTCAGCAGAATTATAGAGAGAGAAGAAGAAGAAAAAGTTGATGATGCAATCGGAAATCGTCCTCACCGTCGTCATCGATACGATTATGGTGAGTTTCGCCATCAGCCGAGGCGGAGGAGTTGAGCCGGAGACGGGTATGGGAAGGGCGGAGAGGAGGATGACCAAGACGCGGGCGATGGCAATCGGGGTTTCAAATCCCCTCGAACAAGTCGCGGGAACCCAAAGCTTTGAGATCCGGCGCGAAGTGTCTTCAAGATCTGCGCCAGGAGATATGGACGGTCGGAACACACTACCGGAACGAACAGAAGACTCGATCCGTTTCGTTGCCGCCTCCGTCCTCAACTATTAACCGCCACGTGGCATTTAAGGGGATAAACGGCTTCTGCTGCCTTCGCCCTCCCAACATCTGCCTTCGCCGCCGTCCTCAACTTATGTATCGCCACGTGGCATCCAAAAAAGTTTTCTGCCACCAAATCTGCGGGCCCCACTTCGCATCACGAACAGGTACTGCCCATAATGATATCACAAGTTCTCTTAACACTTGATTTGAGTGAAAGATGTCGGCATAGAAAGAAAAGCTTTGTATTTTTTTTTTTTTTCAAAACATGTTGGAACAAAAAAACACAGTTCTGCTTTTGGGGGTCTGGTGTTCAATTTCCTCCGTCCGATACTGATCCGTCGGCGGTGATTAGTTTTTGAATTTCTATTCTATTCAGACTTACCCATTCAAACTTGTTTTGAAAAATATTCAAAAAAATAAATACAAAACTTTTTTTTCTATGCCGACATCTTTCACTCAAATGAAGTGTTATGAAACTTTTGTTTTCATTATGGGAAGCACTTATTGGTTATACAAAGTGGGACCCGTAGGCGCATGAGAGGGTAAGGAGTGGGTGGACAAAGCGCCAGTTGTGTTGCCATTTCCAGACTCGGGCGCGGTGGTCCACAATTCAAATTCCTAAATGAAGGTAACCGCCTGCGCGTACTTCTATTACCACGTAGCTGGAAATGACGGCCCGCGGCGGTGTCGTCACATCCCGTGAAGCTAACCGCCGATCTAATACAAAATCACCACCAATCTCGATTCTCGAACCGGCTACGTGACTTGCATTGTCTGAGGCGAAGGTGACCCGATCCTGAATCCCTCCTCTCGTTCCGTTAGAAAGGGGGAGATAGAGAGACGATGGAGAGGAAAGCTCCGACGAGGAAGCCGAGCAGCTCGATGGCGGGTCTGCTGAAGTGGATGGAGGGGCCGCCCCCGGATCCTGAGGCGCTGGCTTCCTGCCGGCTGCATCAGGTACGTCTCGCCTCCCGTGGGGAATGCGGTGTTTGCTTTGCGGTCGCTGACAGCGACCCTAAAGAGGTGAGGATGTTATCTTACAGGATTGATTCCTAGAGTTTTGAGTCCTTCTTGCTAAAATTATTCTTATGGAATTAAAAGGCTTATTGCCTTTTGAAAGCAATTTTAAGGCCAAACTATTCCGTATCTTAAATGTATTAACAAAAGTAAAGATTTTGGGATCTCATTGTAGTAATTCTGTGTACTGAATGATATCTGAACTAAAAATTTTACCTCAGATTGAATCAGATGAATACAAGTCGAAATTGATCAGAGCTAACAGACATGAACTTGAACACCACTTTAACCTAGTGACTTGATATATATCTAATATATCTCATACCACACTTTCAGATTTTAGCAACATGAGACTATAATTTAATTCTTTTATTCTTTTGATGATTACATTTGTACTACCATGACTAAATATATATGATTATGGAGAAACAATTATATCTTAACAATTACTTGTCTGAGTTCCCTAATCTGAAGAATAGATCGCAAAACAATTGCTATTGCTTTTATTATCCCCTCTTTGCTTAATGCAATCATTATTTTTCTTGGAACGGGTACATGCAAAAATCATCGTGGGACTAATGATGTGCTTGTTCCTCTGAATAAACAAACAGTAATTGAAATTAGCCAGATCTTGTTCAGTGTTGATGAAACTGTGTTTCCCTAAACAGCCAGCCTCACTTGCTGAGGCAGCTATGCAGCAAAAACTAAGTGGGTCCCTGCAGAGAACAAACTGAAGAAGTCATTTGATGATTCAATGAACTACTTGGGTGACATCTTGGCCCCTCCCCTCCAAGGCTGTCAGACGCATGGAATTTGGATATGAATGACAAAGGCTTCAGAGGAACCACTCCAAGTGAGTTTAAATTTGTTCTAGATATTTGTTCACTTCTTCTCTATGCTATTCCACAAACAAGATGCTGTATATGAGTCTAGCTTGTTATCTGCAAGCCCCAAGGCAGGTCTTTAATATCTAATTCGGCAATGGTTTGGTAAATTTGGACTTACAAGACTATATTAATGAAGTTCCTTCTAAATCCAGCTACATCCAAAAAGTGTATTTGGGTGCATCAATTATGTATTTGTTGACTTATGGTTATGAGAATTGCATAGGATGCATATCACAAAGTCAACCCAGTGAGTTCAAGATGGTTAGTGTATGTGCATCAATGTCTGTGGTTGTTCCTATGTGCATCAATGTCTCTCACATGTTCATATTTAGTTTCTAGATCTGTTTCTTCTCATGGAAACTATTACTTCAAGATAAGAATGACTTAGCCAGTCATTTCATTTGTTTCTCTGCTGCATATAAAATCCTCAACCTTTATGCTAATAATCTGATTCATCCTATTGATCTCATGAACTAGATAATATAGTCAACCTTTTACTTGCTTATGGATGTCTCATCCTTGTTTACAATTGTATTGTCTCAGTCTCTTCATTTCCGCCAAAAGCTAGACTGGTTCCTCTTTGCTTTGAGATTCAATAACAATTTGTATATGACTGGCTCAACTTTTTCAACTGCATTACAATCCTATCTTTTTTCGTTAGTTTTTTACATGCATTTAGTGTTGGAGTTGTCAAGTATTTTAAGATTTCTACGATGAGAAACCTTGAAGAAAGCATACAAATATGCTATATGCAAGAAAAATATATTTAAAATTAGTGTTATTCTATAAATTTCTCATATATTCTTAGATCTTGATGATAAGAGGATGTGAGAAAATACTATCCTTCTTGTTAAGGATAAGGATAGGATGTGAGAAAATATATCTGAATACTTCTAAGATTTCTCTCTAGTAAATCTAAGAGAATAAAAGAAATTCTATGGGATTTATGTAAGAGAGTGTCCAAGAAGACTTTTATTGTATTCACTATCTTTTCAATCTATGTTTTTGTTATTAATCTTTAGGGATATTTAACAATACTTTCTCCTGGCTCATAGCGTAATGATATATTTGATAAGTATGTTAGTCAACTTGATAGGCTTGTGATGGGTGTCATCAATCCCTTGTTTGGTGACGGTGAAATGGCAGAATTAACCGGCGATGACATCTTCAAAGCTGATGCAACAGCAGACTTGGTAGAAAGCAAAGCTAAATGAGATCACGGGCAGTGATATCTTTGGCTCTAGTTGGACGTAACGGTGGCGTCATGACCTTTCTTAGCGTTGGAAGTTTCTTACCTTGACTGTTCAAGGTAACTTTTATATGCCTGATGTAATTTACCTTTGAATTATGTCTCTCATTGTGACTATCTAGCTTGACAAATGATTACAATAATCCTTATGTTTTATGCAATGACTTTGATGGTGTTCCTAATATGATGGTTATCAGCATGATTTTGTATTGCAGGTGTTCAAGGTGAAAGGTTGTGCAAGTGAAAGTGGCATTCTCAAATGTGATCACTAAATTGTAGAATGCAAGCTGAATTAATGGACTAGAATAATTTAAAGACAAGCTTTTAATTAGCTTGGAAGTGAAAAGTTCACATATTTTAATCAAGAGCAGCACATGAAAACATTTCATATGGCTCTTGAAATTAGTATATAGTGTCACCATGAACAAGAATGAAAGGGAGTGCAAGGTTTAATTAAATTAAGCAACAATTATTAATCCAGTTCAATTTTTTTTTTTCTGTTTAGCACATCATATATAATATAATAACAGCATGCATTTAGCTCAGTATGCTCGGGTTATAAATGCATTATCTTGATTGTAAATAACATGGCAGATTAAATCGTATTAATCTGAAAAATAAACACAACATCGCCTCAATTGTATCTTTAAGTGTACTTAATTTGTTTGATTGACTAGGAAAATAATTGTCAATTTAGAGTTAGTCTAATCAAATTAATAACATAAACTATTGCTTGCCTACAGTCTAGTTGCCATGTACAAGCAAAGATTTCAATCAAATGTGTGATAATAAATCACAAATTTTGGTCCAAATTTTTAAGGTTGCTGATTTGCAAGTTAAACAATCAAATCGAAACAAACTAATCCTTAAGAAACAAAAGTATTATTTCCTTTTTTTACGTAAAAAAGCAATAAATTAAGAATGATTGATGCATGATAAATACAAAATAGCAACCAGCATGATAACTAAAGGAGATTAATTCATGATTCACCATTACGAAGTTGCACACCCACACTTGATTGTCTAATTATATTTTGTTGTTATCCAATTCGTCGATCCAATTCGGTTCGAGTTAAGTCCCTAGGTAAAATTTAAATTTAAAATGTTTAAGTCTCAAATTAAATTAAAAAGGAAAAAAAGATGCTAACAACAGAAATTATCTCAACGAATACCCGATATTTTGGCATTTCAGCTATGATAGTCCCCGGAAAATATCTCGGGCACATCCAACGATCTTTTACCCATAAGAGCGAGTCTAAATATAACCATTCACCCGCCTTATCCTCCTCATAAGGAGGAGTAGAAAGCAAGAGGTGATCGCACCTCAGCTACAGGAAACAAAAACATCTTTCTTCTCCTCTTAAATCCCCCACAAAAAATAAAAAACAGACAACAAAAACACTAAAACACAAAAGCAAGGTTACACAGCACAGTGTATCCGTGTACGCAAATGGTGTCCATCATATAACCGCACCCCCGCCCGCTCAATTGAATGCGATCTATCTTAACCCTCCTCCCCATATCTATATATAAAGCCCATATAAAACCCCTCTGCTGTGCGCTCTCCAAATCCTAATGCAATCCCTCATCCCCAATCACAGCCCAAATCGTCTCTTCCGATCCACCTTCGATCGCTGGAGTCATCCTTTTGCCCTTTGCAACCCTTTTTGTTGATCGATTTTGGTGGATTTGCGAGCTCAGGAGATGCTGGAGGAGGAGGAGGAGAGGAAAGAAGGCATGAGGATGGGGAAGCAGGAAGACAGGGAGATTGAGATGCTGTTGAACGAGATCCCCCGTGCGACGTCTCCCCATCTCTATCATCATCGCCTCTTCGCTTGCGGCGGCGACGGCGACATGCACGCTCGCCATGGCATGTGCCTTGGGATTCGTGATGTCGATGGGTACGGGTGTTGGTACGGGAGTGGGCATGGCCATGGCCATGGCGGCGGGCATGCATGCCTTCTCCCGCCGCGGCACCCTCCTTCGGAGGGGTCGTCGTCGTCGTCGTCGGGGTCCGGCTTACTCTCAGGCAGGCTCTCCCCGACGGTCGACGAACAGACGCAGCAGCGCTTGCCCTCTGCCGCGAAGGATCGGATGCTGGTAGAACTTGGCTTGCTCGACAAGCTTAACGATATTCATCTGGGGATCGATCCGAGGGTACCAAATGGTCTTCCGCCCATGCCGCCAACGATGGAAGAGAACATCCCGACCTACCCCTCTCTGTTACAGACTAAGTATCGAGATGATTATAGCACGTATGGTCACTCCCTTAATCCGAACCCTCTGTTATTTGATGTAGATAAGAACCGATACCTATCTCAATTGCAGCAGCATTGCCCTGTAGAGGCAAATTTAGTCGAGCCATGGCTCGAGAGCTTCCCTTATGGATCAACAGGGCTGGGTGCTGATGGAGCCCTTGGAAGAGATTCTCACTATAGGGGGAGTTTTGCTGGGGGTTTTGCTTCCTCTATGAATCGATCTTATCCCATTTCTGATATCTTCATGCAATCGGGAAAGATAAGAATGGATTGTAATTGGGATGGCAACGCATTGGCTGCCTCAAGATTGCCTCATAATTTTCTGGTGTCAAATGGACGACCTCAGTCTGTGAGAATCCAGAGAAACATCGAGGGTGTTGGATCTGAGGGCAGTTTGGTTATACAGGAGAAGCTGCCCCATCACACGAGGAACCAATGGAATCATCTCCTTAGGGAAAATAAAATATCAAAGTTTGATGAAGAGTTGAATGCACAAAGGATCCCTGTGAAGCTTCCAACATTTCCACTGAAGTATGATAACTTGATGGGCTTCAAGGGACGTACCTATTATATTGCAAAGGACCAGCATGGGTGTCGGTCCTTGCAACGGAAACTTGATGAAGGGAAGCATCAGGTTGATATGATTTTTGATGGGGTTATCGATCATGCTGTAGAGCTCATGATGGATCCCTTTGGGAATTATCTTATGCAGAAGCTATTGGAAGTATGCAGTGAAGAACAACTGATGCAGATACTCTTTGTGTTGAAGGAAGATCCAACCAACCTTATCAGGATCTCCCTAAACATTCATGGGTGAGTGGTTGCTTAAATGTTTGAGGCCTGGCCTATCAATATCAATTTATTTCATTTTAGAACTTAAGCAAACCCTTTGTTCCTGGTAATAAATGGTTCTTCTAAGACTTTGAGGTCCTTTGTTGGATAACATTATTTGGATACATTTCTCAGGACAAGATCTGTGCAGAAGTTAATAGAGACACTCAAAACGAGGCAGCAAATTGCACTGGTTATATCAGCCATGCAACATGGGATTCTAGATCTCATTAAGGACTTAAATGGCAGTCATGTGCTTCAACGTTGCTTAGAATCTTTTAAACCTGAAGATAATAAGGTACTGGTTTCTTAGTCAAGTAAAATAGTTCCTGATGTTTCACTCCAGTAAATTTCAGATTGGGATGCTGTTAAGCTAATTAGTTAACCTTTAAATTTAACATTATAATTTGTTTATTCCATCTCGGAGAATTTGAATGATTTTCAGAAAAAAATATGTCAAATGCCTTTTTTTTTGTATTTTTGTATTTTTGTTGTTAACCTTTCATTGTTTTTGTTAACCATTTCCTAACCAATGTTCACCTTCATCTGCTACTACATGTGAACAAGTCTTGTTAATGAATGAACTGAAATCACCTTCAAGTGGAGTAACCAGAGATTACTATTAATTGATATCATGCACCATTATTGAGTTCTATCTTCTGCTCTTAGACGATGCCACCATCTTATGTTCAATGTGCAGCGAGTTAACAGACGAAATAACATCTTTTTTTCAGATAGCTGTTAGTTCTTTATAGTCCCAATTATAACTGTCCAAATTGATGCAATTAGATACTAGTACCTTTTTGCACTGATATGTTTGAAATTTTGGTTTTTATGACCTATGTGAAGCTTGCTTCATTAAAATTCTTGCCACTGGACTTCTACTAGCAATCATCTGAGCATCATGGCAGGAAGAACCAAAAAGAGTTTCTTGTGCCTCGTGACATGTATTTATTGTTTATGCTATACATCATTTTTCCCATTTTTGTCCTGTTGAGTAATATATGGCTTTTGTCTGTACATTTTTCAAGTTTAAATACTTAGAAAAGGCAAGATTTGATTATTAAGGTTATGATTATGGCAAGTCAAGATATCTAGGGTTTCATTGAACTACTGAGGCAGCACTAATGCATTGTACTCTGCTCTGATGTGGTTAGATCCTTAATAACATGAAGGAATGATCTTTACTATGATATAGTATGACTATATTAAGCTGAAGCTTACAATATTTCACTACTTATAGGTTCACTTTTAGTATTTCTGTATACTACAATTACATCTCATAAGCGACCTTTCCACCACATCCTAAATTATATCCGATCTGACTTTTGGTGTAACAATGTATTTGGTTCTTCTCGCCAGTGAATTTGGGGGTAACATTAATTTCTTTGTCATATCTTAGTTACCGGCATGTTAGATAGTAGTTTTGGGTAACATTAAGCAGGTGTTACTTTGATTGTTGTTTAAATTCTGAGATCAACACAAAAATGGACTTAACTTTAAGATATCTAGCTTAAAAGTTATGAGAAAATATCGAGTTACTTCATAAACTAAATATAACAAAGAACATGATGTAATGATGAAAAATTGTTTTATCAAATTTTCTTGTTGCCGTTGTAAAATTTATTTATTTGGATTGTACTTAGATCACTCTCTGGGAATATGATCTGTGAGAAAATGACATTATTACTTATACATGTCAATCTAAAAGACCTATTGTGATAAAGACAAACCTTGGCGAAGATCTAAAATACGATCTCATCATGGAGATCCAATGAAAAAAAAATGAAAAAAAGAAAATTTTTGTTTTTTAACAGTTTGGGGAATGGAAACGGAACTCCCTTTTGGTTCTCCCCGAAACCAACCTTCTTTTTTTGAACCCATATATAAGGAACTAAAAAAAAAATGAGAAAAGTAAAAAAGAACTATTTTCTAGCCCTAAAAGTTTCAAAAGAAAAAACAAGATGGGTCATCAAAATAGTTCTAGTTCTAAAACGAATTCTAAAACGAATAGTTCTAGTTCTAAAACGAATAGTTCTAGTTCTAAAACGAATAGTTCTAGTTCTAAAACGAATAGTTCTAGTTCTAAAACGAATAGTTCTAGTTCTAAAACGAATAGTTCTAGTTCTAAAACGAATAGTTCTAGTTCTAAAACGAATAGTTCTAGTTCTAAAACGAATAGTTCTAGTTCTAAAACGAATAGTTCTAGTTCTAAAACGAATAGTTCTAGTTCTAAAACGAATAATGAAGAAACTTGAAAAAGTGAACCAAATTTATTTATTTGAATTGAGTTGCAAGCATTATTCTTTATTAAAGTAATAATTGACATCAATACATTCTGTTTAGAATATACGTGTGGTTAGTTTGTGGTCTTATTGGCTAGTCATTTTCAATTTCTTGTTACCTTCGAGTGGGATCTTTTGATGAATTATCATTATTTAGTGGTTTTTAGGATATTAATAGGATCCTATTTTATGTTGTGTTAGTGCTATGAAATCTTACTCTCTATATGTTGGTCTGAAGTGAGTTTTAAGTTTCCAAAAAAGCTTCTTGTAATGAATTTTGTGAAATCATAATATCTTTTTATGAAATATTAGTTTTGCCCTCTATGATAGGTTATCTTGGTTAGGATTTGGATGGTTAGCTCTATATTATTTGTTCTTAAGAATAAAGCCGTAAAGTCCCAACTATTTAGGCTTAGCGACTTTGATCTTTCAGTTGATAATTATATAATTTGGTAAATAAAGTTGAAATTGCAGTTGGCTGATGACCTTGGTACATGCCCACTTTGATTTAATCTCTTTTGCTCTGTTATTTTCTATTGTCATTTGCTATCTATGCAACTAGCAGAAGCAACAAACTCTGTTTCTTCTGCTCCCAGATTATCTACCTTTGCCATTGTATTATCATTTATGAACTTTGAATGGTTTATTATTTGACAGTTCATCTTTGATGCTGCTGCAAAGCATTGTGTTGATATTGCAACTCATCGACATGGATGTTGTGTGTTGCAAAAATGTATAGCGTCTTCTACTGGAGAAGATAAAGCAAAGTTGGTTTCAGAAATATCGGCTAATGGCTATGAACTTGCTCGAGATCCTTTCGGGTAGGTATTTTTGTTTTGAAACCATGGTTTTTATTTTTATTCTGAATCATATAAAAAATCCATGTCGAACTGAGGTTTCAAAATGTTAGTTGGATTGATATGCTTAGAGCATACTGGTAATGTACGCATGTCAATACCAATATCAAACCAAGATTTGAAGTCTTGGCTTCCTTGCCAATAAGATCAAAGTAGTGGGAAGAATCTAGTTCAGTATTTATTTTGGCCTCTATTTGATACTTCAATTTCCATGGTTACATGATATTTTCTAGGTTATAGATCAGTTGTATAAGGCATCTATTAGCAGCAGGCAGTTTAGTACTTGTCCAAAAGACTAGTAATTGCTATTTATAATGTGTATTCTTAGAATAGTTTTTGAAAATTGAGGTCTATAAATTTATCATTTGTCAGATTTACACTGGATCAGAATTCTCATTGTCATTGATTTCTGAACTTGTTCTGTATCATAGAAATTTTATACTTTTGTATAGCCTAAACAATAAACTGGATAGGCTGATGGGATGGTAGAGTTGTTCCTGGGATTCAAGTTCTTTTATGATGTCACATTATTCTTTAACACTAATTTCTTGTAACATTTTTTTCTCAGTCCGCAATTGCTTTTAGTTTGTTGTTTTGTTCTGTCTTCTTTTTTTCTTTTTGTTGTTGTTCAGTCATAGTTTGCGATGGATGGAACCCTAAACGTATGAGAATATCTCTATTCTGTTTCAGAAATTATGTCGTCCAGTATATTGTCGACATGAATAACCCTTTAGCGAGCGCAAAGTTGGTATCACAATTTGAAGGGAAGTATGTACAGCTCTCTATTCAGAAATTCAGCAGTAACGTGGTGGAGAAATGCTTGAGGGTTTTTGGTGAAGACGCACAGGCCACTATAATAACTGAATTGCTGTCGGTCTCTCATTTTGAGCAATTACTGCAGGACCCATTTGCGAACTATGTCATCCGATCTGCTCTTGAAAATTCTAAGGTTTTATGTCTTAACCAATTTCGATAGTAGTTGTGGCCCTTCGTTTCCTAATTGTCTCTTTACCGATGCAGGGTTCTCTCTATGCTGCACTAGAAGAAGCCATCCTTCCTCATGAAGCGATGCTGAGAACCAACCCTTACAGTAAGCGAATCTTTTCACGATTACGACTGAAAAAGTGATGTAGATTTGAGTCTCTTTAGAAACTGTTGTTGTCTTGAATAGTGTCACTTTTCATGGAGCTGCCTTTGTAGGAGTGGAGTTTCTTATTTATCGAGTTGCATGAGTTGTAAAAATAAGCAGTTTTACTTCCAAATGCCTTTTGCTGTAATATTCTGTCATGATTTTATTCAAGATGGAATCACCCTTTGCTGCTGGTGATTGTATAGTTTAGAGACATGCTTTTGACTTTCTGTTACTGAGATTAATAGGAGATTTAAGTGTTTACAGTTTTTCTTTAACTGATGATCATCATTACTCATATATATATAATTCAATTATATTTATTTATATTTTTTGAAACTGTGGTTGATGCAGATTTTGTCTTCTTGGCTGTTACCTGCAAATCCATATTACAGCATGTCTTAGCACAACAATTATGGTTGAATATAATAATTATATAAAACAATGTGTTTGATTATAACCAAAATGCAGACTTTGATAAATCTCTGTAATTATTTCTCTGATAGCATAATTATTGGTTCATTATGCATTAAGAACTCATTTTGGTTAGGTAACAAATAAATAATGTTGAAGTCATTTAAGTAACAATTAAATCACGGTAGACAGACAATAGTGTGTGTCATAAGTTGGTTCCGCTTATCCACCTAATAGACCTAACTGCAGTTCTGGTCCCGAACCGGAATGGTTGTTTTTATTTGTTTATTTTTAATGATCATTTGATCCTTCTTCTTTGTTTTAGTCAGTTTGAAATCGCCGTTCGGTTTCAGTTTTATTAGAAACTGTGAAACCGTTGATCGATTCTCTATTCAATTCTGTTGATTCGACTCGTACGGTCGTTTGTTATGAGCCAACTTAACAGGATAATTAATCCAATTTAATAGTGAGTAAAATTATAACAAAGATTTTTTGTTCTATTCATATGCATCATAAAAAAAAAAACCGAGAATGTACAGTGATCATCTTAGAGGCTTCGACTAAGAATTGCAATGTTTCCACTTAACAGCCATTGGATTCTACTACTACCAAAAGGAGATGGACAAAAGACGCACATCACATCGATATGGTGGTCATCATGGACAAAACAAAGCACACACACACTTACCGGATTAGTAAAGGCAAAAGGGGCCGCAGACCCAAAAAAAAAAAGGTACATGCAATAATAGTTAGGTCAGCGTGCGTTTGTGGAACGATGGATAATGGGAAACGAGGAGGAGTAGATGAGAGGCGGGTGGAAACCCCATTAGGTCAGCGTCGGCGTCGCCTCGAGGAAACGGATCGCAGACGAAGTTGGGGACGCGGTGAGAAGCGGAAAGGTTGATCGGAGATAACGGTTACGCATGAAGTCATCTTATAGGCGCGGCAAGTGATCACCGCCGTGAGTTGCCCGACACGTGTCCAACCATCAGCCGCACGTTACTCTTGCACCGGCAGGCCCAATCATTACGCGGGCGGACTTGGTGACGTGTGAAACGTACGAATCCGCCGTGTCTCCCAACGTACGGACAGTTGACCCGCGTGTGCTATACCGTCAAGTGAGACGGTTTTGACCTAAACATTGGAAAACCATTACGATTGAGCAAAAAAAAAAACATATTTTGTCGTCATGTGACTTGTAATGCAAGTCGGATCGGTTTGATTGCTTATTGATGAGCGTTCCATTCATATCAAGAAAACGAGTTTTGATGTTAAACGAAGAGTTCTGAGACGGATCGTTTAGAGTTGGAATGTAAGCAGTTAAATGGAGGAGAACAGAAGGAAGAAGACCACATCACCAACCGTTCGATGCAGAGATGTCAAACTCAGACGCCTCTCCGATAAAAGTATAAAAATTTTAGATACTTTTAAAGGGAATTTACCCTTAGAAAAACTAGAATATGTCAACCAAAAAAAAAAAAAAGAGTAAAACGAGAATGCATCACAGTTGCCCATTGGAGATCAGAAGGCGGAGGGAATTTGGATGAGGAAAACCAATAAACCAAGAATTCGGTTCTTGTTCTTCTCCGGAAGCCTAATGATTGGAATAATTTTCGGTGATAATTTCGACGATGAAAAGAAAGGGATTGAGAAAAGGAAGACCTCTTTGTTCTTCGCCGCGGGAGAAGTTGCCGCTTCATCCGGACCCGCAAAGTGTGGTAGGGGGTCGACTCCGAAGGCTCCAGCGGAATGGCGGTCGAGAAAGCCGGCGGGGACGATAGCGAGGGAGGGAGGGGTTAATCGGCGTCGATGGAAGAGAGGATGGCGAGATCTTGGCTGTCGGTTCGAGATGGGAGCGAGTCGAGGGGAGAGCGTGTGTGCAGGAAGGGGGGAAGGAGGAGAGGCGGGCGAGGGCGTGGACGGGGATTTGGTGAGGGAGGAAGTGGTGGATGATGACGAGGAAGGGGAAGGGAGCGGGGAGGACGCGGAGACCCTTTAGGCGGAAGGGAATGGAGAGGAGGCGAGGGGCGATAGGTCGAAGCGAGAGAGGCAGGCGACGACGGCTTGAGGGGGAGGAGGGATGGGGCGGGTGGGTTTCAAGGCAGCGACGCTTGCGGATGCCGCAGTCGGGGCGCGACTCCACTCTCGAGGAGGAGCTCCGGTAGGCAGAGTTGCGCCATCGCGGCGGATTCCAGCGTTGTCTCGGTGACTTCCATCTCTCTGCTCGTCTGTTTTGAAACGAAAGGTTAGAAAGCTCCATTGTACATAGCAGTGGAACAACGGTTTAGAAACAATAATAAGCCCACGAGAGTATGGCACGGTATAGCTAAACCCGTAAATAAAATTTAAATTAAGTTTTGGCCGGAGTGCGCCAGGCCCGTGCAGTAGTGCCACGCATGGGCGACGCTCGAGGGCCCCGGCAGCGAGCTGCCGTTATAGACCCTCCCCCACAAGAAATTAATTTAATATCATGGTGGGTCGATGACCCACGTATCAGATATTAAATTGATAAGAACAGATACTACACTTGATCTTAGCCAAAAGGCCGAGAAAGGTATGATTTGAGATGAAGCCATCGACCTCATTTTATGCTCACTTCGCTTACACTTGGTTCCACTTCTAGCGATATGGGATTAAAAGTTATGAACTCTACCCAGAAAGAGATGGTGAGCCAAAGCTGGAGAATAAATTTTAGGTCAATAAGCTGGTCGAATTGTATCATATGAATGCCATTTGTAAAAGCTATCTTGCACAACAGGAATCGTCAGAAGAGGACGATATCTGCAAGTCAGCGCTCGCCAAAGCAGATTGGATACAGAGACAAAAGACTGCACACTAATAAAACCATCTTCTTGGCATAACATTTAGAAGAACGCTAGTTTCCATGGAAGATAGGGAGAGTTGCTGCTAACGTAAATGGTGTCTGGTGATAAGGAGGTGCGCTTACAATGGACCTAAGCGACACCTTTAGGGAACTTCAATGGCTAAAAACCGTATGGCGATAAAGAGAACAATGTTTTGATGTGTATAGATCAAGCCAACAAGTATCAATTGAAAATGCAGTGACAGTTCAAAATTAAGTGGAGAAAAAGGTATAAATTTCCCGATACCTTTTGAGTAGGGACGATGGTGGTACTTTTCGAGTCAACAAAATTTGGATTCACCGTAGACAAGCCTAAGTGGGCGTACACTAAAAGCTCGTGTGGAAATGAATATGAACATAAAAGGCAAAGATGATTTGTGGATCGATAAAGAGGTGAACTTCTAATATCAGCCATATGCTACACATCCTCAACACAGAAAACACGATCCAATTCTTACCACAGAAAACACGATCCAAACTTCTAATATCAGCGCTGAAAGACATATTTTGAGGATAGGCTGCAAGTAATATCGCTGTTGTGTAAGGTCTCTGTGATATCCTCTGGTCAACAATATGCATATGATCATGTCAACAATATGCATATGATCATGTCAGTTTAAGCAGCGGAGTGAAGACATTTTTAAGTTACGAAGCTAATCATTAACGTGTACATCATATAACATTTATGACAGAAGACTTAATAGGGGTGCGCCAGGCCAATGCAATAGTGCAACGCATTGGCGACGCTCGGAGTCCCTAGCAGCAAGCTACCATAATGAGCCCTCCCCTATAAAAAATTAATTTAATATCATAGTGAGTCGATGACCCACGTATCAGATATTAAACTGATAAGAACAGATACTACACTTGATCTTAGCCAAAAGGCCGAGAAAGGTATGAATTAGAACGAAGCCATCGACCTCTTTTTATAGTCTATTGTCTTGCTCTTCGTTCTGCGCCCAGCGATGTGGGACAACTCAAGCCTCACCACGACAAACACAAACCATCTTCGCTGTGGCTGATTTAGAAGAACCAGAGGTTCCATAAGGAGATGCCGAAGATGATGATGGAATCCACGACTTCATATGCAACTGAGAAGCACCAAAATGTGGCTGCTTGGGCATAAAATTGGAGCCTAATTTATATGCACCTGAGCATCTCTCTATACGTAAGAATTGATGACTAATCCATTAAGTGACTTGCGTTAAACGTATCAAGCCGCCTTTCTTTTTGTTAACAGGGGAAAAGAGGATGATGATGTTGCATCAAAATATCTTTCTTATTTTTTTACATTTTTTTTATTTTGATTTTTTTTCCATAGAGAGTTATATAGTTTCTTTCTAGTAGTTTGTGGGGTATTTTGATATTATTGGAAAAAAAAAGATGTTAAGTGGAAAATTTGAAGATATATGATATATTTGATATATTAAATAAAAGGGAAAAATAGAAGTTCTACAAAAAAAAAAAAATACCACCCAAAAAATAAAACCACTCTAATTGAGAAAAGCAAGCATATTTTGATTGCTTATCGATGAGCGTTCCATTCGTATCAAGAGAACTAACTGACAGAACGAACTGTTATGATCACCGATCCACCGCTGCATATCCATGTAAACAAAAGACTTTTGAGACGGAGTTGTTGAGAGTCGTTGCACAAGCAGTTATGGAGGAGAACTGAACGAAGAAGACGAAATGAGATGCCAAAGCACCAGTTTGCTTGCGGAAGAGTGGTGGTAGTGCCACCTCTCGCCTCCTCTCTCTGTTTCAGACTCGGCGAAACGCCACCGCACGAAGGATGCCACAGCTGCGGTGGAGGCTCACTCGGCCTTCGTCTTCCCCGCCTCGATCTGCGAAGCCAAGAGTTAGGCTCTTGTTCTTCTCCGGAAGCCTAATTTCGACGAGAGAAAAAACGAATAAAGAAGGATTAGGAGGACCTTTTTGTTCTTCTCGAGGGGAGAAGTTGTCGCTTCATCAGGACCAGAAGATGAGGGGGAGGCGGTCGCCTCTGACGGCTCCGGCAGAGTGGCGAACAAGAACGTCGGCGGAGAAGAGGATGGCGAGATCATGGCGGTCGGTTCAAGATGGGAAGCGAGTCGAGGGGAGAGATAGTGTACGAAGGGGGGACCAGGAGTGCCGGGCGAGTTGCTGGAGGAAGGGGATTGGGTGAGGGAGGAGGTGGTGGATGATGACGAGGAAGGGGAGGGGAGCGGGGAGGACAAGGAGAGGCGGTAGGCGGAAGGGAATGGAGAGGAGGCGCGGGGCGATAGGTCGAAGCGAGAGAGGGAGGCGACGACGGCGTGAGGGGGAGGGGGAGAAGGCGGGGAGCGGGGAAGGTCGTAGACGAGGAGTTTCTTGCGCGGGCGGGTGGTGGGACGAAGACACCGACGCTTGCGGATGCCGCAGCACGGGAAGGGCCGGACGAAGGCGACGGCAGAACCCTCGATGCGGAACTCCGGTGAGTAGAGTTGCGCCATAGTGGCGGATTCCACTGACGTCTCGTTGATTTCCATCGATGTGCTTCTCGTTCCCTTTTCTTGTAAGGATGATTTAATATGGAGGAGAAAAAAATGTCTTATAAATATAACATGGCATATACCCTTCGACTGTAAAAGTGGACAGCAAACGTTGAGATTTACCAGACAACCGCCGGTAGATGATCGGACGGAGCAGATTAACTATTTAAAATTACGTAATATAAAATATTTACATAAAGCTTTGGTAGGGGTGCGCCGGGCCCGAGCGGTAGTGCAACGCACAGGCGACGCAAGAGGGTCCCGGCAGCTAGCTACCGTGATGGACCCTCCCCCAACAAAAGATTAATTTAATATCATAGTGGATCGATGACCCACGTATCAGATATTAAACTGATAAGAACAGATACTACACTTGATCTTAGCCAAAAGGCCGAGAAAGGTATGAATTGTAATGAAGCCATCGACCTCCTTTAATACTCTCCTCTCTTGTACGTCAGTCCGTTCCTAACAATGTGGGACTAAAAATGCGTCTTTGACACGGCTCGTGATGAGAGTACAGCATCAAGAAAGAACCATTAAAATCAGTTCAAAATTCCACTCGAAATATTAGAATTATATAAGAGCTAAACAGTCAAAAAAAAGTATGACCTTTGTGTGTGGTAGAGCCATCATAACCAGTCGAATCCCATCAAAACAAGCCAACAAAACCTACCCAGTCAGCACTCAAATATCATAAGAATCAGATCTAATTTGAATATATAGTACTCCCTTAGATGTTCTTAGCTTACCCGATCGTGAAGTTTTACTCTTAAAACTGTAGATAAATAGATTTATTGATTGTATAAAACTGCTTTATTGTTGTGGACAGTAAGCTGAAAATAACAAAAAATTGGTTCTAGAAACACAAGAGAAGTGCATTTGCGTTTGCAAGTATCAAACAGGGATTAAGAAAGTTTACTCACAAAGAACCCTTAGAGCATAAAGTAACTGCAATAAACGCAGTGCTAGGAAATGCAATTTAGTCGTGGTAGACTGTGGTATATAGTACAGAGAGAAAGTATCATCAGATCTTTCACTTGATCTGCCAAACCCAAACCACATACAAGATCGAATCAATTTTTCCAAGTTCAGATGCTTATCCCTGCCATCAAGATTCCAATAATAAAGATATATGGCAATTACTGTGACAACTCGGATGATTCCAGCAACAACAACTGATGAGGCAAAGCATCATCTAGGAAGTCTTACAACACGTCCTACTCTTTGGAATCTCTTGAGCTGGGCCAGGGATGATGATCTTCTTTGCAGGCAGTGTCAGCGCACTGTTGTCGCTCTGAGGGTCAGAGGTCAGGCTCTTCTTGTTGATGATGTTGAAAATCTCAGTCAGCACACTCTGGAAGGCGTTCTCCACGTTGGTAGCATCCAGCGCTGATGTTTCCAGAAAGAAGAGGTTTTCTTTCTGAGCGAATTCTCGGGCATCTTCCATCGGTACAGCTCGCTGGTCCTCAAGATCAGTCTTGTTGCCAACTAACATGATCACAATGTTTTTGTCAGCATGGCTCCGCAGCTCCTCAAGCCACCGAGGAATGTGGTCAAAGCTTTGACGTCTGGTTATGTCGTAAACCATCAAGGCCCCAACTGCTCCTCTGTAGTATGCACTCGTGACAGCTCTATACCTGTACCAGGTAAAAATCATCAGCAACGATTCATCAGATCTGAAACAAGATAGCAAACACAAGAAGCACCAAATCATCTGGTAATAAGTGACACTATCACAAGAATCGTATAAGAAGTGAGTTCAGCAAGGTAACAAATAACTAACACAATAGCACAGACATAATGATAGCAGGTCACAAGTAAAATAAGAACCAGTTAGCTAATCACTGTCTAAAAACATGTGTATCAATATGATCAGCATACGGAATTCAACAAGCATCAGGCGCCTTCATTATGCTGCAAGGAAACATGTAGCTAAGATGCAGAATAAAGTAAATTCCATGCATCAATACCTTTCTGTGAGGCGCACTTAACTGCCAACCTTTCACGCCTCAGAAAGAGGAGACGTTGAGAACACATAATTTTAATATACACTCTGGAGTTTCACCGATCTATTCCAACATAGATACTTTAAGCATCACAACTATGCCACATCCATCTTTTTCAATATAATATTAATGTCAACATATGTTTCCTTGAAATTTACATGCTTCAACTCCATGAAAAGGCACAGTAACTATTAAATATATCTTGTTGTATTGAAACATGTATCTTGGATATAAATTTGCGTGTCTTGCAACCAAACAGATTTCTGCAGCTGGTAGTATCATCTTATGTTTACATAGTTTTGATAGACGATGATGTACAGCTGCCTGACATATAAAGGTTGAAAATAACTGGTTAAGGAAGAAAATGTTGTTTGTATATTGGTAATTTTAGAAAAGGATGTAGGCAAATTTTCATGTCAAATCCCATTTTGAAAGATAGTGATCGATGGCGATGTACAAAATTTCTTTCAATTTTACTAGTTTCACACATGCCAGCTAACATCGACCAGTGCCAAATTAAGATCCTACAGAACATTTATGGTTGCATAAACGTAGGACCATATGCCACCATATGGTTTATGGCTGGTTCAGGGTGAGTTTAATAGTGCCTTAATATGATGGCTTGTTGATCTTCATTCAGTTAGTCTGAAAAGATTATTACTATTGAAACCGGATTCACAAAGCAATTTGTCCCAAAGACAAACATTGATAAGGTTAATATTAACATCCAGTTCTGCAGACAAAGCTAATTATAAGAAGGTCCTTTTTGGATGTCTGACACCAAACACCAACACCTCATAGATGAGACAGTCAGTTGCAGCTCCATTTAAATAGTCCCAAAGTGATGAAATCTATAAATGAGAATGTCATCTGCTCTCAAAATTTCAGGAAAAAAATACACCTACAAGGTGATTTTTATGTCCAGAAAAATTATAAATCACTAGCTATGACCTCAAGTCTTTCCTGGTGCCTCCCAAACTCCTTATCTAAGTCACTATTACCAAAAGGAAATGCTTATGTCCAGTAAAAATTATCTCACTAGAAGGAATACCACCACCCAGAGTTAGAAACAGGACCTAAGTATCTACGGCTTTGCTATTTTGAACAGTGAGCAAAGTGATCGACTTTGTATTACAAGTCAATTAGAAATCATCAAACAAGATTGATAACGATGAGTAAAGTAGTGAAATAATCTTCAATCATATGCTCTGTTCGAAGCACGGGAAAAGCAAAGAGATTTAAGGCTCTAACCATCAGCTCTGTTTAGAGCATGATCAGTTCCACAACCACCACCACAAATGCAATGAGCACAACCAAGTAAAACACACGCATTCATCTCCGCCGACATTTCATCAGCTAAACTCACACATAGATCAAATCAATAGAGTTAAACCAACTCGAAGAAGAAGAAAGCATCCGCGCCTAAATCTGCCGTCATATACTAAGTAAGACACTTAAGAATCAAGCATTAACATCACAAAGCTAAATCGCTACAACCCAACAAGAAACGAATCACTCAAAGCAAAGTCACATAGATCAAAGCACTAAAGTCTGGAACCAATCAGATTCGTACCGGAGCTCGTAGATCTAAAGAGCACAAGTAGAGGTTCGGAGTCAAAAGAGGGTAAGTGCTTGGGGGGAGCAAAGGTGGCACCTCTCTTGGCCGGCGGTGTCCCAGATCTGGGCCTTGACGCTCTTGTGCTGGATGACGAGGGTTCGCGTCTGGAACTCCACTCCGATGGTGGCCTTGGAGTCGAGGCTAAACTCGTTCCGCGCGAACCGCGCCAGGATCTGCGACTTCCCCACAGCCGAGTCCCCGATCAGCACCACCTTGAACACGTAGTCGATCTTGTCGCTGCCTCCGCCCGCCATTCCCGCCACTGCTCCACCACCACCGACGCCGCGCTCGACCGACTCTCGTCAGTTCCGGTAGAAGATAAGAGCACCGGCTCAGTTCGCACGGTTGCTTCCGACGCCAGGCAAGACAGGGGTCAAAAGTCAGTATACTTTTTGCCGGTCCGCTCACCATGTTTGAGCGGTGAGACGCGAGGCACCTCCCCGATCGAGAGCAACACTTTACCTACCATTTATAATATTACCCGAACTATACCAGCCTTGTGATTGGGGACCTTTTGCGAGCGGGGCCGACCATCATCCTCGAGACTTGGTAGGACGTAGTGTAGCAAATATGGGTAGGTTAAGCAATTCGGCATGCTATCACAATCCTGTCCGCCCGCCGTTCTCGTGATATGGTCATTAGATAATTAGATTTAAGATTTTATTTATATTAAATCTAATTAATCCTATGACATGTCCCATGGAACCACCCAACATTTTATTACAAAACATAAAATAGAGAATAAAAAAAACTTGGTAAATTTAACTCATTAATATTTTCATCAACTATTGTTGTTGTTCTTATTCATATATATTCCAAAAAATAGAGGAAACATGCTTACTGTCATTATTTTAGGTATTTTAGGAGGACATATGCACCGAGAAAATGCCATTATCGCGTTTCAATTTTTGTGATATTTCTGTATTTTGCGTGTTGACTAAAGACAACTCGAGTATTAATAACTTTAAAAGAAAATTAATCGAAAAAAAAACAATTGTCTTTTCTCTCTCATCCGTGTAAGTATTTTTGTTTGTTAATGATACTTAATGATTTATTAACCTAATAAAGTTTAATCATTAACTTCGCATTATGTTGTCATAAAAAGATAAAAAAAGAAATATATTCCCATAAAGTAACGGCCGACATAGAAGAGTTCGTAACAGTGGTAGATGCTTACGAGAATTATAGCGGCCGTTATCATGACATCATTCTTAAAGCATAAAATTTGTCTGCGGGAGGGTAAACTGCGCATAAGAGGGCGATGGCGCCGTCAGAAGCGTGAGCCGCGCAGCGTTGGGGGCGAGACGATGGACGAGGAGGAGCACGAGGTTTACGGAGGAGAGATCCCCGACGAGGCCGACATGGACGCCGACGTCGACATGGCGCTCCCCAACGAGAACGCTGCCAAGGTCATTCTCTCTCCGGTCACCACTTTCCCCTCTAGGATCCCTCGAAACCCTAACCCTATACCCCTAACCCTGTCGGTTCGGATCAGCTTCAGGAGCTGGACGAGATGAAGAGGCGACTCAAGGAGATGGAGGACGAGGCGGCTGCGCTCCGCGAGATACAAGCAAAGGTCGAGAAAGAGATGGGCGCTGTCCAAGGTCCGATCTCCTCCTCCCCCCTCTCCATCTCTATGCTCTCATCCCGTTTTCGTTGATATGGTGAACCGACGCTTCTGATTTGTCTTTTTAGATATGAGATGTTTGATCGATATCATTCTAAAGCGTGATCGGTACATCAGTTTATGGATATGCTATTATGTTGTAGGGAGTTGTTACGGGAAGATGTCGTTTTTATCCTGGTACGTCTAAATTAGTAACAGGAGGTAGGTGAGTGTGGTAATGAGTGGTCAAAGGTGATCCCCCAGTAACTGTACTAAAAGTGAATTTTTATATCTGGCCATGAGGGATAGTAGGGGGGCGAAATATTCTGTGAGGAGATGTAGCCCTTAATCGATGTTAACAGCCTATATTTGTCCTTTGTTCAAGATAGATGGCGTTTTACTTGATATGGTGAAGAACGCTTCTGATTTGTCTTTTTAGTTATGAGATGTTTGATCAATGTCATTCTAAAGCGTGATCGGTACATCAGTTTATGGATATGCTATTATGTTGTAGGGAATTGTTATGGGAAGATGTTGTTTACATCCTGGTACGTCTAAATTAGTAACATGAGGTAGGTGAGTGTGGTAACGAGTGGTCAAAGGTAATTCCCCAGTAACTGTACTAAAAGTGAATTTTTATATCTGGCCGTGAGGGATAGTAGAGGGGTGGAATATTCTGTGAGGAAGTGTTGCCCTTAATCGATTCTAACAGCCTATATTTGTCCTTTTGTCAAGATAGATGGCAAGAGGAGACAACCCACAATTGCATGCTTCGGGCTCGTGTCCACACGAACAGACTGATGTGGGGCAACCTTTGTCTTTGTTTTTCAGTCTGGACCTCACATGGAGATTATGTGTCGGATGATGATTAGTCGATGATATCCTTCATATCGGAAAGTAAAGGATGATGGTTAGAGAGAGTTCAATGTCCGTATTGGAGTTTCATTAGTTCTTTAGTTGAGCCATATGGTTTTAACCCATCTCCCTTGATCGATGATTTGGTGCTTCTGGTTGGTTGATTTAGTATTGGCGTTGTTATCAAGCGTGATTGGTGCATCGGCGCATCAGGATGGGAATTCAATGTCCATGACGGAATCTCATTTGTTCTGCTGTGTCTATTAATTTACAACTTACCTATGAAATTCATGTGCAGTCCATTTAGTATAATAGTTGCAAATATTGTGGCAAACGACTTGATTTCAAGGATTAGTGTGTTGTGAATTAATTCCTTAAGTTTAGTATACTATGCTTATTCATGGTGAACACTTTCCTGGTCTACTTTTCATGCATAATAGTGAGATTCATATTGCAGTGACCACAATGCCTAAGCCAAGTTATAAAAACAAGCTCAATAAGCATTTATACCAGTTCACTTCATCCTCAACTTCCTTACCTGAACTAATCAGGACATCACATTGGTAGTGTGACAGTGCAGACGATGTTGATACTGATTAGCAGTTTGTTTGTTGTTTGTCTTGTTATGCTTGGTTTGCAAACTGACATTGCTTTCATTGTTTCCAGTAAATTTGATATTAAAAACTTTATGCATGGGTATAATGAAAAGGCATTCTGAGTTATTTCCTCTTTATTATCGTTCCAACATGCATTTATTAATCTTCATTCTGGAATATGTGTAGAATCTTCTAGTGCCGCGGCAACTCAAGCAGGCAAGGAGGAGGTTGATGCACGCTCAGTATTTGTCGGCAATGTGAGTTGTGTAAATTCACTATTTTGTGGTTCTGTTGAACTAATATGTCCTCATGCATCTCTCCTACTATGGTTGTCAATACAATCTTGTGTGTTGTGTTCCTTTTTCTTGTGGGTATTGTCTTTTGTTGACTTAATTATTATACATTATGGATTTTGCAGCACCTATTGATGCTCTAGTTAGGCTCTAGAGCCTTATCCACCTCACATATATCTAAACCTGACCCGGGTTCGGTTCAAACTGTGAACCGAACAGGGCATAACTGAAACCAGTGAATGCTTCTGAATCGGAATCAGGATTGGGCGGTTTGGTTCCCCTCCTTGAACCAGATCCCACAATTCCGGGTTGGTTTCAAATTGGGTGAAGAAAAAGGGAAACAGTCACATGACGTAGCAAGAGCCAATGGTCAATTTGACCAATGCAATGTTGGTCAAAAGACTATTCTGCCCCTTTCAGTGGCTTAATAAAAGGTTAGTTGAAATGGCATTTTGGAGAATTAAAATTATAAAATTTGAATTTTTTTAAATGATAGTTTTGTTCTTTCTAACAACTAAATAATGACTAAGAAATTATGAAATATCTATAAATATCTTCCTCTATTTCATTCTTCTCTAGTGCTCTCTAGTGTTCTCTAATTGCAAATTCTAGTTCTTCTCTAGTGTAATCTCTTTACTCTCTAGTGCTCTCTAATTGTAATCTCTCCAATGCTCTCTAATTGCATTATGACAATCTCTCTAGTGTGCTTTTAATGCAATACCAATCTCTTTGGTGCTCTCTAATTGCAATATGGTAAGTGGAAGTTCAATACCTCCCAACTTTAACAAGCACCCAGCCATGGTGTCAATTTAAGGAAGTCGACATTTCTGCATAGAGAAAGAAGATATAATAAAAAAATTGACAAGTCACATATCTTTGAGATCCATTTCAAGAAATAAGAAATTTTGATGGTTCATTTCCGGAAATTTATAACTATTGCTCTCAAAGTTTTAAATTTAAAGAAGGATGTGAATATGGGACTAGGAAGCACATTGACAGATTCCAGTGTCAAATTGTCAAATACACATTTATTTTTTAAAATCCAAAATTTATATTTATGTTTTTAAATTTCTCAAAATGCTTCAACTAATTGTTTATTAAGTTGTTGGATGGGGCATAATGGAGTTTTTACCATTAATTGCAACAGTAAAGATGGCTGTTGGATCTGTATTTCCTTTTCTTTCACCTGGTTCAGAACTGTGGAACCTGTTAAACATTTCCTGTTTTGGTTTTCATCAGTTTGGATTCGAACCGAATCGATGTCTGGTCTAATCTCAAGGCCACTAGTTGTTGACCATTTTAAATTGGGGACAATATTAAGGGAAAAATTAAGCAAACTTTTGAAGTAAATTACACATAGTCCAATATTGAATTGGTTGGGCCTCACTCATGATATAAATAATATAATGGGGCTGGTGTATTGGTAATTCTTTGAGTGTCTGCAATTTGTCAGTGCATTATGTTTAATCACAGATGAGATGTTTTGAGGCATAAATGTTTGAAAGATTATTATAGAGATAATGACTACCATCTAAATAAAAATTTTTAGCAATCGAAGATAAACTATTCCAATGCCCCTTAGGCAGTAGATAATCTAAAACACTATCGTAAGTAAGATAGATAAATCATAAACTAAATATCTTCTGAGAATGGATAACTATCTGATGTCTGCCTTTGAGGTGGGTTACTTTCTCTTAGAGCTGCTGATCACTTAAAAATGTCAATTTTTTTTGGGGGGGGGGGGGGGGGGGTGCAATTTTGACTCCTGCACAGATTTATCCCAAGATAATTGCAATGAATAATATTAATTAAAATATAATGTATAGTCATAAGATAAACTAATGCTTCAGCGGTTTATGTCATACCAACTGTATATACGTGACCTTATGGCTTCTGTCACAAGGTGGTCTTTTGAAAGGTTGTCGACAGTCATCGTGGTTGCTGTAGTTCCTTTTTGGACATGGACCTAGAATATGTTAGAAGTCTTGGATGATTTCTTAAACTGTTCTAGTATTCATGGCATTCTAGATATTGATGTTTCCTCCTCTGCAACCAATGGGTATACATTAGGTTTTGGAATTTTCTTGACATGATTCATGTATTTCTTTTGCTTCCATTCTGACCAAGTTGAATATATTTATATTTAATCTTTGATACTATGTTATACTTTCACATTTAGACTCAAAAGTTGGCTGAAGTAAATACTGTTCAATGTTTTGATTGTTTTTGGTCTTTTTTGCTAATAGTTTGAGTTGTGTCTGTTGCTTTTTCCTAAATTTGGGTTTATTCTTTATTGAAATATCTAACAATGATGGCCGCAGGTACACTCTTCAGTATTATGAGTTCTCTGTTGCCCAGGATAATGGGGTGTCAGGAAGCTCTGACTCGCAATGAGCTTGTAGTTGAAATAAAAGAGGAAAATTTCTTTATGTTATAACTAAGATTCAAGAGACAAAAAAAGTGTGATCAAAATAGCATGAGAGAGAAGTTATATGATGTTATAACTAAGATAGTAGACATGAGAAAAAAAAAGATAAGTTTAGTCAAAAGAGCATGAGAGAGGTTAAAAAAGGTGGAAGGGAAAAAAGTAATGAAAAAATAGAGCAGAGAATGCATGTTATATGCAACTCTATAGATCTTATGTGCAGAAAAACAAGAAAGAAAAGTTTTGGATATAGGTATTTGACTTGAAGAACAAAATCTGACAGAAAGAATTGAAGGACTTGATGGTTTGAAGTTAGGCAATGGGACAGGTGGTGTGAAGTCCATTGTGCTATCAGCATAATGAAACTCCAGGGATACCAGCTACTAGAGATGCTGAAGACCGTCTATACTTGGTGTTGGAGTTGGAGAGCATTGGATTATATTGTTGCTTAGCATTCTTTGGTGAGAGGTCCTTGATCTCTTGTTTGTGGTCTTATCATCTACTTCTGTCCATATCCTGTGAGCTTTGGATTGTTTTGTTGCATAGCATATGTTGTGATACAACTTGACCTTTTGCTTGTGACCTTGTCTTCTACCATTCCTGTCCAAATCGTGTCGACTCATTTTTTGTTGTTTGATAAAACAATCCTTTTGAAGTTAGAATTTATAATTCGCTGAGTCATTTTGACCATTATGTATTAGAGAAATTATTTCTCTTTCAAAGGGTACAAGTTAGATTTGTTTCAGATACTGAGGTTGAGAATTAGGTAGCTGATTATTTTTTTATCAAAACCATTTCTTATTGGATCTGTTCTTCTTAAAGTCGAATTAATCATTATTATGAAAGTTCATAATTTGTGGCGGCCAAGTGATGCTTAGTAATTTTTTGTTTGAAAAGATTAGATGCTGAAGTCTCCCTTTTTGTCTTTCTGTTGATTTTTCTTGACCTTAGACTTCATTAGTATAAAATGATCTTCCTGTTTTGTTCTTGATTACCAGCTTGCACGCAATAACCAATTATAATTATCTTCTTTGATCTTGCAAGCTAATGTCATTCCTGTCTTATGTTTTTTCATGAGTAACAATATGTATTCTCTGAAATAGTTATGGAAATATTAAAGTCATTTTTGAAAATATCAGCAAATCTTGGTGATTTTTACTTTAAATTTACTGATCTATTGTGTGAGATGGTATAACTTAGGCATGGAAAAGGTGATATGACAGATGGCTTGAACAAAAATTGTGTAAAATGTCCAAAGAAGTTTAAGTGGGCACAATGAAACAATTCTTCAATACTGTATTATTATCTTGGGCCTATCTTAATTAATGCTCTTATTTTTCAAGTACCAGCAGAAAGTACTTGATTAAATTAAAGGGTGTAATTGTGTGATCACGAGAGGTGAGCAATCTTAAAAATATTTTCTTTTTCAATTAAGATGAGATGACCCCTTGAATAAGAAAATGATCAATAACCTTAAAGTATATTGTCTCCTACTTAGATTGATAAAATTTTCAAAATATTGTTATGCCATCTCGATCGGGAAGCAAGCTTTTTGAACACTCATATTGGAGAACATGGGTGAAGTGAGACTTTCAACAACGTTTACAGTTCACAATGCCTTTGCCTAAAAACTGCTGGCATTAAAATTCCTCTATCGGATGAGGTTTGGGATCATCAAGAAGTTGCATGTATCTAGTTATAGTTGCTTTTTTTGTGGAAAAGTGGCTTTCACGATGAGTAATTTTTGAAGGATGAATTTTGGAATCACACCCTTTTAAGGTTGTTCAATTTGGATAAATTGTGATAACACAGTATTTTGTATTTTTGTGATCCTGACAAGTGTGATTTAGTCTGATGTCTGTTATTTTGTAAGTTTCTTGTTCCCCTCTTCTTTAGAGCAAGAAGTCTCATCTCTGCTTTGACATGGTGGTTGTTTATTGGCGTGTGTATTGTTGGTATGCCTTAGGTTCTCTTAACTATATGTATATGTATGCTTCTAGTAACTTTTGTTGTAGCTGCTTGATTAAGCATGACCTCTTTTAGGCTAATCACCTGAAGCCTTATTATTTGCCTGCATATACGAATTGTGGTTATGAATCAACAGGTGGATTATGCTTGTACGCCTGAAGAAGTCCAGCAGCATTTCCAGTCATGTGGAACAGTCAACAGGGTCACTATTCTGACAGACAAATTTGGTCAGCCAAAGGGTTTTGCTTACGTTGAATTTGTGGAAGTTGAGGCTGTTCAGGAGGCTCTCCAGTTGAACGAATCCGAACTACATGGGCGTCAAATAAAAGTCTGTTTAACCTTGATCTCAAGTTTTTTTTAACTACTACTTTGGAACCATTGGAATTTGAAAAATAAAAAGATTTCAGTTTTTTAAATGAAAGGGATGCCTCATTGCAGGTAGCGGCTAAACGTACTAATGTCCCTGGAATGAAGCAGTTCCGTCCAAGGCGGTTCAGTCCATATGCAGGATCTCCATATAGGAGGCCATTTATGCCACCATACTTTGCTTCCCCATATGGCTATGGGTCAGTTTATGTTTTGTTTTTGTCCTGGCCTCCCCGAATTGTTGTTACAGAAGCTATTTCAGAGAGAAATGCCATTGACAAACTCTTAAAATGTCTCTGCAGGAAGGCCCCCAGATTCAGAAGGCCAATGCGCTATAGGCCTTATTTATGATTAGCTGAGAGGCGACCCTTGTTAGTTTTGAAGTTTATGTACCAAACTTTATTGGACTGGTGTGAGATATTGCCATTACACTTACATGACATTTTATGGTGAAGTGTTCCTAACAAAGACATGAAAAGAAGTTTGGACCATGTAATATTTAGCTTTCTAATTTCTGTACTTGGGTCAGTCTTGCAACCATTGTTTTCTGTTTTTTAGCCTTTTAATTACTTGTGGTGCCTGCTTTGCCTTTCATTCTTGCTGGACAATTTGCATTTAAGATTGGTAACTTGCAGCATCTTTTAATTCTATCCATAGATGTGAAAACCTTGCATGGTGGCTCTGTTCATTTTTATTTGCTGCTGTAGCTTTCCGAGCAGTGTGGGATTTTGCAAATTGTAATATGCATATTACAAAGATGAACATTTTGGTATTTAGACAAATATCATTTGTCTATTTCAGTGGGATGTGTTACTAAATAAATATGCTAACTGATGTATGTATTCTCTGTATCGAACACAAAAGAATGAGAAGAAAACTAATGGAATCCACACATGTACCAAACCTGCCGATGGCTGAGCATTCAAAACACAGCCACCAATTTTAAGCTCGCGAATTCAAAAAATATGTGTTGCCTGAACCCAAGATGAGCCACCAATTTCATAACTTCCTCCCATTCTAGCCAGACTCTTCCTCCTTTACATGATCATGCTACTTCAGGCTTTCCAACTTTGTCCTGGCATCTCCCCTTTTTTTTTTCTCTCTCTCTCTCTCTTTAAATTTAGTCATCTTCCATGAATATTCTCCTGATGAAATCTTGGAACCTCCTCGAGTAGAGTGCCTTGGGATCAACTGCTGAGATGGAACTGGAATCCACCTTGGAGGATTTGTAGGCATGCTCCAGCTTCTTAGTGACATCGTAGTCCTGGAGGATATATCTATTATTCCAAACGTAGAGAATCACATCATGGATCTTGTCGTTTTGGGTTCTTCCACTAGCGAGTAATGCATCAGACTCGCTTCTTCCCGTCTGCTCTGCCCTTGCTGGCATGTTTAAGCCTAGTGGAATCAACGGTTTCCTAAACAAAAAATTTATATCGATACCAACACTTAAAACTAGAACATCTGAGGCATGAGGATTAGGTTCATTTGAAAGGAACTAACTAATCATGTAGCATTTTCACACTAAAGGAGAGAGACTTCAAAATAATTTTTCTATTTCAATTAAGTGACGTTCTTAAAACTGAAAGAGGGGGTCAATTCTTGAAACAGTGCCGGCCATTCCACTGTTAGATCCCTATCTTGACGGGTTGACTTTGAGACCAAGCCCTCGATATTGAGATTTGTCAACTTACTTGGAGAAGCTGAACATGGTGATAAGCCTGTCCAAGATGCTGAAACATCGTAATGGAAGTGAGGACCCCAACAGGAGAACTTTGCCTTTCCGGAAAGCCTTCCCCCCCTCCGCCACTCCCCCTCGTGCATGCACCGGTCGGCCCGAAGGCACTTCGCCCGTCGGTGGGGGGAGTTCTGCTCCTCCGCGTCCACGAACAGGTACAAAACCCTGGGTTGCTTCGTCTTCTCCGCCGGGTGGCACTGACGTGTTGCCGAAGAGCCTGCAGAGTTCGGCGCCCTTTTTTTTTCTTCTTTCTTTTCTTTTTCTTGTCATTTTTCGAATCCTTATACATAACGGAGGCAAGGAGATACTAATTTACCAGTTAAACAATGGATTTATCCGTTGTTTCGATCATCTGCATCATTGTCTTGTACGATGCTTAAGGCCTCCTTGACGAGGCAAAGAGATCTGCTCCGTGGAGTCCCGGCGGTTCTCTATCTATACCGCCTCAACGCCTCCCATCATGCGCTGCGTTTGCTTGGTGCACTTGGAAGAAGGCGAAGAAGTAAGGAGGCTGAGGTGCGGCCATCTTTACCACACCTTCTGCATCCGCCGGTGGTGGGAGGTCGCCAGGAGGTGCCCCACATGTAGGGACTGCCGACCTCCCACCACCGGCGGATGTAAAGATGGCCGCACCTCTGCCTCCTTGCTTCTTCGCCTTCTTCCAAGTGCACCAAGCAGACGAAGCACATGATGTAACGCGCCGAGGCCCTAATCACGTACAATGCAACGATGCAAACGATCGAAACAACGGACAAATCCATTGTTAAACTGGTCAATTAGTATCTTCTTACGTCCTTTCTTTACAATGATTCGAAAAAATGAGAAGAGAAAAAAAAAAGAAAATAAATGAGATGTGTATATGGATGATCACGAGCTCCAATCATGTCCACACTCATAGGTGCTCCTGCAGGAAGACCCGCCCGTGCAAGGGGCCTGGCCGTTGGCGGTCACCCCTAGCTCGTAGGCGTAAAATAATTTTACGTGATTCAATTTTATCGTACTTAATTTAAAATCAATTTTTTGTACGAACAAACTTGTCTTTGATATCACTTCTGTGAAACCTTAACGTGAGCATCATATATACAATAGCAGAAGATGAAAACAAAATTAGTTTTCCATGTAGATTAAAATAGTCGTGCAAAGATTGATCTTAGTGAAAAACCGATTTTGTTTTGATCTTCCATTATGCATCATATGATTCTCCCATTAAGGTTTCCCAATAAGATAATTAAAATTTTAACATCCTAAAAACTTAAATTAATTAGAAATATGGTCCAAAGATAAGAATATTGATGACTAGAAGTAAAATATATTGATTAAATATCTAAAAATTTTAGAATATTAATATTCAAGAGATAAAAAAGAAACAAGAAGAGGATCTCTGTACCATCAAACACTTTATTCTATAGAAGATATGAAAAATAAAAGATTTGAATCTTACCTTTTTATTTATGTTATCCTAAAATTACCTTCTTATCTCTTCTTTTTTTAACCACAAAGATTTGAATCTTACCTTTTTATTTATGTTGTCCTAAAATTATCTTCTTATCTCTTCTTTTTTTAACCATACTCTCAATTTTAATTAGCAAGAAGGAGGATGGATGCATATTTATATAAGGAGGGGAGCTATCCCTTAAAGATCTCTCTCGTAATCTTCCATAATGAAAATATATTATGCTATCTCTCCTAAAGATCTCCCTTGTGATCATCTCTAATTTAAAATGCTCGTTAATTGTATCTCTATTGGTGAAAATAGATAGGTTTTCCTACTTAAGGAAGGAAATCAATTATATTAATTTTTAACTATTATTTAATTAAATAATCTAATCTAATATTTAATTTGATATTTTACCAAAAAATCCCCTAGCTATTGGCTTTTTATATGATATTGTCATCCATATTTAATTTTATTTGGGAATCTTTTTTTACTTGAACAAAAATGCCTTTAGACTTTTCATTAACTGATTTGATGATATATTCTCTTTAAAAAATCTTTAGTTTTGATATTTAATTATCATAAAATCTTTTTTTAAAAAAAAATTGGTATTAATAATCTTAGAATCATGTCCTGGATTTTTGTGAAACTTTAATTTGCTTAGTGGAGATTGACGAAGTTATACTCAAAATTTTTGAACTAAGTTACACTCCACTACGATACTAGTTTTTCAAAGCCCTAAGTTTCGATAATTAACCCTTATTAAATTCTTAAATAATCATCTTTTAATCATGTCTTAATAATTAATGAAAAGTTTGGATTGGTTTAGTAGAAATGGACCATGTTACCCTCGAAATTGAATTAAGTTATAATCGATTATAAAATATGTTCAAGAAATCTTTAATTTTGATAATTAATTATCATAAAATGAATTAGAATCACAATCAGATAATTTGTGGAGGTTTGAGTTGGTTTGTGAAAGTTAAGTTAGACTTAAAATTCAACTTAGTTATACTTGATCATACAACATATTCAACAAATCTCCAAGTTTAATAGTTAACTATCATAAAATCTTACTAATCATCTTAAAAGATGTCCTAGTGGTTTTGTGGAAGTTTATGTTGGTTTAGTAGAAGTTGATAAAGTTACAGTCGATCATAGTATTGATTCAAAAAAACTCTTAAATTTTAATAATATACTATCATAAATGCTCACCACCTTTTATCCATTTGAGTCTCCATGAGAATTAAAGAGGGAGTCCAAAGTTGATTTCATAGAACACCCCCCATTAGATACGGAAGCATCTCTTGAAGATTAAACAATGCGTTGAAGATATGATGAAAGAGGTTAAATAATGAAAGAAGCTAAAGCTAATATCTTACATTTAGTAGCACTGTATCCATTACCATTGAATAAAACTCATTCCTATGGGGATTCAACTACTAACACTAGAGACCTATGATCAAAATTGGAATCTAAAGAGAGAATAATGTGACATTTATTATCCAAATGATGCTCTATAGTAAGAGTGTTAACCGGACGGGACAATGCTTCTCCTATTCCCATTCTCCATTGGGGGGGAGTTCTACGTTATCATTCTAATTTATTTATTTATTTTTAAAAAAATAAAATAACAATAACACCTAATAATTAATAATATGGGTTCTCTAACCCTCCAAATTAGGGGTGAACCAATCATCGTTGTCGTTTATTATTCATTGTTTGTAATCATCGTTTGTTTGTCGATGAAGAGAGAAAAAAAAAAAAGACTAATAAAGACAAGGTCAAATATCATGAAGAAAGCAATATTTCATAGTAAAATATATTAGTTAGTTTAATTGATTAATAATTTATTAATATATAATAAAAGCATAGGCATATATTCCATCTTCATTGCTTATCCTTGGTATAAAAAAAAATTGATAGTGTATACTATAAAGTTAACAAGAACTATAATATTAATTAGGATGAGATTCCATATACGTATGTTGGATTATTTACAAAATTCTCATATAATTATGAGAACCATATTTACAAAATTCCATATATATATATATATATATATATATACATAGCAGTTGTAGTCTGGTCAAGCAAACACGCTGCTCCCCTTCAGCACCACATTCTGCTGGTGGTCGTCGGAGCGATTGCTATTGGCCGAGATGACTGCCCCACGACCGGATATTATGTGATTCCGCCACTCGCTGACATCGATTCGCCACATATATTGACGGCGGCCCTCCTCCTGTAGGTTGCGCCGTCAAACGCCCTCGCGATAGTCGTCGTCGGAGTACCACCTGCTCTCGGTATGTGACACAGGAGCCGGGGCAAGCATTGCCCTCCGAGTCGATGAAGGTCTCGAAGCCTTCCATCCGGTTGGAACGGAGCTCGCCCTTGAAGATCGCATTAGAGGGGCCACGAGAACTTTCCCTTCCCTAAACACTCCCCCTCCTGCATGCACCGGTCGGCCCCAAGGCACTTCGCCCGACGGTGGGGGGAGTTCTGCTGCTCCGCGTCCACGAACAGGTACAAAGCCCTTGGTTGCTTAGGGTTCTCCGCCGGTGGGACTGACGTGTTGTCGAGGAGGAGTCTGCAGAGCTCTCTTGTTTTCTTCTGTCTCCTCATTTTTCGAATCCTTATAAATATAAAGGAGGTAAGAAGATAGTAATTGACCGGTTTAATAATGGATTTGATTCTTCAATCATCTTCTTAATCATGTTTGTCTTGTACGTGCTTAGGACCTCATTGACGAGGTTCTTATACCACCTCAGTGTGTTACAACCTATCGGTGATTGGTTTTGGTCGGCGTTGAAGAAGGCGAGGAAATAAGGATGCTGAGGGTGGCAACCATCTTTACCGCAGTCTACATCCGGTGGTGGCGGGAGGTCACCATACAAAATATTTTCTCATAACTTGTTTTTATTTAGAGAATTTTTTTGATATTTTTCTAATGATATTTCTATTTTTTTTTTCTTTTTATCTCCATTCTAATGGATATCTATCATGATTTTTTTATTTATTCAGTTTACAACCTCTCATTAGCGATAGATCTTCGCTTATTTCTTCGTTTCTTCAAAGTCCATCAAACAAATCAAACACCGGTTGCAAGACACTGAAACGATATAGAGAACCGGTAGGACTTCGAGATGTCTTTATCTCATCAAGAAGACCCTCGGCACGTATAAGACAAACATGGTTAAGCAGATGATTGAAGCAACAAACTGATCCATGGGTAATCTAGTCAATTAATATATTTTTACTTCTATTATTTATAAAGATTTAAAAATAATAAGGAGATAAAAAAATGACAAACTTTTGAAACTCTTCTATAATAGGTCAACATGGTGTCATCGACTTCAAAAATAAGATTTCTATATAGATGATCATGAGCTCCTCGGCTCATCGGTACTTTCATGTAGTTTGGGATATCGTAACTATACTTGTGATCAAAACAAAAATTGTGACCTAAAAGAAGAATTAAAATTATTAAACTTGATTTAGAAAGAAGATATCTATACTATCAAATATATTATTTGATAGAAGATATAAAAATAAAGGATATAGATCTTTACCATTTTCTTTTGCAAGTGTTATCATAAAATCACCTTCTTCTCTTATTTTTAATTACACTCCCGATCATGACTAGCGAGGAGGATGGATGTATATTTATATATGGATGGGCGCTATCCCTTAAAGATCTCTCTCATAATCTTTCATAATAAAAATATATTATATCATCTCTCCTAAAGATATCGCCCGTGATCTTCTCTAATCTAGATATGTTATACTATATCTCTCAAAGATTTTTCATGCTCGTTAATTGTGCCTCTATCTATGAACAAAGAAATATAATTAAGAAAACTAATTAACTAGACAGAGGTATCTAATATAGTAATAAAGTAAATATTCATGATAATGTTGGATAGCAATGTTGAGACATCACGATCATTAACATATTATAATATCTCAACATATTGACATGGTTATTGTGTTAAATAAGGGATACTGATGGATAGATTGATATGATATATTGCTGTGTTAAAAGGTCCTATCAGGTATAGATATTTTATTTTACGGAGATTAACATAATAGATATATATTATAAAATAGCCGTTAAAAAATAGTTATCCGACCTTAGCTCAGTTGGTAGAGCGGAGGACTGTAGTGGGTTAAAATTGCCAGGTCATCCTTAGGTCGCTGGTTCGAATCCGGCAGGTCGGAAATTTTTAGCTTAAATAAATTAATTTTTTTAATTTTTAAAAGACATACACTATTCTGATGATAAAAATATAAAATACGATATATATTTTCAAGTATTATACGTATATTAATATTTTATTATTAAATATTTTTTATACATGTATTTCCGTCAATTAATCAAAATAAGTCAATAAATTATCGCATCTATGAAATATTCTCTAAATTAGATTTGATATTATAAATCTTTTAATTATTAATATTATCAAAAATAACGTTTTTAGTGTGTAAGATATCTTAGGCATAAAACAAAGTTGATTTCAAATATGCAGATAGACTGTACTTTTATTGTAGCTCCCTCTTCTCGTACAACCAACATTAAATGGTCAATTAATTTAACAATAATATCATGCAACTATGAGTTGGCCTAAAAAAAAAGGAGTGTCTAAGATAAATTCGATGTATGAAGACTCAACATATAATCTCAATCTTCGACATGTCGAAAACACATCGGTAATTAAATCGATGGGAAGTATTGATTCCCAGCTTTATGGGGTTCAGGCAACGACATCATAGTTATTGACACATTGATTTCATCAAAGTCTTCATTGTCAATATCTCCTTTCAATTTCAATATTTAATAATTGAACAATAATATATGCTCTCATGGTTACCTTATGTTTATTTACACAAAGCACAAATACCGCTCTTCATAATCAACTTTGGCATTTTTTTACCATATTTACGTCTCTCAAATATTAATATTGTGGATGCTGTACGAGGATTTCAATTATTTAGATTTTTCTCTTCATAAATCAAGTAATAATTCATTTGAAGTAAATTACTTAGTCTTAGCTTTTAGAACTTCATTTTCGATTGTAATCTTGTGGGCTTCGGGTTTATTAGAATCGCATTCTACTTATTCAATAACATATTATCATTCGAGGGTTTTGGTTAGGCTTGATAGAATTTTTAACATTAAACTTAATCTAAAAAGGAGAAGAGGATCTCCGTACTATCAAACATATTATTTGATAGAAGATATAGAAATAAAGGATCTGAATCTTTATTATATTCTTTCGCAAGTATTATCCTAAAATTATCTTCTTTTTTTTTTTTTTTTTTTTGCTATACTCCCAATAATGATTAGGGAGAAAGAGGATGGATATATATTTATATATGGAGGGGAGATATCTCTCAAAGATATATCCCATAATCTTCTATAGTGAAAATATATTACACTATCTCTCCTAAAGATCTCCCTCGTGAGATTTATCACGCTTGTCAATTGTGTCACTATCTATGAACAAAAGGGTATAATTATTCGCAGTTAGATATAAGAGAAATGAAGTTTTATTGTAATAAAATCAATTAACTACATTAACTATTACACGATGTATTTAATAATCAATGATCAAATATTATAGTGATGAGACAACGATTCATATTAACGTTGGAGATAGCTCGAATAACCCATCCTAATAGAGACATCATCATCATTCATATATAATAATATCAATAGGCTGACAACGTTATCGTGTTAAACAAGGTGTAGGATAGATTGATATGATATATCATTTAGTTGCTTATGTATTAAAAGTCATGAAGGATTTTAACATGACATGATATTTTATTTTACTATGATTTGTATGAAGAATAATATTATGTTACATTTATTGTCGTCCCGACCTTAGCTCAGATGGTAGAGCGGAGGACTGTAGTGGGTTAAATTGCCAGTCATCCTTAGGTCGCTGGTTCGAATCCGGCAGGTCGGAAAGTTTTTTTAAGTTGCAGTAAATTGTTTTTTTAATTTTTAAAAGATATAATACTAATCTGATGATAAAAATATGAAATATATTTTATAGTATTATACGTATATTAATATTTTTTTTAATATTAAATATTTTAAAATTTTGATTATTGGCCTAACTCCCACATCCTAATCAGATACTTGTTTGCCACGAATGTTTGTACGATTTAAAGGCAACAGTGATCGCAATTTTTAGCACAACCTTTTGGAAATTATTGATTTATTATTGTTATGATCAATGTTACAATTAGTAGACTTTGGCATCCAGCGGCAGTCGAAGATCATCTATATACACAAATGCATTGGCATATACACAAATGCTACAATTAATAAAATCATGCATTGGCATATACACAAATGCAAGCTGTAAGCAGAAATCATAATCCAGAACATTCAAATAAACATCAAGGGAGATGACCAGGACTTCGCAGAGGACCTCAAAGATCTGCCGCTCCTTCATGGGGAAAATACACTGGGAGAGATCTCGACGCGTCGCCGGAGCCACCTCTTCGACACCCAACAGGAACAGCCCCGTGATGGTGGAGGCATCAGAGGGGAGCGGCGGTAGGATAGTCCGCTAAAGACCGAACCAGCGACAAGACGAGAGGGTATTGGAGAGCCAACGAACGACTGAAGAGAAACCATCCATCTGATTATAATTCTTATGTCGGATGGTCGTGTTGGTGTGGGTTTGATGGCAATACACAGACCACCATTGATTCCATGAATTGCAATGCAATGCATTCCTCCATGAAATGCTGATCTAAGGAGAAATATTCAAAGCGATCAACATATGACGCTACAATTTCAACTAGCAACATGACATGATAAGAACAGCGTACAAATACATGAGTTAGCATGTCAACATACTTATAATAGCTTACTTTTATATACACGCTACCCAATAATGCTTATTCATGTTATATCTGATGCCAAATAGTGACAGTTTCCCTTAATTAGCTTAATAATAAGATGGCTCAGAGAAACACCTGTTGAAGGCACACCTGACTCTGGCATCAGTCGAAGACCATTGTTTGATGTTAGCAGCATCGAGAAAAAGATGATCAAGATCAAACTTAACAACACAAGAAACATCCCAGCATCAAACTGCAGGCACAGCATGATGTATCTACAAAAATAATTACCGACATCACATATTATTTTTATCTCCGAACTCGTACACACTCGGCGTCATCCAACTAAATCCTGCATGGTCAGTTCTTCTTCACTCACAAGTGTCAGTTCAGAATAAACAATAGTGCATGAGAATCAACAATAATGTAGACAAAGCAAATCATAATCTAGTATGCAGCTCTTGGTTTGCTCCATGGCACAAATGACAATTTCTATACAACTCTCAGCTCTGTCCATGATATAAACTACACTCGAGTTCATCATAAATCAGTCACACATGTAGTACAAATGCTAATACTTAAAAAATTGTATCTAATTTCTCATGATTAGTAAAGGATGATTTACAGTAGCAGTTAATGGACTCGAGGTGCTAATATGGAAATGTATAGATGAGTTTATTCAGTTGACCCTTCTCAAACAGTCGGCATTACTGCATCTCCTTCCAATAATTCTTCCAGCTCAACCATGAGATCAGCTTCTGCAGCATCCTCTGATACATCCATAATGCTTTCTTGCAAAGCCTGTAAAAATGAAAATAACTTCACCTACAGTCCACTTGCTTGCGAAGGCAGGAGCGCATCCAACAAAAGCTAATTCTGCCAGATAAATAACCATGGTGTTGTATAAAAAATATCTACCTACAGTTATTATACATGCATTTGACGATGAGGCTTTGCTGCATTTTAGGCTAGCAATGCTCTTACCAAGCAGGACAGCTCAACCTACAGCATCTGTAGAGATATTAAGTCTAACCTATCCTATTTGACGAGTGTTATTGCAGTGAACTACAATTGCGTATTACACACAAAATCCTAGTTTTTCAATAGGAACACAGTTCATATTTCATAATGAGAAGCATTGGCATCCCAAAATGTCAGCAGAATTTTGGGAATAATCAACAAAGTAGTCATATAACTTTCCTGTTGGGTGACCTCCAAAACAACATTAGTTTCAATCAAGGTTTTCCTTACCAAGCGGTAAGGCCCATACCGCCCGGTACGTACCGGTCCGGCAGCTGACCGGTATGAGGACCGGCCGCTACTGGGTGGTACTGCTAAAATCGGCCATCGGCAGTCGATTTCGGCCGCCGGCGGTCGATTGAGAAAGAAAAAAGGAAGAGGAAGAAGAAGAAGAAGAGGAAAAGAAAGAAGAAGAAAAGGAGAAGAAATACCTCGCCCGCACGCCCTCGCCGCCCGCGGGCGATTTTTCTCCCCGCGCGGGGAGAGAGATCGAGGCAACGTCGCCCCTTTATTTGATTTTTTAATATATTTAATATTTTTAATATTATATTATATTATAAAAATATTATAAAATATTTATTATACTGGGCGGTACACACTGTGCATACCACCTGGTACTGGTACCATACCAGTACCGACAAAATATTGGTATACCGATACAGACCGGTACGTAAAACCTTGGTTTCAATACGCCATGCGACACTTGGAAACACGGATATTGGAGGAGCATGTCAGTTGAAACTTGTAAATATGCATTTGCATTAACCAAGTAATGCATGCAGGATAATATAAGTTTAAACGTTGAGAAAGCACAAGTTGATGGTCACTGCTTTCAAAGAAGCAAAGAGGAGAAAGACTGTTTCTTTAAAGGCAATGAATGTGGAGAAGAAAATACCACATTGATTTAAGGCAATTATATCTGAATCATTAATTCATATAACACAAGTTAAAGAGAGTCATGAAGCCAACTAAGGGAAAAAATTTCCCTATCTATTACTAAATAAAAATATCAATAAATAGAAGACAGAAAAACTTCAACGAATTAGAGAACCATAATAAGCCTATAATACAAAAGGATGAGAACTTTCAATTTAAAATCCTATGTACTCCTAAGACCTACTAGATTGGCAACTTTGTGGTACTTGGCATGTTGTAAAATTGAACACACCAGAACATATGAAAGAGATACCTTAGACTCCTGGAATTCTGTAACAACAGTTAGAAGCCTTCGGTATTGTTCTCTAGCTTCTGGATATTGAACCATAGACTTCACCCTCGCAAGTGCCTTCTGCATCCTAGCCTCTGTTTGTTTTCTGCCTTCTTGCAGGAAATCGTAATCATCCTCCTTAGCAAGATGGCATTGCATGGAAGTGCCCTCCAAAAGGCCTTCAGACCGAAATCCACGCAACCCACTTCCTTTACGTCTCCAGCGCAGTATAACTTTTTCCACAATTCCTACTGACCACACAAATTTTCTGTAACGCTTCCTGACTTGATGACCACGTACATGAGCCTAGTCATCAAATACAAACTTCAGAAAAGAAAAGGTTTCCATGGAAATCTAATATATAAAAGCATGGTACATGTAACAAAACTTTGGAGAAGCTAAGTACACGGCGGAGTGCTCAACTTCCAAATTATCAGGTATTCTCTAAATTATTAAACTCATCAAATAAAGTTCCAACATTTTAAACCAAGTGAGAAGCAAAATTCAATTTAAATAGAATAATTACTATAAAATGGACACTAATTACTTAAAAAAGCAAGTTTATCTAACAAGTTTAGATTTTTCTAAAAGGATGTTTTAAACTAAAGAAACACTTCATCAGACAACTCTCCTTAAATAAGTACAAACCAAGTCAAACTCCTGCCGAGACATTAAGGCTCGTCTTCCAATCACCTAGTTTAGGTTCATATTGATGAATAGCATGCACCTAGCCCTAAGCTATTTTTGAGCTACCAAGACAATTTTAGTGTCTGGGACCTATGCAATCATACAAAGTTGAGATCCTAAACATGAATAGTAGGTCCATCATGAAACATTTTGAAAATACTGATGTATACTATCAAGCATGCGTTCTAAGTACATGTGTGGTTTATAGAAGATAGAGAACAAAAATAGCCAGGAGAACTAGACAAGTTAACCAAAAAAGAAAGCTGAGTTGTCACAAAATCAAGGTTTTTATGAAAATGCAGTGAGCACCCACACAGGTACATTGAGAAGAATTACTTTTCTGTAATGCAAGACAAGGCTATATTTTGTTGACTATAACAGTGCTGATGCACCAATGTTTGAACAGGCTGATGTAATATGACTTCATGACAAGTTGAAACCTGAAAAATAACCTTAAATGTGCAAAGGAATATGAATATGTAAATGCATATATGTCCTATGGCAAGGCAAACACTGTACATCAAACATATCAGGCATGCATACATGTACAGAACATTAACCTAGTAGCTTTAGCAGAAGAATGCCAATTGTATGAAATGTTTGCATGACAGCAAACCAAAGTGATACGAAATTACAAAATCATAGAAAAGCAAAGAACATCAATTACAATATAGTGAAATTTAATTTGCAGATGCACAGGCAAAGTGATCAGTTAATGTCAAACCTGGATCTTGACAATCCGTTGCCTAATAATTAGAAAGTCTTTCCTCCCTTTCCATCCTCTAAATTTGTTTTGTATACGAATGGCAGCAGCATGCATAGGCATATCAGACTGTCCTGTTTTTTGTGACTTGATAGATAGAAGTGAAAGCGCTTGCTCATCTGACATAACAGACTTGTCACCTGCAGACTCAATTTTCTTTCTATGAAATGATTGCACCCTAAAGACTTGGTAAATGCGAGCTGCAGCTTGAGAAGCATTACGAACAGCACTCAATGAATCCTTCAGCGAAAGTCCAGCCTGCAGGTCTCCATCAGCAACTGCAAGAGCACTCTGTTCTGCATCATCAATGCCTGTCAAGCTGGCAAAGTCTGGTATATCACTACCCTTTGGGTCTAAAGTGAGGGAAGAAAGATGGCTAGTCAAAGATGATTCTGCCAGGAAACCAGCGATGCCTTTGTGACCATTTGCAGATGCCAAATCTGCAGGTGTTCTTCCTGAAGGAAACTCAGGGGTTGGATCTGTCAATAAACCAGGTGCTGCACCCATTGTAATGAGGGCACCAACTGTCCGCTCCCTGAAATGACAAAGAAAACAACAGTAAATATGGTTTACGATGGACAAGTACCAATAACTAATCTTCATGACAAAACATCTGAGGTACTCACCTGCCACAAAAAGCTGCCCAGTGTAATGCAGTCCACCCATGCGCATCTCTGAAGTTAATATTAACACCTGCAGTCACTGTTGGTTTTATAGCCCAATCATAACCAAGGGCAGCTGCTAGATGCAGCACGCCCTGCCCTTCTTCATCCCAGATATTGGGACCTTTGTCATCTTCGGTAGCTTTGTGTAGAAGCCAAATATGCAGCTTCTCTCGTAATAACATTTCAAGCAACTCTGCATTGTCAGCAGAATACCCATTTTCTTCACTTATTTTAGGCAGAGTATCATAACCAGATTCCATTTTAATTAAACTGATTTTACCTCCCAAATGAGCTTTCTTCCTATAATCTAAATTTTGGTAGTCAAGTGGTGGCCCCAGAGATAGTAACTTATCAAGACGCATATGAAGAAGCATTTCATATGTGTTGTTACTGCAGGAATCTATATTCTCTATACAGTGTGGATCACTTACACGGAATTCAAACTCCCTCACCTCACTACAAGCCAACCTGTTGGAACAGGTCACATAAAAAGGAACCCTTCCAGATTTATGTGAAGGAGCATGGCAACTAAGAATACCATCTCCTACAACCTCTGCTGGAACTTCAACTTCCCCAAACATGCATGACCATTTACAATTTTCTACATCTTCAGTCTTCAAAAATGTCCCAATAATTAAAACCTGTAATATACATCAGAAAGAATGATCAGGAAATGAAAACATATAGTATGCCAATATCAAACCATATCTGCAGCTTTTAGGGTAATAAAGGATATGTTGATGTTTCAAATCCTAACTTCATCATTGAGGAAAGTATTAAATAGAAACATCCATTTCAGAGTCCCAGATACCTTAGTCTCCAAGCCAGCATAGACCCAGTTTGGAGAGAAATCAATTATACTGAAAAGCTGATCCTGTGAAAGTGAGAGGCTCATTATATATGCATCCAAAGGCTCATGATTTGAAATGCTAGAATCTTCAACAATGCCATCACTTCCAACAGCACTCCAGTATGCTCCAGAACTGGATTTTGTATGCGACTCATCAACCTCTCCAAGCTCTTTGCTCATCCACCTTGAGAAGCTATCATACTTCTTTAGGCCTTCAGTTTGTACTCTGGAGAGGTCCAATGTTGGTTGTTTTACCAGGGAAGTGTATTTATCACTTCCATCAATGGAAGTCTCATTTTCCATGTTAATGGTTGATATAACAGCTGAATCAGTGTCAGCACCAGAAAGCTGGAACATAAGATATTACAAATGATTTAGTCATACTAATAAAGGCCAAAGCCTATAATAAAGATGAACTCAAAGCCTAAGCAGAGACAATTTTCAAGCCAATAAAAACCCATGAAGCAAGAACCATGTGGAAGCTTGTGCATGAATATCACATTATCCAGCCGTCAGTGATCATCAGCTCAATCTGGTCTGTCATAAATAATAACACTTGGAAGTTCTTAATAAGGCTATTTCTGGGTCCATTAGGTTAATGACAGGACAGAAGTTATTATTTAAATTATAATACATGAAAAGAAATTTTCTTATCTTCCATGCAGTACGAAGATCCACCATGCAATATTTCAAATACCAGTGGGACCTGTACATTATTAACCAATATTTACCAGTCCAACTAAGAACCACTATCAGCCCATGGGGCTCAGTATTATTGTTGCTTTTTTCTTATACCGATTGATACAAGTGGATATACTGCCTAGTATACAAGTTCAATGTCAATCTGACATGCTGAAACTGGTATCAGAACAAAATTTTAAACATTGAAATCTTGTATAGTATTCAAAATCAATTAGAACAATCTGGAAAAGGATGTTAATAGAAATAGCAATAGTACCTGCCACTCAAATTTGTCTAATATAATGGAGACATCTTGCCTGGTACCAGGATTCTCCGCATATAGGTCTGCATGTACAGAAGTTTGTTTACTACTAATTTCCTCTGTCATAGCCTCTGTAATACCAGCTGATGACTGGAAAGATGGCATCTGACGTGATGTTGCACAATGTTCTAGAACTTCATCCCATGATGCCAGATCTAACTGTGTTTTAGACCCAATAAATGTCAACCCTAAACCTGTTTCATTAAATACCCTACCTCTGTCCTCTCGAGTAACTGAATAAAAATCTGAATCATCATGTATTCCCTGAAAACAACCTGAAAATTTCGAACAAATTGTTTTTCTCAGTAGCATTCTACTAATTGATCTAAAGGAAAATATGAAAAAGAGTTTGACTCACATTGACTATCTATGGAAGGATCTGGAATAGAAGAGTCCACAAATTGAACACCCGTCATCTGTCCATCATCATACTGCTGCATCTTAACGAAAGGGTGGTATCTGGAACTTGTTGGATAATTATCTGCTGCATCGAATTTCGCTTTAGATACACTGAAAGAAAAAGTGCATGATTGAAATACGAATCAGTGGATTTACACTTGTAATGCATAACAGCTTATGATTTTGTGAGAGTCATACCTGATTCAGCATCTTCATATTCTGAAGTGTGCAGACTGATGGGGCTTTCAACATCTGTTGCTTGTGAAGGCAGCTGACTATGATTTGTGATGGAATTAGAACAGACAGGACTATCCACCTGGTTATCCTGGGGAACATCTTCAACTTCTCTACTGCGGCTGAAACTCGGTTTCTGACCCTGGAAAGTTTCAAAAGATAAGCATGAGATGAAAATTTTTCACATGTCCAACTATCAAGACAGAAGCCTCTCTATTGATCTTCAAGATTTATGTATGTATAAAAAAGGTAATCATTGTAAATGAAGAATAATATGGTCGTCAAATAATACTTTTTTTAGAAGACAAATGGTGATGCTGACTAGATTTGACAAAAATTCTAAAAGAAAGGGTGGCCTAGCGCAGAAGACTTCCACCAATAAGGTATCTCGAAAAGGTCACCGTGTATGTAGTCTTACCACTGCATGCAAGCAGAAAGACTGTTTCCTAACTCTGTTAGCTAAATTACTAAGGAGTAACCTAACCCTAACACTAAGACTCAATCTTAATTTGACAAAATCATCTATAAACTAGTTTCAAATCATCAAAATTCACTCCGCTAGAAAGGACAATGGTATGAATTATTTGCATTGATAAAGCAAAACATTACCAGTATAACATGTAATACAGCCAAGGAAGCCCAATAATAAGAATAGGTGATATACCTGATTACTTACCAACACCCTCAAAGTGAAAAAAGAGACATTTCAAGGACATAAAAAAAGAGCAAAGTAAATTGAAGAAACGTATATAAAATGATAAACTACCAAAATAGGCATAACATGCAAGGAAGATTGTTGACTTGGAAAGCAACCAGAAATTCAAAGACAACTTGAAAGAAACCAAGTAGGACAAATTGAGACATATTGTAATGTAACATAAAACTGATCGATAAACAAAAAACAATTACAAGGAGGATTGCAAATACATACCGTGATCCAAGAAGTTCAGCCCAAAATAAAGACACTTTTTATACCAATCACTTCAAAATTTTCTAGTCAGTCAATGAAAAGAAACAATTTGTGTTGTATAATATGCCCATATAAATTTTCCAAAATACATGTATAATCATCCAAAATGTCTTTATGGATAGATACCCTAGTAAACCCAAATCATAGGCACTAGAGCCCATGAACTTGTAAACGTCGGTTATTTAAGGCCAATGCTACAAGAAATCATCTAAGCCCCTTGGTATTTACCATGAATACCCATATTAGAATTAGATTTAGCACAGGTGTCCTTTCAAACATACCTGTGTAACCTTACAGGTTCTTGGTGTCGGTAGCAAGGCAACTGAGATTTTCCTTAGATATTGATGCACAAGGTAATTATACCGTTTGATAAAGAACATTTTCAGAATACTGATGCACAGTGAGTGTTATATCATTTGTTAAAAAACATTCTTTAGATTAACAGGAGATTTCATACCCACAAGAATACCGATGCTGATGCAAACAAATTGGCTTTACAAGAGTATGTACACATAAACATTTTGGAAGTAACAAACATGCAATCTGTTCAAAAATTTGAACTATAGAAATTATTGAAACAACATTTAGTAATAGCAAAAATTATAAGCATGTAGTCAAACTCAAGATATGCTTACTAAATGATCTAGGAGTAAAAAATCATGATTATTTTGACAGTTACCTACCAAGAAAAGCATGCAGAAACAATTATTTGAAGAAGGATCCAGGATTTCTTAGTTTAAACTTTAAAGGGAAAATAAGCAAACAATACTGTGTCTCCAGTCTTCCATGTCATTTCAAGAGTCACTAAGTTTTGTTTTCCGAAGTGATCATAATTAATACACAACATATATTGGCAATTTAACATAACTTTAGAAAATGATCTAGCCAGCAAATAATCATGTAAAAAATATGACATAAATGCAAGAATGGCACGACCAAAGCATAGAAAATAGCTGATATTGCACCAACATTGATTTTGTTTGGACAAATGGATAAGTCTATGGTGCATCATAACTGCCTCATGGTTATAACTAAGTTGTCATGAAATGCATGCAACAATAGCCAAATATACAGTGCATCATAACTCCCTCATGGCAATAACTAAGTTGCTGATCTCAGAGGTTTGCTAGAAGAATAGCTTTAGATAATGGATAACATAGAGACCAACATATCTATGTTGACATATGAATGAATATATGTGTATAAATATATAACATGTAAAATAACTTATACTTGAGAAACTAACTGATTGAGACAGAAGAGAGCACAAGAATATGAACATAAGAATGGGTTACAGGCATTACTTAATTTGCTGAACATTGAGGAACTCCTTTTTAATTACTATGCTAAAAAGAAATCCAAGCAAAACAAATCAAAGGAGAAAAAGTGTGTTACAACCTTGACTTCGAGATAGTGAACAAGAACAATGTGCATGAAGTCCCTGCATGAATCAAAATGTTGTGTCAAAGAATCAATGTCAAATTTTAGATTAAGAAAACAAGCATGTCCGAAAAAACAAGGACATAAAGTTCATATATGTTACTGAAAGCATCCAAAAGTATATAAGGAACACAAAATAGAGACTCATCAACAGCGCAAACTTATATAGAGTAGATGACTTGTTTGAGAGTAATAAAAATATATCTTTTTTCTGTGAAAAAATGAACTTATAACTTTGTTTAATTATGATTGTGGTACTCTTCATGTTGTGATGAACTTTCCCTGGACCCATGTTATTCAATGGGAGAACTAAGCTCTTCCAGAACAAATGATAATGAAGAAAGGCCTCTCTATCAAGCAGTAGATATGAATGTCAATATCAGCATCCCATATTTCCTTGAACTAATTCAAAAAGGAACTAGAAATTATTCTTGCTCAAGCAATGCAGTAAAAGTAAATAAAGAATCTCCACAATAATTAACATCTGGTCAGTCTTAGAACACGAAAAAGATCTAGTCAATCATATCATGGAACCTTCTCAACATAAAGAAACAAGCTCAAAGTCTGTTGCATTTTCAATTCTTAGTGAAGGAATCAAAATATTTTTTACAACTCTTAGGAATGGAAGTGGACAAACTAATGAGCAAAACTAGAATCATGACAAAACCTACTCAACTGCTGACATGAACAAACAATAAGATTCTTCCATCACAAAAATTGTGGATAATTGCAGCTTAATTACCACCAACTAGCTACAAAGTTCTAAGAAAATTTATTCTGCTTAAATTTGGTTTATGATATGAGCACAAATTTTAGAAAACTAAAATGTCAGGTTGACAACCACACAATGTTTTTTAAGATCCCATTTATACTAAAGTTGCAGTCAGAGGCTAGCAACTAGAACAAACACCAATTGCCTAAGCTATTCTTATTTAAAGTCACCATTAGTACACATGAGCAACCATGACATTGGTGTATGAATAGATGAATGTAGCATCATCTACAATTATACATTGCTTAGTTTGAATTCAGTTATGACAGAAATGAACCTTGTTTATTCTATTTTTTTACATCTAATTGCTTTATTAATCTGTAATATATCTTTCAAGTATTTTTGGACTTGAAACCGCCTTTCATGAGATTGAACAAAATCATTGGCATAATATTTGTTCAAATGTAATATATCTTTCAAGTATCTTTCATGAGATTGAACTGGGCAACCACCTCTCGCCATATGCTATCAGACATCTCAGTAGACATGACTTTCAAATTGATGGGAAAAGGCTTTGTCATGATGACATGAAAGTTTGATCTGGACCTCTTATCATGACTCCATGACTTGGATTTTACCGTTGCAGTATGATCTGTATTTGATTTTAAAAACAACATAATCCAAGGGATATTTATTTGATTTTCCACCAAACTTTAAGAAAGAGAAGGCCAACACGTCGTCAAACATAAAACATGTAACAGATGATCTGTCTGGCAGCATTGCGATTGCACCACAGCTAGTACTGGCAACTTCTTCATGGACAATAGCATGGGATCTTTCCTAGACTAGATTGTATGTCTGAACAAGATATGACAAACATCTTTCACAACCAAAACTTGAACTGTGATAAGGAAAAAACAAGCCTAAAGTGTACATTAATTAAAAAGAGAACACAGCAAATAGTGTTTCTGCAATTTGTGGAGAACACAACAAATAGATTACCTGCAATTTGTGGAGGAAGGCTCATGAAATAAGGAAAGACAACAAGATTGAATAAGCAACCAACCAAACAGAGCCTAAAATCAAACTCGAATATAGTACACGTGGTGTGCCCCATGTCGAATATAATAATGTTTGTCATAACTTGACCTGATGGAATAAGCAACCCACCAACTTGATATATTTATAAATACAAGAACAAAAATGATTAAATCTAAGTTAGTGATAGTTCACTCACTAATATGAACCAATTCAAGTCTTCTCTCACTTCCGATGGAACTAAAGTGCTATAATTTATCCCTTTCTTCCGGAGATAAGCATTTGACAAGATCAACTAGTAGAGATTTCTATACATAGTAAATGCTTGTACCTAAAAATTTTAAACTTGTCTATGAAATTAATAACTTGTGTTCTGGGCAATAGTTTCCATGTAAATCAAGTGGAATATAAATCTCATAAGCTGTTTGATTTTTGCCATATACTTGCTCTATAAGCAGGTTGAAGCCCTCTTGGTGAATAAATCTTGGGTTTCAAAGTCTTCTTCTCAGACACTTATTGTAGTTTGCACGGTGTTCATAAACGCACTCTGTAATGTAGAGATACAATTTCATACATGAAAGAAAATAATTTCAGATCTCTGCTTATAGATCTGATCAATTAATACATCAGAACTAGTCATCCAAATTAAATAAACAAAATCAATCAACTGAAAGCACCTTGATAGGATTAGCATTCAGAACAAAGTGCTGCAATTAATTAAACTTAACAGGAAAGATTAAATAGCAAGATATTTTAACAAGCTTAATATCTTATATGGGCATGCTGCATAACATAACACACAAATAAGAATCCATAGAAAAACTAAATCACTATGCAAGAAAAAATTTAACACATATATTGGCAAAGAGAAAACATAGTAAAAATTATATTATGCAACTCACTCATCCAGCATCCAATAACTCCGTCTTTGGAAATTTGCATTCTCTTCACCATGGGCGTAATAGCAATGAAGCACCTCAACACTTCCAGCCTGCAAATGAGTACATTTATGGAGATACGGATTCCAAAAAATATCCCATTCTTAAAATAACAAATATGACGAATTCTACTGAACAAAAAAATTTGAAACCAGATAAGTGTACCATCTCATGAAGTAGTTAGCCACAAATACCACTGTCGAGCACCATTCAAGCACCAAAATTGAATTATGGGCACTAGAACTTGGCTGAGGTTCAGGTTTTATGGCATCATAATTAAATAATTACAGTATTTCTCATACCCAGATGAGGTGCTCATGTAACAACGATGTTGTGTTGGACCTTAGTAAATCATGCGTCACATATCTTTTTTATTCTGATCATCAAAGCTATTTAGTATAGTTTAGTTATTTCAGCAATACTAGATGTGTTCTTACTTTTGTTCGTTTTGAATCAATCCAATCTATTCTGATCCTAGGTCGAAAAAATGTCAATCCTGGTTGCACTATTTCATACCTTCCCAAGAATGTATGTCTACAGAACATAAAACCATACATTAAAGAACTATAAATATAAAGATACACAGGAAGCATATAATGCAGGTCATGATTATAAATTATCATAGATGAAGTGATTGTTTGTGCACAAGTTACAGACATGAAATTAAGATTTAATTGGAAGTTTAGATAAGCCACAAGATATACAGCAGGTGCATTTCTTTTCCAACCAAAATGACTGGACATTGATTTGCCATTCCACCAAATGCAAGAAAACTATGACAAAAGACTGAGCCTATACTCCCCCTTGTCCTCCCTCCTGAGTAGATGTTAATTAAGTAAGCATTTAGAGACCAATGTACTGGAGTTTTTGTCTGATGACAGATACTCAAGAAATTGGAGACAATTTATTACTAAAGAACATTTCTTTCTCAAAGAATTTTTCAAATTTGATTCCTCTGATATTCGGTTCTCTAATTATTAAGAATGTTTGCAAAGTCATTACATATGTATATTCATTTTTTGTAATTTATGCACAACAACCAAACATAATGTTACAATTATTTCATATCAGCTACATGATCTTTTCCTAGTTAAAACAAGAACAAAAAAATCTTTTTTTTATTATTCTAGAAAAATTTTTGTATGTTACCCTCCAACTCTTGTTACACCACTAATAATAATTGTCTCATCTCAGCATCTATTTCAAATTATCTTTCTTCATTCATATACTATATCAGGGCTGCTTCTAATAGTTTGTAAATGAATTTTTTTCTTATTCTATCTTTTACATTACCAACAAATGCATCGGGATACTCTCATCTCAACTACACTAACCTTTTTGGAAGATATTTATAAATTGTCTAATGCTCCAGTCCATAAAACATGAACAACCTTTTAAATGTCTTACAAGTTTTCCTTTAGATATAAGAATCTTACAATGCTTACACAAGACTCACAATGCCTCTATGTGGTTTAATTGTTAACAGCATTCAGAGAAGAAAGCAATTATAATCAAGGTGACATAACTGCTGAAGCCTGTGTGTATAACAGCACACACATCATAATAGATACATCTGAATGTCAGAACAGAACAGCAAAGGAATAACCAACAAATATATTATTATCAACTATTTGGGTAGAACATGCCAAAGGCATCAAATTAATATCACTTACTTTTAGTCTCTCATGAGCTTCTTTCACAGTCTTCCCATCTTTTTTCTTTCTCCAGTTATGACCATCCTTCCTGAAGTATCTCAATACTTTGCGATCAAATAGAAAAAGAGAGCCACCTAGAAAAAGAATCAAAATTTGTTGCACTTCTAAGAACGAATATCATGAAAAAGTACACAAGGAATTTGTAGACATCTGAATGATTAGGTGAAAGAAAATACTTCCACAATAATTGATGAATGTGGTTGACCTAGATAAAAAAAATCAACATGAAAGGAACTTGTGGTAGAAGGTCATACTAGGTGGTTTATTTGGTGGCTCTGGCGCAATACGAAATTTCCTATAGTCCCGAAGTATTTCACAAATTTCAGCAGGGCGTAACCAGCGATGTTGTGCTTCCAGAAGGATCTGCTCGATATCTGAACATGAATAGTGAATCACCAGATCATCGGAGATATATGGAGATGTTATCAGCCATGTAAAAGTGGCTAAAACAATTATGCAGTCACCAAGTTTTATTCTGTTAATGACCTTAAACCTATGCTTGAAACTTGGTACTGATTAAAAGAACAAAGTTGCTTCTAAACTTTAGAATGCACTATTGAGTAATGGATACATGGGGTGAATGGTTAGTTGTACACAAAAATGAAACAAGCCGAATAGGCTGCTTGACTGCAGAAAAGAAGTGATCAGAAAAAACAGATAGAACATATTTTTAGTATCTTGTATAAAAAGTTATCTTATATATTTACACGACTTAACATATTTACATTGTGGTCCCTGGGGAGAAGATCCTCCTGGATAAGTACCTCCACAAAAATATGAAAAGAAAAAAAAACCTGAAATAAAATAAACAATGAATGATTTTCTAGGTTTTATTACGATATTGTGCGTATGGAATAACAAGATATTAGGTATTACCAAATAAGTATACATAAAAAACATTGCTCCAAAAGTTATTCTATTTAACTTTTTCCTGGCACCAGAAACTTAAAACATGTAATTCAAACAAACAAGGTTCCTCTACATGATCCATGTCCACAATGGCTAGAAACTATAGATCATTGACGATCAATGACCACCAGATATGCAATGTAATCAACTTGTTTAATGAACTACAGGCCATGGAGAAATGCAGCTTGAAGCACCATAACCAATTGAATCAGACTTCTCTAAGACGCTCACCCGAATAAAGCCTGTCATTTTAACAAAACCAGTTGATCATTTACATGCCTGCACAATTGTAGGATCATTAATTTAAAGAGAAATCGCAACATTCCTTTAGATTCTGTCCCCATATACTCAACATTTCTGTCAAATCTGCTGTTACTCCCTATCACACAAGGTTTCCTGATCTTCCTGCTATCACTTCAGCCGTACGTCAGCCAATTTCCCGTTTATAACGAAAAGAAAAACGATGTTAAACCAACGCTAACATTTTAAGTAAACGTTTATATGAACGGGCTCACAGAATTTGTCCACAAAAACAGCGACTATTACAACCATGTGGGACAAGGTCTATTATTAGCCACTTCACAATCAGCTTACACACGCAAAAGAGCCAGAACAGACCACTAGAAACCTGAAAGATAACCAGAGAACACACACAAAAGAAAAAACACAGGATTTTCAATATGTGACATTAGGAAAAACAAACGTCGGGGGAAGATATGTCAAAAAGACGCTACCAAACATCATGAACCGAGTAAATAGAAAAAGGGAAATGATAAGGAACGGTATTATTACCGAGTTGAGGCGTCAATGAAAACCGCCTGGCCTCCGCCATCGATTACCCACAAAAAATTCAGAGATCCGAAACTTGATCTGGAAACCCTAGCGCTCCTATAGCGCTTGTATCATCAGAATAAGAAGCGTTGGAGCCGATGAGTGCAGTAGCGGTACCGCCGGATCGGTTAATCGCAAGGATCAAAGAATGGGAACGAATCGACGATTACACTGTCGGGATCTCGAGGGATCCACAAAAGAAGGATCGGAATTTTTGCTTCGCAGAAGGAAGAGATGAAGATTAGAAAGGGGGAAAGAGAGAGCAATAGGAAGCCCGAGAAAAGCCGCCGAGTTGGAACAAATGGGAACGCTGATGGCGCCTATTTGACGGAAAGGGCCCTCCGTGGCCGACGATATTACTGCCACGTCGCCACGGGGCTTTGCCGTCCGTCCACGGCATCTCGAAAGTAAAACCCTCACCGCATGAGGTACGTTAGTGAGGAACATGGACGGTGGATCATGCGATCGCATACTAATAAATATGATAATACTCTGTGGTCGCCGTTACGCGACGAGTCGTGTTCGATCACGTGAATCGTCAAAGCAACGGCGAGTGGAGTCCAGCTTGACAGGGTACTAAAATGAGTTAGATTTCTTCGGAGCTGCTTGTGGACACCGTCGGTGAATCTATCTTGCCAACCCTAAGCTTCTCCTCAACCATCTCCATCTTCCGATAATTAAACAAATTAAAAGAATATTCGCCGAACCCAACTGATACGGCATATTCCGTACCATCACGTAAGCAATAGGTCATCGGCCACAGGTGCACCACCGTCGAGCCTCGAGACTGACGTGGCATACCACATCACGCCCTGAGGGTCGGTTGTCGGATCCTTGAGCCACTCGTTTCGGATAATCTAGAATAGTGTCGTGTCGACCTATCCCACGTGGATCTATCGACGCTCGTACGAGAAGTGCAAGTCGTCTCATGCCAGGAACCCGTAAACCCATTCAGTTTGATCACGTGTCGGTACAATACGTATAAGTAAGCCGTCTGAAACGACGAAGGATGTGAATATATCAAGCATAACTAAATCAAGACCATAGGTATAAAATAAACTCCGAGACCAACGAAAAAGGTGATTCTCTTTCTCCTTTTCTAACCTTGAACTCATTAGACATCTCTATGGTCTGTGTGCAAGACCAACAACAATTACCTCGGAAAGGAGACGATCACATCCAATCCATCTTTAGCGTCGACGACCAAATAGATCTTACGTGTTCGATTTAGGGCCAAGTCGAGCTGACTACTTGACCATCACTTAAAGATAAACTAACACCAATGTATAATTGATACATCGACATCTCAACAAGGATTGACGCTTCATATTATTTTGACCCGTCAACGCATTTTAATTGCAATGTCTCCTAATAAAATAACATTGTATTCCAAAGGGAAACAAATATTTAAGATAATACGGAATCAGAGCCCTACAGAGTTGACTGTGGCGGCTTTTAAGTGAGTCGTGTTTGGGATGAGGAAACCGACTCTATTTTGCAAGATTGATGAGGCCACCACCAACTCTTTTGATCCTTTGGTTCGTTACTGCTGTGGCGTACAGTATCGTGGCACAACAAATTGTTATATCTACTTTATTTATTTATTTAAAGCAAGATATAATTATGTTTATCTTTGAAATCTATGTTTAGCAAATATCATAATAGTTGAACTTGTGACTTTGCCATTAGAATAGTGTCAACATGGGAAATATTTTAAATCGATCGGTTGGTGATACGTCAACTTATTTAAATATTCTCAGCAACTTAACTCTTCGCGTAAGCATCAAACACATTTTTTTTTTTAAGAAAGTAAATGAGTAAGACGAAATTAAAACTCAATACCATATGACAAGCGATCAAAGTTTTATTAACTAAACTAACTAATATCTTTAGCTAAACTAGCATTAAATATCAATAACCAATATTAAATTAACAATCTAAATACATAAAATCTTACTTAACCATTGTGTTTCTTTGCAATGGATTTTGCAATAAGTTGGTCAAATGCATGACATGCTTGATTATTGTCTTTTATCATGTGGGTGCAAAAAAAAAAAAAAAACATTTTGTAATAGCTAATATCTGTGCAAAACTTTCTGAAGCCATGATGTCCCAACCGTCTTGAGTTGTTATCTTTTCTGGCTATTAAGTTGAATGGAAGACCAGCCCACACATACTAAAATTTTAAGAACACTCACTCACCCGACCAACATAGGTGTTAATTTTTATGATGATGTATGTTGAAGATATTACTGTACATTGCAAAAAAACATTGTGTTCCTATTTGGGTATTAAAACTGAAGTATAAAGAAAGAGTCATGTACTTCTCATTTATATTCTGTTTTGGTGATGCATACAGATGGACATTATCTAGTGGCCGAGATTTTTCAACCTATATGAAAACCCACATTTCCCTTCAGTACAGCAGATATATATACTATTTATATTCCTTTTTCTTTCTTTTTGGTGAGTCTAATCTATCTATATCGTGTTTAATTGTTTCTTTTATGAAGTTGTTTGAATGTGCTTGCTGCATTATGTTATACAAGTTGCTGTATGGAAAAAGTGTCAACACATTGCTGCCATTTTCACAGTACAGGAAATATGTCCCAACTACTCTGAGTCAGTATTTTTTCGCTATTAACCTGAATGGAAGATCAGCACACGTACTAATTTCTAATAGATCATCAACTGCTCACAGGGCCAATATTGGCGTTGATTTTGTATAAAGCTGATGTTTGTTTAAGATAAGGTTTGCAATTTCGATCTGTACCGTCCGGTACAGGTGGTACATACCGGTCTTTCAGGTTATCGGTACGTGGACCGCTCGTTATTGGGTGGTACCACCAAAATTCGACCATCGGCAGTCGATTTCGGTTGTTGACAGCCGATTGAGGAAGAAAAAGAAGAGGAAAAGAAGAAAAAAAAAAGAGGAGAGGAAATAATACCGCGCCATCCTCGCCCGCGCACCGTCGCCGCCCATGGGTTGCCCGTGCGCCATCGTCGCCTACGGGTCACCGCCCGCGGGCGCTTTTTCTCCCGTGCGAGGAGACGGAACGTCTCCCCGTGCGGGGAGAAAGATCGAGGAGACATCGTCCCTTTCCCTTTTTTAATATTTTTAATATATTAATATTATATATTATATTATATTTTAATATATCGGATGGTACATATTGTATGTATCGTCCGATACCGACAATATGTTGGTATGCCGATACCGATTGGTAAGTCGATCCTTGGTTTAAGATGATACTGTACTGTACATTGCAGCACTTATAATGTGCATGATTTTTTTATTTTTTTTTCTTTTCATTTTGTAACAATCAATTCAGGTGAAGTCTATGTTGTAAAGTTCATCTGACAATGACAAATAATTATTGTCATACTTGTGGAAAAGAAAAACTTATAAATAGAAGTAGGTTAAAATTTTTATTTTCAGGGTTAAATATGCAGTAGTACATGCATGATGCAACATGAAATCTAGACAGTTATTAGGTGCTAAATCTGTGTGATTTTTCTAAAGATCATCCTTCATGTTTCTATAATTCTTTTAAAATCAACTGGTTCCTTCTTCAAGGCTGCTTTTCTTTGGGGTTTTCTAGGTTCTTCTACATCTTTGTGGGAACTAGTGGAGCATTCATAGTTCTTTCTTTATATTTTAAGTGATTGCCGTACAAAATTTTAAGTGAGTCTCCCAGTCCTTTAGTCCCTAGACTTAGTGGCTTGTAGCTTTGCGCCAAGTCTGCAGTCTTGTTCTCTCATAGATGGAGTTCTTTATATTGTGTAGATGCCTTCACTATAATATGATATATTGTTGTGTAATTTAAGAATATAATCAAAACTTGTTTCATTATGAGAAATACCAATATTTTTATTATTTTTTATTTGCTGAATATCCAAGAAATACTTGTGTGGGGCCTCAGATTTAGTTAGACCTTCAAAGTTCACATACATATGAGATTCTCTATATCTGACTAAGAATTTTTTTTTGATTAATTTATTTTTAACACCATCCTTCTAATCTAATTCATAAGGGCACTGTGTAACAGGAGAGATTCAGAAGTCTTATTCCTAGCTTTAATAATCTAGGAATGTATTTCCTATGTCCAACCAAGAGCATAGTGTTTGTTGGATGACAGTTGAGAGGAATTACAATGTAAGTCAGATTAAGTAAAACTAAAACCTAGTTATGAATTGAGTTTAGTTATTAAATTAATTTTTGTTGCAACTGAAATTCAATTTTCATAAATCTCCTGTTCCTTTCAATGTCTACATTGGAGTTGACTATGTTATTAGGCATCAGTGAAACTTAGTTGCCATGGGCAGCTGCTACTCCTCCAATCCAATTCCACTCTGGTAGTAAGGTCTTCTGTCTTTAATTTATATGTAGAAAGAGTGTGTGCAGCTTTCATAAGTTAAAATTGAAAAACTAGAGTTGGACCTCTAAATAAGTGGACCTCTAAATATTGTTCATGTTGATCTTACATATTAGTCTGCAGTATACTATATAGAGATATGGTATATTAAAGTCTGTTCATGCTTCCTTTGCTTCGTAGGTTGGCAATCATTATTTGGCACTTCATGATGGATTGAGGTAGTGATGTTGAAAATAAGATGGATCATGATGACAGAAGGTCAGAAGTGCTCGGATTTAGTCTATTACTTTTCTTTTTTTGATGAATTCTTTTAGATCTTATTTAACTGTTTTTTTTTTTTTTTAATGTTGTTCTAATGCGCTTGTTGTTATATGTTGATATCACAAGTTGCCATATGAAACGATCCCTGCATTGATGCCATTTACAGGGTCTAGAAAATTAGTCAGATACATGATATGCATGTCCAACAATTTTGTTTATATGGTTATAATTTTTAGGCTGCAGGCAAGTACCAGTAGAGCAGAGGCAATACTCATGAAGGTATGAAATCAAGTGTATTATCTGTTCTTATCAGTTTAATATCTGACCCATATAAAATATATGCTATGAATAGTCCGGAAATAGCTATACTTACTGAAAAAATTACATTTGTAAAAAATTTATACCAATCCACAGAATAACTCGAAATTTGGATGGAAAAGGTTTGTGGATGGAGTTAACCACTTTGATAATATATCCAAATCTATTACTCCTTGATAAAAAAAAAGACATTTATTGATATTGAATTTATTTTGTTATACAAGATATACAGGTAGAATATTTATATTATGCATATTTATAGATATAAATTATAGATAATACTTTTTATTTTATAACGATCATTATTTTTATCCTTATCAAATGATGCCAAAATATTGTAATGTAATCTCAATAAATAAAGGTTTCGCGAGAGATTATTGACTCTTTACTGTTTTATTCCTAGGTCAACCCATGACTTCTCATAATAAGTAAATTTTTTCTCGGTTCGTTCCGTCATCCCACCCAATAAATTATTCGGATTCGTTTTCAGTAGAATCCTATGCAGTCACAGGTTTCATCGTTCCTATAGCTTCTCCATTAATGATTAGGCCTGAACTCTGCAATGGAGCTCCCAACAAAATTCCTTCTCGAGTAAATCTATGTGGCACTACTGCACGAGCCTAACGTACCCCTGCCAAGTCATGTCACAAATATTACTGATTCAATCGTGAGTTAAAATAATTTCTTATTTTACTCCTTGCATAAATGAAATGGTTCAGTATGAATTTTTTTATATCTAGTCCATTATTCTAATCAATAATCTTTTTAATGAATTCTATTATATCATGTCTAGTTGGTTCTTTTTCTAAAGTTGTTTGAATGTGCTTGTTGTGACATGAGAAGTTTGAAAATTAGTCATATGCATGATAATCATGTTGAACAAAATTTTCTATTTGATTATAATTTTCTATTAGAGAGCAGGGGAAGCGAAAGCTTGTGAACCTGGAGTTGATGTTACTGTCTTTAGTGCTACATTGATACCAGCAGAATCGATGCAGTAGTATAAAAAGAGGGTGAAGTGTAGTATCTGTTCTTATCAGCTTAATATATGATACATGGGTCATCGATCCATTATGATATTAAATTAATTTTTGTCACAAATGTTCTAATATGTGCGAGTCAATGACTAGCTTAGCAACTTAAATATGATCTACTCTGATGCTTTAGCTGGCTTGAGTGATTCCACGTTATTGACTGGAGTTGCCACAATCATCCAAGTCCGACTACAAAGCTCAAGAGGAATCTCATGCAACGAGTGGGCATAGAGAAATTCCACAACAAAGATAGTAAAACACTACCATTTGCAGCCTATAAATGTCTTTCAGCTATCCTGAAGTAAGCAGCTGAGGTCAGAATTGGATGGCGTTCTTTGTTGAGGATGTCTACCATATGACTAATGGTTGAAGTTAAACATCCAACTTTATGAATCCAGGAATCATCTTTTGTCTTTTTTTTTTCATGTTGATCTTAAATAGTGGAGATTTTGACTATAATGGTGTGCTCTTGTGCTTCCCTTGCTTCATAAGTTGGAATGCATTCTATTTGACAATTCATACTTACAGTGGCTTGAGGAAATGCTCATAGGACGAGGTGATGATGTTAAAAAGTAAGAGGGAATGTGCTTGTTGGTTTATGTTGACATGACAAGTTTGAAAATTAGTGGGTCCTTAGTCCCACATCGCTGGGCGCATAACGAAGAGCAAGACAAACAGACTATAAAAGAAGGTCGATGGGTTCGATATAAATCATACCTTTCTCGGCCTTTTGGCTAAGATCAAGTGTAGTATCTGTTCTTATCAGTTTAATATCTGATACGTGGGTCATCGATCCACTATGATATTAAATTAATTTCTTATGGGGGAGGGTCCATCACAGTAGCTTGCTGCTGGGTTTCCTCGAGCGTCGCCAATGCGTTGCACTACTGCATTGGCCCGGCGCACCCCTGCCAAGTCTTCTGTTATAAATGTTATATGATGTATATACGTGAAAGACCAGCTTCGGAACTTAAAAATGTCTTTACTCCGCTGCTTCAACCGACATTGGCAAATGCATATTAAAAATGTCTAAATATGCCTTCCAGCTCTCTCAAAGTAGGCATATGTGGTAAATATGCCTTTCATATGATGGCAGAAGTTTACCTTTGACTTGGAAGGTACGATGGATGGCAGAAGTTTACCTTTCAATGGCTAAAAATGTCTTTTCTCCACTTAACTCTGAACTGTCACTGCATTTTCAATTGATACTTGTTGGCCTGATCTATACACATCAAAACATTGTTCTCTTTATCGCCATACGGATTTTAGCCATTGAAGTTCCCTAAAGGTGTCGCTTAGGTCCATTGTAAACGCACCTCTTGTTAGCAGTAACTCTCCCTATCTTCCATGGAAACTAGCGTTCTTCTAAATGTTATGCCAAGAAGATGGTTTTGTTAGTGTGCAGTCTTTTGTCTCTGTATCCGACCTGCTTTGGCGAGCGCTAGCTTGCATATATCGTCCTCTTCTAATGATTCCTGTTGTGCAAGATAACTTTTACAAATGGCATTCAGATGATGCAATTCGACCAGCTTATTGACCTAAAATTTCTTATCCAGCTTTGGCTCACCATCTCTTTCTGGGTAGAGTTCATATCTTTAGTCCCACATCGCTGGGAGTGGAACTAAGTGTAAGCGAATGGTGCATAAAATGAGGTTGATGGGTTTGTCCCAAATCATACCTTTCTCGGCCTTTTGGCTAAGATCAAGTGTAGTATCTGTTCTTATCAGTTTAATATCTGATACGTGGGTCATCGATCCACTATGATATTAAATTAATTTCTTATGGGGGAGGGTCCATCATGGCAGCTTGCTGCTGGGTCTCCTCGAGCGTCGTCAATGCTTTGCACTACTGCATTGGCCCGGCGCACCCCTGCCAAGTCTTCTGTTATAAATGTTATATGATGTATACGTCAAAGACCAGCTTCAGAACTTAAAAATGTCTTCACTCCGCGCTGCTTCAACCAACATTGGCAAATGCATATTAAAAATGTCTAAATATGCCTTCTAGCTCTCTCAAAGTAGGCATATGTGGTAAATATGCCTTTCATATGATGGTAGAAGTTTACCTGTAAGTGCACCTCTTTATCGATCCACAAATCATCTTTTACCTTTTCTGTTCATATTCATTCTCACACGAGCTTTAGTCTACGCCCACTTAGGCTTGTCTCACGTTGAATCTAAGTTTTGTTGACTCGGAAGGTACCACCATCGTCTCTACTTAAAAGGTATCGGGGAATTTATACTAAAAATGTCTTTTCTCCACTTAACTCTGAACTGTCACTGCATTTTCAATTGATACTTGTTGGCCTGATCTATACACATCAAAACATTGTTCTCTTTATCGCCATACGGTTTTTAGCCATTGAAGTTCCCTAAAGGTGTCGCTTAGGTCCATTGTAAACGCACCTCTTGTTAGCAGCAACTCTCCCTATCTTCCATGGAAACTAGCGTTCTTCTAAATGTTATGCCAAGAAGATGGTTTTGTTAGTGTGCAGTCTTTTGTCTCTGTATCCGACCTGCTTTGGCGAGCGCTAGCTTGCATATATCGTCCTCTTCTGATGATTCCTGTTGTGCAAGATAACTTTTACAAATGGCATTCAGATGATGCAATTCGACCAGCTTATTGACCTAAAATTTCTTATCCAGCTTTGGCTCACCATCTCTTTCTGGGTAGAGTTCATATCTTTAGTCCCACATCGCTGGGAGTGGAACTAAGTGTAAGCGAATGGTGCATAAAATGAGGTTGATGGGTTTGTCCCAAATCATACCTTTCTCGGCCTTTTGGCTAAGATCAAGTGTAGTATCTGTTCTTATCAGTTTAATATCTGATACGTGGGTCATCGATCCACTATGATATTAAATTAATTTCTTATGGGGGAGGGTCCATCACGGCAGCTTGCTGCTGGGGCTCCTCGAGCGTCGCCAATGCTTTGCACTACTGCATTGGCCCGGCGCACCCCTGCCAAGTCTTCTGTTATAAATGTTATATGATGTATACGTCAAAGACCAGCTTCAGAACTTAAAAATGTCTTCACTCCGCGCTGCTTCAACCAACATTGGCAAATGTATATTAAAAATGTCTAAATATGCCTTCTAGCTCTCTCAAAGTAGGCATATGTGGTAAATATGCCTTTCATATGATGGTAGAAGTTTACCTGTAAGTGCACCTCTTTATCGATCCACAAATCATCTTTTACCTTTTCTGTTCATATTCATTCTCACACGAGCTTTAGTCTACGCCCACTTAGGCTTGTCTCACGTTGAATCTAAGTTTTGTTGACTCGGAAGGTACCACCATCGTCTCTACTTAAAAGGTATCGGGGAATTTATACCTTTTTCTCCACTTAACTCTGAACTGTCACTGCATTTTCAATTGATACTTGTTGGCCTGATCTATACACATCAAAACATTGTTCTCTTTATCGCCATACGGTTTTTAGCCATTGAAGTTCCCTAAAGGTGTCGCTTAGGTCCATTGTAAACGCACCTCTTGTTAGCAGCAACTCTCCCTATCTTCCATGGAAACTAGCGTTCTTCTAAATGTTATGCCAAGAAGATGGTTTTGTTAGTGTGCAGTCTTTTGTCTCTGTATCCGACCTGCTTTGGCGAGCGCTAGCTTGCATATATCGTCCTCTTCTGATGATTCCTGTTGTGCAAGATAACTTTTACAAATGGCATTCAGATGATGCAATTCGACCAGCTTATTGACCTAAAATTTCTTATCCAGCTTTGGCTCACCATCTCTTTCTGGGTAGAGTTCATATCTTTAGTCCCACATCACTGGGAGTGGAACTAAGTGTAAGCGAATGGTGCATAAAATGAGGTTGATGGGTTTGTCCCAAATCATACCTTTCTCGGCCTTTTGGCTAAGATCAAGTGTAGTATCTGTTCTTATCAGTTTAATATCTGATACGTGGGTCATCGATCCACTATGATATTAAATTAATTTCTTATGGGGGAGGGTCCATCACGGCAGCTTGCTGCTGGGGCTCCTCGAGCGTCGCCAATGCTTTGCACTACTGCATTGGCCCGGCGCACCCCTGCCAAGTCTTCTGTTATAAATGTTATATGATGTATACGTCAAAGACCAGCTTCAGAACTTAAAAATGTCTTCACTCCGCGCTGCTTCAACCAACATTGGCAAATGCATATTAAAAATGTCTAAATATGCCTTCTAGCTCTCTCAAAGTAGGCATATGTGGTAAATATGCCTTTCATATGATGGTAGAAGTTTACCTGTAAGTGCACCTCTTTATCGATCCACAAATCATCTTTTACCTTTTCTGTTCATATTCATTCTCACACGAGCTTTAGTCTACGCCCACTTAGGCTTGTCTCACGTTGAATCTAAGTTTTGTTGACTCGGAAGGTACCACCATCGTCTCTACTTAAAAGGTATCGGGGAATTTATACCTTTTTCTCCACTTAACTCTGAACTGTCACTGCATTTTCAATTGATACTTGTTGGCCTGATCTATACACATCAAAACATTGTTCCCTTTATCGCCATACGGTTTTTAGCCATTGAAGTTCCCTAAAGGTGTCGCTTAGGTCCATTGTAAACGCACCTCTTGTTAGCAGCAACTCTCCCAATCTTCCATGGAAACTAGCATTCTTCTAAATGTTATGCCAAGAAGATGGTTTTGTTAGTGTGCAGTCTTTTGTCTCTGTATCCGACCTGCTTTGGCGAGCGCTAGCTTGCATATATCGTCCTCTTCTGATGATTCCTGTTGTGCAAGATAACTTTTACAAATGACATTCAGATGATGCAATTCGACCAGCTTATTGACCTAAAATTTCTTATCCAGCTTTGGCTCACCATCTCTTTCTGGGTAGAGTTCATATCTTTAGTCCCACATCGCTGGGAGTGGAACTAAGTGTAAGCGAATGGTGCATAAAATGAGGTTGATGGGTTTGTCCCAAATCATACCTTTCTCGGCCTTTTGGCTAAGATCAAGTGTAGTATCTGTTCTTATCAGTTTAATATCTGATACGTGGGTCATCGATCCACTATGATATTAAATTAATTTCTTATGGGGGAGGGTCCATCACGGCAGCTTGCTGCTGGGGCTCCTCGAGCGTCGCCAATGCTTTGCACTACTGCATTGGCCCGGCGCACCCCTGCCAAGTCTTCTGTTATAAATGTTATATGATGTATACGTCAAAGACCAGCTTCAGAACTTAAAAATGTCTTCACTCCGCGCTGCTTCAACCAACATTGGCAAATGCATATTAAAAATGTCTAAATATGCCTTCTAGCTCTCTCAAAGTAGGCATATGTGGTAAATATGCCTTTCATATGATGGTAGAAGTTTACCTGTAAGTGCACCTCTTTATCGATCCACAAATCATCTTTTACCTTTTTTGTTCATATTCATTCTCACACGAGCTTTAGTCTACGCCCACTTAGGCTTGTCTCACGTTGAATCTAAGTTTTGTTGACTCGGAAGGTACCACCATCGTCTCTACTTAAAAGGTATCGGGGAATTTATACCTTTTTCTCCACTTAACTCTGAACTGTCACTGCATTTTCAATTGATACTTGTTGGCCTGATCTATACACATCAAAACATTGTTCCCTTTATCGCCATACGGTTTTTAGCCATTGAAGTTCCCTAAAGGTGTCGCTTAGGTCCATTGTAAACGCACCTCTTGTTAGCAGCAACTCTCCCAATCTTCCATGGAAACTAGCGTTCTTCTAAATGTTATGCCAAGAAGATGGTTTTGTTAGTGTGCAGTCTTTTGTCTCTGTATCCGACCTGCTTTGGCGAGCGCTAGCTTGCATATATCGTCCTCTTCTGATGATTCCTGTTGTGCAAGATAACTTTTACAAATGGCATTCAGATGATGCAATTCGACCAGCTTATTGACCTAAAATTTCTTATCCAGCTTTGGCTCACCATCTCTTTCTGGGTAGAGTTCATATCTTTAGTCCCACATCGCTGGGAGTGGAACTAAGTGTAAGCGAATGGTGCATAAAATGAGGTTGATGGGTTTGTCCCAAATCATACCTTTCTCGGCCTTTTGGCTAAGATCAAGTGTAGTATCTGTTCTTATCAGTTTAATATCTGATACGTGGGTCATCGATCCACTATGATATTAAATTAATTTCTTATGGGGGAGGGTCCATCACGGCAGCTTGCTGCTGGGGCTCCTCGAGCGTCGCCAATGCTTTGCACTACTGCATTGGCCCGGCGCACCCCTGCCAAGTCTTCTGTTATAAATGTTATATGATGTATACGTCAAAGACCAGCTTCAGAACTTAAAAATGTCTTCACTCCGCGCTGCTTCAACCAACATTGGCAAATGCATATTAAAAATGTCTAAATATGCCTTCTAGCTCTCTCAAAGTAGGCATATGTGGTAAATATGCCTTTCATATGATGGTAGAAGTTTACCTGTAAGTGCACCTCTTTATCGATCCACAAATCATCTTTTACCTTTTCTGTTCATATTCATTCTCACACGAGCTTTAGTCTACGCCCACTTAGGCTTGTCTCACGTTGAATCTAAGTTTTGTTGACTCGGAAGGTACCACCATCGTCCCTACTTAAAAGGTATCAGGGAATTTATACCTTTTTCTCCACTTAACTCTGAACTGCCACTGCATTTTCAATTGATACTTATTGGCCTGATCTATACACATCAAAAACATTGTTCTCTTTATCGCCATACAGTTTTTAGCCATTGAAGTTCCCTAAAGGTGTCGCTTAGGTCCATTGTAAACGCACCTCCTTATCACCAGACACCATTTACGTTAGCAGCAACTCTCCCTATCTTCCATGGAAACTAGCGTTCTTCTAAATGTTATGCCAAGAAGATGGTTTTGTTAGTGTGCAGTCTTTTGTCTCTGTATCCGACCTGCTTTGGCGAGCGCTAGCTTGCATATATCGTCCTCTTCTGATGATTCCTGTTGTGCAAGATAACTTTTACAAATGGCATTCAGATGATGCAATTCGACCAGCTTATTGACCTAAAATTTCTTATCCAGCTTTGGCTCACCATCTCTTTCTGGGTAGAGTTCATATCTTTAGTCCCACATCGCTGGGAGTGGAACTAAGTGTAAGCGAATGGTGCATAAAATGAGGTTGATGGGTTTGTCCCAAATCATACCTTTCTCGGCCTTTTGGCTAAGATCAAGTGTAGTATCTGTTCTTATCAGTTTAATATCTGATACGTGGGTCATTGATCCACTATGATATTAAATTAATTTCTTATGGGGGAGGGTCCATCACGGCAGCTTGCTGCTGGGGCTCCTCGAGCGTCGCCAATGCTTTGCACTACTGCATTGGCCCGGCGCACCCCTGCCAAGTCTTCTGTTATAAATGTTATATGATGTATACGTCAAAGACCAGCTTCAGAACTTAAAAATGTCTTCACTCCGTGTTGCTTCAATCGACATTGGCAAATGCATATTAAAAATGTCTAAATATGCCTTCTAGCTCTCTCAAAGTTGGCATATGTGGTAAATATGCCTTTCATATGATGGTAGAAGTTTACTTGTAAGTGCACCTCTTTACCGATCCACAAATCATCTTTGTCTTTTATGTTCATATTCATTCCCACACGAGCTTTAGTGTACGCCCACTTAGGCTTGTCTCACGGTGAATTCAAGTTTTGTTGACTCGAAAGGTACCATCATCGTCCCTACTCAAAAGGTATCGGGGAATTTATACCTTTTTCTCCACTTAATTCTGAATTGTCACTGCATTTCCAATTGATACTTGTTGGCCTGATCTATACACATCAAAACATTGTTATCTTTATCGTCATACGGTTTTTAGTCATTGAAGTTCCCTAAAGGTGTCGTTTAGGTCCATTGTAAGCGTACCTCCTTATCACCAGACACCATTTATGTTAGCAGCAACTCTCCCTATCTTCCATGGAAACTAATGTTCTTCTAAATGTTATGTCAAGAAGATGGTTTTGTTAGTGTGCAGTCTTTTGTCTCTGTATCCGACCTGCTTTCCTGTTGTACAAGATAGCTCTTTTACCATGGAATTCTGATGATGCAATTCGACCAGCTTATTGACCTAAAATTTATTCTCCAGCTTTGGCTCACCATCTCTTTCTGGTTTGAGTTCATATATTTAGTCCCACATCGCTGGGAGTGGAACCAAGTGTAAGCGAATGGTGCATAAAATGAGATTGATGGGTTCATTCTAAATCATACCTTTCTCGACCTTTTGGCTAAGATCAAGTGTAGTATCTGTTCTTATCAGTTTAATATCTGATATGTGGGTCATTGATTCACTATGATATTAAATTAATTTTTTATGTGGGAGGGTCCATCATGACAGCTGTCAGGGTCCTCGAGAGTCGCCCATGCGTGGCACTACTGCACGGGCCTGGCTTACCCCGAACGAATCATGTCTTAAATGTTACTAAATTCATTTACATATACAAATAGTTTATTATATATACTATTTCCATTTTCAGGATGGGTTTAGCAATATCGTAATTGAAACAGATTACATATGATGTATTATTATTTATTGTTTGCCCAATAAACTTCCGATTATTTTGGCAACGTAGGAGTCTCCTTCGTTTGTCTGACCCACAAACACACGTTTTAGATGTTCCGCCCTACGAAGTAGCGAAGCAGAGCGTCTCAAGCTCATGTTGAGGCGGAGGAGCGCTTCGCCTCTTGGAACGAGAAGTGGGCTTCCGGGAGTGCATCAAGATGTACGAAGACGAGATCATCGACACGAAGCAAGAGACCGGTGGAAGAAGCCCTTGAGATTGCCCTGAAAGAGAACTCTCTGCTCAAAGAACATGCTCTCCGAGAAGGACACGATTCCCTGGAGGCCATGGCGCAGGATCTGGAGTGCCTCAACACCAGCGAAGCAGCGGTCCTCGACAGCGTGAGAGCTGCAGAACTTGCTCGTGTGGCTTCGTCCTCGATCGACTTGAGCTCGGGAAGCATTTGTCCCATGGCACCAGCGAGTACCGGGAGTGCAGCTCGGAAGACGATGACGGAGTATCCGTCGGAGAACTGGAAACACGAAGACCTGCTAAGGAGAAGCATCCATAACTAACCATGGAAGTCGGAATGCTTCTGCTGCAGATCACTACGTTGCGTGTTCAAGGTTACTACTCCTTTCGATTTCCCAGATGTTTCTGCTTGAGAGGGAGAAATCCTTGGTAGCAATTTTTAAGTTCACGAACAAAATTTTTAGCCATTCATATCCTTCATTTTGATGGTTATTCTTTGGACTAATTGCTCTTGAATTAACAGGAATTTTCAATGCGAGAACTAAATGGTGTAACAATACAGTCCCCGTGAATCCGAAGAAGAAATCACATCACCCATAAAATAATTGGGACTTCGCACGCAGAGTTTGTTTGATCTTTGACACCTCCATTTCTATGGTTCTTTGTACACGCATCCAACAAGATATTCCCATTATCTTATGTATGAGGAAAGAAATATGTTTTGAACAGTGCGTATAAGTCTAATAAAATATGGATTGTTAATTTGTTGAGGAAAGATAGAATATAATATAAGATTCTTGATGGTAAAAACCTCATCAATTGCTTGTAAGATTCTTAATTAGGGATAAGACACATATGTTACTTATAATAACATATTAACGGAAAAGATAGTCTTATATGATTTCAGGATTAATGGCGTCGAGTTACATGTATTAGGTCTAACTCAGCCTCAGAATTTGGCACAGACTCATCGTTAATAAATTTTTAATCGAACATAATTTAGAATGAAAAATGATATTACTAGGCAACAAGAACATCCATTAGAAATGCCAAGGTTGAGGAAGACGAGGCAAACACGGTAACATGATGAATGACGAAGGTATCAGAGAAGGGACAGCTTGGCGGAACCTCCAACCCGGCACAGTGAACTCAATGGTACCCACAGAAGTCATGTTCGTCGATCCGGCCATGGAGGCCGGCCTTGACGCAGCCTTCGTCGCAGCTGGGGGCGCAGGCCTCTTTGGTGGCGCCGGGGGTGATCATGCACCGCTCGATCATGCAGACGCAGTAGCACGAGTTGTCCACCGTCGTGTAGGAGGTGGCGTCGACGGCAGCGACAGAGAGCACCATCACGCAGAGGAGAGCGACGGCGACGACCTTGGTGGATGCCATCTGGGTCTTCTCTGTAGATGCTGCTGCTGCTGCTCCTCTTTTGTTGAGATGATGGATGGATGTGGGAGAAGGTTTTGGCTTGCATTTAAAGTGTGCATTGGAGGAGAGATCAAGTTGAACTGGTCTTCCACAGTTGCCGGGGAGCCTCCTCATGTGAAGGAGGACCACGGCTTTGTCCTATAACTAAGGGGAGGAGACCTCAAGCTCTTTCTTCCTCTTTTAGATCCTCAAATTGCGCATGTAACTGCTTTCAATAAATTATTAGATAGGGAGAAAAGCTACAAGTTGTGAGTTTTTTCTTATTTCTAAAATATCTAAATAGAGTGTCAGCTTTTCTCTTCTTTTTTTTTATGACAAAAGTATTCTTTATTCGCAAGTGAAATTTTGAGTTTCTTGTCAAAACCTACCGACGCTAAATTAGTCAAAACGATTTGATGTTAAACTAAAAAGGGTTATAATATTTTTTTTAAATTATTAAACTAACACTATGATTCGATATTAGTTAATTCAAATTCTGACACATCTCAATTATTTATCATATTATGTGTATTATGTTTCACAAACTACTTTATTTGAAAATTTAAAGTTATTTTGGATGAAAATTAAGGATATTTTGTAATATTTCAAGAAAAAAAGGATAAGTTTTTAAGGTATTTTGCTATTTTTATTGAGGGAATGACTACTCTCTTTGGAAAATATAGAAATGAGGGATACTTAAAGAAAAATATAGTAAGTAAATAAAGAATTTTTAAAACCCAAGAAGACATATATAAAGAAAAAAAAGGTTCAATTTACTTGAGGTTAAATCCAAATATGAAGTCTGATATGATAAATATTGACCTGACTGTCACGTTCTCGCGCTCTCGGACAACTAGCTGCCACGTCCCCGCACCACCGGATAGCTAGACCAATGATGTGGCCGACCCAACGTGATTGGGCCTGGCCTAACATGTCCTCGCGCCCTCGGACAACTGGCTGCCACGTCCCTGCGCCCCCAGATAGCTAGACCAACGACGTGGCCGACCCAACGTGATTGGGCCCGGCCTAACACAAGCATGAGAGGGTCAGTCGTCATACGACTGACCTGACAGAGATAAGGGGGCAAAGATCGACCTTCCCCAGTGGCAGGAGGCACGCTGCGCACCTCATCGCGAGGACCACGGAAGCTGCGACGACATGGTAAGTAACAGGCACAGTAAGGACCTCAGGTACGGGTGCCCCGTAACCATTACTATAAAAGCCCATACACCTCTATGGAGCGGGGGATCGTAAAATCTACAATCAAATAACTTGATCGTCGGAGGGGTCACGTCGTGACCCGACCCGACCTGACCTTCTTGTAGGAACCAGCGGTCAACCTGAGCTAAAACCTTTCCCTCGACCCGAGCTCCAACTCTGCGTCGAGACGACCGCGGACGAGCTAGCGCACACGGGCCTGAACCAACAGTGCTTGCTCAGCAGACACGGAGGCAGACCGCATCTACTGGGCAGGCACAAGAGTTTTTTCCCTATCATTTTGACGTTAGAAGGAGGGCCCATGTCGCATGAACGTCTGTTTGGGAACTCGGGTATGGAGCATTGCCCGAAACCTAACCACTCTCGGCCAACCGAGGAGGTCACCACAGCAGCGCTGACCCCGAACCATTTTTGGAGAATGATGACTGACCTAGGGTTTCCCTCACCTGCGTCCAACCCTGCTCCGTTCGTCGTCACAACCGATGCTTTTCTCGACCTCACTAGCCAGGTCCAAGCACTGGCTGATATGGTGTAAACCATAGTCCCATACCTACCCCAGCTCATACATTCGACAACTCACCAATTGGCTCCCCCGATAGCATTTCCACAAACGGAGTCATCGGTAGCCCCGAACCGATAGACCCCGCTTGAGGCGGAGCCACCACAATTCCAAGTTGCGAAAGCTCACGCAGCCTCCCCGACTCCTACGCCAGCTCGGTCGTAAAGTCGCTCTTGCGATCCGGTTCAAACCGGCCCCGACTTCGACACCATATCGTCCGACACCGCCAATTCCCTGAGGGAACAAGTCTGCCAAGTCCATCAACTGCTCGACGAGGTCCAGAAGGATGTTCTTAAATCAAGAGGGGAGATTGGAGAAATCTCTAAAGGCGGTTCCCCGTTCACTCCCGAGATACAAGGCAAGCCTCTCCCGGCCACCTTCAAACTCCCGAACCTCGAGCTTACGATGGCAGCGGTGATCCGACAGAGCACATCGCCGCATTCCGCGCCCGGATGGCCTTGTTCGACACGTCTGATGCGCTGATGTGTCAGGCTTTCCCGACCACCCTGAGAGGACCGGCTAGGACCTGGTATTCTCGTATAAATCCGCTTCTATATCTTTGTTTGATCTATTGGCAAAAGAGTTTGAATTAAACTTCCTGGCGAGTGCACGCCCCAAACCGACCACCGCCTCCCTCTTGGGGTTGGTCCTAGGGAGCGACAAGCCCCTCTCCCAGTTTGTGACACAGTTCACCTCACAGGTCCAAGGAATTCCAGACCTCCATCCATCCCTAGCCATCCAGGTATTCTTGACAGGACTGAGACAGTCGAGGTTCTTCTGGTCACTGATCGAGCAACCACCCGCAACGCTACCCGAGATGCTGCAATGGGCGCATCAATACATGACCGCCGAGACGTTGGTGGCAGGCAAGTGGGACGAGGCGAAGCGCCTCCTAATGGAGCAACCCTGAGGACACCCCCCGCCGCCACCGAAGAGGAGGGAGGATAGGTCGGGCATGTTGATGTCAAGACCCGACACCCCCCCCCCCCGATTCCCCTCAATTCGACTTGAACATAAATCTTCTTTCAAATTCGGAAGAATGGCCTCTTGAAGGCTCCAAACCCAATGAAGTCACACTCCGAGAGACGCGACAAAAGGAGGTACTGTCGCTTTCATAGGGAATACGGCCATGACACGGAGGAATGTCGCGACCTGCAATATCAAATCGAAGACCTCATCCGACGTGGACACCTGTGTCGGTATGTACGTGACCAATCCTTACTCCCCGATAGTCGACCCCCTCGAGACTCGTAGCCCCGACCCAAAGGTCTGGTCGAGAAACAAATCGACGTCATCTTCGGAGGGCCAGCCTCGGGCGGTGACAACTCCTCGACGCGCAAGGCCTATGCATGATCTGAGGTCGGGAAGAGGCCGGCGCATGACGAAGACCTCGACATCACATTCAAGTCGGGAGGCGAAGAGTACCCATGTCATGATGATGCGTTGGTGGTCTCAATCCGTATGGCTAACGCTTATGTCAAAAGAGTTATGATTAACACGGGAAGTTTGACCGATATCTTATATTTTGACGCCTTTTAGAAATTGGGGTTGACCGACAAAGATTTCGTCACTCTAACATCTACCTTGACAGGGTTCATCGGGGACTTCGTCTCTCCCTTGGGGGCGACCATGATTCCTGTCACGTTCGGAGGAGAACCGAGGTCAAAGACTCTTATGGTGTCGTTCATGATAGTAAAGCTCCCATCAGCGTACAACGTTATCATCGGGCGCCCGACCCTCAACCGGCTCAAGGCTGTCGTCTCGACCTATCACCGGCTCCTAAAGTTCCCAACCCGTGCAGGGGTTGGCGAGGTCAGGAGTGACCCAAGAGAATCAAGGCAATGTTATTTAACGGCAACAACATTATCCAAGAAGCCGAAGGTCCAATCAGCCGCTACGGTTCCCCAAAACCCTAAGGATAGTGCTCAAGATCCCCACCCGGCGGAGCAAGGTATGGAGGTGCCCCTCGATCCTAACTGCCCGGACAGGTTGGTGAAGGTCGGGTCGGAACTCACGGACGGCCAGTGAATTCAACTAGTCGAGTTCCTATGAAAGAATGAGGATGTCTTCGCGTGGTCTCCAAAGGATATGCCAGGGGTCGACCCGGAGATCGCCCAACACCACCTGAACATCAACCCCGACACCTGACCCGTGAAGCAGCATCCGCGCAAGTTCGTTCCCGACTGATAGAAGACCATAGAAGAAGTTAAGAGGTCGTTCGCTTGTTAGATGCAGAGCTCATCGAGGAAGTGAAGTACCCGACCTGGTTATCCAATGTTGTACTTGTCAAGAAAGCTAATGGAATATGGCGAATGTGCGTTGATTATACCAATCTCAATCGGGCTTGCCCGAAGGACTGTTATCCCCTTCCTTGCATCGACCAATTGGTAGATGCCACGTCGGGACACCAACTGATTTCCTTTATCGATGCATTCTTGGGGTACAACCAAATCTGGATGGCCCCAAGAGACAAAGAAAATACAGCCTTCATCACTCAGAACGACACCTACTGTTACAAGGTGATGACATTTGGGCTGAAGAATGCCGGTGCGACATACCAACGGTAGGTAAATCGCATGTTCAAGGACCAAGTCGGGAGCAACATGGAGATTTACGTGGACGACATGATAGTCAAAAGTCGGAAGATCGAGGCTCACCTCTCCGATTTGGCAGAAATATTCCGCATGCTAAGGAAATACAAGATGTGTCTCAACCCGGCGAAATGTACCTTCAGCATCACATCCGAAAAGTTCCTCGACTTTATTGTGCATCGGCGAGGGATAGACACCAATCCCGATAAGAAAAGGGTGATACAAGAAATGCAATCCCCCAGGATGATAAAGGAGGTCCAACGACTTACAAGCAGACTAGCGGCCCTGAGCCGCTTCATCTCCCGAGCCGGGGACAAGAGCTCGACCTTCTTCCGACTGCTGAAGTTGACAAAAGATTTCAGGTTGACCCTCGAATGCGAGGAAGCATTTCGCTAGCTAAAGAGCCACATCGAACACCTGCCCTAGTTGGCATCGGTAAGGGACGGGGAGCCTCTCGGCTTGTACCTTGCGACATCGACAAAGTTGGGCAAAGGCCAATCTACTACACCAGTCACGTCCTGGCAGGTCCCGAGCTCCGTTACCCTCCCATAGAAAGGTTGGCCTTGGTGCTAATCCTGACATCCAGAAAGCGTACTTCCAGATACATCCTATCAATGTGATAACCGACCAACCCTTGCGCTAGATCCTCTCGAAGTTTGATGTTGCAGGTTGGATGCTTAAATGGTCGGTAGAATTGGGAGAATTCAACATCAAGTACGTGGCAAGAAAGGCGATCAAAGGTCAGGTGGTGACAGACTTCTTCTCGGAACTCACACCCCCGGAGACCCCGACGAGCTCGGACCTTATATGAACACTACACATTGATGAGTCTGCCAACACGGAAAGAGGGGGCGTCGACTTGGTGCTCAAGGACCCCTCCAACCACATCTATGAGCACGCGCTTCGGTTAGGGTTCAAGGCCACGAACAATGAAGCAGAATATGAGGCGCTCCTGTTCGGTCTAAAAGTCCCAACCGAACTGGACGCGGAAGACATTGAAATATTTACTGATTCCCAACACGTTGCAGACCAAGTCAATGGTGAGTTCGAGACCCGGGAAGCGGCGATGATCAAATACCTGGCCGAGACGCGACAGATGACAGATCGATTTTGGAGGTGTATCATCACCGAAGTGCCTTGTGTCAAGAATTCACAGGCGGACGCCCTGGCCAGGCTTGCATCCTCTTGCGCGACCGACACGTCACGGGGAGGAACAGTGAGAACCACCGGACCCTCCGTCAACTTAGGGGTGTTAGCCGTCGACGAGAAAGAAGGAAGCTAGATCAACGAAATCATTCGTTTCAAGCAAACAGGAGCCCTCCCCGAAGACAAGGCGGTTGCCCAAAAGATCAGGAGGACAGAGTCGTGGTATTGTATTATCGATGGTCGGCTCTATCAGCGAGGTTTTAGCCGACCACTACTTCGGTGTCTGCATCTGATTGAAGTGCGCACCACCTTAGCCGAGACCTATGAGGGAATATGTTGAGACCATGTCGGCGCTCGCACCTTGGCACACAAGATTCTCAGGCAAAATTACTATTGGCCCACCCTGCGTAAAGATGCTCAGACCTATGTGCAAAGCTGCGAGCCATGCCAAAAGCATGCTTGGTTCCAACATCAACCGATGGTACCCCTCACAATTGTCGACTGCGCTTGGCCTTTTGCCCAATGGGGAATGGACCTCCTCGGCCCCTTCCCCTCAGCCTCGGGACAACGGAGATTCCTAATAATGAGAGTCGATTATTTCACCAAATAGCTTGAGGCCGAGCCATTGGCCTCCATTACCGAAAGGCAAGTCGAAAGATTCATGTGGAAGAACATCATAACCAGGTTCGGCCTTCCTAGGGTCATAATCACAAATAACGGAACACAATTCAACAATGCAAAGTTAAAGACATTTTGTCAAAGCTATCGCATCCAATTAAAGTTTAGCTCGGTCGCCCACCCCCAAGCCAATGGACTTGCCGAGGTAACAAACCGAGCCATTCTTGAAGGGTTCAAGAAAAGAATTTTCGAAGCCCTGACCTCTTGGGTGGAGGAACTTCCAAACATTCTCTGGGCGTCTCGGACAACTCCAAAAACCCCAACGGGGGAATCCCCTTATAGCCTGGCTTTCGGAACCGAGGCTGTACTACCTCCTAAGGTGGTTTTCCCGACCCTCCGGGTCCAGACCCATGGCGAAGAGGTGTCTAACCAACAGCTGCGCGAAAACCTTGACTTATTGGAGGAAAAGCGAGTCGACGCCCATCTGCGGATACTAGCTTATAGAAGGGTCATCGCCAAACTTTACAACCGTCGAGTACACCCTCGGCTCGTCAAGATGGGTGACCTAGTGCTACGGAAAGCTAATGTCAGCGACCCAACTCGGTCCCGTGGGAAGCTGGCTCCGAACTGGGAGGGTCCTTACCGAGTCATCGAAGTAGTCCGAGAAGGGACTTATACACTGGCAACAATGGAGGGGCGAGTGCTACCGAGAACTTGGCACATTTCATATCTACGAAAATTTTACGCATAATACGAAAAGATGTGTCCCGAGTTGTATTGATGAAAATACGATTACAAAAGACGTCGGGAACAAAATAAGGCTTTTCCCGACCAGAATTACAAAATGATAATAAGTAAATGACAAAGTCAGGACTCGGGCGGGTCTGAGTCATCGAATGCTTGCTACCTCTCCATCGACACCAGATCGTCCTCGGGATGGATGGTGAAGGGGTCCTCCTCAATCTTCGAGTTCGGGTGTAGGGCATGGAAGCGGGCCAATGCCACCCAATACCCGTACTCGTAGGTAACTCGGCCCATCCTCTTCAGCCCTTCCTTGAAGCCGGTCGACTCCTTGTAACGGTTGACCGATTTCCTAGGTAGCTTGGCTCGGGCGTTCTCCAGAGCCTTCATAGCTTGTAGTAGCTCGTCATCCATCTTACGAGCTCTGACTCGCGCCTCCTTCAGCAACCTCTAGATCTCAACCAGTTTGCTCTAGACCTCGCTCAACTCTTTTTCGGAGGCCTCGAGCTGCTAGAATGCCTCGTCTCGCTCTCGCTTGATTTTCTCAAGCTCTTGTTCTAACTCGGAAGCACGCTCCTCGGCCTTGGCAACCTCCTCCGGACCCCCTCCAGACTTTAGGACATCAAGTTCTTGCTGAAGGTGGGAGATCCGGTAGTCCATGAATGTGATCAACCGGCCCGCATCATGGACTCGGTCGAAGAGCGCCACCTGGAAGTGTTGGCTCGCACAGAACAACAATTGTTAGGAACTCGGTCAAAAGAAAACTTGTGATGCCGAGACAAAGGTCGGGAACTTACCAAAACCATCTCCTTGGCAGCTCGGGCTAGCAAGACCTCCGAGGGGAGCGTGTATAGCTCCCGCGCCAGCTGAGGGTGGAGAAGTCCCCTCTCAAACTCCTCGGCGGTCGACGAGTCGTTCTAGACTTTTGTCGAGTTCTTTAACCCCCTCCACCTGGCCTTCATTTCCTTGTCGGGGTCTTGGTGCCCCAGATCAGGCATTTGCAGGGTGTAGTATCTTGCATCGTCCATATGAACTTTTGTCTTGAAGAGGTCCTTCATGGACCTCGGGCGGTGATGAATCGGTGACACGCCCCCCTTATCAGATTCAACGGGCATTTCGAGCTCTTCCGATGGTGCTGCTGGATCCTTGCCCTTGGAATGGGAGCAAGATTCCCCCTCGTCGTGCCGAGACTTATGTCTCCTCATCATCATCTTCACCTTCTTGTGCCGTCGAGTCGGATCATTAACCTGCTCAGTCGGTGCATCGATCGGCCTCTTGGATGAGGCCTTCGGGGCTTCCCTCGCTGGAGAAATGCCGACCTCCCGGGCTGGCGCGGCGGCACGAGTCGAGGGGGCCTTACCGCCAGACATCTTGGGCATCCCGCGCAAGTCGCCGAAATCCATCTGATCTGCATCCCGACTCACAGGTTAGAAAACGACCTGGAAAGCTGAAATAGGACAAACATAATAATACCCCTAGAGGCCGGGCTGAGACCCGCCTTGACCAGCTAAAGCTCGGTCATGTCCTTGATCGCACATGAAGAGGAAAGGATTCCCTTCAGTCTGTCAACCATGATGAATTCCTCCTCGGATAAGTACGAGGGGGCATTACCGGTCGGGTGTGCCGACCAGTCAAGCCTAAACCCCCAGACCGGACCACTCACGAAAAGGTAGCGGGATTTTCAACCTTTGTTGTTGGAGTGCGCCCCGCTGACCCAAAAATCGACTCAGGCAGTAAGATAGTAGCCGCCCCAACTCTTACAAAGGCGAAAAGACGCCACAAACAAGTCCCGAGTCGGGATAATCCCAGCCCCTCGGCACTCGCCCAGAAACATGACGAGGTAGTGCCACGAGTTGGGCGCTACCTGGCTGGGGAAGATCCTCCACCATCTTAGACACTCCTCTATAAGGAGATGCAGTGGAAACCGGAGATCGACCTCCAGAGCATCCATCGAGATGCACATGTCGGGCGCGTCCGAACTGTAGGGGCACTGCACGGGCCGTGAAACATGCAACCCGTATTCGATTGGGATGCTATACCGCCCCCTAATCATAGCAAGTGACCCCTCGGTCACTGCCGTGTCTAGGTCATGATCTGCTTTCATGACCTCCAGATCCCTTAGGACTCTCGCGTCGACTGGCGACGGGGGCCCCGAAGATGCTTCCGAGGAACTGGCCTCGTGATCACCCTGACTCACTCCCCCCGACCCCGGGGAAGAGATGACCCTGACGCTACTCGAAGAGTCTGAGGAGGCCATTCTGATCTGTTCAAAAAATACCGACTGAAGGGACGCTGGGTGGCTAAGGGGGATCCAAGAGAGAAGTGAAATAAGGGCAGAATGAACAAGTGAGGTCTCAACCTGGCCGTATGAAATTTATACTACCCAAGGGTGTCGTTTCAACTTCCCAAGGCAAAACAAAGCGCCGCACAAAACCTGAGCTCCTGCTAGGTCGGTTCAACTCCCGGGTACAAAACCTGGCCAGTCCCTTTCCCGAGCCCCGCTCGGTCGGATCAGTCAGATTTCGGGACTAGTCTGACTTCACCGCAAACCGACGGCTCAACACAAGACCTCATCTTCAGCACCCTAATCGAGAACCTCGAGAAAGTCTCCTCGGGAGGGGGGGGGGGGGTGTGGGGGAATGATATGGTAAATATTGACCTGGCTGCCATGTCCTCGCACCCTCGGACAATTGGCCCGCCAACGTGGCCAACCCGACACGGGGAAGCCGGCCTGACACAGGCATGGAAGGGTCAACGGTCGTACGACCTGACACAGGCATGGAGGGATCAGCGCCTCGCCATAAGGACCATGGACGGCGTGGTGAGGAGCAGTGGTATGGTAAGCAATAAAGAAGATAAGAGATTCAGGTAAAGATACCCTGTTACTATTGTTATAAAGGCTCCTGCACCTCTACGGAGTAGGGGGATCGTAAAATCCACAACCAAACTAACTTGACCATCGGAGAGGTCACGTCGGGAACCGACCCGACCTGACCTTCCTGTAGGAACCAGCGGTTGACCCGAGCTGAAATCATTCCACCCGACCTGAGACCCACAACTCTAGAAGTTGACCTCTCCAGTCGGACCCGGGGCCCTTTTCCCCTGACCCGAGCTCCAACTCTACACCGAGACGACCGCGGGCGAGCTAGCACATACGGGCCTGAACCAACATTACTTGCTCAGCAGACACGAAGGCAGACCGCATTTACTGGACAGTCACAAGTGTTTTTTCCCTATCAAAGTCTGAGTTGGGTAAGAGCATATAAATGTTTGGAATAATTAAGGGAAAGCATAAATTCACTTTCAGCTTTTCAAGAACAAAGAAAGGAATACAAGTTCCAATAATTGTTTCGTCACAGTTTAGTTCAAATGAAACCCTAAACCCAAAACTATCATCTATCATATGTGATCTTAGGCTCAATACGTTAATCACGATCATAATCGATGTTATTATCTTCTATCTTCTCCAATTCTCTTGAATGTTTTATTTCTGGTCGCGGTTGATGGTCTATGGAAATCGAATGTCTCAGTGCGATGGGGTGGTGGGTGGCGAAGGGAATCCACAGCAGCGCAAGTGTTGTAGGTTGAGATCCTAAGTGGCCTTCCCACAGAATTGACATCATAGTTGACCTCATCACAACACTTATCTTTGATCATATATTTGATGTGGAAGAATAATCAAGTTAGATCATAAGTGTATACCGAATGATACCATACTTTTTAACTTTCAAGATGGATTACGTGAGCGTATAGGGTTTATGTCGATGTAAGAGTATACGCACAATATATATAGAGAACTCTTAGAAAAAAGTTTCTCTTTGAATCTTCATATTAAGAATCTCTCATTTTCATAATTTTTATCTATTATTATTATTATTATTATTATTCTATCCACAGGGTGAAGTAATCCAATTACAGTATTAGTTACAATGTTTTCGTTAATAACATAAAGTTCTATGATACAGTAAAAAAACACAGTAAGTTATATTTATAAAAAAATATTATAATATAATGTTTTTAATAGTGTGTGTGGCCCAAAACACTATAATGCTAAAATAGAAAGATTCCTATAGATTTTGGTCCAGAGGATAAAAAAGGTAGGAAAGGGAGGGGAAAAAAAATGATAGATGGTTAGGGGTATTTCAAGTATTAGACAAAGAAATGAGCGCTCTTAGAAAATTCTAAAAATATAGTATATATTTTTCTAACCTTCATCTAATTCTAAAAATATAGTATATATATATATACATATATATATAGTATATATGTTCTTGAATAATAATCTCTTGATGGAATGAAGGGTACGGTCAACCTATCATTTAATGACGTGAATCATAAATTTTATCAATTTTCTGTCTTATTTCCATGCAATCATATACATATTTGGTGATGTAATCTCCAAATCATAGCAAAACATATGTCGATCATAGCGACAAAAACGAAAAATATCGTTCTGAGACAACAATGTCCACAGGATTCATTCGCATGATTTGACATGAGAGACAGATGAACATGGCTCTAAATTATATGGTCGTCTTCGAATCTTTGCCTTGTCTTGTCACCTCTCCTTCTCCGCCTTCCAATTCGTCAACGATGGGCTCGACCAGAGTGTCCACCTTCTCCACCACGCCGTCGACCTGCACAGATTTTAGAGATCAGCACCAACGCCTGCTGTTTCAAGTCAACTCTCACAAGAACGGAAGAAAAGTCGACGCAAACACTTCATCCCCAAACATGTGCGTCTCCCTTGGATCGAGCTACCAAATCCCATACTTGAATGGTGGTGAGACGAGAAACGAGGCCGGCAGTGATAAATACCTCCTTAAGGATGGTTTCTGCTAGCTTTGCCTCCTCGTCTACCACTTGGGCGATCTCCTCCACCTCCAAAGCTATCTGCTTCAGCTTTGTGTTCTCCGGCAGCGCCTCCGCTACATCCTTAGATATCTCCACCGTCACCTCGGCCACCTTCTCGACGACCCCCACTGCCGCCTTAACCGTCTTCGCCACCTCACCTAACATCAGGTTCCGAAACCCACAGCTTAAGCACTATGAGCTCGACAAGTTTACGGTTTGCTGATCAGTTGTGCATGATCTCTACCTTCGATCTTTAAGATCCTTCTGTAGAACGGCACGGCCAGGATGACTGCGGCCCCCAAAAGCCATCTCGCCCTGCAGACATCACAGTCTTAGAAGGTGGAGAGGAGGAAAGATTATTAGGTGTCACTGCAACTAATGGTGTACGGCAGTAGTACCAGATGGGTATGTTTAGGAAGGGAAGACTTGGTAGATCTGGAGCTGCAGCCTTAGAATTCTTCTTCCTACGTCAGTGAAATCATGCAGCCATTTAGCAAAGATTCGTAAGAGAGAGAGCGAGAGAGAGAGACAGAGACAGAGAGAGAGTACTGTGCATCTTCTTGGCTTGGCGACGAAGCGTCGTCGCCAGCGGGGCCTGGGGATTGGGTGGCCGCCCGAAGAAGAAGAAGCGGTCGGTGTGCATGGACGGACGTGGAGATCCCGGGGAAACGGCAAGGAAGAAGAGCGAGGCGGCGGTAGATGGAGAACTGGGGGCTTGAGGGCATGGGAGAGAGAAGCGACCGAGCCATTACTGCACGCTGATCTGATCACCTTCCTTCCTTCTTTCCTTGGAAGAAGATGTTAATGCTTGATGGTGGTGGTGGTGTCCTACATGCTAAGGAACTCGATCACACACACACACACACACATATAGATATAATGAGGGTAAAGTTTATGAATAGGAATGACATATAGCACAGTTGACCAAATAGGAGCAGAAGGTGTCCTTTTGATTGCTACTGCTTAGTTTTCTCTTCACATGCATATCAAGTGGAGAAGTCACTGCAATTGCGTTTAGAGTTTTTTCTCCGAAGAAATGAAATTAATTAATTAATGAGAAAGTCAATTTGGAAGGTCACTATCCTCAGAAACTTGAGAATATTTTAGCCTAATGCGAGATGAGAAATGAGGTGTATGCTTGATGGTGAAATGTGTAACTGTTGGATGTCTACGCAGCATGTACTTCAAGTGATGTGCAAAGGTGAATTGTAACTCTGCATGTATACACTGCACATACTCCACCCTAATTGTTAATGAGTAGTATATAATATTTTCATATGTTTACAGGATTAAGTTCCTTTTCTATCTCCATGATAAATGTGTCCGATGAGATAATTAATATAGTAATATTTTGAATATAAATAGTCTCACTTATTCATCTAGTTCTCTTCATTGGTCTCCTTGATTCACCAAGAAACCTGTCCATTTAGCCAATCTCGTTGTCCAAATAGATCATAGGTTTCCTTTGTTGCGTTCTTTACTATTGAAGCAAATCATCATCTCATCATGCTTGTCATCTCACGCTGATCTCTGAAAAGTATGTAACCTTTTTGTAGCTCCCAATCCTTATCTTCTCTCTGTCCCTCCTTTTACAGGCTGTTGCTTGAGTTGACATAGCCTCGGAGACATCGCCACCTCCTCCTGCCATATAAAAGCACCATCATTATATATTCTACGAGGGAGGAGACATCAAAATGAAAGAGAAGTCCGTCTCTGATGACATACTACAGTATTATTTTCCTTTTTATAAAGCATACTGCAACGTTTCAGTACGATGTTTGATTGAGTTGGGAAGAAGAGATCACATGGATGTAATGTGATGTTGATAAACAACAAGCCACTCTTTTCCCTATGTATGGGTGAGCAAATAAGACAGGAGCAACATGATGTTAGGTGTGATTCTTCCACGTGATAGCATCAACAAAGTTGTCAAAAGATGCGTGTGATCACTCCCCAACATGAATTAATCTATGGTAATTTTCACTAACAAAGAAAGAAGGTTTTCTCCTACTGGGGTGATATGATCGATGTTCTTTTCTCTTCCTAAACTGTAGTGATTGATATCAAACATACTAATCTATGGTAATACCTGCTTCCAAGTCTCTGCTACGGTCTTTGCTTCATGGTTTACTGGAAGCCGCCAATTTCTCCATGCGTGCGCTGGCTTTTTTGGCCTGCAGATTAGACAACCGGTGCACTTGGAATCAACTAAAATAGAGAATTAGAGAAGACAATGAGAACTAAGAACCGACTCCGCAGTCTCACCTCCCTATCCCAATCACATCTGATGGTCATAATGGCTAAGATCAGCGTCTGGACTGCAGTTCCACCGATCATTCCAGCCCAAATTCCCTGCATTGTAAGTTTTTGGTCAGTCGAAGTCAACAAATCTTCAAGAAGCAATTATTCTTTGTTAAATTAGATGAATAATGACCATGTCAGAAAATACATAAAAGTGTAATTGTATCGAAATCATGTTTTCTTGACCAACTAAAGTTAATCTGGAGGTTACCCATTATAGACGCTCCAAAAGAAAGAAGAAAAAAAAAAAAATGAAGGAAGAGGCGAACATGATAATGATTGGCTATATATATAGGAGAATATGTAAGCATGAAAAGAAAATTTCAGAGATTAAAAAAACATAAATAAAAAAATAGTTAAGGCGCTCCTTGCTAAAAAACTATAAATTTCCTTGAGCTAGTTAATTTTAAATATTTTTTCTTATCTTTTCTCTCATCCTTTCTATATTTATTAGAGAGAAACTTAGAAGCACTCGGAATATATTCTGAGTTCTCTTCCTTACCACAACCTTGAGATATATAAGGCACTTCTAGAACAATCGAATCTTAATTGCTAAGTTTTTAGTTTCATACTTGAATTCCTTGTGATCTAAGCTTCAATATTGCCTTATTTCTTCAGCAACTTAGTTCCTATTTAAACTCCATACATAAATACTCGTCAGCTTTAGTAATATATAATTTTTAAAGTTTGTCTAAAATGTGGACCCTTCTTTTTTTTTTCGTTTTCTTTTATAAAGCTTCAGACAACAAGTCACTTCTTTACTTCCAAAGTGTACTTCTCTTTTCACCATGTAATGAATGCATAGACTAAAGCTCGATATAAAGTCGCGTGCATGGAAATAAGCAAAACATACCAGAACGCCAAGTTTGAAGACCCATCCCATGAGAATTCCAGCAGGAATTCCAACAAGGTAGTATGTTCCTATGTTAACATACGCCACCAGAGCCTGCCACCCTGACCCAACAGCAACACCTTCAGAAGACAAAAGTGTAGTTAGAATGTTTAACGTTAAGGTCAACCAAGTTGAAGAATCACAAGAAGGATCAAACTAAGATATCAGAACAGGGGAGAGTGCTCACCGGAAAGAACAGGTTGGACGCTGTTGAGGAGAATTGTGAACGCCAGTAGAAGGGACAGTTCGTCGACGGCTTCGATCACAACCGAACTGGATGAGTAGATGAGAGCGAACTTATCATGGAGCACCGAGACCAGCACGCAGAAGAAGAGGCCGATCGCAGCAGAAGTAGCCACAGATACAATGGTGGCGAACCTCGCAGCTTTGCCATTGCCAGCCCCGAGCTCATTGGCCACCCGCACTCTAATATATCAGAAAAACCAACGAAAACAAGCATCAACTGTTCGAGCTGTTGTAATATAAGTGACTATCCAATCTATTACTGCAGTTGATAGTTGATATCACCACTATTTTTTGTTAATCGATCAAGACATGTCATGCCGAAGCCGTTCGGATATGACAAACATCATCTATAAAACATGTCACATCAACTCTTGAAGATGATAAAACATCAATTGGACATACCTCATAAGCATGAAATCTAAAGAGAATATTTTCTCATTAAGCTACTTAATATCTTGCAAGTGAAGATTGTTACAACATCAACACTATAAAAATTTAGTCTTTCTAGATATTTTTCATTCCAAATAATTCTAATATTTAAAATTTTTGTAGTTATTTTTCATCTATAATGAGCAAAAATTAACTTTTTCTGACAAAACATGAGATACAAAATATGAATATTTTGTAGATTCTAACAAAGTTTTCCTCATGACTAATCAAACATTTTTCTCTTATATAAAAAATAAGAAATGATAGATAATTTCACAACTTTGAGCTAACTAAGATTGACCATATCAACAGTGGAGACAAAGAGTGCATAATTATCAAATCCTAATCGAATCATAATTTTGATAATATATTTACTATCCTGCTGTCTAATCAATTATTTAGAAACTTCAAATGCATTTTGCACCTGCATATTGTATAATTTTTCCTCCACAAACTCGACAACAAAGCACTAATTAGGGGTTTTCATTACTTGAGTAATCTAACTCGAGTTCTATTAACATTAACAAGATTGTTAACTAATTTACAGTAAATCAGTAGTTAATCATAATTCATTAATCTTTTTACATAAACTTAGCAAACAAATAGTGCCTCTGCTAACAACATGGAAAGATCAACATGGTAGCTGTTTATGTGGAACCCAATCCATGTGGTGCGTAACATATAATGCATATGACAAGTGCCGTAGTGCACTCACAGAACTAAATGATGGGTTCAGAAATGTCCCCACATCTGCAGCAAGTGACTGGCCGCAGGACAAAGAGGTAGCAGATAAAACCAACGCTGTTGCCTGCATCGACGATGGTCCAGGCGATGCTGGCAACGGATGAACGCAGTGAATAAAACGAGCTACCGTCTTAAATAACATCTATTGGTTGATCAAGACCTACTGTCACTTTGTGAATTATTTTGAGTTGTCTCTGTCTTACTCCCACTTTTTCTACTTTCTTGACATGGACCGATGTTTTGGATCTTAGAAAGGCAGTACTTTTCTACTCTATTTTCGAAGGAGATTAAAGCTGGAAAAAGTTGTCCATAAAGCAAGATGCAAAGGAAACTATTTATTAGAAGAATAAGATAAAAAATTATCTAAATTTAACAAAACTTTAAAAATAAAATAAAAATATTAGCAAAGTATAATTCAAAAAAATGGAAACGATCCTAAAGTCAAAGAATCATTTTTAAAATAAAATAAAAATTTAAGAAGACATACTTCAAAAGCATCAAAGTTGTTGGTTAAAGAACATATCTTAAGAACAACAAAACAAAGAAAATAAACAAGTAAATAAATAAGAAATGATCCTGCAATAGAAAAGCAGGCATATATGATTGTTGTAGACTTTTATTTATTTCTTATTTTCTTCAATTAATAGATAGCAAGATGTCCCAAATGAAGAAAGTCAAGCAATAAATCAAAAAATTATTCCATAAAAAATAACTAATGCAATTAAAATTTAAATGATAAGAAAGCAAATGGAGGGACAAGGAAATGTTGGGGAAGGAGGAGCAAGGAAACGATAAAACAGAATACTACGATCCAATTAATGAAAACATTTTCAATCAAGAAAACGACGTAGTATTATACAGGAGGTAAAAGAACAATAATACTTACAAGATTATCTCCAAATGCACACAATCTCTTCTCTTTACACACTCTCTGTCCTTTTGTTTCATTCTCTAAGGTCCTATTTATAGGACATAATAATAACTACCTCACACCACTTCCTTCATACCACTATCTCACCCATGATTAATAACTACCCCCATTAATTCTTTAACTACCCCCACTAATTATTAAACTATCTCCACAATTTCTAAACATGAGCCACTACTTCTAAACATGTTAATTACCTATGTAACTATCATGAATCAATTCTCAACAGAAAAAAGAAGAAATATTTAAAGTTTTTTCTTCTCAAACCATAACAATTCGAGGGGTGCGTGTAATTTTTTGACGTACCCGGTGCCAGCAAAGAATGCCAAAGGAATCATCAACTCCCATCCATTCAAGCTCATGCTGTTGAACAATAATTATGAAGCAGGTCAAGTCCCTACTTGTTTCAAGATCCACTGTGAACATTATTTTGTTGACCAGAAGACAAAGATATAACTAATAATTGCAAGGCTCAGACAGCTTACCAAATAGAGATGGCATCCACAGCGATCTCAGCGTTCTTTAGATACCCCGTCATCAAGATCAGTACTCTATAGTACCAGTTCTCCAAGCTGTGGTCACGACAAATTTAAAGAAGCTTTTTTGAGTTGCTAGTTCTTGAAAGGCAAGTAAATGAAGAAAAATTACAGTGAGAAGAACATATATGGGTACAGTATGCGTATATATCACCATTAAAGATAAGTGATCTTGGATGATTTTGAAGTTGGACACTAAGGGAAGGGACCAACCATAGCATGACACCAGAAGCAGTCGAAAGCTTTATGAACTCCCACAGGTCCCCAAAGGCTTCCATGGAGAAGCCCTTCCATGTGTCGGGGCAGCTTCCGCATGCGATATACCCAAAGAGGCAGAAAATACCGATCCACCACGAGAAGTTTAGGGTGAATACAGTTCCAATTAGGCCAAATTGCAGCTTCGAAACGAAGAGCCAAGTAACGAACAGGTGGACGACAAGGCAGACTGCTGAAACTATGGCAATGATCGAGTTCTTGAGCTGGCACTGCAAGAATCGTTGGAGGGGGAAGAGGAAGACGAAGGAGAAGTGCAGCGGAATGAACCACATCGACACTTGTCCGGCCTGCACCGCCAGTTCGGGCGGCTGCCCGATGAGCATCAGGATGGGGGTGGCAAAGAAGTAAATCGGGAGCAAGAGGACCGCACACAGGAAGAGCACAATGCATGATCGCTGCAGGTACACGCCTAGCATATGGTACTTCTTAGCGCCGAAAGCCTGCCCACATAGTGTCTCCAATGCGCTCGCCATTCCAAGCTGCAATTGATGATTTTAATCAGTTTCCAACAATGGGAAGAACTTCGAATCGTAAAATTGGGGGAAGTAATTCAATCAAACATTACGATATTAACATGACATCTTAATCAGTAGATTAATTGATCCTCCTTCTTTCTTCTGAGAAAAAAAAGGAATGTCGGATTCAACTTTATACAGAAAAAACGCTTTTTTTTTTGCCTCATTTAACTGAAGATAATTTGATCATAGCATCGTCCCCTGAGACATGCTCCTCCATCGGATGCCACAGGTCAAGAAGATTACTGAACATGACAGAAAGGGAATCTGTAGGCTTCCAAGCAAATCGAGCAACTACATATCCTCGCCCCAGATCTAAAGGATTGGGGAAAAGTTCAGAGAGACGGGAAATAGTTAAATACCATTAGGCCGAAGCTGAAGCCAACGACGACGGTGTTGGCGATGGAGATGGATGCGAGCTCGAGGTCGCCGAGGTGGCCTGCGAAAGCCTGAGTGATGACGTTCAAACTGTAGATTACCACCCTGCCAAAGATCGCCGGGCCGACGATCCTCCATAGCTTCCTGGACTCGATCCAAGACCTCCTCACCAACCCCGTCCTCGACTCTTCCTCCTCCTTGACTTCCCCTTGGAGAAGGGCAGTCCTCTCATCTCCATTCCCCATCACCCTCGTCTCTGTTCCCCTCCGTTTCCTTCCTCTGCTGTAGAGTGGCGACGGGCCAAGACACACAAGACGGGTAATGCTACTGTTGGATCTGTTTAGTTGTTACATTACCATGCGAAGCCAGCATGATTGACGTCGTTCACAGACATCCACAGTCCTTCCACAATACTATCTCCCCACGTGGCATGACTGCAATGGTGATAATTGCGGGGCCCCCTCCTTTCACTGTATTGAGCCGTATAAACCATGCGAGGGCAGCATGATTGACGCGGTTGACACAGCCACTTATCATGTCACTTCTTCCGCAGTGCGATATTGCCACGTGTCATGACACTACCGGTATAACTAGCGGGCCCCGCGCATTTCACTTTATTGGGCCACATATAAAAACAAGTGGGTCAAATTCTCGCTCCATTGGGCCCCATCGCTCGGGCCACTGTTACAGATGTGAGGATGCTTGGTCCAGGAAAAGGTGGGGGCCACTAGTTTGTGCCCAATCACATGTAGGTGACCCCAGAAACCGGTGGAAAGGCATTGCATCATGGAAGTGTTTGGGTACGATGTTGGGTCTGATTATGATTTAAGGAATATATTTTTCGCATTAAGATTCGCATTCCGTTTATAACTGATTATGATTGCAAAACAATTACTATATAATATGGTCTCTACAAATATTCTTTCATTCTGAAGAAAACAAACGATACTAATTTAGTTATCGCAGGGTATAGTTTTTATCACAACGAAACAAAGTCGGATTTGGACTTTTTTTTTCTCTGTCCAGTAAAATTTTTCATCCACTAAATTATGGTTCTTTGACTTTATATCGTTAAGGAAATCTTTTTCCTTTTGGAATCTTCTAAATGTGACGATATTTTAAAAACCAAGCATAAGCATATGAAATCAAAATTTTCTATGTAGAAGCATCTAGATCGATATTATGTTTTTATTTAGAACCCAGTAAATTAATACCTTTCACTTTAGACGTGATAACACTCAAGGGTTGATGATCAAGTTGATCGTATCATGATTAGCTCCATCATACATGACCCAATCAAGAATAGAAGTGTTGGATCAGATCCATATCCGATCCAATTAAGAGCCCCAAGTGTTCGGATCCTTTTCCAATTAGCTAATCTACGGTCTCAATGAATCGCTGAACTCAACATGCGGATTCGGTTAGGCCAAATTGGTTCGGATCTGGGTCGAGTGGGGTTGGATCCGAATCAAACGGGCCCGTTGTGGGTCGTTCGTTGGTAACACAATGCCCACCGCCACGGGAACCGAAACCTTCGCATCGCGTCAAGCCAACGCCACCACGGTACCATTAAAAGCCCTCACCTCCCCCTCATCGCCTCCCCTCTCTCTCTCTCGCTCCTCTCTCTCTCGGACTCTCGCTCGCTCCCAAAACCCCTCGGCCCCAAATCCACATTGCTCGTTCCTCTTCTAGGGTTTCGGATCCATCTTCCATCGCCTCGATTCTAGGGTTCCGCCTCGGGGATCGTCGTTTCTTGGATCCCCGCCCTCGGAACCCCCCCCCCCCCCCCCCCCCTCCATGTGCCAAGAAGAAGAACAAGCGGCGTCGCGGTTCTTGTTGTTGTCGGTGACACTGGGAATCGATTTCCGTTACTGGTGTGCATAGCGGGGAAATGAGGAGGAAGAGAAAGGAGATTAGGTCGTCGGAGAATGTCGGATTCTGCCTGTCCGATGATTTTGACAAGGCGCGCCAGATCAAGAAGAAGTGTAGCGAGCACTGGAAGGTTTGCCCCGCGGAGAAGGTGGGATCTTGCAGCCGTGGGGATGAGAAGGTTGGATCTTGCGGCGGCGGAACGGCTGCTGGAGTTGTCATGACCGCTCCTGCATCCGGGAGATCGGCGGCTGATTCCCCTGGTCGCGGCCTGAAGAGGAAGCTGGGGTGCGTCGAATCTGCAACCAGGATCGGACGGAAGAAGAAGCTGGAGAATGAGTACGTTCTTGGACGCCAAATCGGGAAAGGGAGATTTGGGTCTGTGCGGTTGTGCTGGAGCAAGATCAATGGTGAGAAATTTGCCTGCAAGACGCTGCTCAAGAATGGCGAGGAGACGGTGCACCGTGAGGTGGAGATCATGCAGCATGTATCTGGTCACCCGGGCATTGTGACCCTAAAGGCCGTATTTGAAGATTCCAAAAGCTTCCATCTTGTTATGGAGCTATGCTCTGGGGGCCGGTTGATGGACCAGATGGTTAAGGAAGGAAGGTATTCGGAGTGCAGAGCCGCAATTTTGATGAGGGAGTTAATTTTGGTCATCAAGTATTGCCATGAAATGGGTGTGGTTCATCGTGATATTAAGCCAGAGAATATTCTTCTCACCACCTCAGGGAAGATGAAGCTTTCAGACTTTGGATTGGCAGTCCGGGTTACATGCGGTAATGTTTCTCTTTTCTTATGGAAGTTATTTTGTATGTTCTGTGTATTCAAGATATGCTATTCTTGGCAACATATACAAGAGAATATTAAACTAGTTATACCCCTTCCTATCAGAGTGCCCTATTTATCAGAATACCTCGTTGCTTGATGTTTGGACGTGCCTCTGGCTTTCAAAGTTGTAGATTTAGAAAACAAAAGAAACTGGCATCCAGTATTCTATACTCTTCCCTGTTGGATGACTTTATTTTGAATCTTGTGCTTTTGTGGACAATATCATTTCTATTTGGCTTCTTTTGTTGTCACATGTATAGCTATTTGTTTCAACACAGTTGCCCTTCTATACATCCCTCTAAGGTATTCATGGTTAGGATGCTGAGGCTAGATACTGTTGGCTTCTGGCAGTAATCCAGATTTTCTTTGGTTGCTATCTACTTTGGTATCAAGGCGCTTGAAAATATTTATCTTGCTAAGATCATCGGTGCTTGCAATCAGACATCAAGATAGTGGTTGACTATCTCATATTTCATTTAAAAATTGGTTCAGAGTTATTGCACAAAATGTTCGCTTAAGTGATTTAAAGGATTAGTAGTTGCAATGCCCTACTACTAGTTTCTGTTTGATAACTAAATAGTAAATACATTATGTTTTTTTCTCTTTGTGAAGGTTAATTTTGGTACTTTTTTACATCATCAAGAAATCTTTTTGGTTTTACCAGTGTGACAGCTTTGTAGTTTGTTTGTGAAGGTTGTTGAACCCATAGAGAGTTCATGCTTTCTCCTCTTGGATGTTATCAACAACTTTGGACTCCACCAATGTTTGTTGCAGGTTGCAAATTGTTGGACATGTGCTAGTGCTTTAAAAATGCTGAATCTGGTAGTTGTGCTCTATATTTGTCATCATAATACCAATTAATGGACTGCGCTCCTAATTGTTAACATCAAGTATTGAACACCATATGTAGGAAAGCACCTATAATGTTGGCTAATGGATACTCAAGATATGTTTTCATCATAATGGACAAATATGACATTTTCATGGTTAAGAAAATTTTCACTTTCCCTTGTGAAATTTCAAGCACTTCAGATTCTTCTTAATTGACCCTTGGCATGGTGTAAAAAATGAAATAAAAACACTTTATTTGGAGGTTGGGATGTTGCGTAATATATATATCTTGACTTGGTATGTTTAGACTTGAGTATCCTGGATCATCAGTTATGATGTGCCTTTTTTGTATAACTCTATTTTGTTTGGGATACGTAAAAATTATATATCATTCCTTTTTGCTGTGTGGAATGATATTTTTACTGAGTAAATCATACACTTCTGAAGAGTACGTTTTTATGAACTTATATGTAGCTGGCATGAGAATATTACATTTTAAACAATAGAGATGTCACCTTGTCATATGAAGTTTAACATTCATGTCATACATACAAATGACGTAGGAGTTGGAGATTTTAATGGTGGCTCTTTACCACTCTAAACGTACCTGATGGTTGTAATCATGTGCTTCGAAGTAGAGTCTTGACGAGCCCTTTGAATTTATCAATTTGACTGTTGATTCCTAAATGACAAGAGTTACTTTAATTTTCCTTTTTATTTCCAATATAAACTTGCTCAATGACAATTCTTGTATTAGCCTTAACCTTTTGGTTGTTGTTTTTGTTTTCAGTGGACTAGACAAGCAACTGCAGAAAATTTTCCTCTGGAAATTTTATTAAAAACACCAATTGGTCTTCTAATTATGTCACCAAGGAAATTCTTAACGTTCCATGGTGAATTCTGTGTTGTTGACTGCAATCATACGGATTGCAATGAGTATATTGCTGGTGGATTTTTGCCTCTGGTCGAGCATCAGATGGTAATTGCTAGCTACTGACATGTCATCCAATGATTGTCAGTGGATTTGTAGCAGAAAATCCTTGGCTATCTCCAGATAGCCAACAGGATAATCAACCTGTGGTGTGATTCGTTAGCGAGCCTGACAGGCTGTTGTTTAGGTAATTCTGGTCGGTTGTTGGACACACCGAGTTCTGATTGGAGCCATAATGCTACAGATGAATACTGTAGGAGGATTGTCAACACGTATGGTTCATTGTTAGTTTCTCCAGCATTAAGGAAGGCATTGTTGAATATTTTTTTATGAATTTAGCAATGATTTGAGATCATCTTTAGCATAACAATGGAATATTTGTTTCAGTTATTTGCTGCAGGCTAATATGTTTTTACAATGATCTTTTAGAAATTAGGATCTTTAGGTAAATCAAGAGGAAGAAGTTAGAAAATATCCAGGCAGGGAAATAGTCCAATTATATAATTGTTTTCATGCGGAGAAAGTATTTTTGTAGTGTGGCATTAGATTTGTGGTAGCATGAGCACTTAGATTTGTTAAGTATTAACTCAATTTTGGTGCTTTTTGTGGTACATCAGATCAAGGAAGTCATCATAGTTGCTCTCTGTGTAATTTAGTCTCTAGTCTCTACGAACATTGGTTGGAGGATGAAGGATTACTTGTGTAGATCTTGATTTCTTGATTATACTAATCATTCACATTGTTATGCAGTGGAGTTTTATGGTCGAGGCTTTGGTATAGTTTGAATCATCTTCGGGTCAGTGAGTTGTGTTTAGTCTAGGTTTTGTCGTCTTCAGAGCGGTTTACATGAAATCTCCAATATTTTCACTTTTGGCTACTACAAAATCAACAAATGTAGTCAGTTTAGGAGCGGAAAATGATTACCATGCCCTTCCTGTATAGTTCAGTAGCTTTTATCAGTAGAATCTAAAAAGGTTCAGATCAAAGACTGATGTGCTAGTCATCATGGATCAGCACATGTCATGTCAAAAAGTTTGTGTCATTTGTTGAGCAGTGTTGACATTGTTAACAAATGGCTAGGCTAATTTGTGGATTATGCTGGCCAGCAGAAGCATGCCAAATAGTACAACAAGATGCATTTTTGCGCCAGAATTGTAGTGTCACATCTTTTTGCCATGATACAATTGGAATTCTTATTTTGATGATGATCAACCCTTTGGTGGTTGATTCTAATGTTCTTTCCATGATCATAAGCCTTATCTCTAAATGAATCATTTGATGATGTGGCCAATTGTGCCTGTTGCACAAACTTGGAAGATCAATTTTGATTGGTGAACATGATTGAGGAGCTTCAAAGAATATGCCGACAGGTAGGAATGCCAAAGAATCAAGTTTAACATGTTGCGAATTGTTTACATAGATTTTGAGGAATTGAGATGTCTTCATCATAGATTCTTTCGTTAATCCTTTGTGTAATATTTTGAGTGCTTAGCTTAGAAAATACTGCATTTGCTTCAATTTATTTTTCTTAGATGTCCTAAGACAGTTGGAACCGAATCTGTTAGGTCATGTATGCAATTAGCTTCATGGATTACCTTGTCAAAGCATGCTGCTTACACTGAGTTGATGTTGGTCAACCCAAGTCCTAATACATCATACTGTGCTATGCTGGTAATATAATTGGCTTCTACTAGTTGATATTGGTTCTATGTTGATAAATTCATTCCAGCCTGTTCAAGAATGAAGTTGGTACTTATACATGATATGAAATTGGTGCTTGATTTGGTATGTGTTTTGTCATGTAGATTTGTGCTTAATCTGGTATGTTTTAGCACCTTTCAAGTTGGAATTTATGATCAAATCAGGAATGACCAAAGTGTGCTGATGGATTCAGATACAGCACCAAAATTAATATACCAAGTGGAATTGTCAAGCTTTAAAATCCACCAACTAAATCATGAATCTCTAGCCTCTTATCATCCATAGATGCTTCTGTGACCAGTCTTCTCTATCATCTTGTTTGTTGCTTGGCAGTGGCGGTCGGGCCTGCTCTTTTATTTTCAAAACATTGTTGGGGAATATTTGCTCTTTTTTTTTTCCAACATGGTTGGGGAATATTGAGTGAAGATGCGGTATTCAAGTATATTTTTTCCAGTGGTTTCATTTTGAAGACCATTCTTTTTTACACTATTGCAATTTGATTTCTGCATTTGGCTTTTAATGGCTTTTTCCAACTTCACCATATTGTTGTTGGCTGTATATACCATGCCACTAGTGTCTTGGTTGATCCGTCTATAAAGCGCAACATTAACTATACTTCAGGTCAAATTTACCAGTTCGAAACCCATGATGTTCTTCCTGGTTTAGACGTTTCATTTGTATTTGTTTGCAGGAATTTGGGTGCCCTTGTAGTCTGCAAGCTTGAAGAGACTGTTTGTGTTTATCTATTTTATTAGTTGTTTTTAGTGTACAAAATATGGTTTTTAGATGTTGGCAGGTATTATGACCAATTAGATCTTTTCTTGATATACACGGGAATGTATCTTTTTGTTAGCTGCAGCATGTGCTCATGCATTTGGTTTTCTGTAATTATTTTGATGCAATTTCTAGGGTAAGAATGGCCCATCATGTGTTGTTTGATGTGGGCTTTGTCATATTCATTTGATGATTTTTCCCATTTTGTTCATGACAGGTCAGAAGTTGTCTGGTGTTGCTGGAAGCCCAGCATATGTAGCACCAGAAGTTCTCTTGGGAGAGTATTCTGAGAAGGTAGATATTTGGGCAGCTGGTATTCTCCTCCATTTGCTGCTGGTTGGTGGGCTACCATTCAATGGTGGATCTTTGGAAGCTGTCTTTGAGGCAATTAAAAAGACCGAGCTTGATTTTACATGTGGGGTGTGGGAGTCAATATCAGAGCTAGCACGGAACCTGCTTAGTAGGATGCTGACTCGGGATGTCTCAGAAAGGATAACGGCTGATGAAATTTTAAGTGAGTAAAAAAATTTCTCCCATATTTGTTTGTTCTTGTTACTCATTGGGAATGAACCTGATCGGTAACACTCTGATTTTAGATCACCCGTGGATTTTATTCTATACAAATTGCCCATCTGAGGTGATGCGAAGAAAATCTGTAAGAAAAAACATTAAGCCCATAATCGATGTCGAGAGAATTGCTGCAGCCATCAGCAGCACTCTGTCTACAGAGAGTTCGAGTTCGAAGTCCGAGGAGCAGGATGGCTGTTGCTTTGTCGATGCCCTCGCAGCGGCCATGTCACGCGTTTCAATCTCAGAGACAAAACGCACCAGGCTGTGCGGCCCTGTGAGTCCAATCCAGCAGCAGTGCTCTTCTAACATGGAATCTAACCTCTGTACAGCATTCTGACTCTGGTATTATATACTGATCTCCTCCATGGTTTTGCTTACTGAACTAAATAACCACGAGCTAGTCAGTGGCGGCACGACAACTTATTTGTCTCACTGATCCCTACAAGCGGCGGTCTCAGGTATTCGGTGCAGTCTCACGGTCTTGGATCACCATGTTCAATTGTATCATAAACTGGGTAGTTTGCATTGTAAAATGACTGACATCAACTCCATGACTTGCAGAAAGTATTTTTCCGGCAACTTCATTATGTCGATATTTTTCTTGATCGAGTGATGTAAATATGATGTTCATCAGCTGATTTAGGTATCAGATTTGGAAAAGAAAAACTTGGAATATGAATATTAACTCATCGTTAGGTATTATGTTCATTCCTTTGCTTTTTTGTGAATACTCTGAATTGACTTGACGTGCTCCTGCATGAATCAACGAAGATATAATGCTCATTGCTTCTTGTTCATCTATGCTTTGTGGCTCTATATTGATTGAGCATAATGATGTTACATGAAACGATCAAGATATTGATTGGATCAAATTAGGAAATAGTTTCCATCCAACACCACCACTTCCGACAGCAGATGCTCACGGGATTTCATGGTTCACTGCTCCCATGGGCATCGAGTGATAAAAGCTGATCGGCTTAATACATTTGGCCAGTGTTCTTTTTGATCGGCTTGTGATATGTACTTGAGTTTGGTTCATGCCGTCCAACTTAATCTAGCTTGCATGTGAGATATTATGTTGATTGCCAAGTTCAAATCCTGGTAACTAAATCAAAAATTTCAATGGCTTGTACTTTGTATTTGGATTTAGTTTTTTATTGGTTAAGCTTAATGCGACATATACATGAGAAGGAATATTAATCTTTAGAATACAAATTAAAACATTGAATCTTGTATTTGTTCCTTTTTTCTACCGTCTAGTGGTAATTGATACTATACATCATCCTCTTAATTTAAGAGTTTTTGTACCGACTACATCACAGTGTCCCAATTCCAAAGATCCAAAGCTCATAATTTAAAGGCCTGGAGTCAAAATCAAGACGATTTGATAGAAGAACACAACAAACAGATAATGCTACAGGGGTTTGCCATGAACAATTTTACACACTCAAAATGTCTGAATCTGCAACCACATACTGTCATGCTCTTCAGAAGCCACCATGACATCAATCACTCAATATCTCTTATCACTTTCATTTAGATCTTACAAAGTATATGATACAATTGAACATGGTGATCCAAGACCGTGAGACCGCACCGAATACCTGAGACCGCCGCTTGTAGGGATCAGTGAGACAAATAAGTTGTCGTGCCGCCACTGCCTAGCTCGTGGTTATTTAGTTCAGTAAGCAAAACCATGGAGGAGATCAGTATATAATACCAGAGTCAGAATGCTGTACAGAGGTTAGATTCCATGTTAGAAGAGCACTGCTGCTGGATTGGACTCACAGGGGTGCACAGCCTGGTGCGCTTTGTCTCTGAGATTGAAACGCGTGACATGGCCGCTGCGAGGGCATCGACAAAGCAACAGCCATCCTGCTCCTCGGACTTCGAACTCGAACTCTCTGTAGACAGAGTGCTGCTGATGGCTGCAGCAATTCTCTCGACATCGATTATGGGCTTAATGTTTTTTCTTACAGATTTTCTTCGCATCACCTCGGATGGGCAATTTGTATAGAATAAAATCCACGGGTGATCTAAAATCAGAGTGTTACCGATCAGGTTCATTCCCAATGAGTAACAAGAACAAACAAATATGGGAGAAATTTTTTTACTCACTTAAAATTTCATCAGCCGTTATCCTTTCTGAGACATCCCGAGTCAGCATCCTACTAAGCAGGTTCCGTGCTAGCTCTGATATTGACTCCCACACCCCACATGTAAAATCAAGCTCGGTCTTCTTAATTGCCTCAAAGACAGCTTCCAAAGATCCATCATTGAATGGTAGCCAACCAACCAGCAGCAAATGGAGGAGAATACCGGCTGCCCAAATATCTACCTTCTCAGAATAGTCTCCCAAGAGAACTTCTGGTGCTACATATGCTGGGCTTCCAGCAACACCAGACAACTTCTGACCTGTCATGAACAAAAAGGGAAAAATCATCAAATGAATATGACAAAGCCCACATCAAACAACACATGATGGGCCATTCTTACCCTAGAAATTGCATCAAAATAATTACAGAAAACCAAATGCATGAGCACATGCAGCTGCTAAGCCCAACATAAATTTATTATTTTAATATTTTGTTAATTTCCTAATCGAAATCCTAATACCCTATGCTTTTAACCCCAACAAACACACACAATAAATCTACATGATGTACTCAAAAGACAATGCTACAGGGGTTTCCCATGAATAGTTTTTACTTACAAAATCTCTGAATCTGCAACATATTGTGATGGTAACCTTCAGAAGTTACCATGAGATCATGCACTTAATGCCTCTTATCACTTTAGCAACATAATGCTTGCAGCAATAGTAATCAAAATGTTTGCGAGGACGATCTCACATCAATGCAATGACAGCATATATCTAGCAGCTGCAACTCCAGTCTCCAACCTGCAGCACCTGAAGCCAATACCTCAACCTGGTCTCATGCATCCAAACACCTTGCTTGTACCAACATGCCCCCACATCTCATAACAGTGTCACTTGCAACCCTTCTTTGTCAAGAAAGCCATGACATCCTCCCACAAATATCCAAGAAATCACGGATAGCCAGATATCAATCTTCTCTGGTCTGCTAAACCCTCAGCAAAGGCAGCCACTATGCCTCCCTCGAAGCATAATCACAAAGCTAGGAAGCAATTGCCACCAACTTGTCAGGCGTGCATGCACAAAACCATGGGTCAAAAGGAAAGGCTCTCCGTCACCCCTTGTGACGATTAGGAATTCTTGCTACTCAAACAAACAAACCATAGTTATGCTTTATTGGACCCTGAAATCCCTTTAGTTCACCCACCATCAAAACACAGACATAACTGTGATCGCAAAGTACCAATTCAGACATTCAGTTATTGGATCTGGGTGGAGAGATAGCTTCTTGGCTTCTGCTTTTGTCACCTTTTCATTGATCTTGGTGAAAGAGGGTTATAATTATGGAACTGGCGCTGCTATTTTTGTTGCTAATTAGAGTCTGAAACTAAATTATGTGCCCGTAGAACAAATGCTACCATGTAGCAGCACCTAAATCTTTGGCTTTCAGCTTCAGAGACTTGACATAGCAAATAGCCTCATCAATGATAGTTGCGGCATCCTTTCCCTCTCCACCTGGGATGATCCTTCTGAGAGCACTGACTGTTTCTAATATCCTCTCCCTTTTCAACCGCTTGCGATCCTGGTCTTCTCTCACACAGCTCAAGTTGCCACCTTCAATCCTATGTTTGTTCTTAAAATCCAAACCACAATTGTCTCCATGGTGGCCTCCTGATGTTGCCGTGTCCATAAGCAAATCATCAGGTTCATCCTCATCAAGTCGCTTTCTCTTGACTGGGAAGATAGAGCTAGCTACCTCAGACGAACTTCCTGTCGTTGGCCCTATTGGCGAATGTCCTGTACTGGCGTCCTCCTCCTCCCTGCTGTCATCATCATCGGAGTCAGAATATAAAAGAGCATCAATTTCCTCAGAATCTTCATGCATCTCCTCGACTTCGTGCCCAATGTGAACAGTTCCATTGCTTCCCTGAACGTCCACACTTTCATTTGCATGATTAAGAGTCCGATATGGGTGCAATGAAGAGCTTAAGTCTAAGCCTGTTTGTTCCCACGACTGATTAAGAACCGGAAATCTCTTCATAGATCCACCAAACTCTGGTGGAACAAACATGGGGATTGCAGAAAAATTAATAGATGATGCTATCTCAAAGGCATTGCGTGCTTGAATCTCTGGGAACATTATGGTGGCATATCTGGGGACAACACAGCCACAATGGTTAATGTAGGTAGGGAAAACCATCAGTGGGGTGTTCTGTTGCCTAGTGTTGGGCTCCATGAGATCAGTAGCAGAGTTTAAGCTACTAAACCGCTGCATTTGATGTGGAAAATTGAGCCAAGGATTGAGGTCTTTGTTCATCCCCACAAAGCAAACACCTGAAGCACCAACACCACCTCATTTGGTCAAATGCACCTTTCAATCACATAAGCTGCTTATAGCGCATCAGAAAACATAATAAGGACTGCAAGTAATTTACCAGCGCAATCAGCAAAGATCAAATGTTACCACCCCCACAATATGATTAGCCGCCAATAACTGGGGAATCGCAGCTATACTGAATAAGAAGATAAACAGAAGCTAATCTACGTGACCGGTTTGAGGAGGTGGCGGAAGTACTCTGCCTGCAAGACATGAAAATAACTAAAGATCAAAAAGCCCGAGTTTTGATCCTAGACATCCAAACAAAATGCTTCTTCCCAGACTTACCTGGCAATGCTGTAATGGTTGGAAGCAAGCTATGACCCTAACGATTATGGTAGAACTACCAGCAATCCCATTCTCATGTTTCAATGCTCGAAACCTCGTCTGGGCGGCAGCTTGACACACCATTACTTCTCTTCTTCCGCTTCGAAGCCGAATTAGTTCACCAGAGACCCCAAAAAGAGAGAAAAAGGAATGGGCAGGAACAACAGAACCAAGAAATGAAAACAAAGTGTAGTATCGAAGAACAAGAGAAAACGAGGACTTATTATTCTCTCTGCTCAAAGTTGGGCTTCCTCAAAGAGAAGAGGGTTTCGACGCTACGGATCATAGAGAAGGATGGGGAAGTAAAAGAGGGAAGCCAAAGACAGGGAGGTCGAGTCATAGAATGACTCGGCAATACAAGTTCAAGGAAACGCCTTTCCGAAGAACATCAACCGAGAGGCTCAGCCACCGCATAGTGCTTCCAAACATTAACCAGCACAGCACTTGTTCTGTCCTCTAATCGATCTCACTGGAACACCCAAAACTACATCAGAAACTAATTAAACTTTGGGAAACACATAACTTCATAACCCAAAAGACAACAACAACGACAAGCTATAATTTTCCAACGAGAGAAGCAAAAAAAAAATCGCTCCTTTGTCCACAAACAATGATATAACTATGAAAATTATCCACGAATTAGGGGGGAAATGACTTCTGAGCAGACTTTCAAGAGTTCTACCATATAAAAATATCAACCAAAAACCTTGGGCAGAATGATTTCAAGGCCAACCTTTCGCCGAAAAAGTAAAGGAAAAGTAAATCACGAGCATTGAGTAGAAAATATTCGATTTTGAGCACAAAATCCATCAAACAAAGATATCAGAGAAGATGCTAGCATTAGGAACTGGAAAAGAGCCAATTTATGATCCGGGATAAAAACACGTCAAAATCTCAGACAAAAACCTGCAATTCCTCGAACAAAGCCTCAAATCTGCTAGCGGTGAGAAGCCAGGCGCACCAGAAAGAGCCAACTTAGAGCCGATCGGCGAACAAGCTCGAACAGGCCAAGCTCCCAAGGAAGGAAGAGGAGAGAAGGATGGAATAAGCCGGCCTTGCAGAGGACGGGAACGGCAACGAGGTGGATTATATGGGGTCATGAAGACAACATTACCCCTATTTTTCCTCTAATTTACTACACAATGCGGTATCTAACTGTAAATTTTACCCAAAAACTTGTCCCTTAAAATAACGCTCTTCACACTCCTACAATTACGATAATGCCACCGTCAGCGGACAATTAAAATTACCGTCGTGTCCATATTGTTCGTTCCGACCTTTTCTTTATCGATTAATTTGCATTTGTTATCGTCGCAAAATTAATTCAGAACAATCAGATTAACCTAATCATGATCTAACAGTTACATGAATCCTTTAACTTTGTAATTAAAGACTTCATCACATTATTAGATCTAGTAGCAAATCTCACTTTATATATATTTTTAGGAACGCTACTTAATCCTAACCCCATTTTAAAATTTACAGTTCAGATACGTTGAAAATAAAATAAAATAAAATCAAAATCGAATTAGGTTCAACGATTCTTGAATCGAAATCACTTATTTCAATTTTCATCTTATTAGTTTTATTTTTAAAAAATATCCCTCCAATTAATTATTTATTCAGTAATTAAAATAGATATATTCGTTTTTTTATTTAGATGAATATTTTATCGTTTAAATACTTTCTGATGTTTAAAATCGGTTCAGAATCTAATAAGAATCCATAGTTTAGGACATTAATTTATTGAACTATCGATCCATTTCGATTCTTATATTTGAGTTGGGCCTATGAAAAATAAACATTAAATTAGAGAAACAAAGAGACAGTATCTACCATCCAAATTTACTTGTGCGTGAGCAATAAGTACTCGGATTTAAATAATGCGAATACACCAACCAGTACTGCATGAAAGAGATTATTTTATAGGATAATACGACATTAGTTTAGGTGCGCCTGCATGACACCTAATGTTAAGTACTGGAAGATTTGATGACCTTAGTTTATGTGTTCCGATGTCATTAATTATCCCCCTTCGATGGATAAAGATACTTATCGAGGAGCACTTTGTTGTTGCAGATTAAACCATTTGCATCACCAACACTTTTTGTCAACGATGGTGACGACCATCAAGCACGTACTGATACCATACGATGTGTAGGAGATGAAGACTTGGGCCTGCAACTATTTCTTCGGAGAGTTGGTGCACAGCCACTTGTTTACGCACCTCATGGGATGACAGCATTCCTTGGTTATCTGCTGTAGTGAGAGGAGGAGGAGGAGGAGGAGGAGGAAGAAGAAGAGGATGATATGGCGTTATCTGCTGGTCTCGAACAGGATCACGCTTGCAAAGCGACGCAGGCGACTCCGCCGACCAGCAACTGTGCACGCTGTAGAAAAGAAAAGGCATGCATGCATGCATGCAGTGCACGCCCGTTCTCTGGCAGCGTTCGCAGATTTATCTTTCTCGTCGAGTGGTCTAATGTTGAAAGAGATGAGAAGGAAAGATGATAGGGTGGCAGTGTTAAACTGGTGTCTAAGAGCTTAGGGATCGAAAGGATCAACTCTACCTACAATGGATTGGGAGTACGAGGGGAGAAGCGAACGCATTGGATGACGACGCATGGGGGGGGAGGGAATGCATTGAGGCGTCCGAAAAGGATGAACACGACGGGAAAGCGACGGCGATGATGGCGGCAGCCGCGGCAAAGCCTGTGGTGGACTCGCACCAGTCTGCGACACGCACGCGTGGGGTCTCGAGGAAGGAAGGGCACACGCGGCGGGATCCGCCACGCCGACGTTTATACGCGACTGGCGTTACGCGACGAGAGGAGGGCCATCCGTGGCCGCTGCGCGAGGGGCCACGGGGGGGGAGGGGGCGGTGGGTGTCGGCGTCGACACGCGTGGGTGGTGATGGAGGGCTTTGAAGGAGGTCAAACCGCGCGTGTGCTTGGCGTGTTCACTGAGCTGCCACGCGCGGAAGGATTGCACGGCCGCAGGCAGCGCTTCGCTGCCAAGTGGCGTTTTGATTTGATCGCTTTGTCGGGGTGCGCACGCGTAAACATTTCATCCCCACGTGGCGTGATGACCGCTGATATAAATAAAAAAATTCTCATAAAATATCCCTATAGACATAAATATCCTCGTCATTTTCCATTTTTTTTCTTCCTTTTTCTCCTAACCACGAACAGCAATTGATATAGAGCTTAGTGACGATGTTGATGTGAGCAAAGTGGATGTGCACAAGGCGACTGCAATGGAGGAGCGTTTGAATAGGGGAGAACAATGAGGGTGGGAGGAGAGCAGATGGAGGCAACGAGTGATGTCGAACCAGGACCGGTTCGATTCTAGTTTTTGAAATCCAAATCGAAATTGATGATTTCAATTCAGCTCCAAACCAACTAGAAAAAAAATAAAAAATAAAAAACTAAATGAGATAAATTCATCCTTCTAATAGTTTAATAAATAACTAATTAGAGAGATATTTTTTAACAAAAAAAAACATAAAAGTTAAAATTGGTGATTACGATTCGAAACTACAATTAGTTTGATTCCGGTTCAAAACGAGTCAAATGAAGAAGGCCTTCGCTCATTCATGGGCCGATGTTGGATTTGGGGGTGGGGACATTTCAAAGAAGCCCAACTAGAGTATCTTTGGGCTTATATTTTGCCTACAAAAAGGCCCATATTGAACTTGGTAGTAAATTGCATGGAATTAGCAAGCAGATTTTGACTGTAAAGTCTAATTACTCTTTAAATTTTGGCGAAAACATTTCATACTTACCCATCTAAATTTAGATTTAACGTATACATGTTTCTCTGAAAGCTATGAAAGCTGTGAATGAGATTTAATATCCAGCTAATTCAGGTTATCTTCCTTGTTTAACTCAGTTTAATCTCCTCACTCAATTGATAATTCATTCAAATCGGATGGTGTTGAACATTATAAAACTACGCCAAGGTGCTAAAATATTCTTTTAATGTTTAGATTAGTTTAAGGTTTGGAGAAATATACTAAGTAGTATTCAAGAGTGTTCGAGAAACACACATGGGGTGCCCTTCTACGGTAGGCTTTTCGGATTGTTATGATCATGATAAGTGTTAATTATGGAAAGCAATTACGTACGTGTTTCTCTCGTGCTCGATCGTGATTTTATAGTGCTGAATCGGGGATGCAATAATAGTCTAACCAATTTGACCACAAAATATTATGGTGCTGTTCACCGATGCTTAAGTGTCAAACACATACATATCGTGTCGGCTATACCTTTGTTTTTGTATTACATATTAAATTAAGGTAGCTTTTTAACTTTATTTTGGTTTTGGTGAATATGCCAAAAGACTATTTAGGTATCTATAGAATTCACTGGTGGAAGTGACATTATATATGGGGACAGGATTACATGTGTCTTATAGAACATGAATCATGTAAATAACAAACTCTATAATAGATAATACATCAGAGGTGAGAGCTCTGTGCTTCATGTTCTTTTGCATGCAAGGATGAGTGCTAATAATACACGAGCGAAAGGGAGGGGCATGATGGGCCATTGCTCTGTGCAGCTTCAACACAGAGGACCAGCAATGGCGGATGGAGCCCTGCGCAGGGCATCGGCTGGCAGCATTTGTGGCCTCTGACCAAATAACTTCCCAAAGATCCAAACTCAGACTCGTTCTCCCCCACACGGGGTTGGCTGTTGATCGTCTTCAAGCTGATCACGAGGCAATAAATCGCATACCCCCACACTGGCCTTTGGTCCTGCCTGCATCACTGCATCCTTTTCCATCACTACCATAAACTTTCCTTCAAATGACAGCTGAGTGACGAAGGCTGATGTGATGAGGGTTGGAGTTCCTGCAGGGTAAGCAATTCTTCTTCGCCCTCTTCCTTGTTTTCACAGGGTTAGCTGTCACTGCCCATCTCTTGTTTCCTCTGCAGCTCACTGGAAACCAAGCAGTCAACTGTAGAGTGCTGCTCATTGGCCAACCCATGCCATAAAATTGTTGGTGCTTCAGCTTTAACTTTAGCCGTGTCTTCTTGAGCATTGAGATGCACACTGGTGTTGTGTTTGATCGGAGTAGCTCTGCATTAGTTATTGCCCATGCATGCATGACTGCCATCATGTGTTGGTCCCCAAGGAATCCATCTTATTTTAGATTGTTGATGGCAGATGGAAACCAAATGAATTGTCTTCCACCACACAACAGGGATGACTAACTTCTCCTTTCTGTGATCAGCTCAAGCTCCATGTATGTGGAAATGCAGGGATTATCTTGAGATAACCTTTGGTGTAACTCAAATTTCAGATGCAAAGATGCAGCAGTCCTGTAAAATATACAGAGATTATCTTGAGAAATCTTTTGGTCATGGAAAGCTAATCCAAATTTCTGAGTCTTATGCATCAAGTCTGGTCCTGCTAATCCTCTTCAGGTCTGTCCTTTGGGAAGCACAAAAGAAATGCCTCATCCTACAATAAGACTGCTTCCCTAACATCCCCAAAGGAACACTTTTTTATTGGCTTTGTTGGGTGCCTTCTTAATCCATAAAATTCAAAAGTCATGACCCTCAACAAAGGTAGATAAAAGAGGCCTCCCAGTATTCATGCATCCCTACCACATGACAGTTTCCTTTTCCCAGTTATCAATAAGACACCTACTCCCTGGTCCCTTTCATGGACTCACTTATATTGATTCAAAAGAACTCAGTCAACTGAGACATGGAGGCCTGTTACAGTATTGGTTGACATAGGCACACATGTCATAGCAGAGCAGCAAGCAAGATGCATGGCAAAGGGAATGGTGTCATCAATCATAATAGCTAAACTAAAGTTGGTGGAGCAGAACCTTCTTTAATGTCTAGCAGCAAACAGACACTGTGACTACTGCCCACTGAAAAGACTGTGGCAGCTTCTTCAAATGGAGGAAGCTATCAGTTTCCCACTGTTTTGTGAAGTCATTTCAGATAGATTTAGAGCAAGAAAACATGATGCATATTCCTCACTAGTATTTGAAACTTGATGCTGGTTTCTGCCAAAAGCTATGGATGGCACTAACCTCAGGAGGTACTTAATCCTTGTCTATATATGTTACAGGATCACTGTCCAGCTTATTACTTTTTACTGTTTCAACAGATCACTGTGAGCAACCTGAAACTTCCAAGGGGTTACCCAACACTTCTCCCCATGAATGTTGTCTTTGTCTGCATGTTGTCACTCCAAGATCTGTGCCAGCCAGTGGGCTCTTCTTTTACAGACAACCAGTCAAACAGTGGAGGGACATAGCAAGGATGAGATGAATGCTGCAGAATCGAGCTTGTTCTTGGTAATTTACTTGCTTTTGGTTCTTGTTTCTGTTGGGTGATTCTACTTTGATCACAAATGGTAGATTGGTAATGATTCTAAGAAGGAAAGGGAATCAAATAACACCATTTTTTTTTTTCTCCCATAAGATGGTGATTCCCATCTGATTCATGTGGTGTGGTTTAAAGCTGTAGTAGATCTGGTCAGGTTCATTCATATCAAAAGCAACCTGCTTATTCCAACTTTCTTCTCTGTTAAATTCCAGTCAATACAACAGAGCTTTCACAAACAAATCAAAATGAGTTGGAAACAAGGTCCCCATTTTCTCATGAAGATGATGATCTGTTTAGTTTCCTCCTCTTGGCAGCTGGAGAGGAAGGATGACAGTTTGCGTGTGACCCAACTGTTATGTCATCACTCTCGTAGCTCACGCATGCAGCATCCAGCACACCTATCGGGCTCTTTGGCGCAGTAGAAACTGATGAACAACCTTTCTTATATCTCCTGTTCTTCATCAATGTCATCTCTTGAATCACTTCATTGCACCTCAAGACTCTTTCCTAATCCGTTGTGCAAACAAGTTAACTCTTAAAACAAAGATTGCATTTGTTAGATGAAGTAATGTATAACACAGATGGATGATCTCACCGTATCTACATGATCGCAGCAAGTTAAAGCTTTGCCAACCTCCAGAACTTGGGTCTTCTTCAAGGCAGTCAGTGCCACTGCTGCAGAAATCTCAGAAGGTCTAAACTCAAGGAAATCAATCTCTGCAATTAATTAGCAGTCACATTCATGTTAAGCTTTGTATTCAATCTAAACATCTCTCTCACACTTTGAAAGATTATGCATTGCTCTTGATCACCGACCTCTAACAGTGCCCAAAATGAGCTCCATAGATCTAGAAACTAATGAGCTATCTGGCACAGTTCCATCACTAAACTTGTTCAGAAAGTAATCAATGAATGAGAAAGGTGTCACAACTTGCATCCTCCACTTGAGTCTGCTAAGCACTAGAAGCTCCATTCTCTGTACTGTCCTGGCCTCGAACACATATCTTGCTTCACCTATCTGTTTGTCCATCCAAACGAACATGATCAGTAATAGAAAGTTATAATGGTCCAAAAATGTCTTTTTTTTTCTTACCTGTAAATCCAGTGATGAAGGGGCTTCCGTTTCATCCACCTTGGCAGCAAGAGATAAGCAGGCCACTGATAGCAACTGTGTCATCCAAGCCTTACCTTGCTGTAAATGGAGATGAAAAGATAGAACATTTAGGAAGATCATAGTACTTTTCCTACTACACATCACATTGAGTTCTTTGTACCGAGTGTTCGTAGGAGGAGAGAAACCGATCCAAGTAATTCACAGATAAATAGGCACTTAGAGGCCCAAATCTGTGATGTGCATGAACCTGCCCATTTAGAGGAAGAAGACGACACAAATACATCAAAAAATGCAAGACAAGAAAGAAAATAATTAAGATAAAGCTGTTGTCAGATTCATTCAACTCATCGGAGAAAGGATGAAACGTCTTCTGCAGAGAAATCAAACGAGGTGAGCAAAGAACAACTCAACCCTACCTTTTGAATCCAGTCAATGGCATCACTTCTGATAGCCAGGTCCAACTGCCCCCTCAGCAAACTCTTAACATAGTCTCCCTGTGGGAGATGCTGCGACTCCCTCTCCACCATCAACGCAACGCAGTCCTCCGAAATGGGCGCATAAATACCACTCCTCGTGTCAGGAAATCGCAAAAGGTCGCGCCTTGCAGCTTCTCCATGGAAGTCCTGCGCTTCCGTGTCACCCAATCCCAGGATGCCATTGCTGTCCTCTGGGCTGAGGAGGACGGAGGAAGCATATCTATAGCCAACACCCATTGTTAATGGATCAAAAGGCTGGGGGAGGTTCCTTCCTCCTCGCTTCCAAGATGCTCCCTGTAGAGAGAGAGGAGGGAGTGAGGCCTAAAGGGAGGAGCTTCTCATCCCATTGGTGTCCTGTGAAGCCGCTTATATACATGGAGATGCTATAGCATGTTGTGCATATGACTTGATTAGCCATGCATGGCGTGGCTGCAGATGAAGACATGGATACATCTGAGTCGCGAGGAATTGTTGAGATGGATAGTAGATTTATGGATGTAATACCCGTCCGTATACGTAACGTACATGGAGTGTATACGTAGGTAGGTATGCGGGAAAAGGGACCCGTTTCTGTGGGTCCCATAATAACATTGAGCGACCCTGTTCCTGAAATGTTTCCGGCCGATTCAGCCCTGCTACTGCGCACGTGAATTCAAGTGGCGGAAGCTTGGAAACCCCATCTTTTAAACCCCTCTCAACCAACCACCCGCGCCGCGCATCTCACCCACCTCCGTCGGTGCCACCCGCTTCTGCCTCCTCTCCGTCCCTCCACGGCCCACAGGGCGATGATATCACGCGGGTGCTTCGGAGGGACAACCTTCCACGGTCTCGCACTCGCTCCCTCTATCTGCCGGTCTCCGTCGATGTTCTCTCCTCTCCGAACCCTAACCCTAACCCTTGCCGCCACGACTCCCAACCACCGCCTCCTCCGCAGGGTGCTCTTTCCTACTGTTGTTAGGGCCTTCTCTTCCACCGCCCTCCCCACGGTTCCCATCACGAAGCAAGAAGGAAAAGGTGGCTCCATTATCAAGTTTTCCCAATTTCCTCTTTGCAATCTCAGTTGAAGCTTTGGTACCTGCAGCTGCTGCAAAGCCTCAGTGGAAGGCCGCCATCGACTTCAAATGGATCAGGGACAACAAGGATGTTGTTGCTGCCAACATAAAGAACAGGAAGTCCAATGCCAATTTGGATCTCGTTCTTGAGCTGTACGAGAAACTCCTAAATCTTCAGAAGGTCAGACTTTCTTTTAATTTTTCAAGCTATATTTCCTTTGTATTCTTCAAAAAGTTTTCATTCTTTTAACCTGTAATAGTGTTTCGGAGGATATAGGTTGTGCTTTATTATTACGATTTCCCCTTCAACTTCATGGCCCTTAGTGTTAGCATGATATGGGTAGAAATTGAATCTTTTCAATGTGACCACATGGCCGAAGTATCTTGGTCTTCTCTCACCATGTTTTCCAATTCAATTTAATGATCAATGCATTATAGTATCAATCAAATTGACAAACAGTGAATATAAGCATACGAAGTGCAGAAGAAGAAAAAGAGTAATAGTTATGGTCACAGCCATGGTCATGGTTTTGCGGCAGACTGATGTTCAATAGTGTCTCCAGGCAGAATTTTTTGTGGAATCTGTTAGTTTGGAAGATCACATGAAGTAAGGTGCCCCAAAGGAATTTTTATCTGATCGTGCTCTTTCTAGTATCCCTTTTTCTTTAAAGACCATGTGTTGCGTTATTTTGGCCTTATGTTATTGTCTTTGATTCTTTGTGACATGTAGAACATATCAAATAGCTTTTTCAGATGTATTTGATCGAACCTGTTCATTGTTATTCTTCTGTTCTACATTAGGAGATATTACTGAATTGGTGAGGAGAGATTAGTGGTTGATGTTTCCATAGGACATGTTGTCCATTTGCACAAGGTCTAGGCTCTTATGTGTGCTAGATTGAACCTTCTTGAGAAATAGTCTATTCCAAAGAAAAACTGGCAAAGCCTTCAGAATCAATCTCCTTGGCATTCTTCTGAATCTGCTGGCTCTAATTTTCTACCAGATTGATCTGAAAGCTGTTATTTCCTAATCATACAAAAGAGGAAAAATGTATACTTGTTATAGTTTACATTGGATTTAACACTTGCCGTAGTCTTTCTCTGCTAGTCTGCTATGTACGGTCTCTTCAGGCCAATTTTTAATTTCTGCCAAGAGTCTATCATCTCTGTGATGATTAAGTCAATATGCTTCAGATTTTTTGTTGTCCTTGAATATATTGCTTCTAGATCCTTACTTTGGAACAAGAACTTGTATGGCAGGATACTTCTGCAAGTATATGTTGGTCAATTAATGAACTTGGTAATCATTAGATTGACTGTCCTAACATACCACTATTTCTTGCTTACTTTTCCTTTAGTGTTTTCTTCTCTGTTCACCATTATTGCTTTGTTTTCTTGTAATGGTATCATATGCACTTACTGATTTCTGTATGCAAAGAGGTCTGCAAGAGAAATTTTTTGTTAGCAAGGCTTCTCCAGGTTGGACTAGAAACACCTGTGATCACAAGTTACTACGTTCTTTATGTTTTGCTGCATCTCAAGTAGGTTAAATTTTAGTTTATGTCATTATGGCTGCCACAACTATTAGGCTACCAAGGATTGAGACGTGTTCCAAATTTTCTTAGTGTAAAATTCATTGTCTTAATAAAGCCAAGATGTAATGCATATTCAGTATTTTAACAAAGACACAATGTAATGCATATTCAGTGTTCCATGTCAGTCACCACAATACAAGTTCATTAACAGTACATGTTGGACTGCATTACTATATCTAGTGGGCATGCCATGGTGCAATAATGACTAATAATGAGTATAATGATAGCATACAACTTCGATATCTAATTTTTTGTCACAGATGGCAGGAGGTTGAACGGCTTCGAGCTGAAAGAAATGTGGTCGCTAATAAAATGAAAGGGAAGCTAGAGCCATCTGTACGTCAAGCTCTTGTGGAAGAAGGTATGAACTACCTAGTAATACTCTGTTTTCACCCTTGAGACTAGATTGCATACAAAATCTTGTGGGAGATGACATTTTGTTGATTAGTTCCACCTACATAACTCAGTTGATCTTTTCTACAGGAAAAAATTTGAAAGAAGGACTTGTTTCCCTGGAAGAAGATCTAGTTCAACTTACAGATCAGCTTCAACAGGAAGCACAGTGTCTACCAAATATAACGCATCCAGATGTTCCTATAGGGGGTGAGGAAAGTTCCATAATCAGAAAGATGGTAGGTTTAGCTCTTGACTCTTTGTTCACATTATTAGCAGTTTTTAAAACTAATACTCTTATGTTTTATTTTTCTGAATTGCCTAGGTAAGAAGTCCACGGGAGTTTAACTTTAACATTAAAGATCATCTTGAGCTAGGAAAGGATCTTGATTTGATTGATTTTGATGCAGCAGCTGAGGTATTCCTCAACCTAGTGTTTGTTGAACTTTCTTTCCATGGTTTTGAAGGTCTGATGACTGCAATGAGGCATATGTATAGGCCAATAAATTTACAATTATTGGTGCACTTTTTATCTGTATGTCATAGTTACTAGATTAAGAAACAAATTAAATTTATTACCTATATCAAAGAAGTATTAGGTCTTTTGTTTATCTATTCATTGCCAATGCATCCCTTACTGATGGCCACATCTTTTGACATATAAATTAGGTTTGAGACTCGCTGAAATCTTTTCCACCATGTCTTAGATGAACCGGGTTTACTTTGCACTTTAATAGGTTCCTTTGACATTTTTGTTTGTGGGTGCATATCAGCTATTTATATTCTTTTACAGGTCAGTGGTTCAAAGTTTTATTATCTAAAGAATGAAGCAGTCTTATTAGAAATGGGCCTAATTAATTGGGCAATTGCAGAAGTTTCAAAACGGGGATATATACCTCTTATTACACCAGAAATTGTAAGATCATCTGTTGTTGAGAAGTGTGGCTTTCAGCCACGGGGGCAAAATACACAGGTTTGTGCTTAGTTCCATTCTGTATCTATTTTCTTTCTAGATATAATTTAATCATTATCTGCGCAGACCCTTTCGACATAAGTTGAAGATTGGAATGTAAAATGAAAATACAAAACTGTCTTGTTGGGACCTACTTAGTCCACTGAAGGATTAGGGCACATGCAGGTTGAAATAATGGTTTAAAAAAACTAATTTCATAGATATCTTGTACAGGAATAAGTAATTATGTTTGTTTCATTCACAAGACCATAGCCCCTTCAATTTTGTACTAAATTTGCATGAGATCAGATTGGCAATTGTCAGTTAGTTATTTCTAGATCACATGAATTTATCTACGTTGTTGATGTTCCGAGTTTTGAGAATTTCTATTATCTCAAATTTGGGAACAGTGATAGGATTCATCATATTGCTCTGTATAAGTATCCCATTTGGTGATGTTTTTTTTTTTTTTCTTAACAGGTCTATTCTATCGAGAACAATGACCAGTGTCTCATTGGAACGGCAGAGATTCCTGTTGGAGGCATCCATATGGATTCAATTCTTCCTGAATCTGCTTTGCCTTTAAAGTATGTAGCCTCCTCACACTGTTTTCGCACTGAAGCTGGTGCTGCAGGAACAGCGACAAGGTTGGTCCATACCTAGTGGCATTCTAATATAACTCTGTTCTCAGGTTATCTTCGGGGATTGTACATTTTTTGTGAAATCCTTTAGACTTCAAATAAAATGCTTTACTGCTTATTTTAACTTTAATCAATGAATTTAATGAAATAAAACAGCCACTCACATCTGCCCCTTCTCCTTTGCTCCCCATCTTTTTATTTTATTTTATTTTCCCTCTTTCTATCCCTCCTCCTTCACTAAAATGAAATCAGATGAGACTAAGCTTACCAGTCTCTGTTTCATGGTTGATTGCCTTCCCGACTACCTTGCTTGACATGGTTTCCTTCATTAAGGTTGGTCATTTGTAGACTCCATGTTGATGAGGGATATCATTTATGTACCAATTATGTTGAAGCAAGCTGAAAATTAGTTTCTAAATTATTGATATCTTGCTAATTCGAAGAACCATTCTTGAACAGGGGCCTATATAGAGTTCACCAGTTCAGCAAAGTTGAGATGTTTATATTCTGTCGTCCTGAGGAAAGTAACTTGTACCATGAAGAACTTATTGCCATTGAGGAAGACCTTTTCAGCTCTCTTGGACTTCATTTCAAGTAGTTGTTTATATTTCTTGGTTTGATGTATGATATAACTATGTATGATAATACTTATTTTGGCATTCATCACAGGACTTTAGATATGGCAACAGGCGACTTGGGTGCACCTGCATATCGGAAGTTTGATGTGGAGGCATGGATGCCAGGATTAGGGCGGTACGGTGAGGTATGTTGATGCCTTCTTATAAATTTCTTTTCCTTGGTATTAGTATTTGCAAGTCAATTAATAGTCAAGCAAGCTTTTTACCTAATTGACTTGGTATTAGTATTTGAAAAAGCCATATTTGGCATTTGTAGCTTTGAATACCATTCACTACTCAGGTCGATATGCTAACTTGCTATTTGACCTGTCTAACAGATATCAAGTGCATCAAACTGCACAGATTACCAAAGCCGCAGACTGGGCATTCGTTACCGTCCATCATCTGATATGCCAGCAACCTTGAAAAAAGGCAAGGGCAGCAATATGGCACCCACGCAGTTTGTTCATACCCTGAATGCGACGGCTTGTGCTGTTCCTCGCATGATCATATGTCTTTTAGAGAACTTCCAGCAAGAGGATGGTGCTGTAGTAATTCCGGAGCCGCTGAGGCCTTACATGGGAGGATTAAGTGTCATCTTTCCGAAAGCCAAAACAAGTCAATGAGAATCCTTTTGAAGTTGAATTTCTTTCTTCTGTGTATTCAAATTTTATTTACGGAGATCAAAGTCTGCAGAATAAGAAATTCATGGCAGCTGAGAACTTAATAGCTTCTTTTTTTTTCTGAAACTCAGCTGACTATTATCTAGATTGACATTTTGAAGTGTATTTTATTGTTTTATGGTATTAATATGCAGAAGAGGAAGAGATGCCATTGAGAATTCTTTTCAAATTAAAAACTTCTTGCTTCTGTCAATTTCATTTACATAGATCAACGACTGCAGAATGACAAGGGAAGTCGTGGCAACTGTGAACTTATTGGTTTTTGGTCGACTATTATCCAAATTGACTTTTTGAACTGTATTTTATTGTATCAAGTTGATGATATGCAATAAGAGGAGATGCTTTGAGAATTATGCTTTCTTTTATTTTTAGATTGCTTTTCTTCTTCCGTTTTAAGTAGCATCTATTAGTCTGCAGCTTTATCCAGTTCTTGCCTTGGAAATGAAAGAAGAATCTTCCATTGCCACCATAGGGAGTGTGCATGCTGCATCAGATTTAGCTTTCCTTGCACTGTAGGGAGGACTTCACTGGCTCACAAATGCTGTTCCACGATTGAAAACTAAGAATGTTTGATGCTGTACTACAAATTGTTATGATAAATACCAACCATCAAAGCAATCGAAAGAAAGCATGGAGCCCAAGAATGGAACATGCATTTACCGCAAGGCTAAAACCAGTAACCTAAGATTAGGATCACCAAGCATACACTCCAAAACCATTTGGTATTATATAACTTGTTGCAGGCAGTATTATTAGATTTCGCAATCTGGTTTTGAGATCAAACCATATCACTGGGTTGTGAGCTCTATTCATCTTCTACACCTGCTAACAATAACTGGCCAGGAATAACCTAAAAATCAAACCATACCAGTGGGTTATAAATTCTATTCATCTTCTCCACATGCAAGCATAACAGATTAAAAAGCAGGGTTAGAGAAAATTATTATGATGCAAGGGTTATGAGCTCTATTCATCTTCTCCACATGCTAGCAAACAGTAAAAGATTGATGACAGATTAAAAAGCAGGGTTAGAGAAAATTAGGATGTAAAATAAACTTCTCTAGTTTATTTGATCAAGGAAAGTTACATCGTCAACCGGTGACTTTTGCCCGGGAGACACAGAACGTGTCGATGACATCATCATGAGGGACCGAGGATCTCTCACAAAGAAGCTCTGAGAGTCACCTTCCGAAGCATCAACCATGTTACTTGTAAACTCCTTTTGCCTAACCAAGAAACTGTCTGCAAAATGATGTCCCCATATGTCATAGGTGAACTCTTTTTCGACGCCATCGTTTTCCTCCATTTTTATGGCTTTATCCTTGCTGCTCTTGGGTCCTGGAGCACGAGCAGATGGTGCAATTGGAGAATTTGTGGCTAAGACACTAGGAGCAGCGGCAGAATGAGCAAACCAAACAGACCCTGAAGAATTGACAGAAGAAGGCGATGTGGTTTGGTTCCCAGCCGATTTTGCAGTCACTGGAGATTGCCTTCGATGCTCCTCAGTTTCTGATACTCTTATTCCTGTGGCGTCTACTGCATCATGTTTCTTCTGCTGTTTCTCTTCTGACGATACTCCAGCAAATGTGGTGATACCACTCTTAGGAGAAAGAGGCCATGCTTGCTTTGGAGTGGAGGCACTGGGGGACAGGGGCGATGATGGTGTAGAATTCCCACTCTGACTACTAGAAACTTCTAGTTTTGCTGCAAATCGACTTCCAATGGTCCTTTTCTTTCGTCTTCTTCCTTTTTCTTTAACAACTCTTATGGTGAGACCACCACTTTGTGGCGCTTCTAACATATTGTAGTTGTCAAAAACTTCTGCAGGTTTAGCTGTTACTGTCTGTGGCGAGAATGTGATATCCTTTTGATGAATAAAACCTTGCTTCTCTTCTGTCTTCTTAGGGCTGTCAAGCGCAATGTTGTGACATATATGATACTCGTTGACAAGTTCAGCCTTACGGTTCTCATCTTCACTAGATGACCTGCATATTATTAAAGTCATGAAGTAAATGTAAATATGGACCGATATGTTACCCTCATATAAGAAGAAGAAATTAATCTAACTGACCTGGATATTTTTGCACTACGAAGGTGAGAAGTTTTTCCAGCCTTGCTTGTGGTGTTTGCTCTTTTATCAACCTTGACATAATATTCTTCAGTATCCACAAAAAAGAAGTGCGGAATAGTGCAGATCAACAACAGAAGAAGTGTTGAAACAGCAGCAAACACAATTAAAGATGCTTTCCAATGCACTGTTTGGAAAAAAGGTTTCCTACAAAGGTTCAGCATATAGACGGGAAGGCTTGCTTTCATAGGTACTACAAAGATGCCAGTAGCCAATGCTAGCTCAAGATCCCTGTGAACAACATTTGTAGAAAAGTCTGCTTCATATGAAATTAGGAGCCTCACTGATTCCCCTGGTTCTAGAGTAAAACTTTTGCATCTCTGTACCCTAAACCCGTCCAAGGCACAATCAGTTCCTGAAATTTGTAGTTTCTTCACCTCAAGAGGAAGTTCACCAATATTTTTTGCATATATCTCCTTGGATAGCTGATGGCTGCATAAAGAAGTCGTGTTTTCAATATGGGATAACAATTCTGCGGCGGACATGTTAATTGGCAATTGAAAGTTGAATTCGAGCTTCCTAACAGGTTCAGAACCCTCAAGAAGGATGAGCAAATGTGACCCACCAAGTGCTCGAATAGGTAACCATTCTACACCAGAAAGATTATTCCTTATCAAAGCTGAGCTTCTCCATGTACATCTATTTGAGGGACGAAAGATGACTGGCCCAAACAATGCACTTTCAGAAGGATGTACAAAGGCCTCAGTTATTGCTGAATCTGACGTTGAGAACCCTATTCTAGTTTCTAGAGAATCAATCTTAGTAAACCTACTCGATAATGTATGCTCATATAGTTCATCAGTAGATTTGCACTGATCAATGATCTCTCCTGAGTTAAGCACGAGTTGCATTATAACAGGTTGCTGGCTAGGATTATGTACAGAGATCCATTTAGAGACATGGCTCCCAACAGGAACCACTGGAAACAACAGCTCATCTTCTTTTAGGACAGAAACCTCGGTTACAGTGCCTTGAGATTTCCAGTTTCTAAGTATCAGCTCATCTGCTTCAGGTGCGTCCAGGAGTTTTGGCTGCAAGTAGTAATACACAACCTACTTAAATTACCAGAAAACAATAAGAATAACAAGATATGGCAACACACCAAGATAATTATATGGCATATAAAATGACCACAGAGTTTCATCATAATTGTTCATGAAGCAAGCCAGATATTCCAGTTTGAGTCTCCAAAAATATTAATAATCATGCATAATCTATGAATATTGAACTTGTATTTCACTAAAGAATTCCTTTTAGAAGAATTTTTAATAACCTAGACCTAGATTTGCGATGTAGCAGCCAATCACAATATGCCAATTTGATCAAACTTTAATTCTTAGTTATATTACAGGCCATGAGTCTTGATTAGAAACATATGATTTGTAACAATTATACTTTGGCACATACATTTTTGCATCAATACTTAACAAACTTTTATGGCAACAATGAAGATAAACTACAACCATTGTCGTTGCAGGTGTTAGAAAGAACATATTAACAGACCACTAGAAAAGCACTGAAACCCTGTTATGGTACTTCAATGATCTAGTATATGGTGGAGGTGTGATTCTAGAAGAGGTAGCATAACAAACCAATGCTGAATTGCCACCAAAACAACAGAAACTAAAGAATTTAAATATCAATATCTCACTATAAACAATAAGAATGACCATGCTATTCTCAACCACCATTCTAAGACCTCAAATGGTGTGAAAAGTCTTGCAAAATCCCCACAGTAATCGTCAGGAGGCCACACCTGGCACATCAGGGGCCAACTATCAAGACCATGCTTATTATTACCTTGGAAGTATTTTCTTGAAGTAACTACCTTGAGTAAGGTGAATTATTTCTGTTCTGCTGTAAAAGAAACACAACTACGATTGTCAGTGCAGTACATCTAGCGGCCAGTTATCTTCACCTTAAAGCATAAGTTGTCTAATATTAAAAAAGACAAACTGCTATAGATCCAAACAACACAAGCTTGTAGTACTCACTATGCAATCAAAGATAAGAAGACCTTTTATGGATCAGTTACACCACGTATGGATTATTCCGCAAGTAAACAGAATACATAGTGCATGAAAAGTTCAAAAAATAGAGGTAAGGATGGTCAAGATAGAAATAAATATACGGCACCAAGAATCCATCACGTAGATATAACACTAATAATGACACTCACTGAGAGGTGAAACATTTACTGAAACGAATCAATTGCTGCATCCTAGTTGTTCCAATTTCTGAACAGCCTCTTCTTTTATTTGTTGTGCTTGCTTCAAGAAAGAGGTAAGAGATGGTAGGGTTCTTTTTATTGACACATGCTTGTTTTCCACTTGTCTATATTTCTCTTAGCGATTCAACATTTCTATTATCTTTGCCACTTGCCAAACATTACATTTACAACAACAATATACAACTCTTTAAATTCATATTCAGCCCCTGGAAGCTGATAATTTGTGCATCTTTTGTATAATTAAAATATTATATAATACTAGATAGGTCATCAAATGTGTACTTTGTTGCATAATTTTACTACTTAAGATTGCATATCGTATAACCGATTTCTATAAATTTAAACCTAATTAGCCACATATTTTTCCGCATATGGCCTAGGAGCTATGCAGATACCTATGCCAACGTAGCACAGCCTCTTCCTGTAGCATTTAGTATAGATGTAAACTTTTAATCAATCTATAAGAATCTAAGAAGCAGCAATCACCCCTCAATCTTAGTTACATTTGTTAACAGTGGTATAGGGAACATGACTAGGAGAAGTTGTTGACAGCTTTAAATTTCTTCACAAACTAATTTGACATCACACGAGATATATTTAAGAGAAATGATAAAGTAAAGTTGACCTTAAGTGATTATTGATAACAGACAATTTGTATAACCCTGATTATCATCCATATGTCATGCAGAACATGAAGAAAAAAGATAGTGTCAAATTGCATCAACAGAAGCAGGCAAATAATCAGGATGGCATAAGATAATGACATCGATTAGGGTGGTAATGATCTGTTCCTGCTATTGGCAAGAACATTGAAAGACTAAATGAAGAAAAATTCAAAAATTTGATAGTAATTTTTTCGAACATAATCATGAGCATATCTGTCATGGAAATATACTCAAAATGGTCAAAATGAAAGTGAAGTAATGCTGGTCTATGCTAAGTCTCATTAATGAGTTATTATAAGGCAAAATATGTAAAAACAACTGAGAAAAGCCTACTGTGCACAAATAGACTCTTGGTAACCAGAAAATAGTTACTGATTTAACAAAGAAAGAAAATAAGGATCAGCTAGGGCATTAGAACAGGAATAACTGTATTAGGTTATTTATTGAAAAAGGGTCTTTATGCTTAAATAAACTGCAATTTGGATTGTAATTACAAAATAAAACAATTTCCTGAACATGAACAAGATAGTACAAACTACAAAGAGAAACAATGACACAAAGGAAATTGCCGCATTAGAAACAGAGACATGCAAGTACTCAAAAGTCAAAACCATATGACACCTCAAGTACAAGAAATCCGAAGTATCTGTGCAGTGGTCCTTAAGAAAGAAAAGTGTAATGATGATTGTCAAAGAGAGTAAAAAAGAGTAAGGACATAAGTTAATTGATAAATAAGGAACAAGATTTCTGACGAATAACCTATGTGAAAAAAACATCCACAAGCAGCAAATGATATATGAGAAGGAACAAAAAGTACAAAATTGAAAGAGACATGCAGATAACCTTAATTTTCTGTTGAAAAAGACAAAAGAACAGTCACAGGAGACCCCCAACAAAAAAAACCATATTACCTTCATGGCAAAGGATGCATCAGCAAGGCTTTGTAAAGATCCTGTTCTTGCATTTGTATATTTTTCCTCTTCATCATGTGATAGCCCACCAATATATGAGCCATCTGTCACATTGATGCCTGAGCCATGTTCACTATTAGAATTGGCATAAACCACGTCTAGGCATGGAATCTTGATCACTGGACTGGCAGTATCATTTGTCACTATTAGTAATTTACATTCCATATTTTCAGTAGGCATATTAGGCACATTTTTCTGTGAAATAACGGGACTAGAATAACTAACCAAAGCTATTTTTGTTAAAGTTCTGGGAAAAAGTAATAACCCTTCCTTATATCTAACTTTGAAGAACTTTGAGCTCCTTGTAGTCTCACTAACATTAATCAAACTAAGGAGGTCCTCTCCATCATTTCTCAATGAGATGATAACAGTCTCCCTCTTGTTGCAGGTCTCAAGAGGCTCAATATCTAAAGAAATCGAACCATTTAAATAACTAAAATTTGTGTTACTATGCACTTCTAACTCCAGAGGAAGAACAACTGCATTCATTCTATCTTTGGTGGAACTCCACATTTTTAAACATATAGCTCCAAAAATCTTTCCGTCTGTATAAGGCCACAATCTCATCTCTAAGATTGGCTCGGTCTTGTGAGCAGATAGATCCCACTGCTTCTGCGGTCTAATATCCAACCATCTCAAAACCAATTTACTATTCTCCACTCTGAACAATTTGTTATCAGTGAGAAAATAGCCAAGCTCAGTTGATGACTGCTGCAATGCATCCGTTTGACAAACAACATGCACAGATTGGTCTGTTTGTCCAGCTAATGAAACCCATGCACTCACTTCCTCCACGTGAAGGACGTCATCAAAAGGATTATAAATCGACAGGTTCCTAATTAGACTTTTACTGGAAGGAATGCTAATTCCCACTAAAGGCTCTATCTTGTAGGGGGACTCAATAGCTACTCCTCTAGCTTGAATTATGAAACCCCCAAGACTCGTCTGTAGAACTAGATGTGCTGATGATGAACCCACCCATCTTGGCAAAAAAATGAAGGCAATCGAAGCAGACTCTCCCGGCGCCAGTTGCAGCTTCTCAAAATTATAAGCATAGTACTGGGGGTCAGTACTGAAGGGGCCGTAAACATCCAAAACACCATTCTTGTATGCGCTCTTCACAGTCAAGAATGCCATGGAAGGAGTGTACAGACTATTTTCCCCCCAATCTAAAAAAGGAGGACTTATCTCCACAATCGCAGACGAAGAGCCATTGAGAAGGCCCGAATAGATATCTTTGTCATGGTCGTCGAGGCCAGCAGTCATCATACTCAGCATCCTAATCGAAACATCAGGAACAAGCGGCGCCATACACGAGGCAGCAGCATCCCCACCGCTATTCTTCCCACCGGAGCTCAGCTCGCCGTCGATGCCACCCACGGTATCCACCAGACGGCAAGAAACGGCACCTCCACTGGCCATCTTGAAAGCTGCAACACTTCCCGATCGCCACTCCGAGCTCGCGCAACCCTCCCGAGCATCAAAACCAGGTTCCTTGCAGCTGTCCTCTTTCAGAGACCCAAAACCCCTTAGGGTGGAAGGAAAGCAAAAGGAAGCAGAACCGGAGCAGATATCGCGAAGCGACCCATCCACGCAAGAACCAGGAGCACCAGCAACCGATACGCTGAACACAGTCGACAAGCAAAGCACCAACAAGAACCATGGAAGAGATGGATGAAGCCCCTTCCGCCGCCGCAACGATCGGCTGAAAAGGGAAAAAGGCCACCAAAAGGATTATCGAAAGCATCGGCATCCAAAAAAGTACCAAATTTGACGGTGAAATCCATGACAAGAAGAAAAGAATAGGAAAACGCAATCTTTTGGGTGATTTGGAGCTCTCGAGACAGTCCAACTCTATCCAAAAGAAGAAGAGATGGTTGATTCAAGAATAAGCAAAAGAGAAACATATTAGCTATCGGGATATGGAGAAGAAGAAGTAGAGAGGGGGGAAAGGTTACAGAAACTGAGCTGGAGGAGGACGGAGGGAGGGAGGTGAGGTAAGTGTACCGTGAGGGGAAGGGGACGTAAGCAGCAGCGTGTTCCGTCGATCCGTGGTGAATCATGATGGGGTGAGAGGCATATGGCGACCCTGCGGCGTCCGGCCGCTTCCGGTCGGCGGAGAGAAAGATGATGAGGAGGAGGAGGCGGAGGAGGGAGACTTCGAGGAGATGGCCAAAGCGAATAAGAATCCACCCTTTTAACGAGTATTTTTATTGCATGCCAAAATGACACTCGTGCCCCTACATGCAATGGACACGTGAGTATCACGTGCGAATGGGTGGGTGGATATTTGAATTGCTTTGCCTTTGCGCTTTAATAAAAGAAGAAAAATAAATATAATGGCTATTTAATGATGGAATAAAGCTTAGAGATAGGGACTGAGGTAATCATATGAAATTTAATAGATCCAATAAGATGGAAATTATGAATTTTCCAACTTTTTATTGATTTTTTTATGGGCAATCTTAACTTACACAAAGAATGAATTCAATGTACGAGGGAGGCTATAAATAAAATAAAAAGTATCAATTATAGGGTCTTTTCATAGAAGCTTAAAATGAGAATTGGAGACTTCATATTAAAAGTCTCAAAGGGCCCTTTTGGATCCAAGAAAAGGGTGTATTAATATGAAGAATTTGCTGTCTTATAATAAGCAAAAGCTTGAAGGTTTGATAATGGATAGGGGATGAGGGTAGGAAATCCTCTTTTTTTATATATATTTTATTTCTCTTGTACATTTGTCTTCATTGGACAGTCATAGCAGAAATGATTTATAATGTCTGTCACTATTTCTTTATTAGGATCTGTGATACCATCATAGCATTTAGTTTAACATTAAACAAAACTAAACCAACTCTAAACTAATTAGATATGAAAAGCTTGAACCAATGGGGATGCTAATTTCTCTTAATTAGGTATTAAATCTTAAGATCATAAATTTCACATGTGTTGACCTTATACATCATGATCAATCAGATGATCAGCATCATAAGTGTCATTATAACACTACAAAAAAAAAGCTTAGGCTTAAATCAGTCTCCAAAGTGGCATTTTGAAGCACAGGTGGAACCTTATATTAAGTTTATTAAATACCAACAAAGAATCTATTAACTCCTATAATAAAAAATCATGCTGTTTATGACCAACTATAATTTTATATTGGTTAGTATGAATTAAAATGGATATATTTGTGAAGGACATTGATGCATCATATAGAGTTGAATTACTAGTCGTCTAATTTTAATTTTTTATATTATGCAAAGATATTTATATTCAATTTAAATTTATTTTGCCGAAATAAAAAAGGATGTCCAATTTTGACTTTTCACCACGTTCAGTGGACTGACGGAAGTCAGCCGTCTCCGTCGGAAATGGCAGTCTGGCGGCGGTGTCACGGCCAATACAATCGTTAACCTACCGTTGACGGCGCACATCACCTTCACTTATATCACATCATCTTAGCTAAGAACGATGTTTGTAAATCTGAGTTATTTTTATTCAATCATTTATCTTAATTCTAAACTATATATATATATATATATAATCCTGATAGAGTAAATATTAGACACATTCAGCCCGAGGATCACACCGGCCCAACTAGTTAGTTCAGCCACATTGATGGGCCATGTCGGGGAAACATCATTCCAACCCTGGCCTTCTCGCAAGACTCGACCGAAGGTCCGAGCTCTCCACCAACGGATCTCCCGACTCAAGGACTCATCGACAGCTTCCTCTCCTGACTCGACCGAGCCGCCCTAGTCTTCTTGGCCGACTCGGACAATCTTGCGTACGCGGGTCGAACCGTACCGTACTGACTCATCGGTCCACGACACTACATCCAACAACATTGATCGAGCCGCCCCAATCCTCTTGGCTAACTCGGATGATCCTACGTATGCAGGTCGAACCGTGCAATGTTTACTCATCGATCCACTAAGGCGTTGAAGAGTTGTCGATTGAACTGTGTTGTGCTGACCCGATCAAAGGCTCGAGCTCTTTACCAACGGGTCTCCCGACTAGAGGACTCATTGACATCTTCCTCTCCTAACTCGATCGAGTCGCCCTAGTCCTCCTGACTTACTCGGACGATCCTACACACGCGAGTCGAATCATATTATTGCTGACTCACCATTCAACGACACAACAACATATAGCAACAAATTCGATCTAAACTTTTATTGATAATGTATATAGATCGTTATTCGATCATGTGATGGAGGTGGCGCCCGCCGTCAGTGCCCCTCCGTTAGGTCACCTGACATGTTCCCCAGATAGAGGGTCCCGTTGCTGGTGCACGTAGAGATGGTCGGAGGAAGGGACCCGCACGAGGTGAGGTTTCCTGTTGGCTTGCGGCGGGACGGGGCCCAGCGGATTGGGTGGGGCTGCGCCTGCCATCTGAGGTACTCGAGCGACCCTACCAATTGGGTTCAGTCGCTTAAAGGACCCCATCACGAGCGCAAGGCCGCAGCGACCACATGTTGACTTCCTCTCTTTTGGACGGACGGTTCCCACCATCAAAGCTTTTGGTCGTACCAATAAATGCCTCCCCACCATATTTTTCGCGGTTCTTGATTTTTCATTTTTTCCAATGCATATTATTTATATTTATATACCAAACATACCCTCAGGTGCCTATCTATTTATATACCAAATATTACGTTGCGTATCAGTATTTTTTTTTAATGTTATTAAAAACACTACATTGTAGTGTGAAAAATATATTATAAACATAATGCTGTCATAAAATGAAAAAAAAAACTATGTTACAATATTTTTATATTGCATTATAACTTTTTTTCTGGTATTGTGGAGAACAATATATTGCTCCTATGGATTGATCAATAAGAAAAGAAAGGAAATAAAAAATATATGTTAGGGGAAAAAAAAGTAAAAAAAGGAACACTTCATTAACAAAGCTACACAGGGAATAATACTTTCTGCCTCATGCGCAAGGAGTATGACTACCCACACAAATAATATTTGACCCAACTGGATTCTGATTTGTGACACTTCAACTCTATATTAGAAAATTCAAGTAGACTTGCGTCATTGGGATTAATCTGTTGTCCCATTCATTCGTATTCTAATCTGTGCCATTTTTTTTACTACATTCCACTCCATTTATGCTATGATTATTTGATAAAAAAGAAAGAAAAATCTCAATGTGTCGGCATTCAATCTTATACGAGCGGCAGAATACCAATAAATAGAGATGACAAAGTGCAATTACACAGTAGGCATATGTGTCCTCCTTCCAGGCATTGATGGTACATAGTTGATAGACAGGAAAAGCTATGTCCTCCTTCCATTAATAAGGTTCCATTCGATTGAGTCCCTGTCCACAAAAAGGTTTAATTTATGTCCCTTTCCTTAAGAGGCTTAGCTTGATAAAATCCACCATACAACTGAGTTCCGTGTCATCAAGGAAAACACAGTTGCCTCCGACAAACTTCTCACTCAAAGAGGGAGAGGAGAGAACAAAGAACAATTTTCTAGTGCTCAAGGATTGATGCAAAGGTTGGACACAAGAACACTTACTAAGCTAGGAAAATTTTTGAGAAAGCTCGAAACTTAATTCGATAACCACAAATTCCAAAGCCTTAAATTATTAGGAAAGGATTCAATGTATCGGACATTTGGGTATTTATAAGCTGGAGTTTGAACCAGACATAAGGGCCCAATATATTTATAAACTTCAACATTTGCAATAATTAGTTCCAATTCCAGGCAAAAATCACAAGTCAAAAACGATGACAATCCAGGCGATCGACAAGTAAAATTAGCTAGACATTGAAATTGTTCTGCCGTCAAAGCAACCACATTTAATCAACACAAACTCTTATCAACTCCAAAATGATAAGTTTTAAGTCATAAGGTTATGACACTAAACAGGCAAGTCAATAATGTGGCTGTTTGAGTTTGCTCATCTTTCAAAGGTTTTGCAGTTTAGGTGCTCTGGGCTCAAGTAACCATTCATAGAAAATGACCTAACTATTCTACCACAAAGAGTCCTTTCAACATCAAGTTCAGCAGCTTGGCTCATCTTTTATGAATCAACCATGTACTACCATCATTTAGTCCTTTCACAGTAATAATCCTTGTCCTAACACATGTTAAGCATATAATTTCACACATTTTGACAAATCTTATACTAGGGGAAGTTCTAGTTCAAACTTGTTAGGTTGCACACCAAACTATAGGGCTTTTGACTGACTCACCAACTACCATTGACCAATACAATTATGTTGGATTCTTTCTGAATCAGCAATAAATTGTCTCTTCACCAACTGCTGGTTGCCATATAATGCAGAAGCCCCATAGGGTACTGCATACATGCTTGGGCAGTAGGGAGGTAATTAGTATCCATTGTACACTAGTCCTCAATATATATGCCATTCCACTTTCTTCCATGTTGAGCTGGTGACTGTCATGGGCAGCAACAGCATCAATAGATCAGATGGATTGGTCTGTCACCACTCCCAATTATTTGGATGAAGGATAAAACCTTCCAGGTTTTTGCTATGCCAACTTACTAATCAGGCAAAAGCACAATCTCATGGGCAGCAACAGCATCAATAGATCAGATGGATTGGTCTGTCACCACTCCCAATTTGGATGAAGGATAAAACCTTCCAGGTTTTTCTTATGCCAAATTACTAATCAGGCAAAAGCACAATCTCATGGGCAGCAACAGCATCAATAGATCAGATGGATTGGTCTGTCACCACTCCCAATTTGGATGAAGGATAAAACCTTCCAGGTTTTTGCTACACCAAATTACTAATCAGGCAAAAGCACAATCTCATAAATACGATAAAAGACATTTATCTCTTTAACATGATCAAGCATGTGCAAACCAAAGAAGAGCAATCAAAAGTCTTCCATTTCAATAAGGATAAAATTTTTACTATGATCTGAAATGAAATTTGGATTGTTTTTAAGACACTGAGCTGGCCTGTGAAGATTTCAGCAGCAAAGCAGAGCCCTAACTTGAACTCAAGACATTCTTCTCCAAGATTAATTCCTCTTGCAGAAAAGAGTAACAATTGATCTAGATTAGAAGTTTGAGACTCGATACCTGCTTATTTGCAGGATCGGCAGATGCACTATTTGCTTGACGAAAATTGTATTACCAAAACTGTACATATGTTGGAAGAAAACAAACTAATAGCATAACAACCTATCTATGAACTTGAGGTAGAGATGAGTGCTATATGTCACTTATGTTGACAACATGCCATAAGAACCATTGCGATGATGTACCTACAGTCAAAAAGTTTGAGACCACTTCGTTTCCCAACTGGAATGTTAACGGCGACAATTGCATGCTCAAATTCTCGAGACTTTTTTAGTTTCATTCTAATTTCTGATAGATCCTCCAACACCTATGAACATCGGGTACAGATTATGAACTAAAAGACATTTCCTTTTAGCTCTTTCTCCGTGCGGTAAGTTTTGAACCTATTGATACTCTAAATAACTCCTACAAGACAATTCGAAACATTTGGGAGATTTTAATTCATCACATCACATCAATCAAAGAGAGTAAAGTAAGTTTCTTCATTGAAGAAGGGAGAACGACGGCCGCTGCGGTAAAAGCATGAGTCCTGACCTAATCGGCGTGGTGTAGTTCTCATATTGGAGGTCCTCCACCCAGATCGTCTGCTTCTTGTCCTCCGCCGCGGCATCCCGGCCCTGCTGATGGCGGCTCGATTTCGACTGGAGGAGGCAGTTGCGGAGGAACGAAGTGGCGCTTGCGGTGATCGAATCCAAATGCCGGCATGGGAAACCCTGCTATCATCCCACACAAAGGAGTAAAATGATTTCCTTTGGGCGCATTCGCCAACTTCTGTTATATATTTGTTATTGTTGTCATTATTATTAGCATATAAATAGGGGAAAAGATGTCTTCCACGCTCGCTCAGGAGCGCGGCGGCAGATTCCGTCTTCCTTTCCAATAGGAGCCACGTATTTACGCGGGACCCACGAGAAGTCCTATCCGATTCGGACACGTAAGTGGAATAAGAAGCACCTTCGTTCAAACATGGCAACGAATCCGACCCCCAAATGGCTAGTAGTTCCGATCCGATTCGCCAATACCCTCGTTCCCCAAGCCACTTTTCGGAGATGCGGATTAATGCCACCAGTGATCGAAGCTGCTTTGCCGGCGAGATTGACGGGGCGCGGCGGCGATGGACGGCGACGGAATGGTCCCGTTGGCAGTGATCCTGAGGCGTGGGAAAGGATCGAGAAGCTGGGCGTACTCTACGGGGCGGCGAGCGAGAGCAAGAAGGGGAAGGACTTCACTTTCGTGAAGACCGAATGCCAGCGAGCTCCCGGGCATGGTGACACCACGTTCTCGGTCTCTGCGGTAATAAACCTTCTGACTCACAAAGTTCATATTTTGGATGGTCTCTTTTGTATTTGTAGGATTTGACTGCAGAAGAGGTGACACAATCTCAGTTCTGTATTTAGAGTTTCGGTCTGCAGATGAGGTAGGGATCTTTCGCGGAGGCGATGGTGTTAGATCTTTGTTTGATATATGTTGACTTGAGAGAGTGTTTGCAAAGCTGATTCGATTCCCTTAAGGGGTTTCAGACAATTGTTGTTTGAACTTTCAATTTGAGAGGTCAACGGGACTTTGGCTTGTTGGTGCACTTCAACTGTGTAGCCAAGATCAGCTCTTTTTCTTGTATTAGCTACTGTTAGAAACTTGATATGCTTAAATCAATTATATTGATGTTGCTTAATGTATCACTTAATATCAAGAGCTTCTTGTGTTTAGGCTATGTTTGCTTTGGCTTGCAGAATATGTTCACTGGAGTGTTTTTTTTTTTTTTCTTACAGCTTTTTGATGGTCACAACGGGTCTGCAGCTGCTATATACTCCAAGGAGAATCCCTTGAACAATGTTTTGTCATTCCATCATATCTTTAGCAGGAATGAGTGGATTCAAGCGTTTCCAAGAGCGCTTTGGTTGTAGGATTCGTAAAAGCTGATAAAGATTTCAAGGAAATAGGTATGAGCACTAATAAGGCAATTATGTATTGACTTATTGGAGCTTACATATGGTACCACTGATTAATTATCTTCTACAGAATAACTTCCAGAACTTCAGCAGAAGATCTTCTGAATCATCATTATTTTCAGATAGAGACTATTCTGAAGCATACAGACATGGTTGAAGAAATATTTGAGGATGAGTCCCCAGTCCTTGCTCAAAGGTCAGTGTACTGCAGCAAAACCTGACTTAACATGATTAAGCTTGAATTCTATAGTATATATGACACTGCTAGTTTAGACTTCAGTTCAGTTTGCTTATTGTTTTCCCACATAGCATCTTTTCGGTGTGAGTGTTACTCTTGCATATTTATATTGTTATGTCCATCCGGCAAAAGTGATGGGGTTCCTTGTGAAACACGAGTTTGCAAATTTGCATGTATCTTGAAGTCATTCAAAGGTTTTCCTTAGATATTATTTGATTTCAAGGACTAGTTATGTATTATCAATCTTTAGTATAGCTCAATCAAACCACCTGCTACCCACCTTATGTAAAGCAGATTATGGCCTAAGTAAAAAGGTCATTATAGTTGAACTCAAATATTTGGGAATATGTGCTTGTTGTTCATGCTGATCTCAGGAGAAATAAACAAGATAATGGAATACATAATGCCTTGTTGTGTTTTCCATGATATCCACAATGGATTGGCATAATCAAGTTGCAGCCTATCATCTGGCTTAGAGTAGGAAGGGAGAAGTTGGAGGGACTCAGGAATTCATAGGTCCTGCAAATGCAATGAGAGGAGTTCTTTTTACCATATAAATAAATCACTTGATATGTTGTAATATTTTTCCTTCTTTAACTAGATTGTGCCTACAGAGACTTAATCGAATAATCACTGCAGATGTTGGTATCAATGGATTCTACTTCTGCCACAACCTCATTGGCAGTTCAACAGCTTATCAAGTCAGCTCTCTGCAGCATGCAAAAGAGTCCACAGTTCCTCTGCATACTGAGGTAACTGACAACATTTTGCTCCCTTTACCCTGAGGCCTTATTAGATTAAAGATAACAGTGTGTTACTTTTTCATCTTGTGTTCTATAAATTCACTAGAATGGATTGGATTAGCAATTCTTTCCTGGTTATGTGTCATGTACAAGACCCGATACAGAGGTGTTAAATTGGTCACAGTCTGTACTTTGCACCTTTATTGCCTGCTTAAGCAAGCCTTGTTTTCTTAATTCACTAAACATTGTGTTTATCATGTTTCTTTGTTGCTGGTAAGTTTAGAGTGCAAAAATTAACCAACAGGTGCAACACATTGCCTTGCTCTCATTTCTCGCGTTGACCGTTCTTTTTCTGTTTCATCTTTTTGTTTTATGGCTCTAAAAATATTGATCTATTAATAACAAACAATCATGCAGGATATCCAATCTGTTAATGGCAAATTTGATCATCAGCCCGAACCGATGTGTTGAAGCTAACCTGACCTGACCTGCTTTTGCCGGACACAACATTGGTTAATTCTCGAATTTGAGGTTTCTCTTGACTGGGGCACAGGATTTGGAATCCCAATTTTATGTTGCAAGAAGACTCTTGCAAATCTAGTGTAAAGGTGTTCTATTTGAGATGCCCTTGGAACCCAAGTTAGTAAGAAATCCGAGATCAAGATATAGTATTAAATATGAGAGAGCTTAGATTATACATGAAGAAGAGTCTTATTTCTAGTTCAGCTGCTCTTTTTAGGGGATATTGATACTCTTATTAGGATTTGGTACTGATAAGTGTTCTCGTGTATTTTGTCAATATATTAGATCTTGATTGACAAAAGAATATTTACCATACCACAACCTTCAAGATTGTTTTATTATAATTTGGATAAATATCAGTATATTGGAGGTAGCTCTTAGTTCTGTTCCTATATGTTGGATTAAACTTTGGAAGAGGCAACGCGAGAAGAAGTGACATAACTTGGGAGTTGGGAAGCCGTTGTCTTGGTTGGATGCTACACCCTCATGATTTGGACATGCATTAGGTAAAGATGTTGAAGTCTATTTATTTATCATGGAAATGTGTTTGAGATTCCTTTTTTTTTTTTGGCCAATTACTCGTTTGAAACTGCATTATAAGGTCATGTCAAGAACACGCACACACATATATATATATCCTTTTCATGTTCTCTAAAAAACACTTTTTATAGGGTGAATCATGTGCTACAAAACAATTCAATCCACATGTATAAGATTCATAATGTCAACAATTATAGTGTTTTTGAATGAATTTATAATATTTTTTATACCTTCATCAAAACACTATAAGCATGTTAAAAAAATTATAATTGAGACAAATAAATTCAAAATATAATAAAAATTAACTCATATACAAAAATATAATTTTAAATAAGTATTTATATTTGTTTAGGAATAAGAATAACTAGAAAGATACTTCAAAAATTATGATAAATAGGAAGCGTCATTTGGGAAATATGAAGGGGAATACCTCTTTGAAAAAGCTCAACAGCGAGTTTTCCTTGAAAACAAATTTCCTCTCTAAATTTAATTCAATTTAGTTTCCCAAAATTTGGTGTGTATATATATATAGATATAGTCCTCTCTAAATTTAAGAACTACATGTCACCCTCCATCGGAAGTACAACTAAGATCAAGCCACATTATTCCCAAGATTAAATAACAGTCTCCCACATACACGTTACATGTACAAGTTTTTTTATTGTACTGACCACATTTAATCTCATATATATTAAATCATCCATTTAGCTTCACTGGTTTCTGATGTCACCACAGCAGATTGATTCTATTCTTCTTTAGGTTTTGATATGATATATTCTGGTATTACCCTCGGGACAATAGTCATCAATTACAAAAGCATCAACGATGAGTCTTGGGATTGACATGACAAGCCCCGTCAACGCAGCACCTCAGACGTACGAATGATCACACTTCGAAATGTCCAAAACTAGGCGATGCCGTGTTGTACAAGGTAACTTCGGAAAGTTTGGAGTAGCGCCGCACAGTGCCGACCCATGTAGGTCGATCAATGCTCGTATGAAACGTATGAGCCGATCGCCCTAGAAGTCGAAAGTCATTAAAAGGCTGCATACGACCAACTTTTGTTTGCATTTATAAAGCTAACCCCTTGACCAACGTCGGGGGAAAGAAAAAAATAGACTTCATTTATCTTTTCTCATTTAATCTTTGGAAGGGTCGAGTCGGGAAATCTTCAACTCCGATCATCTTCTTACTCCACCACGGATCACTTCGGGAGTGGGTGATCGCGTTTGACCTATTGTCAACGTCGATATCAAATAATCGCATTAGTGACATTGTGTATATGGGTTCGAACTAAATCATATTGACAACTTAATTACGACCTAAAGTCGAACAACGGGTTATATATAGTTGTCTCTCCGGAGAAGTATATATGTGGATAATTGAGGTGGTGAATGCATGCGTGATAGGCTCACATGGATGAGGTGCTTGGCCATGCTCCATGTCTTTAATGCATGGTGGCCATTCAATGAGGGGGTAAAGCGTAGCACATAAGATTAGATCTCTTATTCTCCTCTTTTTTTTTCAATTCATGTCGTTGGCACCCAACAAAATGGGCTTAGAAGATTCTTATCGTTTTGCCTTCTTCTCATAAACAATAGCATGCAGAAAATTGTAGTTCACTGCATCTACATAAGATTGCAAAATGATAAAACTATCGATGATGGCAAGCAAAAAAAAAAAAAAGGAATTTTTTCTAGATCATTATATCTTAAATTTTAGATGTAGATTATTTCTTAATAGAATTTGTAGATGAGAGATGGTATTTTGATGTCTCATGGGATGATTAGTCGTAAGAATTGCATCCATGCAAAGTTATATTGTGGTTGTTTCATTCAACCCAATAAAGCTTGTTGAAGCTTTTGTTTGCCAACTAATTAGGGGGGGAATATGAATTCTTTTTAGATGGGAAATAAGAAATATGTAGAACTTGGAAGACAATCACATCTTACGATAGATATCATCACTACCCGTGAAAGGCACCCCTGTGGTTATCTTCTTCATGGCTCCCCCGTGAGTTCATCTCCCTGCCATCCAAGAAAGAGCTCACCGTTTGCTTGAGAGCTCATCCACGCCTTTGCTCATAAATGAAGTTTAAAGCATCCGATGGAGTCAGTCATACGAGATGAGAAGGGTAACTCATCAAATTTACTTTAGCTCCGATTCGGGATGCCATCATTGTTTAAGGGTGATGGTATTGTTACTGGTTTGATGGTGTTGGAGGGTTAGAGTTTGTGGTAGTTGCTGCCATTGTCACACAGATGAAGCTTTCCAGCTTGACTTCCATTGCGGGGGAAAGAAGACGATAGCTGAAGAAGGCACGGCAAAGAGTTGAAGCATCGAGATCATCGCCAACGCAAAGCCTACTCTTAGCATTGTTGTTGAGTTCAGCGTAGCAGAAACTTATGTTCATCAACGTCCTTCTTCTTCTTCCTTATAACGCCAGAGGAAGAGGGTGGTGACGTGACGACTGCATGGGAATGCATCTTGGGATCGAATCCGATCCGTTCATTTCTAAGATTCAAAGATCTGCACCGAATCTTGGTGACGTCTGACGTGCATAGCTCCTGCGGGGCCCCCATTGCGGTGGGGACGTACGTCTGATGGGTAACTTCCGAAGTGACATATCGATCTATTTTAGTATTCCTAAATTGCCCTTGCTATTAACGTAAATACCATATGACCAAATGGACTCTCATTTCATTTTGCTCAGAGATATGGGCATTTTAGTCCAAATGGATATAATTTTCGCTCAAATAATAACATACGTATGTATATATATAAGCTCGGAGTCACCATCCCCGCCGGTGCTGAAGAGATCGAGGCCTTGTCAGCTGCATCTGCTCCAGATACGATGGCCGACGTCGACCGGAGGGCGCCCTCGGGGCTGATCCCGGCCCCCTACGCCGCTGGGCTGCGCCGCCTGTCCGCCCGGGCCGCCCCCGCCCCCTCCCCACGCTCCGGCCTCGCCTCCTTCTCCCCACTTGCCGACGCCGTCCTCTCCCACCTGCGCGCCGCCGGCGTCCCCCTCCTCCCGGGGCTCTCCCCTGCTGAGCTCGCCCACGCAGAGGCCGAGCTCTCCTTCGCCTTCCCCCCGGACCTGCGCGCCCTTCTCTCCCTCGCCCTCCCCTCCGCCCCCGGCTTTCCCGACTGGCGCCAGCCCCGCCGCCTCATCCCCGCCCTCCGACTCCCCCTCGCCGCTGCCTCCCTCCAGATCAGGCGCCGAGCCGCTGGCGCTGACCCAGCCCGCGCAGCCCTCCGCCACGCTCCGCTCCTCATCCCCATCTTCGAGCGCTGCTACCTCCCCGTCCGGCCCTCGCTAGCGGGGAACCCGGTCTTCCTCGTCGACGAGTCCCGCATCTCCTGCTGCGGCGTCGACCTCGCCGACTTCTTTCGCCGGCAGTCGCTGCTACCCTCCTCGTTCCCCGCCCCGCCGCTCCGCCGCCAGCTCTCCGCCGCCGAGAAACCCCTCCTGCTGCCGCCCCCACCGTCCGACTCGAGGCGGAGCCTCGACTCCATCGCCGGAAAAACTCCCCGCTGGATCGAGTTCTGGAGCGACGCCGCCGCCTCCGACCGCCGTCGCCAGAGCGCCTCCTCCGCCTCGGACCCGGAGCTGTTCCTCGAGATCCGAGTCAAAAGACTCCCCGACTGGGTGAGGAGCTACTTGAACCGGATGGGGACTGTGCTGAAGGATGGCGGGTGGGGGGAGGCCGAGGTGGCGGAGATGGTGGAGGTGACGGCGTCGACCGGGTTCTACGATGGCAGGGGAGACGCGGCGACGGTCGACGGGCAGGTGGTTCTGGACGCGCTCCTGCTGAAGGCGGTCCGCTGCTCGGACTCGCTCCGGCGGGCGGGGTGGAGCTCCGAGGAGATCTCCGATGTGCTGGGGTTCGACCTCCGCCCGGAGCGGCGCCGGAGGCCTCCACTTAAGCTACCACCGGATATCGCCGTCAAGATTGGGAAGCTGGCTGAGGCGGTGTCCCGATCCTGAACTGTAGGACACGGGGGGCTGTATTATCGTAAACCGATGTATTCTTTTCTATTATTAACACAAAAAACACAACTGCTTCCTTTACACAATATTTTTCGTATTATAACCACGACGAATCTTTTTATCTGTATTATAAGTGTGGAAATAGAAGAAGACCATCGTAGTCTGCGATCACTGATATCTTTTGGCTTCGTTTTTGTTGGATCTATTGGCCCTCTCTCTCTCTCTCTCTCCCCGAGATCGGAAGCTTTGAGAACACAGCAGGAACATAAAGAGAGAAAGGGTCTTTATGTTGTTTAATATGACAATTATATAACATATATAATTCCTGTGATATATATATATATATAGAGAGAGAGAGAGAGAGAGAGAGAGAGTTCAGAATGAAGCACATAGCGAAGCACTTACCGAGGAAGTGGGTGGTAACCACCGGTGTATTGTATCGACGCAGTCTTACTTGTTGAGGGAGCACACGTGCCGCCGGGGAAGGCGCTGCAGCTACTGGCGGCACCGTGCCACCATCCCCAACGGTCACCTGCAGCTGCTATTAGAATACAGGAAGCAAATGCTCTGCCGCTGACTCGTGGACGACTGACACTCTTGGAGGCTTCTCCCCGGCAGTACTCCGCCATCGGTAACGCATTAGTACTGCTAGCAACCACCAGCTTCGTGTATGGCCAGTCTGTGACCCACCGAGTCTCGCGTGTTCCCCTCGTCGCTGTGTTGGAACGAACACGCCGAGCAGTCGTGGAGTGCTGTTGTTGGCTCCCCCATGTCTCGGCGGTCCTCGGGCCACCGGATGTCGAGGAAGGACGGCAGCAGCTCCCGAAATCTGTCGCTGGTGTTTGATAAAATGACAAGGGTGTGTTCCTCACCTGGAAGCTTGATCGGCCGCTTCGCGGCAGCCCCAAACGGGCTGCATGCCTTTGTTGTTGCTGGTCGGAGAAGACACGGCCGAGTGGACTCTCCGGAGAAAGGTCCACCACTGGTCTGCTCTTGCGGGGATTCGGAATGGTAGATGCTAACAGTGGCAGACCAAGTTGTAAGATATAACATTTGGTAATTGGCAAGGATAAAAGTTGTAGGATATAACCAAATAAAGGACAAACGTTGTAAGATATAATATTTGGTAATTGATAAGAGAATAATTGATCGCGTCTCCCCCATCATTAGTTTAACAGTAATTGATTACCACCTCCATCTCATTCATGTAACACAACGTAAAATTTGATCCCACAAGGGTGACACTATGGTGCTAATGAGATATCATCATGAGATCAGCCATGCAGTGTTGATAGGTTCGACATGCGACTTCATAATACATCATGGTCGAAGCATGCACATAATCATTCTTGATACTTACTATGATCTCAACTTAATGATCATACGGCACACCATAAAAAGGAATGTAAAAAGGTGCATTTTTAATGATAAACACTCTAAATGAATGTATTGATTGAATCATCGAAATTGATACTAACTTAAATATTGAAGAAGTTTGTCAGATACTGATAGGATCGATAATGGGCTGGCCCGTCACCCTCCACGTATCATAGCCACGCACCACACCTTTCGTTGACCTGGCGTAGTCGATATCCGAGCTGAACGATAACGAGGACGAGACGAACCTCGCACATGATATCATCATGTACAGGCATGACGCTCGAGAACCTTGGGACCATGCAAGACCGTACGTCACTTCAGCAAAGAACACTGATGACATTAAAGATCGAGGTACGATCGACCTCCGATGGACAGGTATAAAAGTTATCATTTGGGTATGGTACTAGGAATCTCTCTCGTAAAAACTCTATCTACATTCCTAACACTTAGATCAGAATAAAAAAATTAAGATATAGAGGTCCAACATCATAAATTTATAAAATGAAACAAAGTTTACTATTCATATCCCTTCTTTACTATTTAACCATCTTATTATTAATAGTCACTTAAAAATAATATATTTTTAATTTATAATCTTAGTATTACTATTTTTTATTTTTTAATTCTCGTTGATGTTGCTGATCTTGTCGCCCTCTCAATATCGTTCTTTAAGTAGGAAAAGAGAATAAAAAATGAAAGGAAAAAGATTAAGAGGAGAAAAAATATTTATTTGTAAAAGGATAATTTAAAATATTAAAAAATAAAAATATTATAAATAGTAAAAATATTGTAAATATAGTAATTAAATTATCATTATTATTTTGTTTTAAAAAGGAAACTCTTTTAAAAATATTTGTTTAGTGACTCGTTTGTCCGTCGGAGACGTGCGAGGCTTTCGTAGCTCTTCGTGTCTCTTTCTTTATCGGTCACTCCAAACCTTGTTGGTTTCTTCCTTCTTGTTGCTAGATCTTATATTGTAGGCGAGCGATCAACACGACATGATTCGGCCCGCGTGCGTAGGGCCCTCCAAGTTGGATGCGAGGACTCGCGGAAGGTCGGTGATGAGTCTGAACTTGTAGAGCTATCGGCTCTTCGGGTTGGTCGTCGGTCTGATTGGTTTCTGGAAGCGATCAAGACCTGCAAGAAAGGCCTTCGTCGGGGGTTGTATGCCCGACGAAGCCCCTCCAACGGCTCAGTTAGCTTGTGGGGGTGGAGATCCCGATCAGGACTCTAAAGGTCCCGAGCGTTTTTTGGAGAATAGGTCAAGAGTCAAGAAAGAGATCGATCCCATGTTGTAGGCTACAACGGGGATATTTATACCTATCGAGGAGAGGGAAGTCGCATCGAAGTATTTAATGGTGCGACGCCTTCGGTTAAGCCACAAGTATGACCTTGCGCTAGTTTTGCTTAAGTCGTGCGACACCTTTGCATGTCCGTCCGTAAAAGGTCAGCCTCCCCAAAACCTCCTAGGGTCCCTTAGGACCTACAAAAGAGAAAATGGGTTAGAGAAATCATTTCCCATGAGATCCATAAGCAACCATTTTAGAAAATACTTTATATAGCCAATACAAATAACAACTATAAATTTTACAAGTTTTAAACGGTTGTACACAAAGGATAATGGTCCATGAGAGACCGAAGTCTCCACAAGTGCCTACATGACACAACTCAAATTTATAAGCTGAAATCAGCCTCAAAAGCTAACCAAACTAAGGCTGTCAAGCCTACTGCAAGCCCGCTACTTGTTGTACAAAATATGTACAAAAATCGAAGGACACAGACAAATATGAGCATTATATCGAACACCTTGTTTATATTTTTGTTCATGACATTTTCCTTCAATTATTCCTTCGACGTCCTCGTCGAAGCTACTGTAGACGCTGCATCTCCTCACCTTTTGCTGAATCTTTAATTTTCTGCTTTGGCTGCAATACGCCCCTTGGCTCCCAACTACTCTCTACCACTGTTGTTGAGTAGTCGAACTCTGATCCGTCATGCTGCTTCAACTCGCCAATGACTAACTTTTGTGTGGGGTTGGCTGAGCTGTGCTGATCATTATTGATTTCTGTAAATCCTTCTGGTGAAGAAAAAGACATTCCTTGTTATGCGCCAGTACTGCAATAGTATCATGTTACTTAAACTGGATGGATGCTTGTTGGAGCTTTAACGAGGATCGCTTCGTAGATTTTGACATTTTTGAGGTCCTTGCTCCACAAGATTTGCTTATTGATCCTTCGTCAACTTTAGTTGTCACTCTTAAGTAGATTCGCATCACTCTCGTTGTCGATTGACATTCTATTAAGGAATGAAATGGACAATCTATTCTCAGTAGTACTGATCACCAATGGTGAGGATTTGACAACTATTGTCTTCCATAAGCTTTCCTCGAAGGATCATTGAACTTGTGCAGAGCTCCTCTGCTGGATAAATAAGAGAATCAAATTACCAAGATTCGCTCATTCTCTTTGAGTTGAGAAGACAAATGTTATTTGATTTAGCCTACCTCCTCAAGATACGAGAACTTGGGTACTTGGTTTTGCCCACTCTCTTGAGTTGAGAAGGTAAATGTTACTTGATTTCGCCTACTCCCAACTTGGAGTAAATATTTGATAGTTCTGATCGCCTCTAAGATTGTACCGTCTTCTTCATTATCTTTGTCGCCTACTCCTCTTAGTAGAAAAGGTATAAGAACATGTATTGTCTACTTATTTCTTGGTCAAGCACTCTTGCATCAACATGAAGTCTCTCACTTTTAGCTATCTTGATAAGAAACCCAAGACACCATTCTTATGAAGTTCCTTAGCCTCTGCCCTTCTGCTCTGTCTTGGTACTTAGAGTTTGTCTCTGCATTCTCTACCTTCTCGGCCCCTTTTACGACCAACGCTCTCCCTCCATGAGATCAAGGGATTGATGACTCTACGAAAGTCTCGCCTCTGCGGTATCATGTCGCTACCAGCCCATGGTCCTACTATCCATTGCCTTGCATTTGCATCTCTTTCTTCACGATCGGGTAGGTCTGCTTCTGCGACACTGTGGCACTCCTCCGAGTCCACCTCCTTTCTGATCGACGCTTTGCTTTTGGGTAGTTGAGCCCCTCTGTACTCGTCGTTGCTTCCTCGCCCTTTTCAACCACCTGCTTCAATACCTCTGTGTTCTCTTAGCAGTTCTTCTTGGTCAATGGAAAGACATACAACAACTCTCATGCATGGTCTTCGCCATCTTGTTACAGGGCTTGCGCTGACTTTTTTTCCTTAGCTTCCTTGGTAGCAACGTTTGCTTACTCAGTCTTGTCCTCCGACTTGTCGGGCTCCCTTAAGCAAATATAAGCAGTGGAGTAGTCTAACTCTCTAGTCACTCTGATCATACATCTGTATGATCAAGTCCCCCATATAAGACTCACTGGTACTTGCACTCAAAATTCTCCCTCGATGGTATACAGGCCTCATATACTGATTATCAAGGCTTTCATCTGATATAAGATTCGATGTGCACACAAAGAAGACTCGCCTCTGCGGTACTATGATATTCACTATTGAATCCATAACCCTTCTTGCTATTGTGTTGGTCACCGAAGTAGAGCTCTCAGTAGCTCCTAATCATACCTCCACATGATCATCTCTCACTGGACTCTCTGCATGTGTTCTATTGCCATGAACTATTCCACCACGATCTGCTGCACCATGTTATCTCCTGGTGACATCTCTATTGTATTCAAATTCTTATGCGATGAACTCGGATTATGATCTTTCCATGTGTGACTTTTGCCAGCACATCGTGGGGCCTTCGCCACCTCCGATTGTGTTCGCTCTTTTGGCAATTCACCTTCGCCCCCCCCCACTCTTGGGTCACACTTGCACGAAGTATCGCTCTAGGATAGTCCATCGCATAGTAGCTCTCGAAGTCCCTAGACTTCACTAAAATTAGTGCACCATTGTCTAGATCCTGGGCCTCTATCCCCCACCAACATAATCTTTGATGCACATCACTTTCTTCATGACAACTCGAATAGCAGCATTGTGACATATTCTTCAAGAGTACCCACATCTATATCCTCTTGCCTCGTGCTAAGGCATTTTGATTCAAACTTTGCCTCTGCAATTTGAATCACCTTAGTTCATTTGTCAAATGTTTCTATGAGATAAGGTCCACGTGCCTTAAAGCTCTATTCGTCTTTGATACCATGCAAAATGAGTCAACCCCATCAGAATGAAGAACTCATGGAATGATATAATCTCACTCTTGCCTCTACAAGAGTTCATGTCCTTGACCTCTGTCCAAGGAAAGCTTTGTGCTTCCGCTCTATATTTTCATCTTCTACGTGGATTTCTTTCATACGGCTTGGATACTTTACCAAGGTCCACCCAAGTTGCTCTGCCTCTTGATTTGCATTAAGTTGATGGTGGTCCTCATGCCCACCATTTCACGAGTCAGCCCTCCATTGAGTTTGATTTCCACATCGACTCTAGGTGTGCCTTCGTATGATGTTGTTATTGTCGCTCCCCTACTTGATCTCGCAATGCATTCACTAATGCATTATTTCATTCGAGATCATACAACGACTCTTCGCTGCTCGCTCGGTCCATTGAGCTTGGTAGAGATATTGTCTTGAGGAACTCTTCCTCAACATGTGCGGTCCGCTGCACATGATTTTTCCTCTGGAGAACCAGGATCTATCCCTCTTGAATATATGTCATGTTGGAGTAACTTTTCTATTTGTATTCTTTCCTCTGGATGTTCAGAGACCGCCATCCCCTTGGACTACTCCTTCTTACTGAACAATCTGTGCATTGTTCTGCCCCCTCGCGAATGCGCTTACTAGATTGTGACTCTTCGCCAATATAGCCCTTGTTGCACCCTTCAAGCCCTAGCAACGTGCTAAACTTGATGCACACTTCAGTCTCCTACGGACATACCATTCTATGCCAAAGAGAAAATTTCAGTGCTCCATGGTGCCGAGTTCTAGTCGCCTTCGGATGACTACGAACACTCTATTGTCCGCATACAAGCCCTTACATGAGTACTGAATTCTTCGAGTTAGAAATTTTCCTCACCTCTATTAGCTTTGCATAACCCTTTCGGTTGTTGAGCAACACATCATACTTTGCACGGTCTCATCTTTTACCAAGTGCCCCGCTTGCCTTGAGCATCGTCAAATTTGGTTGCCAACGTTGAGCCGTAGCTCAAACTCAACCATCTCAATCTTTGTGCACTACACATTCTTTTTAGCTTGCTTGTCATCGTGGTACATCTCGCGCAAAAGGTTAGTCATTCTTTTGAATGCCAATCAAGGATGCCTGCTCCTCTGATGGATCCATTTCCCTACATCTTCATGTTTGTTTCCCCTAAAATATCGTGCGTGCTGGCTGCCCTCCATACAACCCAGTTAGGTCCCTCACGTTTGCATGACAAGTGTTTATACGTGTGTTTGTCCCGCTCTGTTATCAAAATGTCACAAACTTAGTTGGTTTTGCCTAAGTCGTACGACACCCTTACGTGTCTGTCCGTAAAGTTTAGCCTCTCCAAAATCTCCTAGGGTCCCTTAGGATCTACAAAATAGAAAATGAGTTAGAAAAAATATTTTCCATGAGATCCACAAGCGACCATTTTAGGAAACACTTTATATAACCAATACAAACAATAACTCTGGACTTTACATGTTTTGAATGGTTGCACATAAAGGATAATAGTCAATTATAGTCTGAAATCCTCACAAGTACCTATATGACACAACTTGAATTTATAAGTCTAAACCGATCACAAAAGCTAATCAAACTAAGGTTCTTAAGCCTATTATAAGCCCGTTACTTGCTGTATAAAAAATGTACAAAAATCGAAAGACACGAATAAATATGAGCATTATATCGAACATATTGTTTATATTTTTTATCCGTGATAGCAGGGCGATGCTTTCTTCGATTTTCAAGATATCGATCGACGAGACCGTTGGTTATGAGTACGACATGTCCGGATTCTCAGATTGTTGAGATGATCGTTCATATAGTCGTGGGCCCGATGGATCGGGATAACGTGACTGCTGACGTGGCCCCCGGCCTCCCGTGATCAGGCTGGGCCGAATGGCCCAACAGTCACCCTATCACTTCTCGGCTTCCCGGCGAACGCTTCGATCTGTATCTCCTGCGTGGAAAGGCCATCCTCCACGAGATGGAGAACGGCGGCGGCGGCGGCGACGCCTTCTGCTCCTCCACCGCCCCTCTCACCTGGCACGACTTCTTGGAGCGGATGCGTCACCCCTCAGCTTCCGATTTCGTCAAATCGATCAAGAGGTCCGGGCCCCCCTCTTCCGTTCCCTGTAGAGGCTTTAAAACATGTGGTACTTCTCGATTTGATTCTGTCAAACGGCTGCACTGCCATTGGGTAGACGGAGATTGGGGTTCTGATTAGCATTACGGTGACCTTGTTTGGTTTTCCAGTGCTGATTTGTTACTGGAAGAGCCTGTTGAATTTCTTACACACCTCAGCCGTCAGTAGAGATGTTGGATTTTTTTGGCAGTTGTGGCATTCAATTTATGGATGATAATTGGTTCTCTGAACCTTCGTTTTTACCTCTGGATTCAAGCCTTTGCTAGGTTATCCGTTCATCATATCTGGTAAGATCCGTCGGGTAGGGTTTATGCAATGGAAGCAATAGATTTATTTGGGAGATAAATAAATTATACTGTATGGTAATATCAGGTGTTAAATGAGTGCTATGGAGGCTTAGCTGCTTCTTTTTAATTTTTCTCTGTTTGCTTTTAACTCGATCTTGTAAAATTTCTTTATCAGTAACAATCAAATAGTTGGAGAAACTAAAGAGGGAACATAAATTGTTTTTAAGTGTCACAATTTTGATTTTGCAAAAGCCCATCATAGATATGGTCAATCTATCCTAATCCTGATCAGAAATGCAGTAAAATTTTAACCTCAAGCAATATTGGTTCAGTCTTGCAGGTGTTGGCCAAGGCAAATCTGACAATTTTGTTGAGCTCGTTATTGACCTAATATTGTTATTTGGATGAATGCTCACTCCTTGTTTGAGATTTAATTTTCTTATGTATGTTCTCTTATTTTTAGCAAATCATAACTGTAGTAAAGAAAGTCTACTATTGTTTGTATCTAATATGGTGATGTTCTTAAGATTAATTATTTTAATATGGCAGCTTCATCATATCCTTTTCAAATAGAGCACCTGATCCAGAAAAAGATAGTGCTGCTGTCCAGGAGTTTCTTGCCAACATGGAAGGAGCTTTTAGAGCCCATACGCTTTGGGCTGGTAGTTCAGAAGAAAAACTAGAAAGTGCTGGAGAGGTGAGCTTTTGCAAGCTGTTTCCATGAATTCATCTGGATATGCAACAAAAGTTTTGTGTTTTATGTCAAACATTTTCTGAAAATGGAAAGGTGATACATAAAAGTTGCACTAATTCTTCATTGGTGGAAAATACAGATCAATTTCCATGATGCATCTCTTGAATCACCACTAACAAAAATTTTGGGCACTCATAGTTTTTCAAAATATAATTTCCACGAAAATCTTATTTAGAAGGATGGATGCAGGCAATGTCTTAAAAGTTAAAACTACTACAAAAAGGAGAAAACTGCAACTAGAATTATCTGGTTCATTACCAATCCAAGTAGTAGCCCTCTAGAGGCTAGACATGTAGGAGGAGCAAGATAAATACTGCTAAATATTAGATGTGGAAGATTCCTTTCTTTTTTGTTGCAATTTCTCCATACCATAGATTCAACTGTTTGCTTCAAGATTCAAATAGCTAGTGAATGACTCGACCTTTCAATACAAGGAAATTTTCTGCTTTTTCTATGGTTAGAAGGTGTAATCGGTCTCCATTTACTCATCCTTTTCTTTAAGAAGAACAAGGGCCTTGGATTGTTGAGTGAACCCAACTATGGAATATTCATTAAAGATTTACATTTTGTGTTGAAAGCTCATTTGACAGTTCTTGACCAGAGTTGCTCCATGTATATATTCATATAACATAATAAAATCTCTATATCAGTGTCCATGGTTTCAAAGTCTTTGCAAGGGGTTTTTGGATTCAGTCTATTGACTTTACTAATTGTTAGTATACCCATATTTCTCATCAAGTGACATCGTAAGGCTTCTCTTGTCAATTGTGTTTTTGTGATCTTATGACTCACTAGAATATATGTCTTTGTTTTTCCCCTTTACTCAATGTTCAAAAGTCCATATTCCTCTCCATTCATTCCATGATTTTCGATAACTATCTGCAAGTTACACAGGTTGACATATATCTCTCTTAGTAAGTGCTGATGCCTGTAAATCTTGCAAGTTTGCTTTCACAGTCTTATTCTCTTGTCAATGATTGAGTGTCAGAGCCTGTTCATAGGCATAAACAGCTAATATGTGGCAATTTAGTTTTGTTCATATATATTTCTGAGTTACTTTCCTTTATACAACTTGATCAATAGTTTCATTTCATGATTTTTTTGCACCTTTAGTTATGTCAATATTTACACTCATATTCATGTTCGTCAATTCTTTGATCATCATTTTTTCTTTCTGAACTTAAGGATGTTTCTGGACATTTTCTTTAAACATATTTACAGGGCCTGGAGAAATATATCATGACAAAACTTTTTAATCATGTATTTGCATCAGTTCAAGAAGATGCAAACGGTGATGAAGAACTTTATGAGAAAACGGCTTTACTACAACAATTTGTACGGCCTGAAAATTTAGATGTAAAGCAGGCCTTCCAAAATGAGACGTCGTGGCTGGTGAGTTGATTAACTGAGAGAATGTCCTCGTTACTTATCATAAAATCACACCTCTGACAATGAACTTCCATATCTCAACCCTTCTGGATTTATGTTATAGTTATTGTACCACTGACGATATCCAACTAACCAAATTTTGGCTAACTATTGGAGAATAATTTGGCATGGTGAAAACTGATGAATGATATAAAATATTTTAAATTATTCTGGGGTTGATATTGCCAATGAATAACTTATTTTCGTTGTAATATATCATGTAAAGAACAATTTAAGTGTCAACAACAGATGTTTTGTGGTGATTAACTCCAGTGTGTAATCTTATGGTAATTGGCAGCAATGTGTAATAAGTTTTGTCGATATATATTCAATAGATACTGAATTTTTTCCTTTAAACCCCATACTAAGAAATTCATGGAGTGGTTTCCTGGCTTTTATGGATATCGATTTTAATTAAGCGATCTACGTAATTCATCTTAAGTGCATGATATTCACTTCTATCATGAAATTCCAGTTGTTTGGTATATACTCTGATATTGAGATCTAATATCTCGTTTTTGTCAAATGCCCGATGCTGTAGGGGTTACTTGCTTTTCCTGGTTTTATGTGGCAAATTTATTTATGGCAAAAGTAATTACTTTCGATTGAGAATGTCATAAATTTAATTATTGGAAAGGACATCAAAGATATTCAAGCAATCAAGCCTTTGGATGATGTGCTTAAGTTACACCCTGCTTGTTTATATAATCTTACTATAATCATATTTTTTTCCCTAGTGTATTATAAGTTTGCTTATGATGTCATACATGTTGATTTTTACTATAATCGTACATGTTGTTTTTTACTATAATCGTACATGTTGATTTTTTACTATAATCGTACATGTTGATTTTTACTATAATCGTACATGTTGATTTTTACAGTCCGACATTGCATATTCACATTCAGATAATCTCTTCCGAGTACAGTATTTGATTCTGCATCAACAAAGAATTACAATTTCTTTTTCTTGATGTTGCTCTTTTCGCTACAATCTTAGCATCTCCATTGATGTCATGTCACATATCTGTATTCATTTTTCTAATTTGAGTCAATTTTTCATTGTTATCTACTCCTTAAATGTTGCTGATGTTGAATCAGGATTTCATTGTTTGAACTGCCTTTTATGATGTGCTGTCAGCCAAATGGTGACCTCCACACTTCTCCATCGAATTTTGAAACAGCTTTTAACATCTAATAACTATCATTTCACATTTGCTAATTTAGTAATTATTGATTACATTTGGGCTATTGTATGGCTCTAGTACATCTGAAATTATCTTTACATACACCAAGACGGTTATCTCTAATCATATTGTTCGTAAAATTTGTGATAGCTTGCACAGAAGGAACTGCAGAAGATCAATATGTACAAGGCTCCTAGAGACAAACTCGTTTGTATTCTCAATTGTTGCAAAGTCATTAATAACTTGCTATTAAATGCTTCAATCACATCAAATGAGAACCCTCCAGGTGCGGATGAGTTTCTTCCTGTCCTCATATATGTTACCATAAAGGTATGTTTTCCATGCAATGATCATGCTGAAGAAGCAGTTGCCTTTTAACATTTCTCATTCTGTTTCAATTGTGTGCCAGCTATTCCAATATAGTTAAGTCCATGAATCCATAAATATTGGTAACTTTACCATAGGCAGAGTATAACTATTTTTATTCATCAGATAAGTTGGTGGTTACATCAAGTAGTTGAGTTCTCAGTTTTATAACATGATTCAAGAAGTGACTTCGGCCAAAATTAATGTGTAATTATAACAAGATAAACAATAAGTTTCCAACATATTTCGCTAAAATGTTTGATTAGAAATCAGGCCTTTTTTTGGGCCCCGACTCTATTCTCCCTGCCTCTGTTACTTCATCTATTTCTTGTTTGATTCTCTCTTTGATGAATGCTGCTGTTTTGAATTTTTGATATATAATATGTTGTTTCTCCTTAATTATATATTTTTTTAGTTTTAACATTCATAAGCACCTAGGCCGGCGCCTGGTGCCTAGAATGTTTTGGCACCTTGATGCCTTTAGCATCTGTCTCCTTAACTACACTGTATCATAGCTGTACTTTGTTTCTACCAGACTCCCTGCTTCATTAGGGATTAGCCAAATAACAAAAATTAGTGGGTCATAATTATGTTCTAGATAACCAGAAGAACTTAGGTTCTATATGTTCATTGATATTAGCAGCTTTCATCATGCATTTCCTGCTAAAAAGATTAATAATGCTTTTATACATTGCAGGCAAACCCTCCGCAATTGCATTCGAACCTGTTATACATACAGCGCTACAGGCGCCAGTCACGATTAGTCTCTGAAGCTGCATATTTCTTCACAAACATCCTTTCCGCAGAAACTTTTATCTGGAGTATTGATGCACAAGCTCTTTCAATGGAGGAGGCAGAGTTTCAAAAGAAAATGCAATCTGCCAGATCACATCTAATGGGCCTATCAACTGGCACAGAAGGTCAGCAACCTGAACACAGTCAAGACACCATGGAACGAGGTTTAGGGCTAACGAAAGCCACAAGGGAGCCGGACAACACAGCATCTGTTGAAGGACACCACGCCCCCAGCCAGTCTTATGTTATAAACCAAGATGTGGATGGAGAGAATGAGCCACTAGTTAATAGGATGTCCATCTCGGATCTAGAGAAGAAAGGAACTGCTGAACTTTTGAAGGATGAAGATATAAGCAGATGCTTACAGGACTACCCCTTCGTATTTGCTAGTGCTGGAGATCTAACGGTTGATGATGTCGAAAGCCTTCTAAATTGCTACAAGCAGCTTGTTCTTCGGTATGTAGCTCTTTCGATAGGATTGGCCAGCAATGAATCTCTTCCTCTGCCCAACACGCAAACACCATCTAGACTCCAAACTGTCAAGAACTCTGCACCTGTAATAGGAAAGGAAATGAAAAATGAAGGATACGAAGAGGTTAGAAGGAAAACTGTCAGTTCCACTGATGATTTGGCCTTGCAAATGGATGACACTGCTGAAATAAGTTCGTAAAAGGATGTGCAGAATTCATAAGCTTATATCTGTGCACTGAAGCCACAGGAATTGTCGTCTGCCATCGACAAGCATAGGAGAGCTTAGTGCAGCTTGCAAACAGTAGCTTTTGTTTGCTGTTAAATGTTTGAAGGCTCAAACGAGGCACACAACAGGCTCGCCTGTTGTGCTGATTCTTTATTCTTTTGTAGTTCCTGATTAAGAGTTCAATTGATTGATCAATAATTCCAAAAGATGAAGTTATTAGGTGAATACTATATATAGATGAGTTGCTGGCTAACTCAACTTGTGTTTATATATATATATATATATATATATATATATACTTGTAAATAAGGATCATGTCCATGAGAAAGAAGATATAGGTTTTTTTGGATAATACCCAACAAAAGTTGACAATCTTCATTAAAGGATTTATTCTAAATTTGTCATAGTAGATTAAGACATTATAACTTATAATTATTTATTTAAAAAATATAATTCATATAAATTAATTTAGGTTCCTAAATGAATCATAAATAATCAAAAAAATTTAGTTAAATTAGACAGAGTTTTTAACGAGGGGGACTCAAAGTAGTAAAATGGGTAACCGAGGGACTCAAATTAAAATGGATATCTAAATTAAAATAATTTTTTTTAAAGATTTATCTCCAAACTAAAGCTAGAGATTGGGTATAGAAATCTAGATGGGTACCTTATAAGGATCAAGATGAGTCTGGGTATAGAGATTGGGTCTGGGTCTGATTGGATCAGCGGAAGGCGGTCATCTGTTCCATCCCAAAAGAATACGGTGTTGATTTGTTTGCCATCAGAAAGAGAAGAATCGTGTTTGCTACCCGAAACCACACAGCAGAACCCTTATCGTGTCCGACTGTCTCTTCAGATTCTCCCCTCTTTTCGTTTTCCGAACTTCCCTCGGTCACCACCATCTCCCACGGCCGGCGCCGGCGCCGCAACAGCAGCATCAGGCGATTCCTTTCAGGTTCTACAATCCGGTTCCCCTCCCCAATTTCCTGCTCGCAATAATGTGGTTAATCCATTTCATGTCGGCAAAAACGATTGATGGCCCAATCTCTGCGCCAATCGACTTCAGCCTTGCCGGCTACCCTGATGCGTCCCCTCTTTACTGTAATCCACTTTTACCCCTTCCCTGACTTATTTCCAAGGGTTTCATCTCGGTTCGTGCAGTGCTGACCCTCCCCCGTTCTCGTTCTTCCTGTTTGGCTTCGATCGGTAGTCATCCATGTCATGGGCCTCGTCCCCGGCGCAGGGTCCACGGCCGCTGTCGGTGGCGGATGGAGCTGAAGAGGAAGCGCCCCAATGAGCAGGACCTCCTGGAGAACTCGCAGCTTTCCTCCAGCCGCGATTGGTCTCCACTGGGTAAGGGCTCTCATTGGACGACCGGAGGGTCGCATCTTCGTCCCGGGAGTCGCCTCTTATCTTCCTCCCGACGATCGACGTGGAGACTGATCGCAGGTGCGGAGGATCGACGCGGGTATCGATTGGTTCATCAAGTCCGAGGTCAGTATGTTCTGATAGCCTGCTTTGAGAAACTTCTGGTAACTTGCTTAAGATGATGCCTCTCTCCGTGCCATTTCCCCTGATAACAGGGATTTATTGCTTAGTTTTTGTGGAGCAATGATAGTTAGAATTATGAGTTATTTGTTTGGTCAACACTCAACACTCTTCACTCAAGATTTATACCTACCAAGTCTGTGATAGATAGAGTTGGTGAACGAATTTGAACCTTTCTGGAAAGCAATCTGTGAGCTAAAGAAGCGTGGCTGGTCAAAAATGGAACCATTGAATCCTGTTCTGCAGAGTGTTCTGATCTCTTATGTGCACAGTTGCTCCTTGAACCATCTCTTAGGAATTGGCATGTACCATCCTTCTTCCATCGAGTACATCACTTTTTCTATATTCTATTATTGAGGAAAGGGTTTTCTACAACAGCTTTTTTGTTATTACAAACTGATTTATTGTTCTCACATGACCATGACAAATGACTCGAGAAAAAATTTGCTTCTCGGTTTTTTTAGTGTCTTCTTCTAGAATTGGAATTTGTATCTATTAAACTGACCTAATTACTTTTCTTATCAGGATGAGTTCTTTCAGACCCTTGCACCATTTATTTCTTTGAATTGAAAATGTCAATTTTGTATTATGAACTATGCACTTATAAGAATCACTCTCGAGGCTCTAAAATCACATAGGGTGAGCATCTGAGGAAATCAATATTGGAGAAGAGTCAGATGAAATCATAAGTGGACGACGTAAGTAAGAGGAACCTAAAGCTTGAGGAATAGATGAAACAGTTGTCCATGGAATTAAGCACCTTGCTGCAGCAGGCACAATACAACGAGAGCAAGATAAACGCCCCCAGATCCAATCTTGAGCAACTCTATACCGAGAGCAGGCACAACAAAGAAGGATACAGTGATTGTGAGGTTGATGACATGGCCTCTTGTTGCAATAGGGACACCAATTTACAGCTTATGTGCAAGCAGAGTACATGGAGTCCATGGCTTGTAAAGTTTGCAGGTGTGAAGGAAGTTTGCATGCTTTTCTTGCCCTGCCAGCATCTATGACTGTGAAGAGTGTCAGAGCAAGCTTAGTTTCTGTCCTTTATGCCACTCCTCAAAGTTCATTGGCGTGGAGATCAATATGTCATGAAACCACTTTTTCTTGGAAATATCATCCAACTTCTCTTTCTTTAATCATTATGGCCTACTTTTGATGTGTCCAAATTGAAGGGACTTCAATGAACATGTGATAGATGCATGATTTGTGTAATTGAATTGTGCTTAATGCTATATTGTGGTTTCTATGTATTATTGGAGTTGTGACAGATTGTTGAAGTTAGTCTTTCATATGAATCTTCTTAAAAGGATGTTGCAATGCCATTCTGGTCCACCATGTTCTGATTTCACGCCGTTGCTTTTGGTGCTCAAGTCTCCTCTTTTGAGAAGCTTGTTACACTTAAGGAATCCTGACCCTCGATGTCTCCTTTGGGTATTGGTTGATATCATGGTTGGATGTATTAATTGGAACTATGTGGGCGTCTCTTTTGTATTACCAGAGGAGCAAGGAGGTTACAGGGGGAAACAATGCAATTGTAGTGGCAAGTTGAGGATGGTTCACTGATCCCCTTTCAGTTGCTGGGAATTCAACTGTTTCTGGGGATGATTTAGTAAGCCAAAAGGGCTTGCAGAAGGGCAACTAGCTTTCTGGCTGAGCGAATAGGGTCATCTTTGCATCTTCTGTCATCTCAAGTGGCATCTTGGCATGTGTTGATAGGCAATGATATGAAGATGGGAAATTTAACCTGCTTCTCAGTGACTGACATGGTAAGATTCTGGGATAAATGAGATTTTAGTTATAGACATACTTTCCATGCCTAGTTCATTTTCTCTCTCTTTGTTTTGTTTAGTTACACACATGACCATTGATAGTAAAATGGATAGAATTCTCTTCTTACTTGCAATCTGTTGCATTGACAGAGGTATAAGACCTTGGGAGCTGAGGTAGGAACAAATGATCAGGATATAAGGCTGCAAGACCATAAGAATATGGAAGTGTGTGGGACCAGCATGAAGCCTGGGGTCACTTCGAGAATGCAAAAGAACCTATGTGTGATCAGTGTTATGTGGAACCTATGTGTGATCAGTTGTGGGCTCTTCCTGCACCAATGCATTGTCAATTCACACAGGTCCAATGTTTCAGTTCATGTATGCTCAGCCAGCGGGACACAGAATGCCTTTCCATGTCGAGTGTCTTCTGCCAGAACGATGTCATGAGGCATTAAGTTTTACATTCCTCCAAAAGAACTAGGTGCTGTCAAGAGTTGCTACGATCGGCATATCGATGATCATTGATACAATCTTTATTTGACTGCAAGTGTTTAGGAGACAAAAGGGGTTTGTGGTGGTGCCAGCTATCTGCCATCTCAAGCTCCATCAACAAATGACCCAGCATCAACAAATCACGTCATAAATGAAGTATGAACCTGTTGTTTTTTTTTAAATGTAAATTTGAAGCTTTATCAAAATCTTGGTAAGAAAGGAAGTAGAGAAAGTAGTTTCATCAGATTGTAGTATATTTGCCCTGAAGCAGATAAAGCTTAAAGGATGTGACTGGCCCACTGCCTATGGATTTTGTCAAGGGATTATCTGAGCAAGCTGAAGGAGAAGTCCAACATTATTCAACTTATATTGACTATGAGGTAAAAAGTTGCAAAATAATCCTGTTCATATGAATTAAAAAACAGGACATTACTGGCTGTATGTGATGGTTGATATGTTAAAGGAACAAAGTTGTTTCAGTTTTAAGTCTCTGCTGCATAATTTTAAACTATCTTCCCCTGTCACTAACTTGGATAGCATTTGAAGAACATATTGTTATATTGCACATTAAGATGCGAATGTTCCTTTCTCAAGAATTTATGCTGTAACTAATTTTGATGCTTTGTGATCATATATTTCCAGTAATAGTAACTTCTCTCGTGATCAGAACTTATATATGTTATTTCTGGGACATGAATGCATAACTGGTAGGTTGCTTCCAGGTTCACTGAGTTGGATTTTATTAGTTTTTTTCTGTAAACTTCATTCATAGTCAAGAAGAGATATATATATATATATATATATTTTACATTCAATGTATGCTATAGAAGTTCGGTTTTAACTATTTAGTTTATCAACAGAACACCATATTGAATCTTTTCATATCAACTCTGACACTCAGAATGGATGTGTTTTGCTTCCAAACTTTTACCGTAACTATAGAAATTTACACATCAAAACTCATGCCTAGTAGCTATGTGAAGTACTCTGAAAAACAGATACTACTCACAATTTAACATTTGGTATTTGTCAATATGCAGGGTGGTGGTACTGTTAAGAGTTAAGGAAACATGGACAGAGCTCATCGATTGCTATTGTCCAAATCTCTGTCCATCAGACTATCTGCACAGGATTCACAGAAACCATGTTCATGTGTAATGAGCAGCAACCATTGGACGTCTGATCTCCTTGTTGCATTTTCTACCAACTGATCTATGGCGCGACACATTTTTGCAGAATGTAAGACTTTCTGGGCCAAGTTCAAGGTCATTATAAGGAGGACCATTCACTCCAATCTTTGGCATATTAAGAACCAGTTGCTTCAGAACCGATTTGTTCCTAGAATGCCAAGAGAGCTACCTCCATTTGATGATCATCACCCCTGTAAATTGCTCGCAGAGGGGACATTGTCTAGGCTATGTTCACAGCTACATGAGGTCATGGTCGAGCACGAGAAAGTACAGGAGAGTGTATCTATATCTGTGGAACCAAATTTTACATGATTTGTTTGTGGTTTATACTGTATGCCAAGAATGACTTTATTCAGGTGATACATCTTTCTTGCTTATCTTTCCATCTGCTATACAGTTTCGATATAATGAATTAGGCTCATCTTTAAATATTGGATATTTGAATTCACTGCTTTGTTTAGCACTTGGATTAATTTATTATAATCTCCACAAATCATCAGGACCGATAAGCATTTGACACTGGAAACAAGTTTAGCATTATATTTTCTTTAGAATCTCAAGTTATATTGTCTAATCTCATGATTTTATGATCCTACAGACCCATAATAAACCAAATATTGAGTATATCCAAATCTTGTCATATCGTCTCTCTTTTTTTTTTTTACTTTTAGAATTATGTGTTTCTTGACTTGTTTATTTCATGCTTAAGAGACTCTTTGTTCTAGCACTCTCAACATCCTGCTTTTTGGGCTTAGCTGTTGGTATGGTGTTACTCATTTGACATCACGATTTATGCATCTTATACTGTATTTTGTGATCAACTTTGTTCTGCATTTGGATTAATTTTATTATGACAACATGATGGATGTCGGTGATCAACAATCATTCATTTTGTTATTCAATCAATAGATGGAAGCTGTAAAGGCACAGACCAAATTATGATCACTAGGCCTTCATTTTTTTTTTATATCCTCTAGTCTTGCTCAAGTTGCTCCCAATCATTTATTTTTTCTTTTAGAAGGTTGATCGTGACATCAAGCTTATCAAAGTCCCCATATACTGTAATCACCCACAGTTTGTAATAAATACCTCAACCAAACCCCATCATGCTTTCATTTTAATGACCTTCCCTATGTAGTTTTTTCAAATATGACATAGATAATCAACATGCATATATTATATTATAATATGGGTACATTTAGAAACATATTTGAAATGTATATTGAGGGCCCAATACATATTTTAAAATGTGAATTGATGTTTGATAAATTTTTTTTAAAATTATATCTAGCCTGTATGTTAGATTAAGCATGCTCAAGTATTAAATTATTTCTTATTATTATTTAAATATAACATAAAATATGACATAAATGAAAATGCTTTCATTTTGAAAATCATTTTTAATGTTTATGTAAATATATTTTTATTTATTATATATTTGGACCGCATAACTTTTTTATAAAATTACATATATTTATTATTTTATATAAACAAAAATGTATATAATATTTTTTTAATAAAAAATATTATAAGGGTAAATTTATCATAAAATAATGAATAATTTTTTAGAATATAATTTTATCAAATAACACTTACATCAATACATATTTAAAACGTGGTTTTCATCTATTGCTTAACAAGGATTCAAACATCAGATTCACTCAAATGATTTTTTAATGTTAATTGTATATTAGAAATATAAATATGTTTTCAAACGCACTCCAAGGAATAGTGTACGATGTTGTCGTTGGGTCCATTTCGTTTTAGAAAGTTGCATGTGATCATTGAATTCTCTTTTTAATAGAAATAAAAAGGCCTATTCAAGCTATTCTCGCCCCCACATACCTATGAAACTATAGAAGACCCTTTGTGCCTTTGTTTGAGTTTTTTTATTTTATTTTATTATATGGTCTAAAGATTGTGCAACTCACTCCACTAATATATAGTGACTGTTGAGCTTCAATCCCCACCCCTAAGAATTTATCTTCCCAAGTATTTTTAATCCATTTATACATGCAAATCCTTAATTTTTCTTTTTTTTCCACACAATGAATAGTTATAGTGTTTGTTATATTTCCAACTCTTACTGTTTGATCTCTGACACCGTAAACTGACCGGCCCTGTGAAGTACACCAGAAATAAGGGCCCACCGAAGGGGAAAGGGAGCCCACCATGCATCCCCCCCCCCCCCCCCCCCCCCCCCCCTTTGACCGAGTTCCAGCTGTCGACCGCCGTCATCGACCAATGAGCCGACGCCACTGCAGCAAATGGGCAGCGGATCTTTGTCGTACTCGTGGCCGAGTCAAACCTATACTTTGGGGGTGAGTAAAGAAGCCCTACTTTGGTTATTTGGAAATTTTCTCTGAACCATATCTTCTTCAAATAAAATAAAATAAAATAAAAATAAATATTTTTGATAGACAATCCTCGTATTATCGACTCAAAGGCATCCAACACACGTCATCATCAGTATAATATATATATGTATATGTATATATATATATATATAAATAAAAATGAAAGAAGGCCCTGAAAAATAATAATTATTATTGAGCACCGGCCCGCTCTCGAGTTGGGTCGACTCCTCGGTGTCTGAGAGGAAGGAAAGAAAGGAGACAGCGAGATCATACGACCAAAAAAAAAGCACCAACCAACTCAACCGTAGAACCCGCACGTGGCCGGCGCGATCTCCGTCCGCCTCGCCATCTCCAACGCCCTTTGCCTTTCTGTTCTCTTTAGATATAGATTACATCGATCGGTGGATCAGATGAATCCCTTCTGCTGCTCCGCCCTCGTTCCAGTCTCCCCTGCCGGCGCCACCGCCCCCTCTCCCTCCCCCGCCGCACCCCATCACCTCCCGCAAATGCCCCTTCCTGCTCCTCCCCCACCCCCTCCCCCTCGTACCTCCGTCGCGCCAGTCCGGAGCCGCGACCCCTCCCCCCTCCACCGCCTGAGCTTCAACGACCACAACGGAGGCCTCCGCTGGCCCTCCACCCCTGCCAGCGCCTCGACCAGCCAGCAGCATGGCCGCCACTACCGTTCCGCCACCCTCCCCTCCGATCTCTCCGCCTCACTTCGCTCCTCCATCCACGACGCGCTCGACCACCGCGAGGTCCGGCTCAACAACATCGTGGGTAACGGGATCGCTGGGATCCTTCACAAGTGGGTCAACTATGGGAAGGGCTGGCGGCCGCGCTGGTTCGTGCTCCAGGACGGCGTCCTCTCCTACTACAAGATCCACGGTCCTGATCGCATCGAGGTCAGCCAGGAGACCGAGAAGGGGACCAAGGTCATCGGCGAAGAGTCCGTCCGCCGGATTTCTCGTCGCAAGAGTGGTCGCTCCCGTCTCCCACGCAAGCCGGTCGGCGAAGTCCACCTCAAGGTCAGAGTCCTACCATTCTCTGATCCAACTTGAATGTCTCCGTGATCTTCTGCTCCTTTCTTGATCATATTTTTTTTTTTCTCTTTTCTTGCTTTCTGTAGGTTTCATCGATCCGGGAGAGTAGATCGGATGATAAGAGGTTCTCCATCTTCACCGGGACCAAGAGACTGCACCTGAGGGCGGAGACGCGAGAGGATCGGGTGGCATGGATGGAGGCGCTGCAGGCGGTTAAGGACATGTTCCCGAGGATTTCGAACAGCGAGCTCATGGCGCCGGTGGACGACGTGGTAGTGTCGACGGAGAAGTTGCAGCAGAGGCTACAGGAAGAAGGGGTGAACGAGGCAGCGATACAGGATTGTGAACAAATCATGAGAAGCGAGTTTTATGCGATGCAGAACCAGCTTGTGCTTCTTAAACAGAAGCAGACCCTCCTAGTCGACACCCTCCGCCAATTAGAGGTATATCACGGCCTCTTTTTTTCTGATTGATGGATTTGTGTGGATATCTGATACATTTGTTTTTGCTTAAATTTTCATCTTCAATGTATAAATTGCAACTGCTGAAATTCCATTTTGTTGCTTGTAAATAACTTGTTGCCTTTTGATGTCCATGAACTTCAAATGATAAACAACACGAAACATGTTCAAAGTAAGGCAGCTTTTATGGCACTTATAGCTCTGTGTTTCATCTCGAAAAGAAAAAAAAAAAAAAGAGTAGCATCTTGCAGAGACTATTGAAAGCAATCTCTTTTCGGTTAGATATAGCCACTTGGCTATCAAGCAAGTGAGCGATATTTGGATACATGGTGAACATGTTATTGAAAGCACTTCATGAGTGGGGTATGCTTATACTTAGGAATCTATTCCATTTTTTTGACTGTATGGACAATAAATTAAGACACCCTCAAGCATGAGTTTCTTGGACGGGCATAGGGAGGCTAGCACCAGGGAATTTGGTTGAATGCCAGTTTACAATATGTAAAAATGAATTAATTGAATGAAATTTGTTTGCTAGCACCAGGAGACGGGACATGTATAGTTTTATGCTTATCAAAGAGTTCAAAATACTAATTATTATATGATATATCCCTCATCCACATCCACAAGTAGATGAAAAATTGTTCTCTAACTTCACAGCTGAATGGAGATTACTTTCTACTTTCTAGTTTCTGCTTCTTTATCAATGGATATTTCACATATAAGCATTTCATGGTCTATTCATCTATGGATATAATTGTCTCTGCATGTTATAATTAAAGTGGAGGTGGGGGCTCAGAAAATAGCTGACCGTTGTACACAATTCAAATTGCATGCTTTGTGTCCTCATTATGAAGTTGAATGATCCCCTCGCAAAATAAGAAAAAACACACACACTAATAAAAAGAATAAAGAAAGCAGTATAAAAAGTTGAAACATACAAATCAAAGATTATGAAGGAAGGGTTTATTTATGCTTAAAAGTTTGTAGGGGTTAGTGGAGATTGATTGTGGTTGGTCGGAATTGGCAGGTCAATTATATCATGGAACTAACCAAGTCAGACCAAATATGGAGTCTAGATCAGAATATCATGAAGTGCAAAATTTAAGGTTCCTGATGCAAGTTATTACCCATGCTTTAACATGTGAAATAAATCTGGTTCCAACGCATCCAGATGACTCATGGTGATACAGATGTGAAGTTGAACTTAATATCCTACCTTCTAAAGAACTAAAGAGCATTAGGGGGTTAAAAGAGAAATTATACTGCTGTATCACTTTCACCTTTATAGTGACCTTTTTGTCCCTTTTCATATGAAACTGCTTTATTACTGCATTTAGTTAATAATACATCATATATTTTTCCTAGATGGATTTATATCTAATATTCTAATTTACTAATATTATGGCCTGAAGTTGGAAAGAAAAGCAAAAATAAAAATTAGTGCAACAGTTTATCTTATTAAGATGAAGGAAAAAGATTTTTGAGATCATAGAAAAAAAAACTTCAGTTAATAAAACATTTCAAGATAAGAATATAACAAGGTATTGTTCATGAAATTCAGAAGAACCATATCTGAAAGTTGAAACAGAACATCATTTTATTTAATAGTTTTTATATGTGATTTCTCATTTGGCAGATAAACAAGCTGTTTACTCTTCATCTTACTATTTTATGATCTAGATCAGTATTTTAACAGCATTGCATCCACTTTGTTCATTAACATTGTGGCATTGTTAATTTTTGTGATTTCTGTAGTCTACACCAATGACATGCTGAAGCTTGCTTCATCCTGGAACCTATTAGCTTTGAAACTTTACTGCATGGATCATTAGTCCTGATGACTATTCATACCCTACTAATTCTTTCACAAGTGTGTTAAATTACCATTGAATGACACATAATGTTTGTAACAGTCATTCTGAATGGTTTTAGTTTTCTGAATTGTGCTTTCTATTGCCATGAATTTCGACCTAAAAAATGTCCCTTTCTTATCGTGTAGACAGAAAAGGTTGACTTGGAGAATACCCTGGTTGATGAGAGCCAAAGACAATTAAAAGAGCATGGGCCAGTGTCTAAATCAAGACAAGAGAAATATAGTGGTATGATGTACAGTATGCTGACTTGTAATACCATTTTAATGTTATTCACTCTAATTGTTATTAGATGATTTCTGCATGGTTTATTTCTTATTTCAATTTTGAAATTTGAATCTCATCTATCTTTTTTTTGTTGCACAGTCCAACATGATTCAGAGCTCTTCTTATCTCAATATTTGTGACCTCTGAATGAAGAGACATGTCCTGCATTGTTAGGCTTATTGCCTTTTTAAAATAAATTTATAGCTTTTTTTATTTTATATCTCGTTCTTCCTACTTGTCTACCTGCATCATTTATGGTGATGCTATGTTGTGGATTTGTTGATTAGCATTTGCCACCATTCACTTGAGTCCACTTCAAATGGCTCATTATTTGCAAGTGTTTGATGAGGTCTCTTGACTTGTAAATTCACCAGAGTGTTTGTCTTTTGACGCCGATATCTAATGTTACTATTTAAGTCACAGAGTTATTTTTTATTTTCCTTGTTAGGTGCTGATATTTGTTTCTAGAGTTTAAATCAGATTACTTATTTTGCTAAAAAATGCTCATTTTTATAGCTGTTAACTAGTAACAAGTTCCTATACTCTGTGAATGGCTAAACATGTAGATTCATTGATATTATAGAATGATCTTGGTAAAATTTTGTAGATGGGGAGATGGCTAATTTTGTTGGCATTAGAACTTCATTTTTAAAGTTCCCCACCAAGATTTGTTGACCAATACAATGCCATCTTCTTGGTCATTGACATTCAGGAGTCTGATCTCAAGTTGATTGTATTATTGCAGTATGATCCGTTGTCTACCTTGCAGTGTCTGTGAATCTTATTACACTGGTGTTTAGGAATGTACTCTGCAGTCTGCTAGATATTATCAAGAATAATTTTGCATACTTGCACTATCACGACCCTGGTTGATGAGCTAACTATCCTAATAACTTCAGTTTGGCCCAACCACTGAGCAAAATGCTCGAGTCGGAAGTTATCAGTAGTACACTCATCAACCCTTACAAGGTATATATGTTCTCACTTTTCCAACTCATATACTTGACGTCGTCGTCAAAGTCGAACATATCCCCGATCGAACCCTAGCATGGTGCATGTGAGGCTTAGCCCAATGGTGGCTTCACGCTGTGTCCATTCACAGGTATCCCTTTCCTACTCGGGTCCCCTCACCATGTCCAAATACTAGGTCGGATCTGATACCAAATATCACGACCTTGGTTGATGAGCTAACTATCCTAATAACTTCAGTTTGGCCCAACCACTGGGCAAAATGCTCGAGCCGGAAGTTATCAATAGTACACTCATCAACCCTTACAAGGCATATATGTTCTCACTGGTATCAGAATATAAAAATTTCAATATTTATTTTATTTTAACGAAAATAAAAGAAAACTTTTATTTTTCTAAAGAATTTCCCTACCTTTCTTTAGAAAAATAACAGTTTTCTTTAGAAAGGTAGGAAATTTTTATTTGAATATAAAAATTTCAATATTTCGGCCTACGTACTCGGAGAGGTGTTCGAGGAAATAATAATTTGGAAGTTCCACGCATTATACAGCAAACCCAGTCTTCACATACACTTGTTACTGGTTATATGTCAGCTTCTCCAACTACCCAAAATGAACCTCATGCTCCAACACCTACTAACGATCCAAATGATGTACACGGAGTCCTCAATGCTATTAAAGGATACTTTGAACGTCAAGATGAGCGGGATAGAACTCCACGAGGTGAGAATAATACATTGGATCACTTTAAGAGATTGGGACCACCTGTTTTTGAGGGCAAACCAGATCCAGTCTTTGCTGAACGTTGGATCCGCCAAGCGGAGAGGACATTTGAAGCCATCGAATGTAGGGAAAATCAGAAGGTGCCATTTGCTTCTTTCATTTTAGAAAGTAAGGCAGACACTTGGTGGACCTCAAAAAGGAGAATGTTGGAGGCTGAAGGCAATGTGGTGACATGGGAGCAATTTAAAGATGCATTCCATGAACAATTCTTTCCTGATTCAATTCGCCTTGAGAAGCAATAAAAATTTTTAAATATCCACCAGGGAAGTAGAACGGTGATGGAATATGATCATTATTTCACTGAACTAGCCCAATTCTCTCCACATATTGTCTTTAATGAAAATCAAAAGGCTCGTCACTTTGAAAGAGGACTTCGTCCATCAATCAAGAAGTCTGTTGCAGTATTAATGTTACCAACATATGCTGAAGTGCTAAGTCAAGCTCTAGTAGTAGAGAAATTGGATAATGAACTGCAACAAGCAAAGGATCGGAAGCGATCTTTTAGTGCTGCACCATCTGCATATGGGGGATCATACTCTGGACCCTCAAAGAAAGGCAAGGGCAGACAATTCAAACATCAACAGACGGGAGCTCCTAATAATCAAGTTATCATAAGATGTTACTTATGTGGGAAAACAGATCATACTTTCACCTCTTGCCCCATGGGAGAACGTGTATGCTTTTATTGTCAACAATCGGGGCACATGTCGAGGGATTGTCCACGGAAGCAACATCAACGTCGAGCTCCACCTCAAACCGCTGGTCAGCAACAACCAGGACCTAGAGAGGGAGGACAAGCGAGGGTGTATGCACTGTCCCATCAAGATGCTGAAGCCTCGGGATCCGTTGTTAAAGGTATCATCGCACTCTGTGGTATGCCTGCATCTGTGCTTATAGATTCTGGTTCTACGCATTCTTTTATATCTTCTTATTTTGCTATGAAACTGCGTAAGAATCCTGAGACAATAAATAATGCGCTAATGGTAGCAACACCAGTTGGAGACTCTGCGATGGCCAATCAGATATTTAGGAATTGTATTATTACTATTGAAAATCATGATTCGCTAGTAGATCTTATTCTGCTAGAGTTTCAAGATTTTGATGCTATTTTGGGTATGGACTGGCTTTCAGCATATCATGCAAGTGTAGATTGTTTCCAAAAGATTGTTACTTTATCATCTTTAGACCAACCACCCTTTCAGTTTATTGGGATTCAAGAGAGACTCCCTCCAATTATTTCTGCCTTGAGTGCTACTCAACTATTGCTAAAAGGATGTCAAGGGTACTTGGCCTTTATTTCTGGAGAAGAATCTGAGAAGCCAGTATTAAAAGATATCCCTATTGTGAGAGATTTTTTAGATGTTTTTCCTGAAGATCTACCTGGACTGCCACCAGCAAGGCAGATTGAATTTACAATTGATCTTCTACTAGGCATTATAGATTGAATTTACACTTGTTTCTAAACCCCCTTATAGAATGGCACCGATTGAGTTGGAGGAGTTAAAAAAACGGATCCAAGAGCTTTTAGATAAGGGTTTTATTCGACCCAGTGTATCACCTTGGGGTGCCCCTGTCCTATTTGTGAAGAAGAAAGATGAATCAATGCGGCTATGCATTGACTATAGACAACTCAACCAAATGACCGTAAAGAATAAATATCCTCTTCCCCGAATAGATGACTTATTTGATCAGCTTCAAGGCACCCAGGTATACTCAAAGATTGATTTGAGATCCGGGTATCATCAACTGAAGATAAGGGAAGGAGACGTACAAAAAACTGCTTTCAGAACAAGATATGATTATTACGAATTCTTAGTAATGCCCTTCGGACTCACAAATGCACCGGCTGCCTTCATGGATCTCATGAATAAGGTATTCCACCCTTATCTTGATAAATTTGTAATTGTATTCATTGATGACATCTTGATTTACTCCAAAAGTAGGGCGGAACATGAACATCATCTTAAGGCAGTTTTGGAAGTCCTAAGACGAGAAATTATATGCTAAATTAAGCAAGTGCAATTTTTGGCTTAGTGAGATTATGTTTCTCGGTCATGTAATTTCAAGTGCCGGTATATCTGTTGACCCCCAAAAGATTGAAACGGTGATAAAATGGAAGCAATCTTCAAATGTTTCAGAGATCAGGAGCTTCTTGGGCTTGGTCGGATATTATAGAAGATTCGTAGAAGACTTTTCAAAAATAGCAGCACCCTTGACCAGGTTAACGTAGAAGAATATAAAGTTCATGTGGGATAATAAATGTCAACGAAGTTTTCAAGAATTGAAGAAGAAATTAACCAGTGCTCCTATCTTGGTAATTCCTTTAGAGGGAGAAGGTTTTGTAGTGTATAGTGATGCCTCACTACAAGGACTTGGGTGTGTTCTAATGTAAAATGAGAGAGTAGTTGCATATGCGTCTAGGCAGTTGAAGCCTCATGAGAAGAACTATCCTACTCATGACTTGGTGCTAGCGGCTATTATTTTTGCACTGAAAATTTGGAGGCATTATCTCTATAGACAAACTTTTGAAATCTTCACAGATCATAAGAGTCTCAAGTATATTTTCACACGGAAGGACCTAAATATGAGACAAAGAAGATGGTTGAACTTTTTAAAGGATTATGATTTTAATATCAACTACCATCCTGGGAAGGCTAATGTAGCCGCCGACGTGTTAAGCAGAAATGCTCCAAGTCTTATAGCCTATATGAATATTCAAAGAAATTCTATGATGACAGAGTTGATAGACTTGAAATTTAAACTTGTATCAGAAACAAATAAAGGTTTTCTTGCATGTTTGATGACACAATCACATTCGGTAGAAATGATTAAAGAAAGTCAAAAGGAAGATACATATGTTCAGATGATAGCTAACGAGATAGCTCAAGGATCTAGACCTAAATTCATCCAAACTGAAAATGGTTTTATTACATTCCACAACCGACTTTGCGTTCTCGAAAGTCATCCAATAAAGATGCAATTATTGGAGGAGGCACATAGATCAAAATTCAATATTCATCCCGGGACTATCAAGATGTATCGAGATTTACGCCAAAACTACTGGTGGCGTGGCATGAAGAGAGACATAGCAGAGTTTGTCTCTAAATGTCTGACATGTCAGCAGGTAAGGCAGAACATTAAGTGCCTGCAGGTAAATTACAAAGGATTTCAATTCCTGAATTGAAGTGGGAGCAAATTACTATGGATTTTGTGATAAGATTACCCAAGACTGCGAAAGAATGAGATATGGGTAGTAGTAGATAGACTTACTAAATCTGGTCACTTCGTTTCGATTAACAAGAAGTATTCATTGGACAAATTAGCAAGCTTATATATTAAGGAGATTATTCGATATCATGGGGTGTCAGTTAGCATTATCTCATATAGGGATCCAAGGTTTACCTCTAAGTTTTGGGGAAGTCTACAGAAATCTTTGGGCATACAATTAAAGTTTAGTATAGCTTTTCACCCTCAAACTGATGGTCAATCTGATGGTCAACCTCACTGGTAGGCCAAAAGTTTTCCCTACCTTTCTTTAGAAAAATAAAAGTTTTCTTTTGTTTTTGTTAAATATTAAAAATTTTATATTCAAAAATATTTATCAATCCTGAAAATTTTTATTGTTGAATTAAAAATATGACATTTCTAGTTTTTGAGATATTTATCGATCATCTTCTTAAGATTTTTATCTTTGAAGTTAAGCATGTTAAAATTTCACATAATCTATATAATAATACATGATATTTTTGATACTACAGTTTATCTTTTAGTTTTATCTGGAATAAAACTTTCATGTTAGATTAAAATATTTTTGGATATTTTTTATGTGTAATATGTTACGATGAAAAGTTAAGTTTGTTGAGATTTGGTCTTATCTAGAATAAAACTTTCATGTTATATTAAAATATTTTTGGAGATTCTTTTATGTGCAATGTGTTATGATGAAATGTTAAGTTTGTTTAGATTTGAAAGTATGATTTTTTAATTATTATTGAATTTAAGAAGTTATTTTATTGTATTAAGTCTTATCTCCTAATTTTATCTTTAGTGTTTTTCTTTATATACAATCTTTAGTGAAAATATGTTGTTCATGAAGCTATCAGGATAGTTACATCAACCCGGGTCGTGACATTTGAATGTAACACTCCTTAGTCCCACATTGGAAATGTGGGAACATATGAATGTCTTATAAGGGTTGATGAGTGTACTACTATTAATTCTCGGCTCGAGCATTTTGGTCAATGGTTGGGCCAAACTGAAGCTATTAGGATAGTTAACTTATCAACCTGGGTTGTGACATTTGGTATCAGAGCCGATCTAGTATTCGGGCATGGTGAGGGGACCGGAGTAGGAAAGGGCTACCTGTGGAAGTTAGTGCTTTGAACTCAACACAGCGTGGAGCCACCACTAGGCTAAGCCTCACATGCACCATGCTAGAGTTCGATCTGGGATATGTTCGACCTTGACAAGGACGTCAAGTATATGAGTTGAGGAGAGTATAACACCCCTTAGTCCCATATTGGAAAAGTGGAAACATATGAATGCCTTATAAGGGTCGATGAGTATACTGCTGGTAACTCCCGGCTTGGTATCAGAGCCGATCTAGTATTCGGGCATGGTGAGGGGACCGGAGTAGGAAAGGGCTACATGTGGAAGTTAGTGCTTTGAACTCAACACAGCGTGGAGCCACCACTAGGCTAAGCCTCACATGCACCATGCTAGGGTTCGATCTGGGATATGTTCGACCTTGACAAGGACGTCAAGTATATGAGTTGAGGAGAGTATAACACCCCTTAGTCCCACATTGGAAAAGTGGAAACATATGAATGCCTTATAAGGGTCGATGAGTATACTGCTGGTAACTCCCGGCTTGAGTGTTTTGGCCAGTGGTTGGGCCAAACTAAAGTTATCAGGATAGTTAGCTCATCAACCCGGGTCGTGACATGCACTCTTTGGGTTTGGCAACATTATCATGCTTCCTCACTATAATTACTGGCATATTGCAATTTGGTACGGTTTTTTGCTTGTTATATATGTTTCTCCAGGAAGCAACATTTTTGTCCACATTCCTGAAAGAACACCATGAATTTGTTATCTTTTCAACCATTTGCCTATTTTCTTATCTGTGTGCCCTACAAGTTCAAATGCTTACAACAGAAACCTTGATAGGGTAGTTTCCAGTTGGATTACTTTAACAGCTAGTTCTTCATTAATTTTTCACTTTTAGACTTGCTACCTACATTGTGAATCTTTTCACATTTGCTGACTGGCATTGCACATTTTAGATTACTTTCAGTAAGGAGTCTTTCTGCACTGAAGTCGTAATTTATTTTCTGGTCTTTTACAAAATCACAACTTGGCTCAAATGCTTACAACAGAAACCTTGATAGGGTAGTTTCCAGTTGGATTACTTTAACAGCTAGTTCTTCATTAATTTTTCACTTTTAGACTTGTTACCTACATTGTGAATCTTTTCACATTTGCTGACTGGCATTGCACATTTTAGATTACTTTCAATAAGGAGTCTTTCTGCACTGAAGTCGTAATTTATTTTCTGGTCTTTTACAAAATCACAACTTGGCTCAATACAGGTAAACTTTTAACTTCTATAGCTTCTTCGCTTGGTCCCTGAGTTGTTTACTTGGTTTATGTTGGTAATGTAGCACATTGTCTTCTTTTCTTCATTTGATGTCAATTTCTTGGAGATATGTAGTTCAGTCATATTCACCCATTAATTATTTCTCCAGAAGGGAGTGCGAGTGAATCTGATTATGACAATGAAAGGCCAGATGCTGCTGAAGAGGAGACTGATGAAGAAGACAATACTTTTTTTGATACGAGAGATTTTCTTTCATCAAGTTCTTTTAAGAGTACGGAATCTGATTTCCACAGATCTGAATTCGATTCTGATGATGAGAATGATTATGGTGTTGGTTCTGTGGGTGCTAGTGACTCTTCCATGAAATCTGTGGAACCCAACTATCCCAATGTTACGAGACGTGAAAAATTGCCTGATCCAATTGAAAAGGAAAAAGGAGTGAGCCTCTGGTCGATGATCAAGGACAACATCGGAAAGGATCTTACAAAAGTTTGCCTTCCTGTTTATTTTAATGAGCCGCTGTCATCGCTGCAGAAATGTTTCGAGGATTTGGAATATTCATACCTTATTGACCGAGCATATGAGTGGGGCAAAAAGGTATGTCTTGAAATGTATTGAGTCACAAAAGATAAATTGATTATTTGTAGACTTTGGTTACTTGAGAAATTTCAGATTTAGTTGCATTTATTATCAATTTATTTGTTTATAATTTCATAGGTTTTGTCAATAGATTTTCAAGGAGATACATGTTGAAGCAAAGTTCTTTTGTTGGCATAAATTTGCATTAGTTATTGTTTAACTATTTCTAGTATAAACTGGAACACTGATGTTAGACCAATTTATATCAACATATGTTTTATGATGGACAAGTTTATTTGTGAAGTAAATTAACTTTGTGTATGGCCTGCCCGCTCTCCGTGTCTCAATATTAACAGCCAGCTTAGACTTGTATGTGCATTTTGTCTTCAAATACCTGTTCCCACAGTTTTCAGTTCCTTCTGGGACACAACAAGCTAAATGGTTAATGGACAAATTAGAATGTCAGGAATTTATTTCCATTGTGATGTTTGTAAATTCCAAAAGGAAGAATTTATTTCCTTTTTCTTTTCTTTTCTGTCAAGCTTAATTATATTTCTGCATTACTGTGTGTTTGTACATCTCAATCTAATAGCTGTATGTTTTCTCCAATGTTTAATTTGCATTGCCAGGTTGACATTGATAGGAGAAGCTAGAATTTTTCCTGCACCACTTGGATGTTGAGTTTCAAATTAAATTACTAAATCAACTATGCTCACTATTATGTAATCATGTGGAGTCTGGTAGTCTTGCTAAATATTGTCTTTTTACGACCATTCTTCTACAACTTCATGACTTAAATATGTGCTTTTCATTAGCATCTTATGCTATGTCACATAATTGTACATGTTTTGCATCAGCATACCAGACATATGAAACTTGTTAAGTGAATTTTATCTGATGAATAGATGCCTTTATTTAATGTACTATTAGGTGTAGATTGAACCATTTAGTTATTTACCACAGTGAAATTTATGCTTAAGCAGTGACATGGTCTATCATCTGACATATTTAACACATTTTCCAGTTCTAGACAAACAACTATGTTGCAAATTGAAATAGGCATGCTCTGCAACAATATATAGAATTTTTGATGAGGACATGTTAGCTGCTATGGAGGGAGAACACCTGGACAGAATTCCATACACAATGAAAGAACAGAAATGTTGCCTTGTTTTATTGTGTTGGACAAACACTTAAGGTCTTACATTTTCTTGAAAATGAAATAACTTGCAGCACTCTTTCCTTTAGGTTTTTCAGATGCAATAGAATACATGAAAGTATTTATGGTGCAGTTTTTCCTGCAAGGCCTCAATTCGTACTAGTATTTAGCTTGATATTTGGTCTCTAATATAATGTTAGGGGAACGGTCTTATGAGGATTCTCAATGTTGCTGCATTTGCTGTTTCTGGATATGCTTCAACTGATGGCAGAACCTGCAAGCCCTTTAATCCACTTCTCGGGGAAACTTACGAGGCTGACTATCCAGACAAAGGCCTCAGATTCTTCTCTGAGAAGGCAGGTTAACAGGCAGATTCATGTGTGGATCTCATGACTATATGTCTATAGTGATGAGATGCAATTGATCACATTTTTCTGCTTTCATATGTTATATTTAGCTCTTAAAATTTAGTTTGTTCTCATGGATGGGCGCTTTTTCATCCTTTGTCTCCTGTTTTGCGTCATGTTTGTCTGATATATGGTGGCTTTTGAGAGGGACATAGAACTTCTTGAAGGTCATTGAACTGTTGATATATAGCTGAATACAATTTTGTTGTTGAATTTTGTAGATATTGACAAGTAGCATCCGATAGGACAGAATTTATTAATAGCTATTTATCATTGTAAGAAAAAGTATGGTAGATCCAAAGTATTTGTATCATAAAGGTGCAAATTTAGAAGGTAAAAATTTCTTCAAGTTTACTCTTGGTATGGATTAATGCTAATAGATTTTTTATGTGTGTTTACTGAGATTCAACTCACATGCTAGAGAGTGCCAAGGTTTATTTCATTAAGATTTAAAACAGTTGGAGTTTAGAAAATGGCAAAGTGGGTCAAGGGATACATCAATGTAAACAAAGTCAGAAATATTTGTCTGCTACTAATAGCATATGTGATTCTCATAATAAGCCAACCTGTCATATTTCTGCATTATCTTATTCACTGAGAATTTAAATGGATTGTTGACCTTGTTAGTGATTGTAGCTGGTCCATATGGGAGCATCTAAAAGACAAATTGAAACCCTCTTCTCTTTTTCTGTGTATGTTCATTTTTGGGGGCGTAAAATAGATGCTCAAAAACTCATATGACAGAAGGATTGTTGCATTGTGTATATTTAGAAGTTAAATTAGTAACAAGCTCCATGAAATGATAAGTTCCTTTTTTTTTCATGAGAGGTTTCTTTTTTTTTTCGAAGCAACCACCATCCAATAAATTGATAAAAACCTCTAACCGGAGATTATTAAGTTTCCAAATTTTTGAACATGTCTGTCCTGCTGATATGCAAAATTTGTAAGGTTGATTGAACAATCCAGATGATACTGCATGGTTGAATTGATTCTAATGTTTGTGAACGAGGCATAAAATAGGTAAAGACATTGAAGCCAGCGTGTACTGAGCATTGATGGATAATCAAATTAAGTATTTTGGTCCTTGTCATTCAGCTTTTGTGGCCCTTGTAGTGCTTCAATCTAGTTGGATCTTTTGTAACTACAGTTTTGAAGCCCATTACTCAAATAAAATATTGCTCTTGAGATTATATTGGTATCTCAAATCAATATGTTCACCGGATGCATGTTTCTTCATGCTTGTTACCATCAGAAGTTAATAACTTATCATATTTGCTCTCAATTGTTATGTTCTCATGTTTTCCCCTTCTGAATTGTTCTTTCACTACATTTTTATAAAGCACTTTTTCTTTGTTATGTAAGATAAACTGTTAATATTGTTATTTTATTGACCACTTATAGGTCAGTCATCACCCCATGATTGTTGCATGTCATTGTGAGGGAAAGGGATGGAAGTTTTGGGCAGATAGCAATTTGAAAAGCAAGTTTTGGGGTCGTTCAATTCAGCTTGATCCTGTTGGCGTACTGACCCTTGAATTTGAAGATGGTGAAGTTTTCCAATGGAACAAGGTATTGGTCTTTGCATGAAATATTTGAAATCTGATTTTGGTTTTGCATATAGAACTTTAAAATATGTTATTTCAGGTGACAACTTCCATTTACAACCTCATACTGGGAAAACTTTATTGTGATCATTATGGTACTATGCGCATACAAGGAAATCGTGAATATTCATGCAAATTAAAATTTAAGGAGCAGTCAATAATAGACCGTAATCCTCATCAGGTAATCAGATTTTCCTCTTGTTTTCTTTTATGATGGTGAACATGGTATCTTGCGTGTTTTTTTTCTCTGTTGCAACAATTTTGGGTATCATTTAACGATTAGCACACCTTCAATGTTGTTTTCTTCAGTTCTAGTGCCAGTTGCTCATTTTTGTTTTTTTTTTTAAGTATCTACAGTTAGAATATTTTATGTTTTTGACATAAGTTCTATATTTATACTCTTGTAACATGTTGGTCAAGAAAATCATAACTTCGGTCAAGAAAATCATAACTTCAGAGGAAAGTACATCAGCAGTTGTCCTTCATTCAATGTCTTATGCATAGCCTGCAAAAATTTTGGCATATGTTTCTTCTACTGTTGTATTATATAATAGGGAGCATGGTTCTTTTCCCGAAGTGTTTGTCATTTTTTCTATGGATATCAAATTTAATGATTGTGTTGGTCTGTAGTTTTGGTTTCTTGGTTAATTTACTGAAGAAAGATGATCATTTATTGTTTATGATCCCAACCAGATTTTAATTGTTTGGCTTCAAATATGGTTATGTTGGTTTCTAGAATATTATTGATTGTTTGAATTATATCACGTTTGAATAAATTAAACATCAATTTAGGAATTTTCTCCATGTTGAAAAATTTTGGACCTCACAAATTTTCATTTGAAAAGAATGGCTTGTGAGTTTTTATCCTTCTCCGACTTTTTTCAACTATTTCATCCATATGTATCTATCTTCCTTTTTCGTTTATTCTGGATTGTCTTTTTTTCCTTTTTATTCCAATTTTTGTTTTATTATCCCATAGGTTAGGAAGGGTTCTTGAGCAAATCCGGGCAGGCTGAGCAGTGTTTATATTGGTAGAAGTCTAGGAAGTACAGATACCAATATGGACATGCAGGTACAACAGAATGCAGGCATTATGAGACAACACTCTTGAAATAAAAAAAGTAGTATATGACATGGCACGAATATGGCTAAAAATGTATTTTCTATGCATCTACAAAATACTAAGAAGAACATTACATTTACAAACCAATGTTAACAATTAAATGAAAAAAAAGCTAACCTCTACACCAGTTAACATATTGGTTGGTAAGGATTCTACACGCTAATATATGGAATTAGTATGAACTTGTATATACATATTTATCAAAAAAAAAAAACAAATTATATGCATCTGAAATAGATTGGAGCATGAAATGATTGTGCCAACTGTTGAACCATATCAACTCGGTGTCTGAGCTGTCCATCTACAACAAAATTTTAGGAGTATGACATTAAATGGCTGTGTCTATTACATGTTTTGCATGTGTCATACACATTTTAGTGTCAGACAAGCACCAGACATGGTTGCATTCATTCTAGTGGATTCCTAGATTCTTATTTTCTAATGCCATCATTTGCTTTTAGTTTAGTGAATAGTGACATAGTAATTGCTAAATGTAAACTAATTGTAGGTGCAAGGTATAGTTCAGGATCGCAATGGGAAAACCGTAGCAACACTCATTGGAAAATGGGATGAGAGTATGCACTATGTGTATGGAGATTGCTCTGGAAAAGGCAAAGGATCTGAACCATTGTCGGAAGCACATTTACTGTGGAAATGTAGCAAACCACCTAAGTGTCCCACCAGATACAATCTGACACGCTTTGCAATAACAATGAATGAACTCACCCCTGGATTAAAGGTGAGAATATTGTTTTACTGGTTGTGTTTGCTTTCCTACTGTGTTACAAGTTAAAACCTTTTTATCTATTTTATGTATTTTGTCTCAATTGTCCGACAGGAAAAACTTCCATCGACTGATTCAAGGCTAAGGCCAGATCAGAGGTGCTTGGAGAACGGGGAGTATGAAATGGCAAATGCTGAGAAGTTGAGACTAGAACAGCGACAACGTCAGGTTAAGCTTGGAATATCTTCTTCTTTTCTCTTTTGCTGAATCTTTAATAGATCAATTCAATCATGAAATACCTTCTGCAACTAAAATAGTATGAAGCCTCAGTTCCATGGCGAGGTTCCTCTTTTGCAACTAAAATGACTTTGTCACATAAACAACCTCTTTGCTTTCAAGGGTAAGGTTTAATACATTAACCATCGACGTACCCCACACTGGTTGGATCCTTTTTTTCGGCACTAGACTGCTCTCTCTATGTTTGCAGTAAACGTTGGAATGATTGATTTTGGGAAGTCATTGGTTGCTAGACCTTGTTTGTGAATATCTGCTCAATTGTTTTTTTATTATTATTAGAAACTAATTGTTTGGTTTAATATTTCAAGTCTTTGGGATTTTTTTGGTAATAAAAGGGTTCTTGCATTGATTGCTTGATGATTTCCTTCACAAATTTGAAGTCTTAGGGATTCTTTGCATTGATTGCTTGATGATTTCCTTCACAAATCTGCCCTACACAAACACTCAATTTAGTTCAACCCTGAAACTTTTGGAAGCCATTTTCCACGAAAAGGGCATCTCTGGGATGTTCCGTTGAATTGCAAATTTAGTTTCATGTCCTTATGTTTGGATGGATGCCTTTGGGTGCTCACAACTTTTCAAGTGGTATATTGAACTCAAAACTCTCTTAATAAGCTTTATTTGATGGAACCGTAACTATGTGATGCATGCAGGCAAGAAAGATGCAGGAAAGTGGTTGGAAACCTCGGTGGTTTGCAAAAGACAAAGAGAGCGATACATACCGGTACTTGGGTGGTTACTGGGAAGCCAGGGAAGATGGCAAGTGGGATGGATGTCCTGATATCTTTGGTCAAGTCCATGTCGATCCAACCATAGATTGAGTAGTAGTAGCTGTTCATAAAAAAGCAAACAGTCTCTCTTTATCTTCCAATTTTTTTGTTGTTTTTTTTTCCTTTCACTCCTTTTAAATATCTTTTCTTTCTCTCTTTTTTCTCTTCTCTCCTTTACTTGTTGGCGTGGGGGTTACACTTCACATTCTCGAGCAATCAAAATCCCGTACATAGTGTAAACAGAGAAATGGTAAAGTATACTGCTGCTTTTAATAATAAAAAATTGAATATGTTTACCGATTCTATGAAAACTTGAAAATGCAATTTTGCGTCTGCTATTGATTGTTAAAAAAAATCGGGTAGAAAGTTCATCAAAAATTTATGTCATTGTCTAAAAAGTTCTTCACTCATGCTCTTTTTGTTCATGCATGTGTTGCAAAACCTACACCATGATATAAAAGCCGAGGCCCCGCCGGAGCAAACATCCTTCCTTCATTGGTTCCCTGCGGTGGTATGTATGCCTTCTCTCACACTTGTAAATGCTTTAATCTTTTGGCCTTCTCATTACACTCTCCTCCTTACCTTTGCTTACTGCAAAATAGTGATGCGTGAATATATATATATATATCCTAATTGGATGATACGTAATGCAGTTCAGCAGCAACACTGTTCGTTCTTATCTTCTCCCTCTGCTGGTGTAGCATTCACAAGTCTTGTCGCCTTGAATCCGCCAACCGGGGCTCGACAACGAATCGGGGACTGCCAAATCTGAAGCAACCCCCCCAAAGGATGGGGAGGTGAGTCTAAGCATCGCCACAGCAGTGTTAATTAAATGGCGGGGTACGTCCAAAAGAAGAAGGCAGCCGGCATCGACTGCCACAAAAGGAGCAGCGAAAGCACGATTCTTTCCTTCGTTCCATCTACCGAACGGTCTCAGAAGGTGCGGCGGTCAGGCGGCGACTCTGTCCGGCAATGAATGAGAGAGAGAGAGAGGAGTGAGTGTGTGTGTTTGCAGGTATCGATCGTCTTTTGTGTTCATGTGTCATTGTCGGTCAGACCAAACCCAATCCCCCCCTTCTCACCAGCCATGGCGTGTTAGGATGAGGAAATCAAATTACATAAGATTTAACTAAATATCAATCAATAAAGAATTTAATACACACTAAAAATTAATTAGAAAACAACGGTACCGCAGTAGCTTGAGTTATCTATCCACAATTTGGAACGTGTTTTCCGTAAAAGGAAAGAGAAATATAAAGAAAGGAGGGATGAGGGTTGATACGGTGACTTGGCCGTCACGTCCTCGCGCCCTCGGACAACTGACCCGCCGACATGGTCGATCCGACGCGGGAAGTTGGTCTGGCGTAGATATGGGGGCGTCAGTGGTCGTACAGTCGACCTGGCACAGGTAAGGTCGACACCCCTCACCTGCAGGCGCACGTCTCATCGTAAGGACGACGGGCGTGATGGAGAGGTACGACGGCATGGTAAGCAATAAAGACAGTAAAGATATCAGGTATGACCTACAACACTCACTATAAAACCTCTTGCACCTCTACGGAGCAGGGGGATCGCAAATCCAACCACTGAACTACCTTGATCGTCGGAGGGGTCACGTCGGGAACCTACCTGACCCTACCTTCTTGCAGGAGTCAGCGATCGACTCGAGCCGAGACGCTTCCACCCGACCCGAGCTCCACCACTCCAACAACCGACCACCAAAATTGGACCCCGGGTTTCCACCCATCTGATCAAGCTCCAACTCCGCACCGAGACGACCGCGGGCGAGCTAGCGCACACGGGCCCGAACCAGCAGTGCTTACTCGACAGACACGGAGGCAGACCGCATCTACTGTCAGTAACCAGCAGTGCTTACTCGGCAGAAACGAGCTCATATCGCAAGAACGCCCGTTTGGGAACTCGGGTGCGGAGCACCACCCGGAACCTAACCACCCTCAGCCAATCGAGAAGGCTGCGGCAGCCGTGCCGGCTCCAAATCATTTTTGGAGAATGATGACCGACCCGGGGTTTCCTTCACCCGCATCCAACCCCGCGCCGTTCGTGGTCACGACCGAGGCTTTCCTCGGCCACACCACCCAAGTCCAAGCACTAGCGGGTATGATGCAGACCATAGTCCCGTACCTACCCCAGCTCATGCATTCGACAGCTCATCAATCGGCTCTCCCAGTGGCAGCCCCGCAAACGGAGTCACCAGTAGCCCCAAACCAGGGGGCCCCGCCCGAGGTGGAGCCGCCACAGCGCCAGGTCGTCGAAGCCCGCGCAGCTTCCCTGACTCCGACGCCAGCCCGATCACAAAGTCGCTCCTACGACCCGGTTCAGACCGGACCCAACTTCGACACCTTATCGTCCGACACCACTGATTCCCTGAGAGAACAAGTCCGTCGAGTACATCAGCGACTCGACGAGGTCCAGAAGGAGGTCTTAAATCAAGAGGGGAGGTTGGAGAAAGCTCTAAAGGCGATTCTCCATTCACTCCCGAGATACAAGCCAAGCCCCTCCCGGCCACCTTCAGACTCCCGACCCTCGAGCCTTACGATGGCAGCGGCGACCCGATAGAGCATATTGCTGCATTTCGTGCCCAGATGGCCCTTTACGATACTTCTGAGGCGTTGATGTGTCGGACTTTCCCTACCACCCTTAGAGGACCAGCTAGAATCTGATATTCTCGCCTCAAACTCGCGTCTATATCTTCATTCGATTTATTGGCGAAAGAGTTCGAGCTAAATTTTTTAGCGAGTGCACGCCCAAAACCGACCACCGCCTCCCTCCTGGAATGGCCCAAGGGAGTGATGAGCCCCTCTTCCAGTTTGTGGGGCGATTCACATCGCAGGTCCAGGGAATTCCAGATCTCCATCCGTCCCTAGCCATCCAAGCGTTCTTGACGGGGCTGAGGTCGTCGAGGTTTTTCTGGTCGCTGATCGAGCGACCGCCTGCGACCCTGCCCGAGATGCTACAACGGGCGCATCAGTATATGGCTGCCAAGACACTAGTGGCTGCCAAGACACCAGGTCGTCCTCGGGATGGATGGTGAAAGGGTCTTCTTCAACCTCAGCATCTGGGTGTCGGGCGTGAAAGCGACCTAACACCACCCGATACCCGTACTCATAAGTCACCCGACCCATCCTCTTCAAGCCTTCTTTGAAGCCGAGGGACTCCTTGTATTGGATGACTGTTTGCCTGGGTAACTCGGCTCGGGCGCTCTCTAGGGCCTTCACGGCCTGCAGTAGCTCGTTGTCCATCTTCCGAGCCCTGACTCGCGTCTCTTTCAGTAACCGATGGGCCTCGGCTAGGTTGCTCCGAACCTCGTGCAACTCATTTTCCGAGGCCTCATGCCTTCGAAGCGCCTCATCTCTCTCCCGCCTGGTCTCCTCGAGCTCCTCTTGCAGCTCGGATGCACGCCCCTCGGCCTTGGCAACCGCCTCCGGACCTTTGTCGGATTTTAGAGCATCGAGTTCTTCTTGAAGCTGCTTGATCCAGTAGTCCATGAACGTGATCAGCCGACCTGCGTCATGGACTCGGTCGAAGAGTGTATCTGGAAGTGTTGGCTCTGCACGAAATAGTAACTGTTAGGAGCTCGGTAAAAGGAAAACCTGCGCTACCAAGGCATAGGTCGGGAGCTTACCAAGACCATCTCCTTGGCGACTCGGGCGAGCAGGACCTCCGAAGCGTGTAGAGCTCTCGCACCAGTTGGGGATGGAGAAGTCCCCTCTCGAACTCCTCCGCTGCCGACGAGTTGTTCCAAACCTTCATCGAGTTCTTCAACCCCTTCCATCTGGCCTTCATCTCTTTCTCGGGGTCTTGATGCCCCAGGTCGGACATTAGCATGGTGTAATACCCTACGTCATCCTTTTCGACCTTTGTCTTGAAAAGGTCCTTCATCGACCTCGGGTGGCGGTGGACCGGTGAAGCGCCCCCCTCCTCGAACTCGACGGGCATGTCGGGCTCCTCCGACGGTGCTGCGGGCTCCTTGCCTTTGGATCGGGAGCGAGACCCCTCCTCACCGAGACGGGACTTGTGCCTCCTCGTCGGCACTTTGATCTTCTTGTGTCGCTTAGCCGCATCGACGACCTGCTCGACCGGTACGTCGATTGGCCTCTTTGATGAAGCCTTTGGGGCTTCCCTTGCGGGAGAGGAGCCGACCTCCCGGGTAGCAGCGCGAGTCAGAGGAGTCTTGCCGCTGGAAACCTTGGGCATCCCACGCAGCTCGTCGAGATCCATCCGATTTGCATCCCGACTTACATGTCAGTAAGCAACTAGAAAAGCTAATATATGGCAAAATAACAGTACCCCTAGAGGCCAGGCTGAGACCCGCCTCGACCAGCCAGAGCTCGGTCATCTCCTTGATCGCACGTGAAGAGGAAAGAATTCCCTTCAGTCTACCGACTAGGACAGATTCCTCCTTGGATAAGTACAGGGAGGCATTGTCGATCGGGTGTGCCGACCAGTTGAGCCTGAACCCCCAAACTGGACTGCTCGCAAAAAGGTAGCGGGACTTCCAACCTTTGTTGTTGGAAGGCACCCCGCTGACTCGAAAACCGACTCGGGCGGTGAGATAGTAGCCGCCCCGACTCTTGCAAAAGCGAAAACACGCCATGAACAAGTCCCGAGTCGGGATAATCCTGGCTCCTCGGCACTCGCCCAGGAAGATGATAAGGTAACGCCACGAGTTGGGCGCTACCTGGCTAGGGGAGATCCTCCACCACCTCAGGCACTCTTCTATGAGTGGATGCAGAGGAAATCGGAGACCAGCCTCCAGAGCATCCACCGAGATGCACATGTCGGGAGCGTCCGAACTATAGGGGCACTGCCCGGGATGCGGAACATTTAACCCGTATTCGATCGGGATGCTGTATCGCTCCCTAATCATAGCAAGTGACCCCTTGGTCACTGTCGTATCTAGGTCATGATCTGCCTTCATGACCTCCAGATCCTTTAGGACCCTCGCGTCGACTGGCGACGGGGGCCTCGAAGACGCTCCCGAGGAACCGACCTCGGGATCACACTGACTAGCCTCCCCCGATCCTGGGGAAGAGACGACATTGACGCTACTCGAGGAGTCCGAGGAGGTCATCCCGACCTGTTCAAGAAACTACCGACTGAAGGGACGTTGAGTGGCTAGGAGGGTCCGAGGGAGAAGCAGAAGAGTGGCCAAATGAACAAGTGAGGTTTCAACCTGGCCAAAAGAAACCTATAGTGCCCAAGGGTGTCGTTTTAGCTTCCCAAGACAAAACGAAGCGCTGCCGCCCCAAAAGCTACCCAGCGCATTAGATGCACCTCTACTTCAACCGAAACCCTACGCTGAGGGAAGAAAAAAAAAAGGGTCATGTGCAGCAATCGAATCCCGGGATTTGTGCCCGAGTTCACCCTCTCGGCCAAATCCCCAGGATTTGTGCCCGAGTTCACCCTCTCGGCCAAGTCCCTCGAGTTCGCTCTCTCGGCAAAATCCCAAGCTCAGTTCCCGAGCCCCTGCTCGGTCGGATCAATTCCCGAGCTCCTGCTCGGTCAGTTTAACTCCCGCTCCGATTAGTTCCCGAGCCCCTGCTCGGTCGGATCAATTCCCGAGCCCCTGCTCGGTCGAATCAATTCCCGAGCTCCTGCTCGGTCAGATCAGCTCCCGCTCCAATCAATTCCCGAGCCCCTGCTCGGTCGGATTAGCTCCCGCTCTGATCAGTTCCCGAGCCCCTGCTCGGTCGGATCAATTCCCGAGCCCCTGCTCAATCGGATCAATTCCTGAGCCCCTGCTCGGTTGGATCAATTCTCGAGCTCCTGCTCGGTTGGATCAGCTCCCGCTCCGATCAGTTCTCAAGCCCCTGCTCGGTCGGATCAATTCCTGAGCCCCGGCTCGGTCGGATCAACTCCCGGATACGAAGCCCGACCAGCTCCTTACCCGAGGTTCGCTCGGTCCGATCAGTTCCAAAGCCCTCGCTCGGGACTAGTCCAACGTCACCACAAGCCAGCAACTCGGCACAAGACCTCATCTCTAGTACCCTAATCGGGCACCTCGAGAAGGTCTTTCAGGGGGGAAAAGAATAATATCGCAGATGTTGACCTGGTCACCGCGTCCTCGCACCCTCGAACAATTGGCCCACCGACGTGGTCGACCCGACGCGGGAAGTCGGTCTGGTGCAGGTATGGGGGCGTCAGTGGTCGTACAGCCGACCTGGCACAGGTAAGGTCGACACGCCTCACCTGCAGGCGCATGTCTCATCGCAAGGATGGCAGGCGTGGTGGAGAGGTACGACGGCATGGTAAGCAATAAAGGCAGTAAGGATATCAGGTACAAATGACCTACAACACTCACTATAAAACTTCCTGCACCTCTACGGAGCAGGAGGATCGTAAAACCAACCACTGAACTAACTTGACCGTCGGAGGGGTCATGTCGGGAACCTACCCGACCTGACCTTCTTGCAGGAGTCAGCAACCAACTCGAGCCGAGACGCTTCCACCCGACCCGAGCTCCACCACTCCAACAGCCGACCACCAAAGCTGGACCCCGGGTTCCACCCATCTGATCAAGCTCAAACTCCACACCGAGACGATCACGAGTGAGCTAATGCACATGGACCCGAATCAACAGTACTTACTCGATAGACACGGAGATTGACTGATCTACTGAGTGAGCACTAACAAGGGTAAAAGGACACCCAATAGATTTGCTCGCCCTTTTAATCTTCTTCCATTTTTTGTACTCCCCCCACCTAACAGTCTCCTCCTCCCATTTGACTAACAATTCATCGCTACTGTTTGGTCTTTTCATGCATAAATTGCCAACCATCTGAATAATTTATCTTTGTGACATCAACAAACATCAACACCGGTAATCTCTGCGTCTTCTTTAAAGTTAGCGGGAAGCTTAGCTTCGCAGACGACAGCAAAGTTAAATGGGAGGGGGGACATATAAAGCAAGCCGAAAGCTACAATTCAGCAGTCGTTTTATCTTCGATGGGCCAATAAAAAGGTGACAACTTGACAAGTGATACCAACCTGCAACTAGATATCAAAATTAATTATTTTATTGTCATCATAATAATTTAATATTTTTTTCTTTATTTACTGGATAAATACGAGGATTCTGCATAAGCTTTATATATATATATATATATATATATATATATATATATAATAAAAGCATACCTATTGGTGGCTTAGTATATTGTCAACTCTCGCAATAACGGGTGACAGCCATGAAGGCGAGAGCTTCCGATGGATTTGGAAGGTCGGGATCCTGTCCGAGCTCCGACAGGCTTCAGCAACTTGAACTCTCACATTGTTGGCCAGGCAAGCTTCTCCTTGCCGTGGACCCCATGCGAGTGAGGGCTCTTATTGGTGGGACTGGTGGACTGCTAGTGTTGCATCGTGCAAGTGATCCCATCGTCTCGAGATGACGCGTCCGACCAACCGCCGCGGGGCGAGGAAGGAGTCGGCCGACCAAGTCGGTGGACGGCCGGACGCTGTCGGAAGTTGGGCGGCAGCGAAGGAACAAACGCACAAAAAAGGTTGACATTTCACAGCGCCAAGTCCATAATAAGCCAACAAAATCCAGTTGTTATGCATCGACAAAACGAGAACAAATGCTCAATATAGATATAAAGAGATGTCATAGGAAAAAAGAAATATCCAAATCTAATTTTGACTTTGAAACTCAGCTTATATATGTATGTATGTATGTGCCCTGTGATTCATGTTACTTTCTTTCTACTTTTCATACTCTTATGCCATATATGTATTCCCTGAGCATTATTATATTTGAATGCTTTCTTAAATGGTATCGCAGTCATTGACTAAGTAATGCTAAAACATAGTCAATCCCAGAAAAGTCAATAGTCATCGAGACATACATAGACGACCAATCTTACCCCACCCCACCAATATTAAAAGGTAAAGTAGCTGTGAGCATCACTTTCCTTTGGCCTCATCCCATAACAGACCTCACTAATGAAAAAGCTGTCTCTTCTCGATGACCTGTCCCGCTGCTGTCTTGCCCTCAGAGCTGGTCTTGCATTGCATGGCCAATCACAGCGCGGTCCTCTTCCCTGTTCGAGGAGGTTGGGATGAACAGTTCCAGCTGCTACCATCTTTTTTAATAATACCTGTTTAGTACTGTCACCTGGAGCTTATTTAAGTGGGGGATCTCGAGAAATAGCAACCGAGCTGTTGATACTGTGATGGCGTAAGCTGGAGGAGACGTGCCATCAGGCTCACAGGAGCTTCCAGAGGTGGAGTTCACAAGCAATCTATAAAACAAACATTTTTAGCTTCCAACCCAGTACTGGGGATTAACAGTTGGCAAAGAGACTTGAAAAAGGAAGTATGTATTGCAAAGCTTGAGACCTGACATGGCCTTTGACCTCGATAATGGCTCTAGAGAGAGAGAGGCTGCTAAATAATGACTCTTTTGATTCGCCAAAGATTTCAAGGATAGATTACCTCTCTCCAAAGTTAACAGTCCGGTCAAACACAGGGAAAGCTGAAGACCGAAAGGGTAAGAAAAGAAAAAGAATTCATAGGAGAAATTGAAATGACAGCGAGTGAAAAGAGAGAGAGAGAGAGAGGTGATCAGCTACCGCATCTTCGTCGTTGCACTTTTCTCTGCTTTTGATGCCAGTCATTCTCCCTCCACCTTTTTTTTTTTCCACTTCCAATGCTCTCCACGCCCCCCCCCCCCCCCCTTCCCATGTCATATAAGCTGTGAGAGAGGAGGGGGGAGCAAAGCTTGAATGGAAGACATCCCCAGTACTGGAAAAAAGAAAAGATAAAACAACCAGGCATTAGCAGCAAAGAAAGCAGGATAAAGAGGAGAGGAGCCACAGAACACGGCATTATGAGGGAGACCTTTTGAGTTTGATTTAACCATGGTCATCATCATCATATACTACTACTATAATGTACCTGTCTGTCTTATTCGATGCACCTCGAAATCCTTCTCTTTTATCCAGGAAGCAAAACTGATGATGTTTTCTCTGTATCGGACACCCAAGAACTAATGGAATGCAGCAATGTTCACCCTAATTAATATGTCCCAAACTTCCCCATGGCTGAGCATTCAAAACACAGCCAGCCAACCAACCACCTGTAGCTTTGGTCGCTTTTAAGCTCGCTAATTCATGCTCTACTGAAATCTGCAAATGTAGCAAAATCCAAGCTTCAGCATTCATCAGGTGCCAACAGTCAGCAGCAACCTTCTGGAATCTCATGGACGGTGAAGCTCTCGGTTTCAGATTCCCAAGACCTGATTGCTGAGCTTTAACTTCATGCATGCAGTGGCTACTTGGACCTCTTGGACTTCTGGAATCTGCACATTTTTTACAGCTGAACGAACTTTATAACATTTGTTCCTCCTCCTCTGCCTCCTGTAGTAGTAACAACCTTTAATCTGCTTCCCGGTGAGAGTGGGACTGCCCTTCATATGACAAGTTTAGGAGTTTGGAACCAAACATATATGTGTGTTGCCTGAACTGAAGATGAGCCAATAGCAAAAATTCCTCCCGTTCTAGCCAGACTCTTCCTCCTTTACATGATCATGTTACTTCAGGCTTTCCAACTTTGTCCTGGGATCTCCCTTTTTCTCTCTTTAAATTTACTCATCTTCCATGAATATTCTCCTGATGAAATCTTGGAACCTCCTAGAGTAGAGCTTGGGATCAACTGCCGAGATGGAATTGGAATCCACCTTCAAGGATTTGTAGGCATGCTCCAGCTTCTTAGTGACATCGTAGTCCTGGAGGATATCTATTATTCCAAAGTAGAGAATCACATCATGGATCTTGTCACTTTGGGTTCCACTAGCAAGTAATGCATCAGACTCGCTTCTTGCTGTGTGCTCTGCCCTTGCTGGCATGTTTAAGCCCAGTCGAATCAATGGTTTCCTAAACAAAAATTTATATCGACACATCAGATACCAACACTTAGAATTAGAACATCTGAGGCATGAGGATTAGCTTCATTTGAAAGAAATTAACTAATCATGTAGCATTTTCACACTACGGGAAGGGCGCGAATGATGAAACATCTATCCTATTGGATAGCAATGGAGAAACATAAGAATGACAAATAATTTTTTGCTGTTGAAAATTGAGCTGTAGGTTATGAAGAAGCTGCAAGGGGAACATAACATGGATCACCCAATGTCCTTTAGGAACCAGTTACTCTTATCGATGAAGCAGTAGTCCATTAGAGAAGCTAGTAATTCAAACCAAGGTTTTACTTACCGGTCCGTACCGGTGTACCACATATTATCGGTACCGGTACGGGACCCGTACTGAGCGGTATGCACAGTACATACCGCCCGATATTAAAATATAATATAATATTTTTTATAATATAATATTAAAATATTAAAAATATTAAGAAAAAGAAAAAGAAAAGGGGGGCGACGTCGCCGAGATCTGTCTCCTCGCACGGGGAGACGCTCCGTCTCCTCACGCGGGAGAAAAAGCGGCCGCGGTCGCGGGCGACCCACGAGCGGCGACGGCAGGCGGGCGAGGACGGCGCTGGCGAGGTATTCTTTCTTCCCCTCTTTTTTTTTTTTTTCCTTTTCCTCTTCTTCTTCCCTTTTTCTTCCTCAATCGACCGCCGACGGTCAATTTCTCACTCAATCGACCGTCGACGGTCGATTTCTTTCAAAATCGACCGCCGACGGCCGATTTTTGACGGAACCGCCTGGTAGCGGGCGGTCCGCGTACCGGTAACCTGGCGGACCGATATGTACCGCCCGTACCGGGCGGTACAGGTTGAAATGGCAAACCTTGATTCAAACGCAACACCATTGGTGACCGGACGAAGGTATTTGTAAAAAATGTATGATTTTTGCCAGCTAATTTAAGGTGTAACCAATGACTTGACACTTCATAGTGCCCAATCCTAGACACAAATCTTTTAAAGCAACAACTAATACCTGGAAAGCAAACCACCATAAGATGATGATTCCTAATGTTGATCACCCAGCACCTTCCTTAAGAATGGTCAAAGTTAGCAAGGCATCTAGATCAAACTGGCATCAAACTCCATGGAAAGAAAGTATATGGAAGCTGGTTTCCATGTAGACAGAAATGAAACTCAAATACGAGGGACCTGTCAAAGTGTCCTTTTAAGGCACCGTTACCTTTGCCGAGGAGGTGCGGTGCATATACAAGAACAAGAAGACTAAAATCATAAAGAACGAAAAAATCACGTAGTTGCTTCTGCTCATCATACTAAAGGAGAGAGACCTCAAAATAATTTTCCTATTTCAATTAAGTGAAGTTCTTTAAACTGATAGAGGTGTCAATTCTTGAAACATACCGGCCATCCACTGTCAGATCCCTATCTTGACGGGTTGACTTTGAGAACCGCAAGTCAGACCAAGCCCTTTGATATTCTGATCAAGCACAATTACTAAGTTGAGATGACCTGTGAATGCTCCATAAACAGCTTATACGAGTACCAAACATATTGAGATTTGTCAACTTACTTGGAGAAGCTGAACATGGTGATAAGCCAGTCCAAGATGCTGAAACATCATAATGGAAGTGAAGACCCAACAGGAGACTATAATCCATAATCCCCTCTGCTTCCAAGAATTCACAATCCCGCTTTATTTGTCTGAAGGTAAAAATATATCATCAAATCATAAATGGTAATCATAAACAAAAATCCATAAGACATGTTAAGATTAGAGCATGAACTTACTCCAGAAGCTCTAGGTACCAAGATTTATGCAAGCGAAACACATAGTTGAGGTCAAGATCCTTGAGGGTTGTCATCTCATCAATCTCTTCATCGACCTTGTCAGTTGTTCGGCCATGGGATGAACCTTTCAAGTCAAATCTTCTATGAATGTGATATTCGGAACAAAATAAATTGCCCATTACAATGAAACGCACCTGTTCTCCAGACACATAAAGGAAACTATGGTCACCCAATGTGATATTAACTATGGTCACCCAATTGCCTGATAAAGGAAACTTGCGGACGACCAAAGATGGTTTAGGAACTTATATGAATGTTTGCTTACCTTCGGCCCACCAATTGGCTTCACACAATGCACACCATAGAACTTCGTGACCAAAGAATTCTTGTACCGACATACATGTCGGTAGTAATTGCGTAACATCCTAATAAGTACCTAAAAACCAATGTAAAAGCAAATTAGGCTTCATTACCCAAAAATAATGAATCATGAATATTCACTAAGAAGAATGCTTTCTCGAAGTACTAGGGGACTATCTAGTTCTTATATTTACTAAGACACATGTAACTAATCATTAAATCTGAAATTTGGATAAAGGGCATGCAGGATCAAGGGCATTATGCCTGACCAAGTTCAGCAAAAAATATAACCAATTGGATTAAAAGCACTCACAATTTGATACATATCAGACAAATCAGATCTGGTATCAAAGTTAGGTTGCATTTCATGATATACAACAGTATACAATAATATCCCACTGATATCAGCAACATGATTATGCTCTTCTACTAATTACAGCAATATCAATAGCCAAACAAAGGACAAATCCAATTTTTCTGATCCTAGTTGGCTGAATACAAGAGTACATCCCTATCATACTTAAAAAAATTTGTAAACTTGTATTCATCTTCTAGAATGATTTGACAAACTCAATAACTGAGAAACATGCAGAACTTTAAACAGAATATTGGAATATTCAATGAAAATTATGACACTTGGCTATCTATCCAACCTTCACTTCGGATTTCTTTACGGTCTTGATTATAAACTGATCATCTTGAGTTAGGTAGAAGGCACTCCCACTCTTCCCGGGTGAAGACAGTTCTCTCAAAGCATCATTGCCACATATAGCTAGCATGTAATCTGCCAGATCCACAATAAACAACTTCCTCAAGTGTCTGCAAGCCAAAACCACCACAAATTAATCACACAAACCCAAAATTAAAATTCAAATCATATCATCATTGTCATCAACAAGCCAACAACAACAATAATTCATAAATTTCAATTATTTAGGGTTGGCTCTATGGATCTTTTTATATATAAGAAGCGAAAGCAAAATGAATTGAATTGGTACAACTGCTAATAGGAATACCACCTGAAAACCATGGGGCAATAATCCTTCCACCGGAACTCAATGGAGTGGTGTGGCGGAGTAATCTTTGAACCCTCAGGAGGAAACCGTGTCCAGAACTTCTCCCTGGGATCAAAATCTCCTGCTCTGAGCTCTCTCATTGAACCTGGCTTCCCAACAGAGTGTCTGAAACCAAAAATTCAAATAATATTTCAAAGGCTATTAACAGAGAACACCTAACCAGCAAGACATATATCCATCTACCTGATGCCTAACTGAAGGTTTAACATCAGATCGTAGTTCTTGTGACCCTTCAGTATTGTCTGCCCCAGCTTCTTTCCCTCTCTTGTCGACAAGCAAGGCGGACTCGGCCGCTGGTGCACCGTACCAATGGGAGTTCGACCACCCCGATGGATGGAAACCCTGTTCTTGTAAAGCATTGCAGCCTCGATTGTATCAATAATATCACATGTAATGTCACCGGCCTCGCCTTCTGACTCCCAGACACAGATCTTGGGGAAGTTCTTCTCTGCAGTGGAGCTCCTCCGCCCCAGTGCTCCTCCATCCACCGACAATCTCTTCCTTGACGCTGATACCGACGGCAGCACGAATGCTTCATCAAAAGGCGAAAATAGGCTTCTTTTTCCGGCGATCTCCTTCCGGACAGTGGAAACGGCAGGGTAGAAGGTTCCGTCGAGGCTCTTCGGGTCGCCTTTGCTCCAGCTGCCGACATAGCAGCTGCCGTCGGGCCAAGTGAACACGCCACTCCCCTTCGGCACGCCATTCTCCCAGTGGCCGTCGTAGCGGTTGCCATTGGCCCAGATGAGCGCCCCATGGCCGGATATCACGCCGTTGCGCCACTCGCCGACGTACTGGTTCCCGCTCCGCCACACGTACCGGCCACGGCCCTCCTGTTGGTTGCGCCACCAGCCGCCCTCGTAATAGTCGCCGTTGGAGTACCATTTGCATCCGTACCCGTGCTCTCGGTCGGCGACACAGGAGCCGGGGAAGGCGTTGCCCTCCGACTCGGTGAAGGCCCCGGAGCCATCCATCCGGCCGGAACGGAGCTCGCCCCTGAAGGTCACGGCGGAGGGCCACGAGAACTTCCCCTTCCCGGAAGCCTTCACCCGCTGCCACTCCCCCTCGTGCATGCACCAATCGGCCCGAAGGCACATCCCCCGTCGGTGAGGGGAGTTCCGGACGAACTCACCGGTGCATATGTTCCCGCTCAGAAGCACCTTCTCCATCACCATCGCCTCGTCCGAGGGACCAGCGGCAGGGGCGACTCTCCGGCCGCCGGGGCCGCCTCCCTGAGACCTACTCCTGGCATGTTGGTCCGCCGCCGGGGGAATCGCCACTCCAGCCGACTTGCCTCCGTCCTCCGCCACCGCGTCACCGCCTCGTCCGGTGGCCCCGATGGCCTCGTCGTCGCATTCTAGCCGCCGCATTCTCCGATCGAAAAGCCTAAACTCCTCCAATCATCCCCCAAACCACGATCCGCCGAGGAAAGGGAGATACGGTTCGAATCCAATAACTCAAGCAAATCAAGAACAATAAACCCCGACCAGATGTGTGTGTGTGTGTGTGTGTGTGTGTGAGAGAGAGAGAGAGAGAGAGAGCAAAGAGAGACTCTAAACGCAGGCCGTCCCTTGGCCTTCTGTGTCTTTGTTTTTAGCTTTGCTGCTGTGCCTCCGCTTTGGCTTCGAAGAAGTGGGAGAGACGGGGGAGGGCGTAATACTGCTAAACCGAAATGACTATAAAGCCCTCAAAGATATTGGCAAAGGATGGGATATGTCCGATGATTCCAAAATGTTACTGCAACGATCCCCGTTTCCAAAGGCATAACGGAAGCCGTCCCATAATATTTCGAAATTGCCCCTCGAGACGTGTGGGTCCCGCCACCGTCATCTCTGTTGGGCAGCGATGTTCCATTAATATGATCTTATTTACATTTATATCCTCTGGAAGTTGATATATATATATATATATATATAATGTTTCCAAAAACCCAAAAATTTCTTATAAATTTAATTTTACTTCAGTATTCGCATGATGATAAGACTACTAAAAGCATGTTAAATATTATATTCTTATAAAAATCGACATAATAATAGATAATCATGGTTAGTATCAGTTAACCTTTTTTATTATAAAAGAGAGATATTTAGAAAGGAACAAAATGTTTGAAAATATTTGTTATAGTAAAATTTATAGGAAAAATATGCTATTTTCAAACATATAAAAGATGTAAAAGTAAAATTCCTAATAAATAAAAGGAAATCACTGTCAAATACCATGGTTAAATGTTCTATGTAATATTTTTTTATTATTTTATTTATATTTATATCTTTGGAAGTGGGTAATATAATAAATCTCTATATACCCTTAACTAATATTTTTATATATCTCTCTATATAAAATTAAAGATTTTAACAATGGGTAAGATCATATGTTCTAATTCCGCCTTCATAGTTTATCCTTGCAGGAAAAAAAAAACTCAAGATTTTCTTATAAATTTAAGTTTAAATTCAATGATACGATTGCTAAAGCTGTATTAAATATTATATTTATAAAAAAAGCAAAATAATATCATATAATCATGGTAAGTATTAGCTAACCTAATTTTATGAATAATAAAAATTATGTATAATTTGAAGAAAATATGTTATTTTCAAACTTAACGAGGATAGACATGTAAAATCGCAATGTTAATAAAAAGAAATTTAATGTCAAATGCCAAATCCCCATGGTCAAATAAATGTTGCACATTATAGTCATTTTAATGAATGATATGATTAGCAAGATTTGTCCGCGTCGTGAAATATGTTAGGCGGATAATTGAGAGGACAATGGGTTGTATTATTAATGGGAATATGAGAGGATTACGATTGCGAGAGGGATTTCGTTCATAATTATCTTTTTCTTGGAGTACATCGATTTGTGCATAACTTTGGTACTACGCGTTTTATTGCTGTGTTGGTTTAAGGTGGGTAGTGATTCATTTTGATTTGGTGAGGACATTTTGAAATGATTGGAAGGTTGGAGAGAATCAAACTTGGGGAATTGTAACATACGATCGCAATTATTAGGGAATTGGAAATTGTGACCCTATTGACATCGTGCATTTTAAAAGCGATAAATAGTTTAATTGATAAAAAATTTCGTGTCGAAAATTAGAATATTCAGAAATTAGGAGGATTTTGTTTTTTTTTTTTTTTAATGTATGCCCGGGAATCAGAAGATTCCAGAATGTTGAGCACCGACCCAGGAATTAGGAGGAAATATATAGCGTGTCGTTCCCTCCCGAGAAGGCGGGGAAGAAGAGAAAGAGGGTTTTCGATCGGAGATCCATGGACGGGGATCGTATGACGACGAGGAGGCGGGGGAGATGACGATGCTCGTAGATAAGGAGCACATCCATCACTCTCGCACCACCGTGCGTTGTCTCCTCCGGCCGAGAAGACCGTCGATCGTTTCGTTGATCTCCTCCTGCCTTTACGCACCAGTACTGTTCTTCCTCCCCATCTGTGATTACTGTTATGGTGATTTTTGTTTTTGGTGTTCTTGATCTGAACTTTGAGGTATCGAGGTGAAATAATCGTTGGTTTCACGATGCTGCATGATTGGGGATTCTTATGATCATCATGATTTGTGACGATCCTATTCAGTTGTTCCTCTTCTAAGAACTCGATGTTTTGACAGATTCTTGGATCTACAAGTGCTTATTTTAGGAAAATATGAATCGGGCTTCGTACCCAGTCGGCAAGAGTTGAGACCGAGAAGGTATCGCAGACCTCTTAACTCAAGGTTTGGTTCTCGCTTAACTTGGACTTGTAACTGGGCTTTGATTAGTTGATACCAATGCGATGCCAACAAGAGTGACTCGGAAGGATTTCCCAATGATGTTTGGCAGGATTGCATTTTTGGTGCAGTTGACCAAGAAAGTGTGCTACACTGGACTTACCCGCTGAATGGTGCTTGGCTTTTTCCTTGCAATTGGATATGAAAGGTGAAGAAGCCATTAACCCAGTCATCCCTTTAAAATTCTTTACTTCATTTCCATGATCGACGCTTCTCTTCAATTTTTTTTGAATATTTTGGTAGTTAGGGTTGATGGACATGCCAAATGCTTGTTTATGTGGCAACTTGAAATCATTATGTTAAATGCTCGCTTATATGGCAAGTTGAATTATGGTGTTAGATATGTTAAACCCAAGACTGCGGCAGAATAAGTCGATTAGATTCTAGTTTATACAATCATATTAACGCAAAATATATTCGCCAAGGGATTAACTATCAATAACCTGAAGTCATTGGTGTAAGCTTGTTAAGCAACAATTTTTTCAAAATTTTCTTGCATGCGAGATAGTAAAATAGTGTGGAATATGTTAATAAACATGGATTTATGACCTTGTTTGTGAAGTAATGTGTAATAAGTTATTGTTTGTGAAATCATTTCATTATCATTCTTATTTTTGTTGAGGTATTCGAATTGATTAGTTCGATGTAGATAGATCTTAGATTAGAACCACGTGTAAACATCATGTACATTATTTGATGTAATAGAATTTTCTTAAAAGAATTTGTTACTTATTTATAAACTTGAGTTTTTTGCTATAACTTTTGACCAAAAATTTAGTAATAGTAGAGTTGGGGTTTCGTGCAGTCATTTTTCAGTATCTGATTTGATTGGTTGGTTTAAGGGGTGAGTACCAAAAATTATGGCATAATGTGTTTATTGAGTGCCGAATCTGAGTCTATTTCTTGATAGGTAATTATGCTAACTGTTAGAAGGCAAATACAATTGATAGTGATCAATTGTGAAACCTCTTAATTTTTATTTTTTATTTTATTCCGGGCTAGTTCTGACTGATTCTACTGGTTCTGGCCAGTTCCTGAACGATCTTTCCGGTTAACTAGGTTTTGGTTGGCTTCTTTCTTCTGATGCTGATCGACCCTAGCTGGTTCAACCGAGTTTCTAAAGGCTTAGCTGACCATGTTTTCGCAACTGCATCAGCTTTCACTGGTCCTGCTTGATTCTTGGTTGGTTCTACCTCGTCGGCAAATTGGATTTTTCTTTATTGACTTCACTTTTTGATGAATGTCCAATCTGATCAATTTGGCTTGGTCATGGTGCTATTTAGAATGAAGGGATGCTAAGGATGAGTAGAATATAGAATGAAGGGATACATTTTGTGTTAGGAATTTTGTTATGATAAATGGTAGGAGAAAATATCATTGACGTTTTTATCAACCCGACGTGATCCAGACCTGTGTGTAGGAATGTTTGAGATATCTTCGAGATAGAAATATCATGTTCCCGAGATGAAAATATCATACTTTCAAGTTGGAAATATTGTGGTCCAGGATAAAAATATCGTGCTCTCAAAGTACCATTTACACAAAGATCAAGATCGATAGGGGTTTTTCAACTCGATCGTAAAGTCTCCAAATGCGGGTTTAAGGAAGTTCCAAAAGAGTTTCTTGCGTTCGATTTAAGATGTCTTTTTATACCTTAGAAGATGAGAAGAGAAAATAATTTATAATTGATTTCTTCTCATATAAAAAAGGAGAAAAAAACTTGTGATTTTTATTTATTAATCATAATGGATGAGAAAAAAACTTATGATTATCTTATTCACATTTAGTTTCACCTTCTTATCATAATGGTGGATATATAATGGTATTTAGTTTCACAAATAATATGGAACTAAGGATTTATGAGCATTCAGTAGGTGATCATAGAATATGATAACAACTAATAAACAAGAATATAGAACGTGTCAATTAGTTGATTCTGAATTTGATTACAACTTATCTTTGTAAAAAAATCATAATAGATGTTATGAAGTTAACGAGAAATAATATTCAACTAGGCAAATCGTTGTGGTCGGCTGTTAATTAGGATGAGGTTACATATACATGTGACCTAACATATGGGTAACTTATTCCCATAGAATAAGAAGGATTATTTAAGAAATTCCAAAGATATGGCACTGGTCCATTTAACAAGTCGCCTACGAGTTGGGTTAACATTAACACCCACATAGGCCGAGTATTTTGTTTACGGCCCAATTAAACGATGTACCGAATTCTCGATAGAGCATCGGCCTGGTACCAATTGTTCTCTTCCGTGCATGTGGTTGCCCAGTATTTGACTTTTGGATGTGCTGCAGATGGATTCGCCCTTTTGTTAGTCTTCGCAGTATTGCTAGATGTACGGATATGCTGCTTCATATGCTTGTCTGGGCCATTTTTAGTGATGCGGTCCCCATAAGAGAAGCTTTGGTTGATGCAAGCTTGTTAAGCACCAAATAAACCATCGAAGGACCACTTCTTCCTATGTAGTCTTTTTCAGATTGCAATCTCCAAATTATGCCTCTGTGGCTGTTTCTTTTTTTTTTTGCTTTACATTGCAAACACAGAGGTGAGAATAAAGCACTAAAGAATGCTGATACACTCGGAGATCGGCATCCGACTTGCTCTAAATAATGCTACGTCCCCGACGCACAGGTGTAAAGTACTCCAAGGATCCTCAGCTCCGAGAAGCCCATGCAAAGGACTTATCTCTCGGATGCTGCGTACCACCACCACGATCTCCGACCCCGGTGCTCGACAACATCGAAGCAACATGACCGCATCAGCCACTGCCCAACCATTACCCCAAAGGTTAGCGCTCCCTTTTTCTTTTGTCATCGAGTTCCAAAAGAAAGCCGCCACTTTTGCTTTCTTATCACCACACCAATGGTCCCGGTTAAAAGGGAAGCAGGAGATCTTCCCGTGGATCTGGATTCCTCCGTCTGTGGTGGTGGAGGATTCTGTGCTAGATTGCACAAATTTTAGAGGAGTCCTTTGGAGAAGGGTAGGGGACACATGCACAATTGATCATGCGGCCGAGTGCACCTTACACTTGTTTGATGCATGCCCTCTTCTTCTTTTCTCTCTCGGAGCACATGCATTATCCATTTCCTTGGTTGGATGCCATAGGCGACATCATATGGTCCTCGCGGGTGCTGAGGCCCATGTCTGTCCATCGACCACACTTTCTTATCATCGACCTCTGGCCAGATTTGTGGAGTCTCATGCACCACAGCGAGTTACAACAACCGTGGTCACACCCTTCACTTGGGCCCACATAGCCACATCTCCTCCTGTATTGTACCACAGCGATTCACAGGAATCGTGGTCACATCCTTGGATTGGGCCCGCACGACCACTGGGCGGGCACATCTCCTCGTGTACCCCGTGGTCTTCGATTGTTAGAATGGGGCTATCAAATTAACTTTGCCAGCTTTGGACCAAAGACGATTTGAGACCTTAATTTGGCTTTCCATCTTTAACATGCGCCGGTTGCGAGCAAGGATTCTGCCGCCGCACTGCGTCGTTCTCAATCAGAGATCGACCGGTGGCCGCGTGTCCACCACCGTATCATTTTCGGCTCGCGTGCTAATCCTGATGGGAGCATAAATTCCGCACGTTTTAGAACATGCAGATTTTTTGTTTTTTTTTGCATCTAGAATTTTCTTTTTTTTCTTTGGGTCGATCATTTAATTTCTTTGGTAAATTACGGAAGTGATGCCAAATAAGATTTTGGAGGGATTAGAGGCGATATTAAAAATAAATATATCAGAGGAATTGATTCACTTTGATAGTTTGGAATCTAAGTTTGTTGGGCTGCTTAAGTTTTTGAAAGTGATGGGGCCATTCCATACTTTTTTTCTTCTAGATTTCTTTTTATTCCTTGGTCTCTTTATGATATCGTCCATGGTTCCCATGTCCCCACACTTCTTAGAATGTGGAGGAAAAGAGGAGGAGAAAGGTCGTAGCTCTGGAGACGCCTTGGACAAGTCACAGGCCAAAGCTTGACCACGTACCACCGGAAGGATGCGCATCAGTTTCCTTTGTCCCATCACCAATATCATCGCTCTCTTATCCGTAAACGAATCGTCCTCGGTGGTGATAAGCAAGCACCAAAGGATGATCCCACAGTGGGATTCCCGAGTGTCGTCATAAGGGATCAAAGCTCGTCTCCCTGCCGACGTGGCTCGATGCAGTTCGTTGCTAATATTTCTAGCATGCTGCAAAGGATCTAACTATAGAAATATGTGGCATTCCAACATGAATGAATGCAGGCATGCATGCATGCTTTGATCCCAAATGTGTTGGTTTTCTTCAAATGAGTGGCCTCTATTTGGTTTAAGTGTGTTGACTAAACTTATAGCGCGTGACCACAGCAAAGCGATTGTGGGCGAGTTTGGGACAAAAAGAAAGTAGTGATGGATGACAGAATTAGTAAGTAGAAGGTATACTGATAAATAACAACAACGAATACGAAGAAGGCAATAAGTTGAGGAGGACAGTGACGGAGAGATTATGGATGGTTGACGACTGGAGACGGGTGATTAAGGGACCTCGGGTCAATGTAGAACACAGAACAACCGAGTAGAGATGAGATGGTTGTACGAATGACCTAAGATTACACAACTAAATGCCTTAGGAAAAGGTACTCTCAATCATAAGAGTGGGGGTGGTGGGGGGCCAGAGGGGGAAATCACAAACCAGAAAGCTGAGGGAGTGATGCATCGGGGAATGATGGTGGGGAAATCGACAATATAGAGCTGGAAAGCACGAAGGTGTGATGTCAGAGGGAGTGGTGGTGAGGGCCCTGAAGAAGCTGAAAGGTTCCGATGGGAAAAGCCTTCTTCTTCCAGCCTACAAATACGATCCCTCCCCCCACTTCACCTCTTATCAGCCGGCTTTATTTGTCTCTCCCCGAAAGCACAAGCTCCACCGTTCCATCACCTCCTCCCTTTGTGATCTCTGCCTTCCGAAGAAAAAAGAAACTATTGTTTGAGGTAATCACAGCATACTAAACGTCCGTGGGGCTGTCCCCGTATATCCTTTGGATGCTTTACTTAATCGTTTTTGCTTACTTACCTTCGTCCACCCGCTGCGGTATAGATGTCGGTTGGTGTGATGCAAAGCTCGTCCGCAGCTGTCTTCGACTCCGACAAGTGCAGCCGGCAGGCGCCGGTGGATCGATACAGAAGGCTGCACGATCCTCCTCTGGCGGTCGAGGAGAGCGCCCAGGATCTTCCCGGACAATTCGACATATGGAACGCAATCCAATCGCGTAAGGCGGCGGCCGTTGACCAGCCGGCGGCTCCTTATGTTCATCCTCTCGCTAGGCGGTCTTCGAGCCTGTTGAGCCAGAACAGCCTCGAGATCTGCACGGAAAGCCTCGGATCCGAGACCGGCTCTGATGGCTTCTCCTCCTTCGTGGACGACCTCGACTTCCACCATCCATCCAATCTCTATTATGGAGAAGAGAAAGATGCGCCCTACGAGAAGCATGCTGCAGCAGCAGGAGGAAGCGCCAGGGAGCTGGCGTCGGTGAGCCACCATTGTTCGGTTGGCCGGCGGTCGCCGTCGAGGTCGTTCCCCCCACCGCTGCCGTCGATCTCCCAGCGCAACGTGCCTTGCCTCCACATGAGGCCTCACCGCCTCGATGGGCGCCTCGTCATGGAAGCCGTCGCCGTTCCTTCAAAGAACTACCTTCACGCCCAGCGCGTGGACGGCCGACTCGTCCTGTCCTTCACTGACACCACCTCCGGAGACAAACCTGGTCACGCATCCGATGCCTCTGAGGATGCCACTGAAATTACACAAATGCCAGAAGACGTCGAGCAAGATGAAGAAGATACTGTCGGGAACGAAACGACGGAAATAACAGAGTCAGAGGAGGAAGAAGAAGAAGAAGAATTAGAGGAAACTAACCGATACGAGGAAGAAGAAGAAGAGGAGGAAGTGGAAGTGGTGGACAGGGGAACGATCGTGGAGGTGAACGTAAGCACGCAGCCCCAGCAACAGAGCGGCGCCATGAAGGTGCACCGGTCCTCGCTCGTCATCAACAAGTTCGTGGGCGGCGCTCCCCTAACCAGCGTGACCGAGCAACCTGTTCCATCAACCGTGGCACCCAGGCGGGCATCGCCGACGACCACCACTGCGGCGGCGGCGGCATCCACGCTCAGCGTCACCACAGAAGGTCACAACGACTACGACCACGGCTACGGCGGGCTATGGGCGCCGCTCGGCGGCCACCACTCACCTCTCGACAACAAACTGCTGTTCACTTGCAAGCGGCGGAACCGCGAGGAGTTGCTCCACAACATGAGAAGGTGCAGCCAGCTGCGCAGGCCATTGTTCATTAGGGAGCCGTGTTGCGCTGTCACCTCCACTTGAGAGGTGTTGACGCAAATGCTCGGAGTCTCACACCGATGCTTCCCGCTGTCATCCAAGCCGACGACGACCAGTGATACACATAAAGCTATAAGATATCGGTACTATAAACAAGCCCAGTAGACTCACTGTTTGGTTTCTCCGGTACCGTGGTTTGTCTTCTGCTGTCTCTTCTTTTTCTAACCACACCATTGTCTTCATTTTCCAGCCAGTGACTGGATCCGATACTACCCAATTTGATATCATTACGATTAGACTGCTTTGATATCGTTCCTAGTCCGGTGTTGGAATCAAAGAGGTAGTTTTGGAATCCGGCCACAGGTCTTGGTGTCTTCTAGTGTGATGAAGAAATACTAAGCTGGTTTCTTAGTTGGATGCAACTCCATCAGCATCTCTTCCGACTTGTTTAACCATTAAAATCCCCCACTGGATGCTTTGAGATTCTCACATGAATAGCCATTTGCGGTGTGACATGCAATGGTCGTCTCTGCCGTGCAGACCATGGCCGTGATCACCACGTCATGTTGATGGCTTGAAGGGGGTGGGGTTCTTCACCACGCCGCATTTGCAGATGCTGTAACCTGGGAAAGGTTCCTCCACCACATCGAGTTTGATTTCATCACCGCCGTCTTTTGTTCCTGCAGCCTTGAACTGTGAGTCCGCATGGGAGCGACCGAGACAGGTGACTCATCCATTCATGGAGGAGGCAGAGGACCATCCCTCCCTTCATGGGGGGGCCGAAGAGTCTCCCTCGCTTACAGCCGTATCACCATCACCACCCCAAACTCACAGACTTGGACATGTATGGCCTTCTGTTGATTGACGAACTCTTTGGTTTCTGTGAGGTTGCATCACTTTTGTTCACTTGCAAACACCTCAAAGGAATCACTCCGCAAGGCTGATTGATCAACTGCACTCGACTCCAATCATTCAGCCTGTGAAAACCAACTCCTTCCTCTCCGTCTTCCCCCCCCCCAATATATATATATATATATATATATATATATATATATGATTGAGCCCATTGGGCTAATGGCGGACTCCATTGGGAAACGGTTCGCGACGCTTTGGTCGAGAACTCGGGAAAAGAGTCGTGTTTCGAGTCCTTTATAAAAGCGAGGCGTCCGATCCGATTACTAACGGCCATGCAGATTCGGGTCCGTGTAACGGAAAGATCCGAATCCAATTAAAAGGCTATGTATAGCAAGTCGTGATCTGAATCCCATGGGAAGCCATTCCCGCTCCAGGCAAAGGTGTAACCCAAGTCGTAGGATAGATAGCAAGGCTATTATGAAGACTCGAGAGGTGTTCGGCAAAAGATGGTGATGCGAGACAATCCCCTTCCCTTCTCGCCTGCGCCAACTCTCTCTCTCCTCCTCGTCTTCTCGCCGCCGCCCTCATCAGGTGGCGCCTCGCGCGCTTCCGTCAGTCGCCCGACGGCTTCGTCATTTCCCAGGTCCAAACCCTAACGCTTTCTTGGCTGATCTCCGACAGACCGGGGTTTACCGGTTCCCTTCTCGATCTCGTCTTTTCTTGCCATGGAGGAATTCACCCAAGCAATTCTGTTTTACATTTCAAAGAGCAGGAATAAGGATTGGGGCAGAAGAATGCAGTCGAGATTCTTCTTGAGGACCGTCATCGTCGTCGTAAATGGGCGTGCTTGTTCATTCTGCATTCGCTGGAGCCGATGAGAGTAAGTATGTCGGTGCCCTGAATCTGGTAATACATCCAATATCCTTTTATTACTGCATTTAAGACATTTTGTGGCATTTCACGTTCGTGATCCAACAATTGGATCTATATATACTTGGGTCATAAATGTCTCCGGATTAGGGTTTCTTGACGCTTGATTACATAGATTATTTCTTCCATGTCAAAGAGGAAGCATTATGCAAATGGTAGAGGGTGATGTTTCTCTGGCTAATAACTTCAAATCTGTCATAGTGCTCTGAATAGAACTCCAACTGGGCCAGAAAAGCTTGTCGGAGTAATCTTCTGGATATGTGCATTAAAAAAATAGCCCTTCATGTTGGTCACAGCAACATGTATAGGTCGAACATGAGAGTAAATGTTAGGCCAAACATTGAAGAACTAGATGTATTGGTTTGAAGCTCGTTTTGGAAGATTTGGGAAAAAGAAGCACATCTTTGGATGCAAAGCAACTAGATTCTAGAGTGAGTTTAAGTTAGCTAATTGCATCAATATGATGATGCTCTGTGCACTTATTTAATGAGATTGCTTGCAGATTCTTTACGTTTGCCTTCAAAAATTTGCATGATATATCATTGATCACTATTACTACAAGGATCCTCCTCCTCTTTTTTTCTTTGTAATTGCATATTTTTCACTATATTTTTCTGCATTATGATTAAGGCATCGTGATACGTCCTGGTTGTTTATTTATCTAAGGTACAAACCGAACCTTGGGGATTGTACATTTATCTAAACCGAAACCTAAAGAGTGAGTGCAGAGATCGAAAATGAAGCATCCTAAGGTGCAAATATTCGAGAGGAAGAAAAAAAATCGAAAATGAACTGCGAGAGGGAGAAGGGTAAGAGGAAACGTTTCTATGGGTATAACTCAAAAGAGGCCATCGGATGACTTAGCAAAACTTAGGATGGTTAGAATTTGGATCCTTTTCGGGTTTTGGTTGACTGAATTGATTACCTGAACTCCGTTGCAGAAGCGCAAGCTGATTGAAACGAAGACAACATATATATTTACTCTGGTTTGTGTTCTTCATCTGTTTCTGGTTTCTGGTTTTTGTTTCACAGTCGATAGGCTTAGGTTGTTGACTTTCACAACACATTTATTAATCAAAAATGACATGACAAAACGAGCCCCCACATTCGCTGAGAATTGGCATCCTTTCTGTGGTGGTGTTGTTATTTTAAGAGCAAAAGAATTGGCATCCTATCTGATTTATGATATATCTTGTCATCGAACATCTCTTTTTGCAGTGTTTACTGTGACATCTGATAAATTTCTAGTGTAAATACACATACATACTTGATCTGATAAAATGGATGATTTTTTGTGTCAAGGCTAAATATGTAGTGTTAATGGCTTGTTGATAGGCTACCCAAATATATTGCACTATGATAGCCAAAATTTCTAGTGTCAATGTACATACATACTTGATATGATAAAATGGATGATTTCTTATGTCAAGACTAAATATGTAGTGTTAATGGCTTGTTAATAGGCTACCCAAATATATTGCACTATGATAGCCAAAATTTCTAGTGTCAATGTACATACATACTTGATATGAGAAAATGGATGATTTCTTATGTCAAGACTAAATATGTAGTGTTAATGGCTTGTTAATAGGCTACCCAAATATATTGCACTATGATAGCCAAAATTTCTAGTGTCAATGTACATACATACTTGATATGATAAAATGGATGATTTCTTATGTCAAGACTAAATATGTAGTGTTAATGGCTTGTTGATAGGCTACCCAAATATATTGCATTATGATAGCCAAAATTTCTAGTGTCAATGTACATACATACTTGATATGATAAAATGGATGATTTCTTATGTCAAGACTAAATATGTAGTGTTAATGACTTGTCGATAGGGTACGTACCCAAATACATTTCACTATGATAGCCAAAATTTCTTGTGTCAATATACATAAATACTTGATATAATAAAATGAATGATTTCTTATGTCAAGACTAAATATGTAGTGTTAATGACTTGTCGATAGGGTACGTACCCAAATACATTTCACTACGGTAGTGGATTTAGCTTTTTTTTTGTATTGAGCAGCCACTCCTTTTTGTTCTCTTCCATTTATTGCAAGTTGCAGCTCATGTACTAATTCCTGCAGACAAATATCTCCTACTCCCGCGACTGGTGGTTATCATAATGTGGATAAGACCGGATGTTACAAGTCTCAGTGGCTGAGAAGGAAGCGCAGTCACTTGGATGTCTGCATCTTTCAGGTATGTCCAGGCCACTGCTCCTTAGAGTTTCCTCAAGACCTTCCAAACTTGAGGCTGAACGGTGGTGCAATGAACCGTTGGATCACATACTCCCACTCACCACAACATATATATATATATATATATATATATATATATATATATATATATATAATGTGTGGAGGTGATTTATTTTGTTCCCTTTTTCTGCCTCAGATTCAGATAAAAAAAATCATCATAGTTAGCTGCTTACGTTGTTATTATTATTATTATTATTATTATTTTGGATGTAGAAACTAATAATTAAAAATGATAACAGATAAGGCCTATATCCAATACGCTGTACCTTGTGGGATTCATCCACATCATTGTGTGTGTCGGCAGGATGCTGGAAGATCATCTTTGTGGGATTCACAAAGGCCAATTTGATTCAAACTCTCTGAAGTCTTTCCCAAGATCCTTCCTTCCATTATTTAGGTATCACTCAAACACCTACTTCAATACTGTCATGGTCTTATTAAGTTGCTTGCAATTGTCTCTTATTCCTTCTATTTGATTTCGAGGTAACTTAAATTCGACCGGTCATTATTGCATGATCTGTCACTCCACTTGCTTTTTTATTTGTAGAGCCGTATGTGTTATTCGGTTTTCGATAAGATGGAAATGGAATCCTTTATTATTAAGCGATAAAAAGAAAGTTTTTTATTTTTTTATTTATTTTTGTCGTCGTCGATGATATCTATGCGGCACATGCAGCCAAATTATGTGGAGACTTGCATGCATTGAGTAGTAGTAGCAGCAGTAGTATACACTTCCGCATACACCCGTAGATGCCCATGCAAATGACTCTCCACAGAGATAGAGAGAGAGAGAGAGAGAGAACCAAAGAAAGCATCATGAACAGCCCAATCAGCAGCAGCAGCAATCCGAGAGAGAGAGAGAGAGAGAGAGAGAGAGAGAGAGAGAGCCAAAGAAAGCGTCATGAACAGCCCAATCAGCAGCAGCAGCAGCAGCAGCAACCCGGCCTTAGAGAGGGAGAGAGAGAGAGAGAGAGAGAGAGAGAGAGCCAAAGAAAGCATCATGAACAACCCAATGAGCAGCAGAAGCAGCAACCCGGCGGCAGGGGATGCATCTGGTCGCGTGGTACAACCATCGTGTCAAGCCCCACTGAATCCAACTTGCCACTTCGGGGGACCCACTCTCACATCACCCCCACTTATCCTGCACCTCCCCCTTGAATAATCTTCGTCCCTCGCCCCCCCCCACACCAGAAACCTCCCAACCAAGTGTTCACCTGAAAGTCTATATAAGCCCTTTGAGCCCTCTTGTAAAGAATACGACCCATCCTCTCCTTCCCGGCTTGGCCGGCCGACAGTCTTCTGCCTGCTACCTGGACACGACCATGGAAGTTAGCTGCGTCGACGAGGCACCGACTCACTCCGCGAGGTGGCAGCGGAAGACGACGACGCCGCCGCCGCCGCATCATCATGCGGGCGAGGAGGCCCTGCAGCGCATGGGCAGCGGCGTCAGCGCGGTGCTGGACCCGACCCCGGAGAGCGGGACGGAGGCCGTGTCCAGGAAGCTGTCGTCGTCGTCTCAGTACAAAGGCGTCGTCCCCCAGCCCAACGCCCGGTGGGGGGCTCAGATCTACGAAAGGCACCATCGGGTGTGGCTCGGCACCTTCGGCGACGAGGCCGAGGCCGCGCGCGCCTACGACGTGGCAGCCCAGCGGTTCCGCGGCCGCGACGCGATCACCAACTTCAAGCCTCTCTCCGACTCCGACCACGACGAGGCCTTCGAGTTCTCCTTCCTCGGGGCGCACTCCAAGGCGGAGATCGTGGACATGCTGCGCAAGCACACGTACCACGACGAGCTCCGGCAGTGCAAGCGAGCCCAGGGGGGCGGCCGGGTCGTTAGCAGGAGGACGACGCCGAGCTCCCCACGCTCGGCTCGCCTGATCCTGTTCGACAAGGTGGTCACCCCCAGCGACGTCGGGAAGCTGAACAGGCTAGTGATACCGAAGCAGCAAGCTGAGAAGTATTTCCCGTTGGAGGGCGGCAGCAGCGTGGCATCCAAGGGTGTGCTGCTCAACTTTGAGGACGCCGGCGGCGGCAACGTGTGGAGGTTTAGGTACTCGTACTGGAGCAGCAGCCAGAGCTTCGTGCTGACAAAAGGCTGGAGTCGGTTTGTCAGGGAGAAGAACCTCAAGGCCGGGGACGTGGTCAGCTTCTGGCGATCCACCGGGCCGGAGAAGCAGCTGTTCATCGACTGGAGGACGGACGTGATCTCGAGCTTTCGCACGATCACCCCGCCCCCGCCCCCGCCCCCGCCTCTTGTTAACCCGCTTCGGGTTGTGAAGCTGTTCGGTGTGGACATTTCAGAATTGCTGCCTGTTAGTGGTGGTGGCGACAGGAAGAGAGGAAGAGAGACGGAGTTGTTGTTTCCACCGTCTACATGTTCTCATATCTTGGAGTCTTTGTAGTGTTTTCATATCTTTCTAAGCTCTACATGTTCTCATCTCCCTTAGCTTTTGTTTCGTGACAACAACAATAACACACACAGGCATATAGAAATCTTTCTTAAGCTCTACATGTTCCCAAGCATTTCCTGCCCTCGTTCAATATTCAAATTGTTTTGAGGATCTAGAAATCCAGTCTCCAAGTCTTAAGACTGCACCCTCCTACGTTCAGAAACACAATGGGTCTTATACTTTGATTATGAAGACATGACGAAAAAAAATTAAAAATATTGTGGCTTCCTGGCTGATTCACAATGCAGCCAAAACAGTGTTGTTGATATTAATAAACCTTTATGGAGAGAATCAAAGCAGAAACACTGAGAAGGAGAAGAGAAGCTAATTATAAAGACATCACACACCAACAACCTCTGTTCTGTTTAGATGAATGTATTATTAGTGTTAACATGTAGTTGACATCTCGGACCACTTGATTTAGACACATTAATATAATGTCAGTCATCTCATATTGGATGAGACTGGATATGGTATAAGGTGGATGGATGGATATACTCGAAGGTACATCATGACATGGAAAGTTGTATGGAATTTGCTGCCACCGACACCCTCGGTAGAAGTGGATGTAGGATAACTACAGATATGCTAAGAACCGATCAACTGGAGTAGTGAGAAGTTGATGAACGAGATTAGAGATAGATGAGGCTATGTATGAAGGGTCGGTCAACTGGAGTCGTGTTGACCATAAATATGCCCACCTTGACAGAAGAAGAAGAATCGGTGGCTGAGGGTGAATTAATTGATGTTTGAGATTAGTGTTTTTCCAGTTAGTGGTTGACGGGCATGTTATTTTTAACGATCAGTTAGTTATTAGTTAGTGGTTGATAGATCGCGTTATTAGTTAGTATTAAGTCATAACATAAATAAGCACGCGTACACGTATTGATCAAAAGACAATAATACGTAAGTTGTGAAACAAGCACATGTCATGACTTGTATGATGTGGAACAGCATGGACATATTATTGCATGACAATATAAATAAATAGAAATATAATATTTCATTTTAATCATATATGTAGATTATGAATGAAAATAAAAAATAGAATGTTATAATTAATAACCCTTTTGAGATTAAATAAAAACAGAATGTTATCTGAACTATATAGCAGCGGTAACTCTACACACCATCCAAATTAAACGAAATATTACAATGAATATTAATGACAAGTTAGCATCACCTTCGTCGATCTCTGATCGTGTGCTTCTTTTAATGGGTGGCGTCAACTTGAGGGTATAGAGGACGATAATGATAGAAGATATGGTTTAGTTAAAATTTAGATATGATTTTTTTAACTAAATAAAGAAATCTGATATGTTAGTTGAGGAAAATCCTCCTCTTCATATGTATAAATAAACGATGAATCAATAAATCAATTATATTTTTCATTACTTATTCCTATTTCCACATAGTATCAAAGTGTTGGGAAACCTCAGCATGTGCATCACATGCGCAGCGAAAATCAAAATAAAAATCGATTTCCCACGCAGATCAAATCATCGTGCAAAAGATTGGGGTCACGAGAAAAATCGAAAAAACTGTGATTCGTGAGAAATTGATTTTACCTAGGGAGATCGTATATCCCTATATTCCATATCCGGATGGAGAAGATGAAGGAGGTCAAGCGTCCTCCTCTCTAGCGATACCCACACGATAGATCTCTGCAGCGAAACTCCTCCAATCTGATCTTGCAACTCTTGCTCATAGGGAGGGAGGAGAATAGGAGGTGGTGGCTAAAGCTGCACCATATCAACCATGAGTCTCTACTCCTATTTATAAAGAGCCACCAAAACCCTAGGACTCCTTCCTTAATGGGTATTGGATCTTCATCCAATAACCTACTAACCTTGCATTATTAGATCTCTATCCAATAATCTCCTTAGGCCTATAATTGAGCCTTAATCAAGGAGCCCATCAACATAGGGTCTCATCTAATTAGAATAGGGGCTAATTGGATCTTCATCCAATCCTCTATTCGCTGAAGCATCCACCATATGTGTGTGACCTTATAGACCCGATACCGAGATGGCCGTGAGTCACTTCCATCAGAACTCCTTCTGATATAGTGAATTATTATCCCCATAATAATTCACTCGACTCATCGACTATGGACGTACTAGGCCACTACACCATAGTCCCCAGATGGTACAAGGGGGATCAAATTCATCGGACATGTCTGTCCACAATTACCATGTATTTATAATTCCTCATCCAAATAATATCTCAGAGACCGTATATTGGACATGGTACTGTCATGCCACATATGAAATCAGTTTGTTTTGCTATAATCGGATTCTACCGGAGAACTCCTTCTCTCTTAGGGATTTATCTGAGCAAGCACATATGAGATATTCCTATCGTGATACCGAGAGTGGATGATCCTCTATTGACACTCAATTGCCTTCGTAAGGTTGGCTACCAATCCCGATAATCAGCTATATTAAATCTGAAACTTTCCAAACCTGTAAGTCTAGCGTCAAAGAAAGGAATACTCATACAAGACATTCTTAGTGTTTCAAGTCTAAGGACCAGATACACAACTGAGACTATGGAATCGCTGTCTGACATTAGGTATAATTAACCATACAACATTTCATAAGTGGATCAATCAGCGAACTCATTCTCTAATGAGCACCTGTACTATATCCTTAGTGTCTCCACATAAGTGGCTATGAGACCAGCTGCCTCCATCATATGGACGGGTATATAGTACACCGATCTATCTGGTTATCTCAATGTCCCTCTTGAGTAACCTATGACCGAGATTATTTAGGATCTGTGTTTAAAGGTGAATCGATCTCATTATTGTGATCTCATCATGATCCGATTCTCATTGCACATAACCAAGGACATCACAATATATATGTAACAAATAATATCATGTGAGAATATGCCAATATTAATCATAACTAAAAGGATCATACAGCGTGTCACACATATCATCACTCACGTGATTGGCTTGCAAGGCACATGTAACCAGTACGAAGCTCCTCTCTCTCTAAGAGAGATTACTTCTTGCTTCTTCCTCACCCTTCATCTGTCTCTCTTTTAAGAGATATTACTTTTTTTTGCTGTCAAATAATAGCCTCTTGCTAACGGTCGAAGCCTCGGTGACACTATCGGTGGCTCCACTCCGACTCTCTACCGTCGGTGTTGATTCTCTGATCCATCAGTGGTAGCCCTCTGAGGTCCAATGACCCTGACGATCATCCTCTCCAACCGTACATCTGTGAAAGTTGTAGCCCACCCGCCACATCTCTGGCTATGACATCTCAACGTTGCTTCTTGCTTCCATAGCCATCACTACAATAACAGTCCCAAACCATCTACGCAGCGCAACAAATCTGTCGATTCTTCCTCCATCGATAGTAAAATTTTAGCTGCCAGCACAGCCCCTTCGCTGCACACGGTCAGCAAACTTGCCTCCTTCCTCTCCATCAGTGGTCGCTCCCCTGCTTCTCTCGTCGTAGAAGTGTTGCAACCCGCGCAACAATAGCAGTGGTAGCAGTCGGCTTCCTCCTTGACCGAACGATTGATTTCTCGATCGGGTGGTCGACCCTTCTTTTGCTCCTCATGCAGCCGCTCATCCTCTTCCGTCGGCAGCCAACCCACTCCCCCTTCCACTGCCTGCAGCCTCATCCCTCATCTGCTGGCGCTGTCGTCGTTCTCTACTGGCTGCCACACTCTGCATCAATCACTCTCTCGCTTATCTGAAATCGTAGCCATCTTTTGTTCAGTAGAGAACTGCAGCAGCTTTTTAATTTCTGTTGTTTTGCAGCATCCCTTCTACCTCCAACTGCTACTCCAAAACTCGACAGTGGTGGTGTTCCAGGAGGGGATCGAGGCCTACCTCGTCGGCCTCTTCGAGGATCATCTACACAGATTTCCCATCAATAGTAATTTTTGATCTGCCCCGTTGGCTTCCCATCATCCACCGTTGGGCTGCCTTCTTCGTCGCTACACTCTCTCTCCGGGCCCCACGCTACTACAGCCTTAGCCACCCCAAACATCAATGCCGCTACCTCCTCTACCGCTGCTACATTACCATGTCGTCGTCCTCTACCGGTGAAGCCCCTCTCTGTTTCCTGCTTCCCAACCGAGGGTGTTGTATGACTGATCACCTCCGTTGGTAGAGGTGTCCTCACCAATGGCTCTGTCCTCCCCAATGCTGCCGCTGTAGGTCGGCAACAGTGCCCTATCACCTACCTCATTCTCTATGGCGAGAACTATTCTTCCTTTTAGTTGCATCTCGGCAGCGACATTCGTTAGCATTTTCTAACCTGTGTCGCCTTGCTGCTCTAGCCAAAGCTACAGCCTACATCAAGGACGTCGTTTGACAGTCCCGTTCTCTCCTCGTGAAGCACTAGCAGCGTCTCAGCCACCTCGTTGCTCCACACCCTTAGCAGCTCTAACGCCGTCGTTGTCGGTGGGTGGGTGCTCGCTCTTCTGCGCCCTCGATTCCCTCCAAAGTTGTCACTCCTCTGCCTAGTGCCAGCGTCTTCCAATGATTGGCGTTCGTAGTGCACTCGCCGACGCTGACTCTTTCTACCTCTCCTCCGCTGGTGGTAGCCCTCCGCTATTCAACGATAGCTTCTTACCTTTTCTTTCGGCATCACCAACGTCTTCTTCCGCAGTGCAACAGAACCAGAGCAACCTCTGCTTCTTCTGTTGCAACCATCGGACCTCCTCTTCCTACCATCTATGTCCCCTCGCTGTCAGCGCCCTCTCCTCTTGTCCACGAGTCCTCCTGGTCTTGATATACAAGTATGAAACCTCCATACTCCCTTTCATTGTCCAATGACAAGCTTCTGCTCTATCTATTCTACTGTGCCTACCTTGTGTCAGACCTCCTATTCCTGTCATGTCTACACCCTTCTTATCAGCCAGGTTTACATGACCACTCAAGTCAACTATCGTCAGACATTTACCGAGTTGATAATATAACGATCTCTTCTCAACCAGACTTATATGACCATCGAAGTCAACTATCTCCTTCAGATGCGAGACGTGGGAATTATGTGTTGCCACAAACCTACCAACTTTGCACCGTCGTCTGGTTTTCCATCTTCAACCTGCAGAAACCATGAGCTCGGTCAGTGTTCCTCGCCATGGAAACGACCTCGGGTTCCCAGGTCTTCCTCTTGCTCGTCTCTAAGGCAACCAAGAACAGTGGCTTGTCTGCTGTGTCTCTCTTTGAAGTGGATAAGCTCCGCCTCTGGCATATGAGGAGTAAACCCAAGAATAGCTTGATCCGGTAAAGAAGGGTGGTAAATGACGAGGCGATTCAGACATGTTGTTTAGGTAAAAATTGTCGGCTGAAACAAAGGTTCGATTTAGGGAATAGCTGTATAGATTGTGGAATTCTCTGAACCTGGCTGGGAAGAGGCAGATGAGTGTGGCAAGGCAGAATAGAACACAGCAGAAGAAATCATCATCATCATCATCATCATCAGAGAGAGAGAGAGAGAGAGAGAGAGAGAGAAGAATTTTTCACTTACTTAAATGCCACTTTCATGCCCGACTGGTCCAATGGATTTGTTGCATGGCACTAAAATACAATGGAGTTTGGTGCCATTGGCCTGCTATGAAAGTACCTGATGAAGGTTGGAGGATACCACACACTTCAGTAGCTGATGGCTGTGTGCCACTCTCTCTCTCTCTCTCTCTCTCTCTCTCTCCTTCTCTCTCTATCTATCCATGAAGACAAGCCATGACAGGAATCCTTGTTTCACATGGGCACACAAAGCTGTGTGCTCAATAGAAAAGAAGGTTGAAGAAGGAAGAGACATGAATGAATGTATGAGAAACACAGAGCAGTCTTTCTTCTTCTGATGGTCAAGTGATCTTGTCTATCCCTCATAATTATAGCTCATTACTCCTCTCTCTCTCTCTCTCTCTCTCTCTCTCTCTCTCTATATGTTCAATAGCTTCATGTGAAAATGTTGGCATTGTGTACCACCTTCTGATACTAACTTGAGGGATTTGTCTCAACTTAAATATCATTCATTCATATTAGATTCCAATAGCCTACCAAAACTCTCTCTCCCTCTCTCTCCCATTATGATGAATTCGGGACCAATTATTTTAGGGTATTAGATCACTAAAATAATAAAAATAAAGACCTAATATGCCTACATTTTATCGTATGAAAAGTTAGATGCTTCCTAATAAAAAAAAATTAAGATTCATTTTACTATTATGATTTTGATCACTTAATCTTTTATAATTTATATGTGTCTAAGATAATTTTTATATTTTTTAAAATTTAATATATAAGTCTAATTTAATAAATATGTTAGAGTCTAATTATGTGACATGTTGACTCATAATAAACTATTAATATAATGATATATTTAATTTTATTTTATTTATCAAAAGATCCATTTTAGTCACTTTGGTTTCGTCATAGACCATTTAAGCCATTATAGTTTTACTTGTGTCTAAAATAGCCCATAGATTTTAAAAATCATAACATATAAGCTCCTCTTGTCAATAAACATTAGAGTATACTTACATAACATACTAACTCATAATAAATTATTATTATAATAATATATATAATTTAAATTAAAAAAATTGATACTATTATCAATGGCGGATGGAGGCATCTTCTTGAAAATGACCACCAACAGTAGCACCAAGACATTGCTATCTAGCAGGGCGTCGTACACATATATCCTCTCCAGCATTGATAATGAGCTCAAGAGCTTCTAGTCCTGCCTTAAATGAATGTGTGTCGACTAGTTTGATGCTAAGCATGTAATAATCTCATAGTCCCTATTTTTCTTTTTGGGTGTTTTTATCCACATCGCTTCCTACTTCGTCCTTTTCTGTATCCTCACCCATTGCACATACGACGTGGTTGTCCAACTCTCCCTCCCCTCTACCTCCGGCCTCTCATACCTATGCCTCTTTGCCTTCATCCATCGCTATGGTCTTCATCGTTTTTTCTTCCTCGACAAGATGAATATTTTTTTAAAACTTAAACTATATATGCCATTATATTAATAATTTATTATGAGTCGGTATGTCACGTAAAAAGACTCTAATGTCTGGCAACTCAAACTTGATAGAAGAAGTCTATAGGCTACGTTTTTTAAAATATATGAATTATTTTAGACACGAGAAAAATCATAAAAGCTTAAGTTATCTATGAATAAAACCATAATGACTAAAATAGATATTTAAAAAATATTAAATTAAATTTATTATTATATTAATAATTTATTGTGAATTAATATTTCATGTAAGTATGCTATAATGTTTATTAACCTAGATTTGATGAGAGGGACTTATATATTATATTTTTGAAAATATATTAATTATTTTAGATAAAAATAATATGCATGAGCCAAACGATGCTAAAAGAAGGTAAAGAATCAACAATAAAAATACAAATCCATGGTATTTATACTCTGTGCATAAAAAAAATCAAATTTTTTAACTGCATGAGACTAAACTATAAGTATTCTTAAAATAAATCAGACTCGAGCAACAACCTCTTATATATATTCTTATATAAATCAAAAGACTTTATCTCTTGATTTTTGCTTCATATAGACTAAACTAAAGTATTTTTTTCCTTCATATGGAAACTTTTTTATACTTCAATTTTTTATCCTCCTATATTCAATTCATGTTTTTACCCCACACGAGGTATGTATAAAATAATTAAATTTCAAACTATCATTTTTTGCTTGATTCTTATATGACTTGATTATTAACTACTTTCCTTGTTTTCTTTAGATAAACTCTGAGTACATTCCAAGTATTTTTCACGTTGAAATCTAAGGATACCTAGGTATTTATAAAATAATTAATTTTAAAAATAATAATCATATAAAAGTCTTTTTGTACCTTATTTTTTGGGGTTCTCCCAGCTTTGACTTCATGAATCTAAAAAAAACATATCAACCCCAACAATATATCTCACTTTTTTTTTTACATAAAAGAATTGCCTTTCCAACAAAAAAACCTCAAAAAAATAAAGAATAAAGATAGTGCTTCCTAACTTTGACACATACTTCGAAACGGGGTAGACAAACACATATATATATATACAACAAAATGTTGAGGTGCAATGAACAGAAAACATTAACTTCACATAAATTTGTCAACCTTTACAATTTATCCACTACCAAGAGATCATAATATGAAAGCTTCATGAAATAAACCAAGAAAGTTTGAAACTACTTCATAGACCAAAATAAATTAGTAATCCTTTTGAGAGAAGAATGTCTTACCTGTTTGATTCATTGGGCAAATCAAAGTATCAGGGAAAAGAAAGGGCAAAATTGTAGTCAAACTACAGAGAGAAATATATTGAGAGAGCAGAAAAAAGTGACACAGGGTGATGATATAGGATTGAAGGAGAGGGAGAGAGAGAGAGAGAGATTGGTCAAACGCCAAGCTCAGCTGATGCATTTGGTGCCACAAGCAGAGGATCGAATAATGGCCTCCCATGGCCACAAAGGTCAGTCGTGGCTCAGAATCCCCATTGCCATTCCTACGTGGAGCTCCTCCCCTTCTTCCTCTCTTAAACCCAGAGACAGGCGAGGAAGGAAGTTGCAGGGAAGAGGAGGAGGTGAAGAGAGGAAACAGAGTGGAGATGTCCGAGCGCGGAGACGCCGTGATCAAGCTCTTCGGCAAGAGCATCACTCTGCAGTGCGGCGGAATCAGCTACATACGTATATGGGTACGCAAACTTCGTCACTCTCTCTCAAGAACAGAGATGATCTTTGCACCTCCTTCCAATCTCAGGCTTTTCGAGAGGAAGAGACTGCTCCTGAATCACCGGACTCACAGGAAACTAACGAGCATGAATCGACGATGAACTCGATGCCCGAAGAACGACGAAGTGATGCAGGGAGTTGGCAGGAGAAGGCGGCGAGGAAGCCGGAGAAGATGCTTCCTTGTCCTCGGTGCGGAAGCCCCGACACCAAATTCTGCTATTACAACAACTACAACGTCAACCAGCCGCGACACTTCTGCAGGAACTGCCATAGGTACTGGACCGCCGGCGGCGCCATGCGGAACGTCCCCGTCGGAGCCGGCCGACTCAAGAACAGGAGCAGCTCTCACGATCGGCACGTCGCGCTTCGCTTTGGCTACGACGCCGCCGGGAACGATGGCGATGAACAATCCCGTAAGCAGTGGGAGGGGACGTCAAGTTTTCCAGTTGCGTTCTACCCCGCTGTAGCTCAATGGAGTTGGACCGTTCTGCCTGGAATTTGGACCACGCCATGGCTGTCCCCTGTAGCGTCGTCTTCTCCAGGAAGCAGTTCTCCCACCACACGCAAGCGCTCGAGGACGGATGATCCGGAGGAAGCTGTGAGGAGCTCGGTTTTCAAGGCCTTCCTGCCCAAGGAGGAGGTCAAGGATCATGGGATGGAGGCATCATTACTGCCGCTGCATGCCAACCCAACGGCTCTCTCTCGATCTCTCAACTTCAACTTCCAGGAGAGTTCTTAGAGGAGTGCTGCAGTAGGAGAAAGAAGAAGAAGAAGTATGTTATTTTCAAATATATACACACATGTAAATATCCTCAAAATTACTACACAGATGAATGATTTATTTTATTAATTTTATGCAACAAATCATGAACATTGCTGAGTTAAAAGGTTTAATTCATGTGTAAAACTAAATGTAATTATTTTAGATAAATTTATAGATTTATTTTTGTAATAATCTTAGTACATTGAACCTTGTGGGGGCAAAAAAAAAAAAAAAAAAAAAAAAACCCCTCAGGTAGCAATTTTTTATTCACTCGATTTAGTGATTCATAAATTACTAATATATAGTTCTGCTAACATATCAGCTTGTGTTTTTTATTAGGCATAAGAAAGTGATCATTAAAGCATAGAGTCAAGTAGGTTTCATCCTCCATATTTTACACTCAACTATATACTAAAGACGAGAATATGAAGTATTTTATGGATCAGCCCATGAGAGGGAAATAAGGCCCAACACATAGGCCCATCCCGTGTAGTTACAAATTATATCTCATTTAGGAATTAATTTCTCAGTCCGACTTATTCAATTAAATAATTGGATGACCGATCTAAATCATAAATTATAATAATTTTAATTTTTGGAAAAATTAATTATAATATTCGGTGGATCTTGAAACGGGGAGATGACATATGACGTACCGTCGTGGTCAATAATAATACCTTAGCTATATGTTGGCAGACACCTTGGATTCCATTACTTGTGGCTACAGAGAACCTTAGATCGCTACACGATCTTTTCCCCCACGAAACTATTCCAAACGCATTCGTGAAAGAGACTTCAAAAAAAAAAAAAAAAAAAACGTGCTGCTGTTCCAGCAATTATTAGAATCACGACATCTCCGTCAACTCTTTCCTTTTTGTTGTTTTTTTACAAGCGTCGGGCTCGGTTCGGTGTTCCCAGAATACCCAATTACTGGGCCCCGCGACACGAAAGATGGATTCCCTCCGACGAGGCTGGAATATTCGGCGGGTATCCAAAGTAGATCTGTTTCTTAACTGATGGGGAGTTAGGTTTTTTTATCCACGGAATAGTTTACTTGGTTGGTGGTGGAAGTCTTTTAAGTCGGTGATCGCGGTTGATGACGTGGGTGTGATTAATTAGGATCGCTTTAGGCGAAACAAAGTTTCCACTCGGCAAAAGTGTAACTTTGGTGCGCTTAGCATTTGCAGTTCTCTCTCGGCCAAAAAGAATGGGCGTCAAGAGGGGTTCGTTCCATCGGCTATTTGCTTGATTTGCTCATCGTGATTTTTTATTTTATTTTATTTTACCTTTCTTTTTTTCGTACCACAAAGATTCCCCAACAGATGGCTAATTTAATGTGGATGTAAGATGCTCGAGAATAAAAAAATTTAAAACTATGGAAGCTGCAGCATAGTACAGAAGTCAGATGCTGGATTAAGGCCTGCAAAGGTATAATGGATGGATATAAAAGAAATGCCAGTGGTCGACGAACAATTCGGAGCATTAAAGCCATTTATTTCAATGCCTTTCTAGTATTAACGATGTCATTCTATCACCAATATCATATTCTGAATCGAGATCGTGAGAGAAGTTGCTCAACACTATCTGTTCATGATCTCAATCCTGCATTACTGCTAAGAAATAGTCGAATTGTGAAGAATAAAGCAGCAGAAGGTTGGGCAAAACTCTGCATCAATAAATAGTATGAACTCAAATCTCTTCGCTTACAACACCTCGTCAAGACTAAACCATGCATCATGTGTATCTTCTGTCTAATTATTTTCGACCACACGTCGTGAAGCTGCTGCTCCTGCGAAGAAATGTGATGTCACAAGGGAGGTGATGCCGTCGTGGTTTGGGAGGACGCCGAGGTTGCAAGGGACTCCGTGTTGGTGGCGGCATCATCACCGTCACCCCCCATGCTGCTTTCTTCTCCTCCTCCTCTACCACCACTGCACGATCTCTGGTATCGCTTCTTGGTCTGCAGCAGCTGCCGCTGAAACATCGGGTCTGATGGGAGCGATGCCACCGGGGCGTAGATTCCGTTCGTCGGAGCACAAGCTCCATTTCCAGGTTGCTGCGCTGCAGCTGCAACCGCGGCGGCCGCTGCGTAATCCGGCGGCGGGACCAACAACACAAACTGCGCCGCCAGGTGGCTGCTGCTGCTGCTCTGAACCGCGGGGCTCGGTCGTCTGGTGTGCAGCCGATATTTCTACACGGAAAGCAAGCAACCTTATCAGCCATCGCACCGGTAGGCATGACGGGGAACGGAGAGGACGGTGGTCGAATGGTGGCGGATCGATAGAGCTTTTTACGGTGGAACCCAAATCACAAGCGTGGGTTACAGGGAATCTATCCCCCCCGCCCCACCTCCCCCATCAAATCAAGACACCAGTAGTTTGGGCAAATCACTGGGCCCACCAGGATTTATTACAGCAGCGAGGCTTGACAGCGTGGTCCATGCAGATCCAACATCGGGATGTTGATCGCTTCACATGAGGTGCCGATAGGAAGAAAGATCCTTTCCGGATCCTTGGTAGAAGACAAGAAGGACTACATGTAGCGTCAGATGGCCGTGGGGAATCCATGGAGGAAGGAGGAGAGATGATGGAACGCAGCAAGCAAGTGAATCGGTCGAAACGAATCAGATTCTTTGCGGTGGCATTACGGAACGCAGTGAGTGGCGCAGTGTTCGTGCAGAAGCATCATAATTTACAGGGAAGAAGAGTGAAATGGGGAAGGTGTAATTTAACCTGCAAATGGCTCTTGATCTCGTCGTTGGTGAGCCCGTCGACCTTCATCAGCTCCCTGATCTGCTTCGGCGTTGCAGCTGCGATCGACGGCACCACCCGGTTTAGATGCACACACAACGTGTGATGAGCGATAGGGATGATGATGTGTCGTTGTTGGGCTTACCGTGGGAGCCGCCGAGCTGCTGAAGGGCGTTCAGGAAGCGGCGGTGGAGATCTGGAGACCAGCAGCGTCTTGTCTTCCGATGGGACTGAGACTGCCCTTCCTTCTCCTTCTCCTCCTCCTTGTCTCCTCTGCTGCTGCTGCTGCTACCGTCACTATCACCGCATCCCCCACCCGCTCCTCTACCACCAGCACTGTTAGTGGAGCTCGCAGCCACAGCCCTGGAAGCCGGCGGTGGCACGACGTGCTTTTCCCTCTCGAAAGGCTGGAATGCGCCGCCGATCCTCTTCACGCTCACTGCGATCGGCTTCTTCGGTGGCTCCTGCAATCCATCAACAGAATCAAAACGCATTAGCATCAAACGCACAAAAATCACAAGAAACTACTCCAAATCCATCGCTTAAATTAGGGAGAAAGAAGAAAGATCACCACTTTAAGAGACGTGTCCGGCTCCTGATTCCAGAGCTGGACGGATCGAAGCCAGTCTGGCTTCCTATCCGACCCGATCGCCGCCGCCGCCGCCGCCACTGCCCCCGATGACGGCGACTTGAAGCTCGGCTTTAGAGGGATGAACTCCTCCAAAACAGGCCCATTGTTCACCCTCTCACCGTCGCTCATCTGCTGTCTCACGCTCTCGATCGCTGCACCACCATCAACCCAACGTCGTTGCCAACCATAACAAGAAGAGAGAATAGATCGATCGATCCATGGATAGACACATACCCTGCGTAACAAGTTTAAGGCAAAGGGGCAGCTCCCGCTGGAAGACCTCGATCTTCTTGCGTTCCTCCTCGAGCGCTCTGATGTAGTCATGGCAACTCCGCACTCGATCCAAGAGGTCCATCGCCGCGTGCCCAGGATCTGCCGTGCTCAAGAGAGAGATTTCGGTCGCCGGGGGGTGGTGGTGGTACAAATAAGAAATGGGAAGACGAAAGGAACAAACTTGGAATCCAAGGAGAAGAGGAGGAGGAGAAGAGGAGAATGGAATCAGGGACGGGGCGTCGCGTATAAAAAATCCAAGTCCTTGCGATGGAGGGCGGCGAGGGGTTGCAGGGGAAGGTGGGGTCGGCGGCGGGACCCAACTTTAAATACATAAAGAGCAGGTCGGGGTTTGAATCGTTCCCTTCCGCGATGGGATTCCGCTTCGATGCGCTCGCGCTGACGTGAGCAACGGGACGAGTGGATAAGACCGAACCCGACGTGCGGATCTCGCTGCGGGAGCCAACGGACGGTCGAGATCCGTTTCGGCGAAAAGGTGCAGCCGCGGACGGAATCTTCCTCTTCTGGCCGCTGCAGCAGCCGCGCCGCGTGGGAGATTCTGGAGGCTTCCGATGCGTCTTAACATGGAGGCGGCATGTTTTGGGCCGTTTATTACACGCTGCGTCGTTGGACGAAGAAGGGTTTGTCCTTCGCCGTGTCCAAGAGGCGTTTGCCAATTAATTGCGGTGCCGGTTGGACACAGCTTGGGCTGCCATAAGATGCGATTGGAATCTGTAACTAATTAATGCACCTCGACGAATTGGTCTCGTGGAGATTCCAAGAGTTTATTCTTCGGTATGGTATATACCTTTTACTCTTCCATGTCGATGCTGCTCTCTCTCATCGACGCGGTTGTCGTTTTGAACCACATACATGTTGGTTGCCATGATCATGAAATTAAATGAAATAAAAAAAAATATATAAGATTTTTTTATCATTCGGTGGCCTCTGGAAGATAATATTTCAAACCATGAAGTAACATTTGGTCGTGACGTTTGGTTATTGATGACATATATTGGGAAAAAGATTCAGAGTTCTTTCTTGGTTGGGCCCAACTGGCCCAATAAGCCCTTCTCTGGAAGATCTCCGTGTCCCGTGGCTTTTACGCCATATGTTTATTTATTATTATTATTATTATTACTACAGGTATGACACCAGATCATATCAACCAATTATAAACCTGTAAATTTTTTACTATTACCCTACAAATCGAAGGAGATCGAATTGACTTATTCTTGCGGGGCCCGCAACGAAACGGGCGAGGCGAACTGGCAGATTCCGCTGGTTGCTGCTCGGCGGTCTCGCCCGATCCTGAGAGGTGACTCATCGCGATGAACGGTTGCCATCCACTCTCCCTCCTCCGTCTTCTCCAAACCCCCACCCCCCCTTTCCCCCCCCCCCCCCCCTCTCTCTCTCTCTCTCTCTCGGCCCCATCGGAGCCCGCCGAAAAGTGGCGATGTCTCACCTCGGCCTTCTTTTCCGCCTCCTCTCTTCCTCTTCCCGTGGTACCAAGACCTGCCTCGCAATCCGATCCGTCCCTTTCACTGCCGGTAAACTCACCCCCACCCACCGACGATCCGATCGCTTCTTCCTATAAATGGACTGAGCGCTTTTCTTGATTTCGAACGGCGTAGTTTCGGCGGGGCGATGGCCGAGACCCACCGCTTCGTGCAGCCGCAAGAGGGCACCCTCTGCCTCTTACCAATGTTGGAATGAGTCTCCCTCCGCGGCCCAAACATGGGCTAGATGCTTCTACGGGCGTCACTTCTGATCAGGGTGATAATGGACATAATCTGGTTGTCGCCCAATTTTGAGAAGCTCCCTTCTTGGTTGTTCTTGATTCACACTCCTTCAATCAGGTAGCAGTTTTTGGTAATAGCTTTCTTGATTAGCCTCCGATGCTTGCAATTTCTTTTGTCTTTGTATTGGTTTCTTCCCACAGCAGAGAAAATTTTGATGTCATGCATCTTTAATGATTATTTGAGACGTGATTTTTTTTTTCTCTCTTTATCTTTATTGTAAGGGCAAATGGTAATACTTAGGTGGTAACTATCCGAAGGTTTACCATGAATGCTTAGATGAACGAAAATTATGACCAAGAAAATTATCGTAAATTGTTTCACCTGATTGACTTATAAATAGGAAGTGTGTGGAGGAAGCTATGGCTGTTTTACCAGCTGGTCATGCTCCGGTTGGCTTGACTGGCAGGTGAATGGTGGTAAACTGTGAGTGGGTAGGTAGCACAAGTAGCTTCCTTCAATGGAATGATATGGAATTGTTTAGAACCTCTTTTTAGATATCAGGGATGGTGTTTCTGGCTCAAGATACTACGAGTTCAGAGGTATTGCCTGGGGATACCTATTAATGAATTTTCTTAATTGTGACAAATAGAGTTATATGCTAGGCGATAGTAACTAGGCAAGAAGCTCAAAAACTATACTAAATACAAATGTGTATTGATGCCATTTGCACAAACTCTAAGAATGTGTATACCTTATTCCTATAGTCAACACTTCATTGTGATAAACAATACAGCTGCAATGGCAGAATATGATTTGCAGGCCAATATCTGCAAGTAAAGTCTTCATTATATGTATATTATTTTTCAGAAGGACTTGTTTCTCCTGCTTCTATTGCTTGTTTCAGAACATGCTACAATTTGGTATTCTTTTCCAGTATACACCCATCCTTCAAATATCATATTCCATTAACTTTCTCAAAAAACAATCTTTCTGTGGGTTTTGCATGCGACTGTGCAGTTGGTAAGAGTGAAAATTGTAAATGATGCAGCATTCTTAGCCATATATTTCTTTAGTTACAACTCACCAACATTCATATTGAATATATATATATATATATATGTATTTATTTATTTATTTATTTCAATCTGCATGTAGGGCCTGGCCAGACACAGGATCTTGTTATGCACTCTATTATTTTAGCTGGTTCTGGACCTTGATGGGGACAGATTTTATCCATTTTCTCATTGGTCTGAGCCTCCTGACAGTTTCTCATATATCAGTGCTTCTGAAGTAAAGGTTGTTCTTTGTCTTCTGTGAGGCTCTTCATCGGTGTGCTTTTAGTAAATTTGTGCTTGAAGTATCATCTTGCTTAGCTATTATGTCATGCATTTATGTGACTTATAATTTTCTGTAGTCATATTTATGTGACTTGAAGTATATCGGTGTGCTTTCACTATGTTTATGACCTTTCCTATTGCTAAATACCCTTTTCTATTTCACCATGGAGAAATGAGACAGATCTGTCTATTCTTGTTTACAGTTCATTCTTAAAGTGAGAATATATTGCACGGGGCTTTGTAGGTTATTGTTCCTTATATAACTTGCAAAAAGATATTTTCTAAGACTATTTTTTCTGTTGGGATATTATGGATCATGGCCTATGTAAATTCTGTACATGTCCTTGTTAGTGTTACTCTTGTCAGAATGGAGTTGGCGAATATTAAATTCTGAACATTCAGCTTTGTGTTTTCCGCCTGAAAGTAGGCATGGTTACATCTAGTCTGTTTTATTTTCTCATATTTCTAACATACAAGGACTTGGGAAGTCTAAGGCTTGAAGGGTTATATTAGCTGTATAAGGTAATAAAACTCATATTTTCAGCTCGTTGGTCCACACCACTTCTGGATTGCTAGTTTTTTTGTAAAAGTGATCTTTTACTGTGCATGTATTAATAGAGATAATCCCTTCTGAAAAATGTTACAAAAGGCTACTTTGTGTACCATACCTATGATTCATGTTCTCTTCAACTGAAGCTTGTAGTCTATGTTGACAGTCTGAATTCAGCTTTATGGAGTTGATGGTGCCGATTGCCTGTAGCCCTGCATTCGGGAGACTAGTAGCAGACTAAAAGATTAACTATTTGACAATAAGGTTAACATAAATCGGTTTGTAGAAGATAAAAGAAAAGTTGTTAATGTAGATAAGTCGTATAGTAAATTTTCTTTGCACACTTCACAGGACTATATTCTATGCATTAGCCAATTTGAGCGATATAAGTTGCTACTTGGGAAGCAGATCTGTTCCTCGCAAGACCATATTCTTAACACCTTTCATTTGTCAAGATTTCAGTGATTACATCCACTTTCGTTTGGTAAACTACGCTCACTGGTTTAGTCTTTTTTACGTACACATGTGGCACGTGTTCATCATGCCTCCTATCTTATGTGCTTGCAGTTAACAATCTGGTTCCAATTCTTTTGGGAGGAAGTTTGCCATCAGTTCTAGGTCAAGGGTCTCTTGTAAACTTGTGAATTGATTTTTCATATTCATTTATAAGATAAATTGAGTCTTTTTTTTCGGCATATGAAGTGTTTCTAACACCTTCTGAATGATGATAAAAGTTCTTGCATATAATTGCTTCCACTCAAATCTTTTATCGGTGAAAGCTTGACTGGCTTTTGATATTTTTATATCGTCTATGGGGATATTTGTTTTTTTGTGGAGTCAAAAAAGAAAATAATGATGATGTCTCAAGATGATTGTATGATAGATTTATGGTTCGTTTTCTACTAATTTTTTCACTAAACTGTGTTTCTATTCTATTCAGGATCTGTAGTAGTGTTTGATAGAGCTTAAGTAAAAGTAGTGTACCTTAATAGATGTGCTCTTGAAGCAACATTTAAATCGTCATTAGTGATCTTTAGCAGTTCTAAAGCCCTTGTTTATTATTGTGATCATGACTTCTCCATCATCACCACTATTCTCCTCGATAAGATTTAGAATATGTGGTGACTTCGTCCATGAGTAACTTAAGTATGATGGGATATCTCGTCTGCAGATCTATCTCTTAGAAACTATTTGACAAATTCTTACTATGACATTAAAAAAAAAATGCATAAGCTGTGCTAGGATGATTTAGTTCATGAACTAGATTAACAAATTGAATTTTTGAACTGCTTGTAGTTGGTCCTTTATACGACTTCTCTACCCTTACCTTTACAGTGGTTGGTGATTTTTGTCTTCTACAAGAACTAAGGTAGGCAAAAAACCCATTAGCCAAAAAGCGAATTCTGGTTAGTGATGTGGGCCGAAAATAATAATCTAAAGCATAGCAAGATATAGAAAAGGGTGTGTGAATATATATATACACACCCGTAAGTACATGGTGGAATCAGAGAGTAAATTATCCTTCGATGCACCTCCTTTTGCTAATGTGGCTCTTAGAATGTTCTTTCTTGCAGTATCATGCATGTCTGTGCTCGTTTCATGTTTAAATACCATAAATTTTTTAATTTTTAATTTTTTGAAGAGTAATATGTGAAAAATCATGACTTGGGCATGTTTAACTAGGGTTATGCTGGCCATGAGAGATCATGATGACAGCCCATACCAATGCATGTAAATTAGGTGTGGAGATAAGTATTTTATACGATTAAGTAGAGCAGCAACGCATTTATTGCACGTGCGTATACAACACATGGTGGTGTATCATATGTTTTGTTTAAAGAACAAGGGTGTTGAGGTCATCTAAGATTTCCTCTCTCCAAACACCCAGGGCTCCTCCTCCATGTTCGATATATATATAACCCTCGTCCCGTTTCTTGATCTTTTGCCTTCGTCGCCGGCCACGATGAAGTGCAACCCGCGTGTGTAAGCTCCCGGCGGAAATCCCGAAAAGCTCACTTCACTGCATCATCGAGCGTCCGACGCGTGCTGATGAGCGAGCCTCTCTCGGCTGACCTCTAAAACAAGTACAACGTGCAGTCGGTCCCAGTGCACAAGGACGACAAGGTGCAGGGCACCTACTGTTAAAGTAGGAAGAAGTAATGAAAAGCCCAATTAATTCGTTGATTCATCGTTTATTTATACATATGAAGAGGAGGATTTCCCTCAACTAACCTACGAGATTTCCTCATTCAGTTAGGGAAATCATATCTAAATCCTAACTAAATCCTATCTTCTATCATGCCCCCGTAAGATCGAGCTCCTGTAAGGACGCTGATCTTGAACTAAGGACGTCGATCTTGAACTAAGGACGTCGATCTTGAATCGATGTCAACGAATCTGAAGGAAGAAGGTCGTTGTGTTGTCAACCGCGGTGAAGATATGACGACGATTGACTTTGGCGACAATGTCAGCTTGGCTGAGAAGCTGGTGTGGCACGGGGCAGGCGCAACAGAATGGATGGTCGCCCAAATCGCTGGACCTCAGAGGGCTACCACTGATATAGGAGAGGAATCTACACCGACAACAAAGAGTTGGAATGGAGCCGTCGATAGTGTCGTCGAGGCCTCGATCGTTAGCAAGAGGTTGTCGTTTGACAGCAAGAAAAAGTAATCTCTCTTAAAAGAGAAAGAGGACGAGGAAGAAGAAAGAAGCTGTCGTTTGACAACAAAAAAAAATAATCTCTCTTAAAAGAGAGAGGGGCTCTGATACCATGTTAAAGTAGGAAGAAGTAATGAACAACCCAAGTTTAAGCCTGACAAGGACCGCAAGACCCGCGGCATCGCGGCCGACAACGCCAAGGGCAAGTTCTCGGCCGAGGAGGTCACCGCCGTCGCTGCCGGTGCGCCATCGCTCCAATTGATCGACTGATCTCATCGATCCGATCAGGGATCGGCCCGATCGGTCCGTCCTCTCTCACCTATCTACAGATTTAAGTCGTTATGCACTTGCGTTGTTTTTTTTTTATATCGATGAGACGTTCTTGATGTTGAGATCTTGAAAAGAAGTCTTGATTTTTTTTCCATATAGATTTATTTCATAGGTTCTTGTGTCTTTCGAGGTAGATAAGTCTTCTCTTTTATGTTCGATGCGGCTTGGTTTTTCCCTTCTTAGGTTCTTGATTCCTATTTTTTTAATGATCATGGAAATTCTTGGTAAAGCTGTCCAAGTTTATTCTTGACCATTTATTAAATGTATTAGGGTTAGTATATTTTGGTTGAAATCAATCGATATGCAGATGGTCTCTTTCGAAGCCCTAGAGCCTGTCAGAGTAGTGCTCTGACCCGATAAATTATGTTGAGAGTAGTCTTTCTTGATGTTAAGTTGCAGCTTTATCTTCTGATCGGGAGTCATCGGGTATCAGTCTTGTGGAATTCCGATGTTTAGTCGTTGCTGTTTCTTCCAGATTTTGTTGGGTCAATTTTTAGAATTGATCGTAATGGGAGGATACTAGATAGCATAATTCCTACTTGTGTTGTATTTTTCAGGATAGTAAAAGAATAAACATGTAGTCTTTCTTGAAATCTAGAGTCTGGCAGGATAGTGCTTCATCCCAAGAAATTATCACGAGAGTAGTTTTTCTTGATGTTTTGTTTTGGATATAATCTTTAGACCGGTCATCATTTGGTTTGGGTCATAATGGGGGGGGGGGGGGAGATCACTGGATACTTGTCAAATTCTTATTCCTAGTTGTGCTGTGCTTTTTAGATTGGTCAATGGAATAAGCAGACAGTCTTTCTTGAAGTCTAGAGCCCGTCGGGGTAGTAGTGCTTTGACCCGAGAAATTGTGTTGAGAGTGGTCTTTCTTGATGTTTGGTTTCAGCTTCATCTTCCTTCCGATTGGTAGTCATGGGCGATCAGCTTTGTTGAATTCTGATGGTGAGTCGTTGCCACTTGTTCAGATTTTTGTTGGGTTGTTTCTACGTTGGTCACAATGGGAAGATATTAGAGATACTTAATCAAATTCCTGTTCTTGATTCTGTTGTATTTTTTTTTTTTGTCAAATGGGTAAAAATAGTGCTCTGTCCCAAGAAATTTTCCTGAGAGTAGTTTTTGTTTGATGTTTGTTTTAGCTATATCTTCAGACTGGTCATCATTGAAGACGAGTTCTGGTGTTGAGTAGTTTGCCATTATCTTCATATTTTTGTTTGGTTGGTTTTTACCTCGGTCGTAATGGGAGGTTGCTAGATGCCCTATGGAATTCTTATTCCTAATTGTGCTGTATTTTTCGGATTGATGAATAAAACAAGCAGATGACGGTCTTTCTTGAAAGTCTAGAAGAACCTGTCAGGGTAGTGTGCTTTGTAAAAGTGTGTTCCGGCTGTGATAAACTCCGATGTTGGTTCGTTACCATTTCTTCTCGAGATGTTGTCGGGTAAAATGTTTTTATATTGGTCGTACTGGGAGGATATAGTAGTAGATACTCATCAAAATTTCTTGTTCTTAGTTGTGCTATATATATATATATATATATATATATATATATATATATATATATATATATATAGTTAAAAAAAAGAAATAAGCAGGTATTTCTGCGAATTTGGTTGGGGTGGTGGTTTTTTTAGTTTGGGGCATATTGAGAGAGGTTACTGGATATCAAATTCTTATTCTTAATCGTGATATATTTTCTGGATTGGCAAGTAAAATAAGCAGATAGTCTTTCTTGAAGTTCTAGAAATACCTACTACTACTACTACGACTATGAAATGGTTCTATAGCACTAAATATGACTTCTACCATACCAAGAAGTACAAGTATTATGCAGTCATGCATGTGAAACCTTGCGACCATGAGATTCTACCAAGTGACTAATTGCCACTATCTTGCTCTGGAAGTAGTGCATGCTATAAAGCATTAAAATGTGCATAGTATTATTACAACTGGAACAAGAGCAGGATAAAAGGGTCCAAATGGAAGAACCATAGATGGTCAATAAGCAAAGTGTATTTCCAAGATAGTGCATATTGATGTCAACCAAGATGTATCAGTCATATGCATTTTGCTATGCGAGAGCAGAACTAAGAATGCCATAAAAATAAAAATAAAAAAAGCAAGGTAAGCAAACTATAACTCTTTATGTAAGAAGCGGCACGAGAGGACCTAAGAAAACTTCATCCTAGATGGTAATGTTGCCCATGGATGACGTGAAAAGATCCTTTCACCCAAACCAAAATAGTCGAAAAATAAACAGCATGATCTGAAATAATGTTAATAAAAATTTTGGAACCAATTTTATTTAATACATAAGAACCGATAATTAATTGGAGTTTTTGAAATCTCATAATTGCAACAACAGAAAAAAAAAAAAACGAAATTCAAACTTGTACTTTGATGAGTGAACACTAAAGTTCTTTATTGGATTTCTGTAGCTTATTAAAGTTAATGCTAATTAAGCATTGAGTATAATTGTTTCTTGAATTAAAGTTAATTTTAATTAACCAATGAGCTCTGCCACCACTAGAGAGCAATAGGGAGTGGCTCTGGTTCTGGAACCTTCTCTTTTGGGTCTTCTTCTTCAACGTAAAGAGGGCGCTCGGCTTTCGCTTCTTAGCCTGGAAGTGGTAAGCGATGGAACATATGGGCTTCAAAGATCGTGCAAGAGAAACAAAAGCAAAACAAAGAAGCGGATCAAGAGGAGAGGAGAGAGACGTCTCGCATCACAAAGAAAGAAAGCGAAACAGATCGCATCACCACGCGGAACAGATTGAGATTAAGACTCAGAATTCTTGGCAAGAAAGAAAGAAAGAAAGAAAGAAAGAAAGAAATGCATTAGAAAACATCGCAAGACAAGAGGGATAGATCAACAGAATTAAAAAAAAAAAAAAAAAAAAAAAAAACCGATGAGAGAGATGAAAGCGACACAACAACTCCAACGAGGAAGAAATCACTTCCGATCAGGTCATATTTCAGACGAATCTCCACAAGGCTCCGGGAACCCCTTCAAGAACTCTCCTACGGATCCCATATCCGAGTATCTCCGAGCAAACGATGCAATCACCGGGAATTTAGATCGATACCACGAACACAACACAAAGATTCAGCTGAGATCAAAACCAAACGCTCAAGAAACTCGAGGAGACTTCAGAAAGAAACCCATCAAAGACAATAAGTAGGAGACGAGGGACAAGATCAAGAGAATGAAACAAACTAACGAGGAAGAAATCGCTTCCTACCTCAGGAGGACATCCAAGAAGGGATGATGATGGAGACGGTGGAGGAGCGAGCGAAGAGCGCTGCGCGAGCACTCGAAAGCAACAGAACCGGTTTGGTTCTCGAACCTTCTCTTTAGGGTCTCCGGCTTACGCGATGGAACATCTGGGCTTTAAATTTCGTGCAACAGAAACGGAAGCAAAACAAACAAACGGATCGACAAGGGTCACGTGCTATCGCCTCTCCCAATCATAAGAGTTCTGTTGGGACCCACAACTCCGCCGCACGTGCGTGCGTTTATAGGTAGGGAATGCTGTTGCCTCGGCGACGCGGACAGGTGGTCGTCCATAATTTAACGAATATTGTTAATTATATATATATATATATATATATATATATATATATATATATATATATAACCCTTATATTTAAGAATTTTTCATGGTAACATCATAATTTTAAAAAATTTAATAAAGCAACTTTGACTATGTGAAAAGATAATTTTATCTATATTAAATTCTTTTAAACCCATCGTCATCCCCATCCTACATCATCGCTCGTTAACCTTTGTGTGAGGATCATCGTCATCGTCACCTCTATTGACCCTGCTTCTACACACGTCGCTCACAACTCGAGGGCACAAGTGTCTCTATGCTCCTCCACCCTATGTTTTGGCATCCCCTTTCATTTTGTGTCTGACTTTTATGGAACTCATCACTATTTTTATGCATGCAAGAGTGATGTAAAGATACTTAGCGAGTTAGGGTAAGACAACGATAAAAAGATAAAATAGACGATAAATCCAACAAAAGCTAAAAGGCAAAATAATCATTTTAAAAAAAATATTGCTTTCCAAATTTTTTTTCAAGGTTGAAACGTTCCATAGAAATTCTTAAATTTATGAGTTTTTTTTTATTCATCATATATATATATATTATTCTTATAAACTAATATTTTAATATATCTCTTTGTATTTTCGATATATCAATGTCCTTTTGCTTCACCCACCCAAGATGGAGTAATGCATTCCAATAAAAAAAAAAAAAAAAGGACGTGGCCACATAATAGTAAAATACAATCTCCAGAATCTTCTTCATTCACGAGCTCGCTCAACCTGAGGGAATCATGGCATGGCTACTACCGTGGCAGACCTCAGTAGCAGCCATCCAAGTTGGTACACAGCTATGCTACAGTGAACCATCACACGGTACTCCCATGAATCAATGCTCTCCTGCTGTAGCTTTCAAGCATCACATGACATGATGATGATGAGCAGCAGTGTTCTTCACAGAAGAGAAGAATGCTTAATTGTTCCATTAACCACCAAGTGAATGAATGATGCACTGATACTGACATCGATCGTATTACCATGGAGTGAGTAGAAGAAACACCACCACTAATATCTCCTTTGGAATCCTCCTCTATCACAGTGACAGAGAGAGAGAGATGGTAATGGTGTGGGAGGAGGACATGCGAATCCAAAGAAAAAAAAGAGTAATAAATGCAAAACCTATCATCCATGACCTGCAAAATTACTGACCGCATCTTTCACTTGGATGATAGGATTCAACATTCTTAAATGCTGTCAGTTGTCACAGAAAGGAACAGACAAAATGACTGACTCTCCTGCAAGCAGCCTTTAAAGGATGGGTTTCACCTCTCAAACAACACTTTTTCTCATTCCTCCACATGATCTGATCATTGTGCTCCAATTTCTCATCTAACTCTTTTGCTTTACAGATCAAGCTAACCCATTAATTATTATGTTGGCAAAACCTTTCTCTCATCCTAAACAAAAAAGCATATGGTATGTGGTAGCTGTTCCACAAAATGTCATCTCATCCACCACACAAGCAATCTGTATGAAGCTTTGCTGTCATCAAAAAAGTAAAAAGTCTCAGATCAAAATGAACAGAAACTTGTGAATTATGGGAATCACCAGTCATATATATACACAACTTGTTCTATTAAAAAAGGAAGATAATGTCCATACTCCATACTGCACAAGATTACACATTTAACAACATGCAGATAAAAAAGTGGAACACCACAAGAACTTGTCTTTGATCATCGAATGGAATGGAATGGAAGGGGGGAAACCATAGATGCCCTCAAATTTAGAGACTAATGGTTTGCCATTCTCACCATTTTAGATGTGCATGCAACCAAACCACATTGGCACCTTTCCTTTCAACAACCACAGACAGCTTCAGCTTAAAGGAAAGGTGACACAGATCTGAAAGATCTTCAAATTGTCAGGCGTTACTTAAAAGCTTCGTTAACCTCTCCAATGAGTCCGCGACATGCCTCAACGATGGTCGGCTTTCCGGGTTGAACTGGACGCAAGCTAATGCTATTTTCAGCACGGCGGTGACCTCGTCTTCTCTCTCTGGTTCTCGGGTTAGATGAGGGTCGACGACATCCAAAAGGGTCTTCTTCTCTTCGATGGAGATCTGAACCCACCGAACTAAATCCATGTCCCAATTTTCCATCAGAGCAACCGGGGATCTTCCACAAATTAATTCCAGTAGGATCACCCCGTACGAATATATATCCCATTTTTGCGATGGTCTGAGAGATTTTAAGGCTTCCGGAGCTTGATACAACAGTGCATTGCTCCAGACAGGACTAACCGAAACATTGGAGATTGGGCTCTGTTGCTTCTCAGTAGCCTTTCCATTCGAATAATAGATCGACGGTGTTCCGGTTTCCAAATTGGCCAGATGCCCGAGTCCAAAGTCAGATATGTATGGTTCCATGTCGGGTCCGAGGAGTATGTTGCTCGGTTTAATATCGCCATGGACATACTTCTTCGGGCTGAACTCATGCAAGAAGGCTAAACCTTTGGCAACCCCCTTCATTATCTTAAGTCTAACATCCCACGACAATGGCGAAATTCCAGCATTCCCTGGGATCAGATGCGTGTCAGAAATATGACCATTAGCTTCTTTTTTTTTTAAATAATAATAATAATAATAAGCTGTGGATTTCAGTGATCATGTCTTTAAGTCCAATCCAATCATTTGAATCAAAGAAACAGAGCTACCAAAATCAACATGCACAGGCAGATTCATTCTCTACTCAATTAGCTCATCAATTTGAAAAATGAAGAGTTTGAAAACAGTCATGGGATTGAAAAATGAAGCTATGGATTGTTATATGTGAGTGAAACACACAAACCAAGTAGGAATTGTCTTTAGCAGCTTTCGCGGGTAGTATTAGCAAAACTAGCAGTTCATGAATTGCAAGAAGAAGAAAAAAAAAAAAAAGAACCACCACAGTTCACAAGCTAATAATGCATTGCAATTTAGCAATTAATTAAAAGCTCAGTGCTTACCATGGATTGCATTGGAGAGATTGCCATTAGGAATGTAATCATATATAAGAAGTTTCTCGTCGACCGACCAATAATAAGCTCTTAGAAGAACAATATTGGGATGCCTCACTTTTCCGATAGCTTCCACCTCTGTTTGGAAATCTTTGAACCGCTGCAACCCGCCGTCGCCCAACCTTCTCACGGCCAGCGTCAGGCCACTCTCCAACACCACCTTGTAGACGATCCCAATCCCACTCTTCCCCAACACAAAGGCAGAGCCCTTCAGAAGCTCATCCAAGTCGAAATGGACCTGCTTATCCAATGGTATCAGGTCGAATTGCTCAGCATCCTCTGCCGGGGTCTCGGTTCCATCTTTTCCCCAACATAGAAACTTCTTCCCACCCTTGGCATCTCTGTTCGAGTTCTCCGACTCTGCCTTGCTCTTAGAAGAAACTGCTCTCCTGTAACAGTAGAAGAAGAACAGTGCCATAAGACCAATCGCAACCACATCGCTCACAACGATAGCGATCACCGCATTTTTACTCGGACCATTTCTACTCTTGGCACCGTCAGCTTCGGAGGCCTGAGGAGAATGATCACTCGGCACAGATGGAAACGTGGATGCTGCAGTACCCGACGAAGAACAGGGGTTCTTCAATGGCGGACCACAGAGACCGGGGTTTCCGATAAATGCAGTTGGCCCTCTGTTCACTAGAGCTCCGTTCTGCGGTATGGAACCACTCAGGTTGTTGAATGCAAGATCGATATAGACCCTTTCCGGCAAGTCCCCAAGACTCGCCGGAACAGGACCGGAGAAAAGGTTGTGTGAGAGATCGACCGTGCCCCGAAGGCTAGAAAGATTGCCGAGATCACTAGGAATCGAGCCATTCAGTCGGTTGTAAGAAAGACTGAGCTTCTCCAAGGCAGTCAGATTGGTGCCGAAACCAACCGGAAGGGAGCTCGTCAAGTTGTTGTGGCTCAGATCAAGAGCCTTCAACCTCTTACAGTGGAGTATAGAGGCAGGGATTTCCCCGCTGAGCAAGTTCTGTGAAAGGTCTAGAATTTGAAGTAAGGAGAGATTGCCAACCTCCGGAGGAATAGGACCAGAGAAGGAGTTCCCATAAAGAACCAAGCTTTGGAGACCGCCGGCAGCGGCGAAGAGTCCGGAAGGCAGGCTCCCCTGAAGCCTGTTGCTCCTGAGGTTGATGTGTCTGAGAGAAGAGAGGGAGCCGAGAGAAGAAGGAAGATAACCCAAAAGCCTGTTCTTCGGGAGGCTAATCGAGACGACCTTCCCTTCTTTACAAGAGATCCCATTCCAAGAGCACGGGTCGTCACCGGAGGCGTTCCAGTTTGCCAAGGAAGCACCCGGATCCTCTTGCATGCATGACTTCAAAGAGAGAAGTGCAAGGCCCTCCTCGTTCAAGGCATCTGAAGGTGCAAACCAGGCGCTAAAGAGAAGAAGAAGAAGAATAACCCAGAGAGGCGCTTGTGTGAGCTGCAACTCCATGAATGAAGAGAACAATCAATGGTCTTCCTCCTGTGCCTTGTCTAAACAAGCTCAGGATTCAAGTATCTTTAGTCAGAAGAAAGAAATGGAAAACAAGATGGTGGAAAAGCAGCTTGGCAAGATTAACAGCGGCTTCTACACAGATTGAGAAGGGAGGACGGAGAAAGGAGCGAGACAGAGAGAGAGAGAGAGGAAGTCTGTGCTTGTGTGTCGCTTGTTGGGTAAAGCATCACACAAAAACTTACAACGTGGAACGGAGTTCGGTGGGAAGCTCTTGTCGTTTGGGGAAGGACATTAATGGACTGCTTCCTTCTCGCCCTCATCTGCATCGCATGTGATGATGGGTGGGCTCAAGCTCTGGCTTTTTGGGTGACAAGCAGACAAAGCATCTCAATCCTTCATCCATGTTTCTGTGTGTTCTATCGAGCTCTGTTGCTGCTGCTCGTCACATTTCCTTCCTCCACAAAACCTTCCATCTCTCCAGTTTCATCAATTCACCAAGTGTGGGCTGTGGAAGTCCACCAACCTTTCATCCCTCATGGTCTGCTAAGCTCCCACCCAATTGACTCCTCGTCGTTGTCAGTGTTGGGCAGAAACCCACTTTCGAGCTCGGGTGCATGCGAAGTCTTATCGTGTCTGTAGAAAAGGTCAGAATCGTTCGACGTAAAGCAGGTGGCGAAGGCTGGTCTGATCTCCGCCAATCACCGGCAATATTGGGAAGAAGATAGAACAGCGGAAGACTTTTGCAATGCATATGTTTATGCATGTCAAAGGAGTCGGATGGACGGTTGACTTCCCACTCCCCCACCTTCTTCCTGCCCGCTTCGTTAGTCTAATTCGTCAAAGACCTGCACATAACCTAACAGGCTCATGACTTCTTACCCACCCGACATGATTTGGATTTTGGAATCTCAAGTGCAGCATTTAGCAAGCGTATATATTATCATATGTTTCATTTATATATTGGTGGCTTATGGCTGCAGTGATGCGTTGTTGGCTCATAGAATAATAATAATAATAATATCTATACGTTCTTTGGTAGGTGAACGTAATGGAATGGACAGATGCCACCGGTAAACATAATAGTTGACAGGGGATGTGTCACCGCAGTCCTCGGACGTGAAGTCTATGTTGTATGGCCGCCACCATACGCGGTAGAGAGGCCTACTTCGACCTACAAAGGTAAGTCATCATGCAATCTATGACGCAAAAGAAACATGATGGAAGTAAAAGAAGAAAGGAAGGGGCTTTATGTTGATGATGTGACATGGAATGGGTTTCATTAGAAATCATAGGAATTCGCGCGTCATGTGGCATCCACATCGATGCATGACGCATGTGCCATGTGGAGACCACGATAGTCTTTTTTGGGTCAAAAAAGAACCGTAACTTCTATCTTCTACTCTTACCTCGCGGTAAAAGAAAACTCTTTACCTTCTTCCATTGGAGTATCATTTTTTTTACCTTCAAAAAAGCGTTCCAATGGAATAATTGTTCTATTAGCTTGATAGGTTTGAATTACTAATTTAAATTAATTAAATATATGTTAATAAAATTAAACATATCTAAATTTGATGCAGATGTTAATTCGGAACTGATAGTGGTTCTATTTCATGTGCGTCTCGTCTCATAGTGTGAAGTAGTATCGTATGAAGAGATTTTTGAATCGAATCATATAATATTATGCTACGAACATACTTGATATAGTTGGTTTTAGATGTATTAATCGAATGATTCTGAGTCTATATGAAATCAAATGCACTAAGAGAGTTATGGATTGAGAAAACTTATTTGTGAGATTATTTTATAGTACAATATCATATTGTTGGACTTGTGATCATGATTATATAGTCAAAATAGTTACATATTTACTTCAACTAGAAAGAAATATAATCGTATATCGTCAAAGATACATTATCGGTTAATCATCTGACACATCAATGTCACAAGGTGTCCAAAGAGGAAAGAATTATTCTCATCATTTTATGATGAAAAAGATAAATGCAAACTTCATTATCATCGATTATGATCATAAAAATAATTGCATGCTTCTTTCTTACCCTTTTGAATGAGGTATAAAATTTTACCTTTAACACAAAAAAAAGGAGGATCATTGTGACTTTATATTTTAGACCACACGCATCAGCACTCACACATCTTGGGTTACTGAATCAGGCATCGAAAGGATTAGATCGAAAAATCTCTTATGACCTCAATCTTCGTGTAGATGACACCTCGAACAATTCTGTGTATACTGATTCAAATCACGTTGGACTAATCAAGATGTCAATGATTTTTTCCCTTAATGGTGGGGTAATTATTGGTTGAGTTGGATCTCATGCATAAATTTTTGTAATTCTAAGTTAATCATCATATCATTTGAATGTGTCGATGGTGAGGTATGTTGAAATCGATAAGAAGAAGAGATAGAGTTATCACACTAAGGAAGAGAAGGAGAAGGCTAAATCCTCTGTATTTCTCTCAAAAAAATTTATAATTTCACAAACTCTATATTTTTCATGACCCAACACGTGAGGTTTATATAGTCCCTAAAGATACATTACATTAATGTACTAACAATGAATCTCTCTCTTTTAAGAAATATTTTCAACAATCAATAGTCAATTTGACTTGTCCTTACATAAATATTTTCTTTTGATGAAATTAAATTTTCTTGTAATGAAATTAATCTCTTTATGATACTTGAACAAGTTTAATTCCAACATCACCGCCCTTAAACTTGTTTCGTCCAACATACCAAATTTATTTCTTTGTTGAAATATTTGAATTTTGAGAGGCTTTATAAGTATATCGGCCACTTGTTCACTTGTCTTGATATAATGTAGCTCCACTTCTTTATTTTTGACATGATCCCTAATAAAATGAAATCTTGTGTCGATATTCTTCGATCTTTCATAGCAGACTAGATTCTTGGCTAAGGCAATAATTGATTTATTATCGACATAAATCTTAGTTGACTTCTCTTGTGGCATATGAAGTTCCTAGAGTAATCTTATTAGTCATATTGTATGACAAACACAAGAAGATGATGCTATATATTCTACTTCACAACTTATACTGCAATGATATGTTTTTTTTTTAAAACCAAGTAAATATAGCTCCACCAAAATAAAATACAAAACCAGTTATACTCTTTCAATCATCATAACTTTCGACCCAATCACTGTCACTATATCCAATTAGATCTAGTCTTTTTGATGATGAATAGAATATTTCATACTTAATTATTCCTTTAATATATCATAAAATTCTTTTAGCAACATTTAAATGAGAAGTCTTAGGAGCTTCCATGTATCTACTTATTAAACCAACTCCAAATAGTATATCAGGTCGAGTGCATATCAAATACCTTAAACATCAAACTAGACTTTTGTAATAAGTTAGATTAATGTATTTACCTTCGTCTTCCTTAGTCAATTTGGTGTCATATTCAATAGGTGTATTTGTAGGATGACAATCTTCCATGGAGAACTTCTTTAGAACCTCTTTAGCATAATTTTCTTTTAAGATAAAAATTTCTTTATTGTCTTGTATAACTTCAATACCAAGGAAATAACTCATTTGACCCAAGTCGGTCATCTCAAACTCTTTCTTCATAGAATATTTAAAATCTTTAATCATGGAGCTACTATTGCCTGTAAATATTAAATCATCTATATACAGACATACAGACATGATATCTCCGTCATAGTTAGATTTCGTATAGAGAGCATATTCTTGTGGACATTTAGAAAAACTATTTTGAATAAAATAAGCATCTATCCAAAATTTCATGCCCGTGGGCTTGTTTAAGCCCATAAAGAGCTCTTTTTAATTTATATACTTTGTCTTCTCGTTTATGAATAATAAAACCAAGGGGTTGTTGAACATATACCTCTTGAGTAACTGGTGCAAATACTTCTTCATAGTCGATCATATATTGTTGTTTATATCCCTTTGCAATCAATTGTGTTTTATATTTCTCCACCTCTCATTGTGCATTTCTTTTTGTTTTGAAGATCCACTTAACACCGATCGCTTAGTGGTCTTCTGGAAGTGTAGTAAGCTCTCATGTATCATTTTTGTTAATTGCATGAATCTTCACCTTTATAGTTTATTTCTAATTTTCTTCTTTATAAGCTTCTTTGAAGTTAATGGATCATATCATACAAAAAGACAAATGAAGAAAGTTCACCATTCTTACTATCAATTCTTAGAGTCACATCATATAGCTCCTGAATCGGTCTTGTCCTTCTTATAATCGAACTTATTGAATCATGTGACCTAACTTATCTCGGTGATGATTCTGGTAAAGCCTCTTCTGTGTTTACTTGTATTATATTATCCTCTTTTGATGATATAGATTTCTTATATTGTTCATTATTTTTTAAATCCCAAATCTATTATTCATCAAACTTAACATCTCTGGACATCATACCTTTGTTTGTGATAGGATTGTAGAGTTTGTAACTACTGAAATTCTCAGTATAACCTAATAAAATACATTTATGACTTTTATCTTAAAGTTTTGTTCTCTTTTCTTCTGGTATCTTGGTAAATGCAATACTTCCAAAAAAAATTAAATGATCAACTCTTGATTTTTGCAGGCTTTATACTTCTTCTGGTGTAGAATTACCAATTCGCCTTATTGGAAACCTGTTTATTTACTTAACAAACAACAATATCTCCCTAAAATTTTTTAGAAATTTTTCTTTCCTTTAACATGCATTGGACCATATTAAGTATAGTCCTATTTTTTTCTTTTTGAAACATCATTTTGTTTAGGTGTGTATGACATTGTAAATTGATGTAAAATTTTATTATTTCTACAAAAAAACTTTCAAATTTATTTTATATATATTCACCACCTCTATCTATTTGTAAACATTTAATCTTATAGCCATTTTGTCCTTCAACCAAGTCTTTAAAATCTTTTAATTTGTTTAACACTTCTTTTTTTTCCTTTAAAATGTAGACCCAAGTTTTGCCACTATGATCATCAGTGAAGGTAAGAAAATACATGCTTCCTCCAAGTGATATTAGGCTTATAGAGTTATAAACATCTGAGTGTATTAGATAAGTCGATGCTATGCTCTTTTTATTCTGTTGATTTTGAAATGATTTATTTCTTGCTTACCATAACACATACTTCACATAATTTTGATGGATGATTGTCACTATATTAAACTTCCCTAGAAGTTTTAAAACCTCAAAATTTAAGTGAGCATATCTAAGATGCCATAATATAGAAATATCCTCAATATCAATCTTAAAATAATTTGATCGATCAAAAATACATAAATATAGAGGAAACATTCTATTCTTTGTCATTTTCATATGTGACATTAATATCTTATTCTTATCATAAATTAAAAGAGCCATATCTTTCATCTCAATATTATAACATTTTTTAAGTAATCACCCCAATCAAGCTAGGAATATTATTTTTCATATCAGGCACATAATAAACATATGAAATACATAATTCTTTGTCATTATTGAGTCCAAGAATAATTTTAACTTTGCCTCTTACTAGTCTTTGAGAAAGATCATCAAATATAGTATTTCCAGAATAACTTGTATCTATTTCTGAAAATAATTCTTTAATACCACACATGTGATTTGAAGCTCATGCATCTAGATATCATGTCATAGATTTATCTTCTTTTAAATTATCACAAGTCATTAGCAAAACATAATTTTTATTCTTCTCTTATTTTTCAACAAATTTGCCTTATCACCTTGATTGTTAGGATTATAATAACATTCAAAGGAGTAATGCCTATACCTTTTACAAATATTACATTGTATTTCTGACCTTTTAGAATTTCTGCCACGTCCTCGGCCTCATCCACATCCTTAACCATAACATCGGCCTCTTTGGCTAGAATTTTCTCCACCACCTTCATTGTTTGGAGATTCTTGATAGGTTTGATTTCTGTCACCTCTTCCTCTTTGTCTACAATCTCGTCCTCTTTGGAATTTCGATTCACCTTTATTTTCAAGAATAAGCTTGGTCTGTAGTGCTTGTTCCATAGTTTTGTCTTCTGCTCTTTTTGTGATCCTTTGTTCATGAACTTGAAGAGAACCCATAAGTTGTTCTAAAGATATTTTTTCTAAATCTTTAGATTCTTCAATCTAGTGATCTTAGTATCTTTTCAATGAACAATAGAAATAACTTTTATGAAATAATCAAAAATAGTTTCAGAAGTACCTTGTTGTAATTTTTTAAAGTCGGCTCGTAAAACTTGTAGACGAAGTTTTTTTACCTTATCAACACCACCAAATATTTTTTGAAGCATTTTCCAAGCTTCTTTTGAAGTATTTGTTGGAGCGATGATCTCGAACATTGTATCATCAAGCTCTTGATAGATCGTGAACAAAGCTTTATTTTCCTTCTTCCTTCTATCTTTGAGTTGTTTTATTGCTTCTGTATTTATTGCTCCTTCCAGCAAATCCATCTTCTACAAACTCCCATACATCTTGGGAGCTTGAAGAACCTTCATTTTGATGCACCATATGTCATTTTTTTTTTTTTTTGTCAATCTATGGATATGAAGTTGAAAGGTACTTGGGGATAAAGTCATAGCTTTAATACCAATTGTTGAAATCGATAGGAAGAAGAGATAGAGTTATCACACTAAGGAAGAGAAGGAGAAGGCTAAATCCTCTGTATTTCTCTCAAAATATTTTATATTTCATAAACTTTATAATTTTCATGACCCAATATATGAGGTTTATTTAGTCCCCAAAGATATATTACTTTAATGTACTAAGAATGAATATCTTTTTTAAGAAATTCTTTTAAAAATTAATAATCAATTTGATTTATCCTTTCATAAATATTTTTTTATGAAATTAATATTTTCTATGATAAAATTAAATAAGTTTAATTCTAACAATATGAATGACAATGATGAGGTATCCACCGTTTATAGTTGATTATGAGTTATCGAGAGCCTATCATCATATCCATTTATAAAGTCAACTTAGCTTTTATTCCAAACTTAGCCCGTTACACTTGTACATGACTTGTAATAACAGAAATCTATTTCATTATCGTTGCAAGTTGTAGGTTGAAAGATTGGACATATTGCTAATCTGTTTCACCAAAAGTTTGAGCTTAATTTGGGTAGCATTTCCGGAAACCAATCCTCTATTTGTTTCGGTGAGCTTTGGCCTGATCGGTGGTCCTGAGAGCTCGGACATGGTTACAGCGAAGCCATAGATACGGCATCGTTCCGTCATCAAAGCCGCCATAGACGCCGGCCCGAAGTGCTTCCCCTACCTTTGGCACCTCCTCTGAAGCCGTCCTGCGACTTCACCTCGAGACTCGAACATCTAGTTTTCTGTGCATTCTGGGCCACAGAACTCCACTCCATACCTCTTCAAGTCTTTAGAGCTTGAATTGGGCTGAGTCGAAGGATCCAACCAGGCTTTTGGACGCTGCAGACGAAGCATCTGAGCATTCCTTTATATATATATATATCCTCGTGCATCCATCTGTACACCACTTTGTGTCATTGGATGCCTTCGTCGTCCAGGTCGGGTTCTGTAGATGGTAGCCCTAACCTGCAGCCTTTTGCCCTCAACTCTCATGAACTGAACTCGAGGGTTTTGCACATCCTGCGCTCTGGTCTAGGTTTGGTTTCTAGGTCTCATCGCTCCACTACGTATGGCTGCAGAATCACCTTGACATGACCGGCAAGTCAAGTCCACCCAAACACCAGATATATTTTTCTATAGAGTAGGCAATGTCACTTGGCATCCAAGGGCATATCTCCAGGTCCTCGCCCACCTACTTGTATGCTTAGCGTGCTTATAGCCTGTTTTAATACAATATCTGCTCACAAACTCATCTATATATATATATATATATATATATATATATATATATAGATAGAGAGAGAGAGAGAGAGAGAGAGAGAGAGAGAGAGAGAGAGAGAGAGAGAGAGAGAGATGGTTGCTAAGGTGAAGTCAGTCGATCACACCAACCTGAGAGCGAAGGAACTTTGCGTTAAATATCTGATAAAAGTTCTCATCCACTACAATATTTATCTTCGTCTTCGTCAGCACTTCTTGGTGGTCCTCGGGTCGCGATTCTTTCACATCCTCTCAACTAGCACAAGCATAAGTCCGGCTGAAGTGCTCTGCAGTGAAAGGTGGAGACCGCTGCACAAGCAGCCCGAGGAGAAGAAGAATTCGGGTGCTCGGAAGAAGGAGTTAATGGCGGTCTCAGAATAGTAAGAGAAAAATGAATGAATTCAAAGAAGAAAAAAAACACACATGGAATTCTTGCTTCTCACATACTTGTTCGGATTCATCGTCTCCGAGCTTGCGAGCAGAGCGGGAATCACATCTAAGACCATGGTTGTTCTTCATCATGCATGAGTATAATGTCGAACAGCGTTCAGCATCTTAAATTAAATCGTTCCACGTATTATGTGTTTTCCTATCTACCATAGCCCCCCTACCAATCTACCGAGCCATGAGGTCCACTGTGCCCTGCCTTCATAGTCTTCTTTTAAACATCCTCGATCACATCTCTAGGCTAAAGAAAGTAGACGGTGCTACGGACAGTGGCTACAGCTGGTGAGCGACACAAGGGTTACAGCAAAGACCACAATCTTGGAGGTAAACAAGTTTGAGGTCCATACTTGAAGGCCATATACATCTCATATCTTAAGCAGAGGTATCAGTTCTTCTCCAGTTAGGACTTCCATTGGAGAAATTTTTGTTGGGTTGCCCACTTGGTCGACAATCAACAACAGTCAAACTTCCTCTTCAGACATGTATTACTGGCATGTAAATATACTACAGTGCTGATGTATTATTATTTTATTATGAAGTGGATGAGAAACTCATGACTTTGGAGCAACCCGGTGGCCCATCTTGTGGCAGCTGATGGAAGACTTTGGACGAGGGAAGCTGGGTGGCGATGATAGGTTGGGTGCTTTGATGCATGGTCTCCGAGATTACAACACCTCACGCTTGAGCAACCCATGAAGGTTAAATAATACTTGGTTTACTGGCTAAGACTAACCTCAAGAAATATAATTGCATTCATACGCGTCATGAATTAAATTATTGATGAATCTGATAAGGATCCACAAGCGAACGCCACAAAGTCGATGACAGGTAGCCCTCAAGCCATCACTCCGAGGAGACCAGCGAAAAATGACATCCGTCAAACCTATTTTGACACGCCAGTATTCTAACAGTGATCCATTGGCTTCTTCTTGCTTTTTATATAGATATGGCCATCATGAGAAGTGACATCAAGAAAAAAATAACGTCGAGTGTTGAAGTCGTAAGCAAGCAGCTAACTTGAATGACGAGAACCAAGTCCTTGTCATCAGATATGCATGTATGCGGATGGCGGAACACATCGAGCTTTCACGACCACGGCATTGACCTGGTGGCGTTGCTATGCTGAAAGCTCATATTTGTCACCGAGTTTTTTTGACGATGAACTTGCCTTCTATCCGGATTTCTATTTGGATGCTGCAGTACTTGTCTCAGCTACCGATTTAAGTACTGGTCTATCTCGCATCTGTAGCGAGATATGAACAGGAATATGTAGCTTAGGGCATCATGAAACCCACCAACTTCAGTTGGAACATCATACAAGGTTGCCTTTTGTTGGATTTGTTTTTTGCGTTAGTACCACCATCTCATTCATCAGATTCCTGTGCATGTTTATTCCTATAACACAACTTGGGCTGCACAGTCTCCGCATGGTTGCTAATTCCTTCGCCATCAACATCTTATTGTCCTGCTGCTCTTATGAGATTTCGCTGTTGCCGTACACGCAGAGAGAAAAAACTATAAAAAAAAAAAGGAGGAGGAGAAGAAGAAGAAGAAGAACTTTAGTTAGCATACCTGTGTATACAATAATACTACCCAGACAAGCGCAATCTACGGTCAACTTACTTACTGTCACTCCTGTTCCCCACATGTATAGATCTTTCTCTCTCTTTCGGATAAGTTGTATTCAGTTCATTCACTTGATTCATAGAGACATCAGCTATGACGCTTTTTCTCTGACTCTTTTTCTGTCTAACCTTATAGTACACCACAGACGGAACTATATATAGGGATATATAGGGACATCAGCTCAACCCACGCAAATCAAACCAAACAGCTCCATTTCCTCTCTCTCTCTCTCTCTCTTTCTTCTCCTCCTCATATCGTGTTCTTGTTCTTGTTGTTCTTTCTTTTTTTCTTGGTTAAAACCCTTCTTGCTGGTGTAGATATCTGTTTTACAGGTTGAGGAAAAGAAAGTAAGATGTCGGAGATCGACTACTGCCGGTCTAAAAACAGCGGCAGCCACAGGCTGAAGCTGTTTGGGTTCGAGATGTCCGAGGGGGAGGAAGCCGGGTTGGGCTCCGACTCATCTTCCTCCACGATCACCACCGCTTCCGGCACCGGAGGCGGAGGTGGTGGAGGGGGAGACGGGAAGAAGTACGAGTGCCAGTACTGCTGCCGAGAGTTCGCCAACTCGCAGGCGCTGGGCGGCCACCAGAACGCGCACAAAAAGGAGCGGCAGCAGTCGAAGCGCGCGCAGATGCAACAGCAGCTCCACCCCGGCGGAGTCGGCTTCGGCGGTCTCCTGTACACTCGAAGCCCGATGGTGTCGGCCTTCACGACGCCGCCTCGTTTCCTTCCTGCTGGTTCGGCTTCTCCTATTTCCAGCCACGCCGACTGGGTCTACTTCTCCCGGATGGCCGCGCCGCAGCCGCCGCCCTTCCACGTCTCGCATGGGTGCGCCTTCCCCGCCCCATCAGCTACCAATTGCAAGGTCCCGCCAGGGCCTGGCGTCGTCTCTTACACCGCGGCCGGATACAGAGACGGCGGTGGCATGCGGGTCCATGACGAGGGTCGAGGGGCAGCCGGCCCGATGTCCTTTACCAATAAGGACGACGACTCGGCCGGCAAGGACGACGCAGCCGGGTTGGACCTGAAGCTCACCCTCCCCACGGCCGGGTCGTAACTCGGTTCCCCCGCAGGACGACGGATCTGCTCACGGAAGAAGTATCGAATCCTGTAATCTTTTTCTTCCTTTTTCATGTTCCCAATTTTCTTCTTTCTTGATCTCATCTGGTTCCGCAAGGTCACGTTCCTCTTTGGGATAACATTCCCGAGTTCTGAGTTGTACATATATAACTCCTGTTTTCCCTTCCATCCATCATATGATATCAAAAGACGATGAGGTCCACTATGTTGGATTCAAAACTTGGCCATTTTCTCAATTTTGGACAAAATAAATATTAAATTTAACATTGAATTGATGCAGAAACATACCATTATATTCTATATATAAACGTATTATAAAAGGTGGAGGAGAAGAACTGGGAACACGCACGCACAGTGGATGTCTCGAGTTACGTGTTTCGGATATTTATTATAAATGATGGAGGATGTGGTAACGCTGGGCTTTCAGAGTAATGTAATCCGATGGATGGCCAAACCAAAGGGGTCGGCGTGGTTTCTGACCGAGTCAGCGTGTCTGGCGCCGGGGAGCGGGTCTTGCGACACGCTCCGAGTCACCACCAACACGGTCGTGCTGCTACGTTTCGCCCAGCGTTTGGGCCTCCCTATGTGGTGTCAGCATCCCGACGTACCCCAAACCCCGACCCATACAATACTTTTTAAGCGGGATCGAATGGGGTGACCACAGCATCCCGACGTGGTCAACATGTGGAAGATAGATAGATCTCATCCTCAGATTCGTATCCCTTAAACAAATCCATCCCCGTCCATTATTATTTGTACTGCTCCCAATCAACCCACGTTTCAAGCGTAGTAGTGGCCCACTCAAAGTTGCCTTTGGAATCGTGGGCGGGCCGAGCAAGGGCTACTAATTGAATAAACCACGCTTGCTCGCTGCATGACGTGATTTAGACATCTCACTCCGCCTAACAATTACTGTTCTCCATCAATGATCTGCTGCTTTAGCTACTGTGGCCTGTATCATCCGAGTTGGTGATGATAGAACATCCCAGAGAGAGAGAGAGAGAGAGAACAACTTAGGTTTGGACCTTCCGACGACTCTCTTCCTCTCATCATCATTACGAGACAAGTCTTAAAGTACACGCACTAATGCCGTTGAATTGTACAATGCATAAATTTTCGTAGAATGTAGTAATTAAAATATGCAGCTCCCAACATATTTCCTTGCTTACCAAATGTGGGTCGCTGTCCATAAGATACACGTTAATAAAGAAACCCCGCGAGGAAAGATCTGCCGGCATTAAGATATAGTTTATCCATCTTGTCAAGCCTTATCCTTATTGGATGTATGGTGATTTAATAAAATGGCTGCTGCTCCTACGGCTCTTCCACCTATGTGCAGTAGCATCGACAGCAACACAGGTTACGTGTTCACCCACCCCCTCTGTGAGCATTCATCGTTCGAAGTTTTTCCAAGGATGGCGGCATGGACATCTGACGAAGAGAAAAGAAAACGGGGCCGGTGATGCTAATGAAGGATGGCATGATCGCCAAACCACAATGGTTGCGAGATCACTGTGTTTGAGGGTTACGATGAGGCAACAACATCTTATATTTTGAATTAGTTGCGAAATATGTTAGAAAAATAATATTCACGTATATTTATTTATAGAGAATTTCTCGGATCTTTACAACAAAATTACTTTATTTTGAATCAATCGATCCACAGCATCCACAATTTTAATATGAGAAACTGTTGGATCTAAGTAAAATAAGGCAGGATGAAGATTTTAAGTAAGTTCCCACGAATCAACTGAGTCTAGGGATCAAAATCTATAATAAAAAAAAAAAAAAAAAAACGAGGTCCCATACTAGGTTAACATTCATTTATGAGGAATATTGATTGGGCTTCAATTTTGGGATCTCAGATGGATTGAGATACCAAATTGCTTGGTGTTTTGATGAGGAGATACGTGGGTTGGACTCGACAACAAGCCTTATGCACTGTACCCAGTTGTGGAGATACGTGGTATGGATCTTTAGGAGTGCAATGCAACAGCGAAATGATTCAAACCCAGATGAGATACGAGCTAAAGTTAATCGTAGGATTAATTATAGATTATTTTTACAGTTACACCTTCTTAACATTTTACTTTTTATACTTAAAAAGTTTATTTTTAAAAATATTATACTTATCAAAATAAAATATCTAAATCCATTTATCATGATATATTGATTTTATCGATAAAAATAAAAGATAAAATTAATATTTTAATTAATATCATTAGGAGCCACAGGTGGTTATCATGGATGATAAGAAAAAAGATGACAAGAGATGAAAATAATATTATATCTATGTCAACATCGATACAAATATAATTGTCAAGTGACCATCTTTTCTTGCCACTACTATTATCATCCACAACAACTACTCATGTCTCCTAACGGTAATACCATCAGTCATCACTAACTTAAATACTAAAATTATCTTTTTATTTATTATTTTTATCGATAAAATTGATGATACCAGGGCAAATGTGTTTATATATTTTACTTTCATAACTATTGATATTTTTATATAAATTGTTCATCCATAACTACGATATTAAGAAGGTCTAATTATACGAAATAATCTATAATTAACTCTTAACCGGAGCTTAACTCAAGTGGAGTCAGTCTGTCTGGTAAATTGACCTGGGCCAGTCCATGAATCAAAAGGGCTCAAATCCCATTTGGCTGCATAATGCAAACTGGTCAACTAAGCATGTCACTCGACGTGGAAGAAAAGTTACAGGAAAACGACCGAGATGGCAGCAACTGAGCTTAAGAGACATGATTGATGACTACATTTGGTTGTCTTCCTTCTCTAATCTTTCTGTGGCTTTTTTTTTTAGTTGTTCCCAGAAGCATTGTTTTTCCTCTGCTTTTGTGTTGGTGGAGGCCCTTCCTTCATGTCTTTCCTTTAATAATGTGATGAAATCAATTTATTTCAATATGATATTACTACGATTAGTAAGTATTTTTGTAGGATTGACAATTATATTTAAATTTATTAATAGAGTTATAAATAAATTAATATTTATTTTTATAAATATATCTTGAGTCGATGATCTCTAGGATTTATAGAGGAGATGGAGAATATCTAACCTCGCTGCTTACCTCTTCCTCCGCCGCCTATAGAATGAGATGTACACATGAACTGTTGTTTGTATCAATTCATATGCTTTTACTTGTAAAACTTGTTTGTATCACTGGAGTCGTAAGAGAGGGATTGTGCTGTGGTGGTGCTAAGCCTCGCCTCCACCAAAAGTTGGCATGAGATTGATGGGACAAAGGGTTGGAATCTTCTGATTGCTATGCCTGCTTTCTTTTTATGGCTGTAAAAAGCATTTCCTCCCAGTGAATCTCGATGACTCCGTTCAGCTGTCACGGCGACTTGCCTTGCTTGAAGATTCAGGTAAGGCTTTCGACTGTTCAATATTGGCCCGACTCCGACGCTTGATAGCCAAAGAACAAACACTAAAATGATTACCGATGTGCACTGGCACTGTAGGAAATCTCTGCTGTCATGCGTCGCTCCACTGGAGAAGATGAAATCTAGCCAGAGTCGAGTCATTCTCTCTTGGCAGCGAGTTGGGGAACACATCCGTAGGTGATGCTGCCCGGCCCGGGAGTTCAGTCGCTTCACGGGTCTATCCGACAGCGAAAGATTCATCTCTTTTTGGAGTTGCAGACACGCACTGCATTACGATTGATCTTTCAGTCAAGGATCTTTACGGTGCCGATCGACTTGTCGACGGAGCAACCTGAGAACCGGCCTCCTGTGGGTTTTGCTCCGAGTGATGATAGCTCACGCTACTTGTTCCAGGATTAGGGTTTCACAGTCATACGGGCAGAAGCGATGATAGAATAGGATTTGACGCATAGGTTTCCAACGCCACATGACAAGAGCCTCCGGAAACTTATGTCGAGCTCCTGCAAGTTCGTAGGAAGGTTCACCGCTCGCATCACCGTCGACGTTCTCACAGACTCACCCCTAAGCTCGGGGATTGTGACATGACAACGAAGCAGACCCTCCCCTCCGTCGCTACCTGCTCCTTTGTTTAGGAGCACGGGAGTAGACCACCATCATGTAAAAGCCGAAGCACCTAATGACCTTGTTCACATCGGTCGAGTCTTTTTCATCTGGAAATCTTGGAGCGTGCCAAATTATTCTTGTGTGATTTCCAGGATAAAACCAGGATTGATTGGTCCAACTGACTCCATAGTCAACGATGCTTCATGACCCTAAACAGTATGCCTATGTTGGGCAAGCAGCTGGCTGCATGCCATTTCTCCGAAACAAGTGGAATTGAGCCAATTGCTTCCAAGCACCGGATTTGTTTTTTACCTCTCGTTTCTTCAAGATGATTCTGTTCATGATCTCTTGTTGACCGTGGGGGTTTTCTCACAGGGCTTTCAGAGATCGATTTCACCGCAAACACTCAACTCATGTTTGCATGGGAACCAATCTGCTAAGAGAAATGATGGTGGAAGAATTCATATAATGATCTTAATTGTAATTTCTTTTAGAAATATAATAGACTATTAATCGACTTATTTATTGATGTACGTCATTTGGAAAATACGCTTCCACTTGCGACCGATCGTAGGAAGCTGTATGACCGAGTCAAGTTCGCCAAGGAATTGGACTTATCGGCAACTGGCAACCATGGAAGCTGCCTTATCCTATCGCCATGGAAGCCAACGAGAGACGCATGAGGTTATGTACGTGGCAAACTCTCTATTGCATGAGATAGGAAGAAGCAAATGATCTACAGCTGTCTGCAACTGAAGTGGTGAGGAGAAGCGATGTCATCCGTCAGTTCGATGTGATGTTGAATCCTATCGGTGTACCACGCATCATCCGCGTTGGTAGATCTTTCGAAAGCCTTGCATTCTCGACGATAAAGCAGAAAACTTTGACAGTGATTTTTTGCTTCTTCGTGCTCACTTCGTGTACAGTGGATGGAGATGGGGCGGAGGAAAGGCTAAAAAGATGGAGGAGCCACCATAAGTTCAACTGATTAAAAGATCATCTCGAGTACTTGAAGTGAAGTGATCTCTTGACTTGCACGAGAATCCCAGTCAAGAGGCACGGGAGCGGCTTATAAGCTTGCCAACAGCAAACACATGGAGAAAAGGGGAAACAGATACATCGAACTTGCACGTTAGAGTCTTCTTATAGTTTACGCCTCATTTCGACGGTGATATATAATTTTTTACCTGAGAGTTATCAGCAAAAGGAAGCTTAGTTTCTGCCGCACTCTTGTAGGTTTTGAACATGTCACATAGATCATCCATGCTCCACAAGCTATCACCAACGTTGTTGCTGCGATCAGAGGCCGAATGGCTAGGAGCTGACGCGGACACGGGTGCGATGTCCCAGGTGTCGAAGTTGTAGGCATCGATCATGGAGCAGACACTGGAGAATGGATCGAACGTGACGCCACTGAGCTCATCTGATGATAGTCCCGATGGGAACTCAGACAAGTCTTCAGGGAGTTGCGAGAGCACGACGGAGCAGGATGAGGTGCTGAGGCTGCGACTCTCCGTTTCCGGTAGCTCAAACGACCTGCAACTTTGAAGAACTTGCTGAGCTTGATCAGTAGCTGTTGTAGTGTTGGTGTTGGCATCTACAGGTCGCAGGGTTTGAGAAGATCCTATGATCTGCTCACGCAACCTTGGCGTCCAGTAGCACAGCAGGGCATCTCGAAACATGGTGCTGTTGGGATCAACCTTGAGCTGCCTCGCCTGCTTCTGCACTCGAGTCCTCCAGTAGTTCTTTATCTCGTTGTCTGTTCTCCCTGGTAGATGTTGTGCAATTCTCGACCACCTACATGTATACGTATGTATGTCAATCACCGATGCATCAACCATAAGAGACTACTGATGCATGCAATCATGATCGCCAGTGATGTTACCTATTTCCCCACTTGGAATGGAGTTCGAGGATCAGCAGCTGTTCTTCGGGGGAGAGGTTACCTCGCTTCACATCGGGCTTCAAGTAATTCAACCACCTCAGCCGACAACTCTTCCCCGTTCTCTTCAAGCCTACGACGAATCATCAAAAGAAGTGAGACGATGGCCTATAGATTAGGAACAGATCGATAACAAAAGAAAGAAGAGCCCTTTAATGGACTCATCAGCTGGCTACTGAGGTCAGATGACTGGCCACCTGAGCACTTAGCCAGGAGATTCCAGCGGCCTTCGCCATGGCAAGTAATATAGTGCATGAGGAGTGTGTCCTCCTCCAGAGTCCAAGGGCCTCTCCTTAGCTCCATCTCCTCATGTTTACCGGATGACCCCCTTTTGTCCGACATTGTTAGTGCCGTGCCGTGCCTTGGAGAAGCCACTCGGGGAAGGAGGCTCGGTAGATTTCCATGTTATATAGACCATGCCATGATGTCCTACTTCATAATCTACCAACAATGGGCGCAGACCCTTTATGACTTGTAGCGATCATAAAGGAAATTTTGGAGAAGATCTATTTGTAGTTATAGACTTTTAAGGTTCGTGTGGGAGGGAAAGAGAACATAAAAAACACAAAAGAAAGGGAAAGGATGAGGAAGATGAGTTTGATGGAGGCTTTTGAGGCGTGTCGATATTTATTTTCTTCATGAGACGTGTTTGACTGTTCAATACATCAGAGTGGTCGATATATATATAGAAAGAGAGAGAGAAAGATAAATAATCTCGTTTGGTAATCTGGCTGCAACAAAGCATCCATTGGAGCCTGTTTGATACGATGTCCATCGGTCTTCCAGCGTCCATTTCATGCATGCTTCCCTTTCGCTTTCAACTATCTCTATTGTTTGTTTTCTTTATCCGACACAGGCCATAGGGTTATACGATCATTGCCCATCATCTCTTAATTGCCTCGGTTCTAAAAGCAGTGCTTTTGTCAATGTGTAGTTTTCCCTGGACGAAGAGATACATAGTTTCTCAGTGTTCTCTGCAGTCTGCAAACGAGAATACATCTTTGTGGCGCAGCGGAATGCATGAATGAAATTAATTATACTTGATCCAGAAATGTTTTCTCAATAAAGCTTCAGTCTACCAAGTTGTTGAAGCAGCTGCTATATATCTACCTACTCATCATGATGCAGTACAATCGAAGCTTAGCAGAAACTGGAGTTCCAATACCTCTTCTAACCTTCTCTTAGACGACATCAATCGACAAAGCCACCTGTAATGCCTTCGAATCTTCGATGGCTGTCCATGAGACCCCACGATAAAGCAGAAAATGACAGGCAAAGCAAGCGACCAACGGGAGGAGTGTAGATGATTAAACTGACACCCTTCCTTACCAAAGTTACCTCCAGATAATGAACAAATCTTTGCAGCAGTTTAGGATTTAATATTCCAGCAAACAGTATTCTCTTGGCGCATACAAACAAGTGGTGGTGTTCCTACAACAAAGTACAGGGAACATTTCTTATTTTTTGCTGTGCTGCATCACCTGTCAATGGCTTCTTCCTCTATCAGGGCGTCTTTCTGATGGGAAAAGGAACATGACAATGTGTGTTTGATCTTTCTTTTCTTTTCTTTTCTTTTTCTTGGGAGGAAGCGAAGGGCATGACACAACTCGATCGTCAATGTGAACAGGGAAAAAAAAAAAAAAGAAGAGGTAGGTAGGCCGAGCATAAGAAACCACAACCTGCAACGCAGTTTAATTATCCCATGGAATGAACGCTCAGAGCCTCGTTTTCTGCGATGCAGAATGTTGAGCTCGTTTGCAGTGACATCGATCTGTGTTTCTGGAAAAATGCCCCTCGTTAATGATGTCGGCAACAAGTCATGCAAGCGAGCGTGTGCAAAGTAGTATATCGCTCGACGGAGACGTTGCATTGTGCTCCATTGACATTGCTCGCTCCCAAAAAAATGACAGATATGTGCTTCTTTTTTGCTGCAAGCCATATATAGATGAGGATATGCATCCATCAACTTGTGGCGTGGTGACCCCTACGAACGCACATCCTTCCAAGACCTCACATGCTCTGCGGAACCCCACACGTCCTTCCAACCATCACACTCTACAGTGAGCATGCAGCAGCCATCGGACAAGCCTTAGATCGTTGTCCGTGCTCAGGGGAGACACTAAGCACTGGGGAGGACGACGATGGTGCTGTCCGTTTACGACATCGCGTTCCAGGCAATAATGTGTTTGTTCTCTGACAACATCTACCAACCTCATCGAACTGTTCCATTTCTCGACTGTTGATCAGCAGTTGCCTTTACAGAAGAGCGCTCGGCTGCCCCGCTTGTATGCTCTGCGTATGCGACCACAAATGCTTACGATCCCTGTCGCTTTGACAGGCGAATACTAATTATATGGGTGCTCGGGGACCGTCCGTCAACAGTCACTAGATCGGAGGCCAATCGGATCATCTCCTTCCCGCAGCACTTGACATGTCTCCCGCTCGGGTTTGCTTGCCTTCTCCGACGCACCCATCCAAACCTGCGTTCGAGGTTCCTCTAATCCTACCAGATGACAACCGCGTCGATGGCAACGATGATGATGATAACTTGTGCAACAATTTAAGGTATGATTAGGGAATTAAAAAGAGCATCAACTTTACACCTGTTTCCGAGTAGACCACAGGCGGTGGATGGAACAAGGGAAGTGGGGAGAAGAAGAGAGCCGAAGACGAGGCGACGAGGAGGAAATCTTTGGTCTCCTTAGCTGGGGAGCATGACCATGACCATGACCATGAGGAGTCGTAGGCAACCGGAGCCATCATTTTACAGGCAGCTTAAAATGATCGCCAGTAGATGCCGGATAGGTGGCGGCTCACTGGGGATCCTTTTTTTTTTGGATTGTTTAAGTGATCCCTCACCGCCCGTGATAAGAGAGAGGCTTAGCGTAAGGGTTTTGACATGTCGCTTTTGAGATGAAAGCAGTGAACCGTCGAGGATATAGTAGTTAGAAATATTCGAGATTAAAAGAGATGGGCTACAGTATCGATGTCCAAGATTTAGCTCATATTCTAAAAAATATAAAATATAAAATAGAAAATTAAATTAGACGCAAGGATTTATTTACATAATGAAAAGAATAAGATTCCAAAACCTTATCGGCCAAAAAAAAAAAACGTCAAATTAGAGGAACCAAACCCAACGCTGCAGTCAACTCACCCATATGCTGCTGCAGTGCAGACAGCACGGTCCGGGCCGGCCCATCAGGCATTGTCCTAATGGGCCGACCCAATAGGGAGCATTTAACATTTTACTCTCTTTTGCTCTTTTTTTTTTTTCTTTTGTACTAAATGAAGCCTTCAATTTATTGGGGGTTAGCTGAGGGTAAGTAAGCACGATGAGTGCCACAATTCACGTCTTGCATGAGCCAAAAGCATTAACAACACACTTGTATGATATAGTAGTAATCAAGTAATATGTACTCCAAATACCAATGTCGAAAGAGCCTTATCGAAACACTAGACGACTTAACCACGTAAAGCAAAAGAAAGCTGAAGTTTGTGGTTGTTTCTATCCCTACTCTCTATTTTTATCTTTCCACCCTCACTTTCACTTTTATTTATTCACTACACTTTGGTGTTCATGAAGAGATCGATCCTAAACTCATCGCCTTTATTCTACCCATGTCTGTCATCTCTCTCGATCTATGTTTACAGTGACAGAGGTCAGGTGGAATGTTCTGATGGGCTGTCCTCTAGCCTAAGGCAGAGTAGATTGATTATACAACACTGACGTCCAAGTCAGTGAACAGGGAAAGGAAACGGGGAGGAATCTCTCTGAACTTTTCCGTCCCATATTCTTACTTTGGTCATCTTCTTCTCGCACCACCGCAACTGCTCTTGGCTGATCTCAGGCATCCTCAGAATCCTGGACACGATCTGCATGTCTATTAAGGCCATCAACAAATCCATCTCTTCGTCTCCATTCGACCTCTTCCTTTGCAGGCACCTCCTTCGCTTCAGCAGATCCTTGAGCCTCATCTTCTTCTGCAAATAATGTCATCATCCCCCCATGAGAAAGAAAGGGGACATTAGATAAAACAGTGAGTGACGGAGTGTGCTCACTTTCTTAGTAGCCCTTCTGAGAACATAAAGAAGCTTAGAATTCACGGAGCTTGATTTCCTCTTGATGAATGCTTTAAGCATTTGGCAAGGATTCTCCTTGTCTGCCTGAAGGAAGCTCAGGAAGGTTCGGATCACATCCGCCAGAATCGCCAAAAACTCGGTGGACGATATCACGTCTTCCTTACCTTCATCAGCTTCTGATGCAGGGAAATCAATCAGCACAAGTGAGGTTGGGCTGTATGTAAGACGAGAAAACATACATACAAACGAGAAGGCGGCACTGCGTTCCTACCACGGAACTCAGGAACTTGGAGCAATTTGGGAGCGGAAATCCTCGTTCGAGCAAACACTTCGGGCCTCCGACCACGCTCGCAGGGCTCATTTTCTATGAACCGCTGCAATAGGACCTGAAACTGTTGGAATTGCTGAGCTACGCATGCGGTGCAAGAGGCGCGCTCACTGTCTCCGGTGGCACACCTTTGCCGGAAGTTGATGTAATTCCAGTTTAGAGCTTCCCATGCCAAGCAAATCTGAGCTACATAAGCTGCCTCCAATTCGTGATATGGGTCTCTGACTCCCTCCTTCTTCGGTGTGGTAAGCCTGTGAACTAACCTTTCCGACATCGATCGTGGTTGGAACTTTATGGACCTAAATGATTCTGGAAATGGATACGTAAACTCAGGCTATCCATGAAATGAGAGGGTAAGAGACACGTAGGGAGTAGGTAAATATGTATATATATATATATATATATATATATACAAGAGGAAATGACCTGTTTCCGTGAGTTTTTGTGCACTGAATCTGTCGAAGAACAGCATCTCCTCATCGTACCTTCGGAAGGTCGTATAGGTTTCCCAGTGGGAAGAGCTTCTCTGTGAGGAAGAGGAGAAGAGACACTCGGAATCCCTGAAGAGTGGAACGTTTCTCCACTCCGTAGAGCTCCTGGACGAAAAGTTAGTACCGGTGAGAGATCCACCCAACGATTCCTCCTTGTCTTCTTCCAGCCGTAACTTTTTGCTCGACAACTCCTCGTTCTCATTATTTTGGTAAGCGTCTCCGTGAACATCTTCATCTGTTCACAGCATAAACGTACCAAGTCATGAGTCAGAATGAAGGCTCATACATGACTAGGAAGAGGAGTCGCATCTAAACGTACCTCTCTCAGTCCCATCATATATGATTGGATGCGCAACATCCGATGGTTCTGCGACATCGTCCGCCGGAACATCCACTCCGATCTCCCCATGATGATCGAGAGGGGAACCGTACCAAGATTCCGCGACAAAGCTTTCATCAACTTCCAAGAGGTGCTGTTGCTGATTGGAGCCCTTTTCTTGTTCGACAAGCAGGGTATCGTTGACCACCCTTTGGTTGTAGAAAAAGAGGAGACCGTCTTCTCGGCTGAAGATGCCGGCAGCGAAGTCTCCGATGCCGGAGTAGCTGTCATCGTCTACGGGCTCGATCTCATCTCGATGGATGAGATGTGAATCCCTGCAACGGAAGGTTGCTCGAGAGACGGTAAAAAAAGAGAAAGCGAGCGGGATGGCGAGGTGGTACCTACCTGATATGTTCCTCGGTCGTGGCAGCTCTTTGAAGGAGAAACGAGAACAGCTTGGTGAGGAGGAAGGAAACGAGATGGAGGACAGTGAGGAGGAAGCTGAGAAAGGTGAAGACATGGAGGAGAAACATCACAGCCTCGCCGTTGGTGGAGTGGCCTCCATGGCAAGCGAGATAGGGCGGTGCGCTGGGAGCTGCCGGGCCAAGCACTTGGAGGAAGGGCGGGGGGTAGCTGCCGTTGTGCATTTGCGGTGAACGCTGGCTAAAGAGCACGACCACGAACTGCTCTTTATCTGAGGAAAGCGGGGTGACATCGACGCTCAAGGTAGGGTTGGCATCTCCAATAAAAGTAGATCGGGGCGATGCTTGTGCATGGCGGGGTGGGGGGCCCAATTTGATATGGGAATTGGGAAGAGCGATGACCTGACTCCACCATGGATCCCCGAAGCTAAAAAACTGGTGCAAGGATCGAATGACTTGACCCAAAAGCAAGACAATATGCCGCCCGAGCTTGCTGCTGCTGCTGCTGCTGCTGCAGTTTCGATTTGTGTCTAAAGCAGCCAGGATCATCTATATCTTTGTCCGGTAGAAAGCTGCTGCTGGGAAAGCTTGCTTGCTCACACCCACCCCAAAAATAGTGCACCCTGTTTGCTCCGGGAATGGCTTTCGATTAAAAAGCCACTCCCTCGATGGTGTTGACTCTTTCTCTCTCTGGTGTGGGGCCCACGTTCATGTGGATCCCACTGCGTCGAGCACGTGAGCAGCCAGATCACCGTGAAATTTTCCGAGGGCGACTCGATGTAACCCTTTTGTCTGTACGGTCGAGTAAGGGTATGGGATGGGAATACAGAACTAATTGGACAATGACGACGAACCCGAAGCCGAGCTTTGCGTCGTTTGCCTGATGCCTGAATTCATTATCCAACCCAGATAAATTAGATCCGACAGATGGTTTTTTTTTTTTTTTCTTGTTGAAATTATAGAAAAATGCAAACTCTTTTGATCCAACCAATTAAATATATACCTCGACTGATGAGATTTCATCTGTGTGTGTGTGTGTGTGACCGAATAGAACATGCTTTATGGATATGAAATAGCATCATCGTCGTCATCAGCATAATAGGCATGCCCAATTTTTAGGACAGTGATAATGACTACTTTGTATCACAACCACGATCAACTGATTGTTCAGATGCCAGTCAAAAGATGATCGCTGACATACAGATTCAGCGTGCTTTAAAAATGGGTCAAAACTCAAATGGCTTTAAATGACAAAAAAGGAGAAATATTAGGAAGATTCAATGTACAAATCTGCAAGACTGAAAACAACCAAGCAAAATATGTTATGTCTGTTGGCAGGAATTCCAAGTAGTTAGTTGAAACACACGGCTACAAAAGCTTAAAAAAGCCCCATATATTGTTCCATCAATATGCAACTGGATCAAATCATTCAACAATTCATAACAAAACTATTATCATCTTTTAGTCTGTAAACATACCATTGTCTACGGTAACAGGTACAAGTTAGCAGCTCACCTACCCACACATTGAAGGCATACTTGTGCCACTTCAGCCATAAAAGAACAGCAGAATAGCGTTTAACTGACAAGGAACAAAAGAATCACCCGTTCCCAGTCAGGCTAATATGGACGAAGTACCTGAGATGGTGGAAAACCTTGTCCCCCAGATGTCATGTAGGATGGAAAAGGGCCATGTCCCACCTTCAACTGATCAGATGAACCATGCATATCAACACGCTCCGGAGCACCAAAAAGTGGATCGTGTAATTTTAACCGTCCACCAACCTAGACGAGCAGAAGAATACAAATCATAAGAACTTGAGCAAGATTTAGTGTCATTTGTATGTAATAGCAAAAAATTTATCTTCCCTTTTTTATCATAAATCAGTTAAAGAAACATAAATGTATTCGCTATACCTGATGCATATCAGAAATATTGCTACCATCAGCTCCAATAACCGGTGCCACTGTGCTATTAGGAATCTTGACGTCCATAGAACTGTTAAAATTAGAGTACCTGGACAAATGAGAGAAACTGTGCAACATGTATGAGACCAAGAAAGATGTCAATGGGACTACCACAAACAACAGAGTCGGTCATTATGATACCCAGGAGCTGCTGATGGTGTAGAATAGTATTGAGCTTCATGTGCCTGTCCGTAACCTTGCAAATCGTAACCCTGACAGATCAAGTAGATGGAGATTATACATAGAGCGAGATCATCTGTCTCAATAATGGATGAACATACAGAATTAACATGAATCTGCAAACACAAACTTAACAAGGTTGAGCAAACAAACTATCAACCAACAGCTTTAATTCCTAAAGTTATCCAGGAATGATTCAGGCCAGCACGGGTAGAAACAGGATGGTAAGGACATCCATGGCTCACCAATCCATGCCACCAACAAAATTAGCCAACTAAGTTTGCAAACTCTGGCTACCAACAAAAGAAAATGTGCATGCCGATGCCAATGAGTGAAGGTGAGCAACTATTCAAAAAATGTAATGCATGGCAACCAACAAAAATTTGAATAGAAGACACTGGTTGCACAGTGAACATTTAGCAACACAGCTCTCGTAACACTATCACCATCGTAAACTACGTTTTAGATGTACAATTTGCAACATACAGCTTTTCCATCATTATCATATTACAGTGAGGCTCTAATAAGTTTCTAAAAACTAAAAAGTGCCAAACAGTACGCTAAAAGGTGAGAAAGGGTTAATTCATCAAAGGGAAACCTCCTTTTGGGGTAGGAAGATATGAATATTTGGTTTTATTTAAATTTTGGTAAATCATAGCCTTGGCCACCAAAAAACATGTTGGATTAGAAGACATCATACCGCTGCAGCACATGCAAGTGCACCCTTATACTGTGTGTTCATAAATCTAATGTATCAGAAGATTCATAAAAGGAAACTTAAAAGTTGCCAGGAGATACACCAAATCTTGGAATTCACAATAAGTGCCAGCCTCTAGGAGTCAAACGGTGACAGAATATAAAACACATATATGATCATTCAGAAATAGAACAACAGCGTAAAAAAAGGACATAAATAATACCTTTGGGTAACTGTAACCGACAGATTTCCCAGGTCCAACCATGCTAGATGTTGGTATTTCTCGAGCAGAAAAGCTTTCTGGAGGAGTGTAACCACGAAAATGGCTCGGTGGTGCATAATCTAAAGCAGCATTTCCATATGATGGTACACCTCGGTCAGACCTGCTTTCTAAAGGAGGAATTCCATGAAAAGGTGCACTAGGTGCAGGATTAACAGCAGCATTCCCGCCACGGAAAGTCCTTGCTCTGAGCCTAGAAGCAATCTCTGCAAGTGCATCCCGTGCAACATCTCGAGTTCCAGAAATCTGCATGAAAGTGATACAATTACTACGCCGAGCAGGAAACCAAAAGATGGACATTCTGACAAGCAAGTCAGATCAAAACACAAGCACACCAAGATAAACAAATATAAAAAACCATGTTTGAAAAGAGAACTTTGTAAAGGAAGCTAGGAATAAGTGGAATTGCCACATCACCTGCACTAGTTCTTCATTTGCAGATGTATATTTTGGCTTGTCGTCCTTGGAGTAAACACGAATATCTGCTTTCGTTCGCCTTCTCATTTCTGTTATTATGTTGCCACCTTGTCCAAGAATGCAACCAACTTTACTAGATGGAACAAGCAATCGTGTTGTGATAACACCATTTTCAGACGTTGCACTTGTTCTGCTTTGAAGCTGAAGAACAGCTTCAATTGTTGGAGAAATTGTATCCCAAGGAACCTAAAGTTTATCAATTAAAGGCAGTTTTATTATGTATTCAACATCAAAGGATTAAGAGGCACAAATCTATATCATCTGAAGGTTTTCCACATATCTATATCATCTAAATTGGTGCACATCCTAAGATCCAAAGTTATTGGCTACATGCAGCTTACCTCCTTACATGAAATACTAATCACACGTTCCTCAGCATCAGGAGCAGTGTCCTCAACTTGAATGTGAGCACCTGTCTGTTGCTCTAATTGTCTGACATTGACCCCACCCTTGCCAATCACCCCACCGATCTTCACTGTGGCACACAAAATTCTAATGGAAAATTCTTCAGTAGTTTCACCATCATTTCCAAAATTGTTTCTGCCAAAATTACTAGGAGGATACCCAGATGGCTCATCTAGGTACCTACTGAACCGTGGTATTGTTGGTGGAACATGGGCATCAGAGTGATATTGGGACCACACTCGATTTCCCTGAGGCAATGGGGGAGGTACAGAAGGTTCAGAATGATATGAACCTTGGGTACTGGCATATATAAGATCTTCTAGAGGAGGATTTTCTTTGTGGGGATGCTGATGCAGCAAAGTTGAAATTCTGTATAAAGCTTTCTTCGCAATAGATGGCACTCCTGATACCTGGGGAAGCACACCCAGAAATTAGTACTGTTTTGATGAGCACCAGAATATTCTTGCATAAATTCATTATGCCCAGACAAATGGATCTAGAAATATATGAAGTGTGAGCTCAAAAACATCAGATGAAACCAAAGAGAAAACGACAACTCCTCCAAAATCTCAATGAACAATTGATAGAACAAACATGAATACAAACATTACTGCCATGTGGAGCAGTTGGAAAATGGAAAACCTGATGGTGTGACCAAAGAAATATGAAGTAAAAGGTATTACCAACCAGAAGTTTCATTTGGGTGTTTTGCTGTACTGGACACTTGGAAAGTACACAAGAATAAATTATATGTGAATACGAAATAAGTACTATATTACCTGTACTAGTTCATCACTGTCCATAGCACAAGGTGGAAGGTGATCTGAAGGCAATACACGTATATTTGCACCAGTATCACTTCGCAGTTGCTGAATAATTGTTCCACCCTTGCCAAGGAGACATCCAACTTGATTTTTTGGGACCAAAATTCGAGCAGTAACAACATCATCAGGTTCGGTCTTTGATTGTACCACACCACCACGTAGAATCTCATCTGCAGCAATCCTATCATGGATCTTAAGTAAAGCATCCTGGGCAGGACAATGGGCCTGCATATCCTCTGGTTCATTTCCATCACTATCGTCCAAATCCTGATCAGAATCATTTTTTTCAGATTGTGACAGATAACTAAAAATAATAATTACCCTTTCCTCCGCCCCAGGAATAGCATCTGCAACCCTTATCTTTGCATGGGTTTCATCTCTCAGGGTATTAACTATGTCACCTCCTTTCCCAAGAACACTACCAATCTTCTTTACAGGACAAAGGATGCGATAAATAGTATCAATAGGTTTAGTGGTTGTAGAACCATGATCACGACCAGAATTATGCTTCTTCCTTTTCCCATTATCAAATTGGTCATAAGTTCGTTTTCTAAAACTTCCGGATTTGTTCTTCCCATATGTCCTTCTTTCATCCATACTGCTCCAAAGATACTTTCAAAATTCAAAATGACCTAGTAAAATCAAATTTAAGCAAATTAGAGAGACACAATTACGTAGAGAAAAAACACTACATGTGCATGGCATGGACTACAAGAACCTGCAGTGAGATAATGACATTTCCACTAAAAATAGAATTTTAGTAGGGAATAGTACATGAAATTAATGAAAATATATAAAAAATACTCTCTAATGGTATTTTGTAAGGCTCTGTTTACTAAAACCAGCTAAAAATAACAAACACAAAACAGAGATATAAATGAATCTTATAATTTATAATCAATAGTGACTTATTCGCCAACAACTTCAGCAAAAACACTCAACATAATTTATGGATATAAATGTATATGTTGATGGCGGATAAATACCACATGTATGTTCCTTCGGTTCCAAAGGAGATTACTTTCAAACAGATAGCCAAAGTTTATAATATTATATGCAATATAATGTCTCCAGTAAATTAAATAAACCTAGTGCACAAGAAAGACTAATATGGTTAGGACATATACAATAAATGAGTGGATACATCTTTAGCAAACATAGGTGGTTTTTTGTTCTGCGAAGGCAATCTGCAACCTGGTAACACCTCATGAGATTGTCTATGTACCCATCATTTGGTTTGCACTAAGGTACTTAATATAGATGCACTCTGACAACTGAAAAACAATGCTATGACCAGTGTGTTGAACAAAATTCATCACAATGCATTATATGCATGAACACATGCCATGTGTGAAAATAGAAATGTTCACCAAACCAAATCAAGCAACACATTAATACCCACAAAATCATCTGATACCGCCATGAATTGCTTTGCAATATGAACTAGAGCGAAGTTTAGTACTTCAGGCATGATTAGTTTGTCGATCAAAAAGAAGCATAGCCAAACACTTCAGAAAGAATGAAACTGCTAAAAAAAGGAGTTCAATAAAAATAATGAAGAAACTTAAAAATCAAGAAAAACTAGACACCTGATCATTATCAATCTATCAATCACTAGCAAAAAGAAAAATTAGGCCAAAGAAGTGGTTCACAGTATTGAAACAAGTTTCACAATTGAGAAATTCTAACTATTTTGCAGTTTAAGATCATTTATAAATAATTCTCAAAAGCTCAAACTTGAAAAAACTGAATAAACAAACAAACAACAGGAACAAAAATTTCAAGCATAACCTGCATATCAATATATTTCAAGGACATAGAGGGGGATTGTTTCCAAGAATGGCATGCAAAAAAAAAATGAAGTATCCTAATACATAGTTAAGCAGTGCTCATATAATAAAGTTGAACTACAAAAATAGTATTGACTTGAAAGCAGATTTCAGTCCTCAATAATATTGTTAAAAGGGTGTACCCAGTCTACAAGACTCCCGCCAATGCAGTGTCGGGGGAGGGTAAATGTATGCAGTCTTACCTTTAAATATTTAAAGAAACTGTTTCCGTGATTCAGACCCTGATCTTCCAGGTCACAAAAAAACAACCTTACCGTTGTACCAAGGTCCACCCTCTCATCAATAATATTATGACATCTTGGAATTAACATTGATTCCCTGAAATAAAAAGTTCTAAGGATGCAAATCCACCCAATCAAAGTAAGAGCACAAACCTATTCAGCTTAAAGTGTACAAAAGCTAGATAGCTACAAGTTTCCCCAACAAAAGGCACATGCCACTAAACTTTTAAACCTCATGACTAGGTGATAAAAAATAAAACACAGAATTAAACAACAAACACGCAGTAATGTCCAAAAACAAGGTAGAAAGATAATAGAAAAACCTTAACTATGATGTTCAACAATAATCTGGTCAAACCAAACCTTTTATCACTTCTATCCATATAAAGCAGTGAAGATGATAATCTTTTTTTTTCTTTTACTAAGTGATTACTAAGATGCTGACAACTAGCATTTCCTATAAAGGGCAACCTCAGTAATATAAACCAAACCTTTTATCACTTCTATCCTTATAAAGCAGTGAAGATGAAAATAATTTTTTCTTCTTTTACTAAGTGATTAATAAGATGCTGACAACTAGTATTTCCCATAAAGGGGAACCTCATATAAACCAAACGTTTTCACTTCTTTCCATATAAAGCAGCGAAGATGAAAATCATTTTTCTTCCTTTACTAAGTGATAAATAAGATGCTGAAAACTACCATTTACTATAAACGGCAACCTCAATCATATTGCATGCCTAAGTTCAATCCATGACCACCTTGCTTACCAACAAACTAAATTACAGAGAGAGATGTGTAAAGGTAGACCATAAACATATACATATACAGACATAAAAGATCATCAGGTACTGTAAAATGAAATCCATCATCACCCAATGGTAAAAAACATTTCATCCAGGGTATGGACACCCGACTGCTAACAAATCTCACATTTCCATTTTGTCCTCTCTTCTTGTGCTTTTGAATCTACAAGTACCAGCGAAGGCCCAAGAAACCACCCAAGCCCATACATCTGCGGTGATTTTTGTTTTGTTTGACATTTTCTTCAACTAAGCTTAGAATCCAAAAGCATAAAACAATCTGGTATCTTTAACACAAATATCACATATAAGCAATGAAATGATTATTAACCAATACAAGTTCTAATTGCCATTCTTTCTCCTCATATTCATGCACCCTTTACCAAGAGAGAGTGATCATATGGCAGCTAATTATCAGCTAAGGTGGTGTATAAACAGAATGCCAAATTTCAAGACTTAGGGCATGTTTTGGCTGGTTTATATTTAAAAACCTAGTCGAAATAAAGATGACAAACTTTTTTTTTCCTATTTAAGATAGTTTGTTTGGCTCAATTTTACATTCCGCAACTTATTTTCCGAATTTGGCTTAGTATCATAATAGTGGGACACATTCTATTACTGTAAATTTATAGAACTACTAAGCAGTATATTCGAAATTCTGGAAAATCTTGCAAATACTTCCTAAATCAATATACAGATACGAGCATAGAAAAAATTACAAATAAATTTTATTTTTAATAGTGGTAAAAACGCAACATATTTATGCTAAACATGACTTTATATTTTTAAAAGACGTCAAGGAAAAGGAGAACAAGCGGCTATAATTTTTTTCATTTTTCAGCAAGTAAACAAAAATATACAGTAATGCACTCCTCAGTTAGCACATAAACCTCCTACCACCCAACAATTCACAGTGCAGGATTAGTTAGGACAAAAGCTCCTTGGTTACAAGAAGACACCATAACCCAAATTAAATACCATGAAAGATATTCTAGTTAGAGAAGTTAAATTGTAAGTTGCATTACCAGCTGCAGATGATATGCCAACGTCTACTATGCATACAACAAAGCAATCCACTCTTTTTGGGGAAGCTCAGCATTCCTACTTCCAATCATTATGGTATGACGAAAAAGAAGGTAACTTAGAATAAACTGCGTCAATAAAATTTGTTTAAGTAAACACGACTTGGCGCCATTATCACACTTGACCGAAGAGCCAAACTTCTTTGCATGTTCTGCACAAAGAACCGATCGTCCAAACAAGCCAAAACGTGAACCCTACCCTATAAACCGTCGAAAGCTTCAGCGCGAGCTGACGAACTAAACATTATTAGATTTTTTTTTTCCGCAGCGTAATATATCAAGGTAATAAAAGGTCGGGTCCAAATTCTCTCAGAAAACAGCACTTTCCAGTTAGCATCAATCTCCAGGGACGGGACACACCAGGAAATCCAAAGAAATCACTCGTCATGCGACTGCTACTACAGATTTTTAGAAAGCCCTATGTTTTCTTAGAAGAAAACTAGTGGCGTAGATGAACCCTAAAAAGGGATCTTGAGGATGAAACAAGGAAGAGAAGGGTGGAAACGCGAGAGCAGAAGGGATCAAGAAGAGAGAGAGCTCACCGTTTGCGGCTTTATTTCCTGCGTCTTCGTCTTCTATTCTTGTTCCACCTCTTCGAGCCGATAGGAGTCGTCAGGGAGAGCGAGACCAGGTGTGGGGGAATAATGATGATTAGGTTTTCTATTGGCAGGGGGGCGACGCCGTCTTGGCGAAGGCAGGGAAACGGGCGGGCCGGGAACCCGATCGAAATTGTGGTTCGGCTCGACCAAGATCCAGATTAGGTGCGGTTCAGATTAATGGGATCAGAGCAGTGGACCGAGAAACGAGCCCATTAGACCTATTCGTGGCCACAAGCCCACCCAATGAAGTCACAATAGTAGAATGACGAGTTCCCTCCTCCAATTATAACCCGGTGGGCCGACCTCAATCCAAGGCCCACGACATTGACCAAGCCAATTAGAGCCGCAGCAGAAGACGTCAGTGTTTGCAGCTGATTGGAATCGATGAAGAACCCTATTACATTATAAATATATAATAAATAAATATATATATATATATATGGTATATTTGTCCTTTATTCTCCTCCTCCCGTGATTTCTCTGCTCTTCTCCTCTCGTTTTCTGGGATCGTCTCTGTAGCTCAAATCACAAGATAGGAAAAGGTTTGAACGATAAAATCTTTTTTTTTTTGACTCTTGAAGAAATGACGTGTAATAAAATGATTGGTACGTGAACAGCTGCACATCTTTTGAGGCCGTCGTCATCTGCGACGGGGTTCAAAACTCTGAAGCCATGTGACTTCAGACGTACGTCACGCAGGGCGCGCTTTCATCAGCTCCAGGATGTCTCCGTATCCAACACAAATTTAGGTTTTGTCCTCTTCTTCGGCGGTACGATCTCATCCGACACGACACGGCGACATGCCCTCCTCCCTCGCACGACGGGTGTAGTTAACATGCACCACCATGCCGTTGTGTTCTTCTGGTCTCGGGAGTTCGATCCGGAGGGCAGGAAAGAAGGCACAGTTCAGCTTAACCTCACAGTCTCGCGGTGGATGATCACGAGGCAAAGGAAAGCAACGCAGAGGAGTCACGCGAAGAGTCGAGTGCGCTCCTAAGTATTGGCTTTTACCCTGGACACCACTGTGGGGCAGAGCCACAGTCTTGTTCCTTTGCTACGAGATCAGAGAGAGAGAGAGAGAGAGGGTGAGTGATATATGAGAGGGGGAGGAGAGGGGAGGGTAGGGAGGGTCCATCAGATGGGAACATTTGGTTGTTTCTGCTCCTTTTCTGGTGTTACAGTGGGGTAGAAGAGCTCCATTCAGTCCAATAAAGAGGGTTGAGGAGTGGTTTAGAGCTGCCATCCCATGGATTAGGCCAAGCCTTATGCTCGTTTCACAGTGGACAAGTCATCATGGTGATGGAGGTTGTCTCTTGAAGATGATGATGTGGGGGATAAGCCTTGGCCAATGCATGGTGTGGGAGCAACTCCGGCCACTGGCTTCGCCCGCTAATTGGACTGAAGGGAGCTCCCAATCATTCCACGCGGCACACCGTACCCCCTTTTGCTTGTTCTCGTCTTCCTGGTTTCTCCGCATGCATGCCGGTGGCTGCTTGGCTAAGTCACTCCGACATATATCCTTTTTGTTTCTTGCAGGAACAAATTATTACCCTCGTTTAATCACTTCATGTGTTTCTTTTAGATAACAGATGAGAGTGTTCGCAGGACCCCACTAGCTCGGCGTTGGCTTTCAGCTTCCACTGGCATTCAGAGAAAGATGTCATGGTTTTTATGCTTGTTGGGTTCTCCATCTTTTCCCAATAACTTGTTCGGCGTTTCTGTCACAGATATAGGACTCTTTTTACATGAAAGAAATGAATGATCCATCGCCATGGGGCTTTGAGATCCACAGACGGAGGATGTCATCTTGGTTTCCATTTACTTATTCTGTAACTCTTCATTTATTTTTCGTGAAGGAACAAAGTCCTCTTCTGTTCTCTAAATATTTCATGTTAGAGATGTACTGTCCGCCTCCTCAGGAGGGTACTAAATGAGCTTCCCTATTACCATCTCTCATCAAAAGACCACACTTACCAACAGAGACTTCATCAAAAAAGAAGTGCACAATCGCTCAAAATGCTTCTCGGGTGCCATGGCCAAGGACCAAAGCTGTTGAGGGCCTTGATAACCTGGAGACTGTTAGAACGAATACATATGTTCTTGAAGCCCTGATGAGAAACAAATAGTGGGGCTTCTAAGATAGCTGCACCTTCAGCATGTAGAATCGAGCTGACTTTTCCTGATTGAGCAACTAGCAAAGGAAGCATTAGTCTCGATAGAGAAATCAAAGAAAGGTGGAAAACATTGCAGCTCCTGCTGCATCCAACGTTCCCTATCCCCACCCCCTCACGCAGGTGCAAATTGATCATTTCTATCGCTGATTAGAGCCGTCATCTTACACCACACCAGAGGCAGTTAATTGCATTGATTCCAAAGTAGCCATGAGGAGTTAGTAATCATCACAGTGATCTTTGCACACGAAACAAGGGAGCATTGGAGTAACAGTGATCTTTGCACCCCCAATCTTTCATATTGTCTTAGTATTCGCAAGTGAATGTTGCTCATCAGATAGAAATTTGTGATAACCCCATTCGGACGGAGGGCCCAACATCAAACATCATCATTTGTCTTGGATAACTTCTTTTTATTGTTCTATATTTTTTTCATTAGAGCCCCCCTGCAATTTCATAGAATTAGTAGAGGGAGATGTCATGGAGAACCTTTTTTTTTTTTCTTGTTTTTTTAATCTTAAAGCAAGGAAACGGGGGTAAGGGCTTCCTTGTACACCACGTCATCGAGCTTTGAGACTATGGGTTTTGACTTCTCTGGCCCACTTCATATCTTCTTCCTCTAGTAAGAAGGAGATGTCTCCCATTTCAGTGGCCTCTGAGGTAGATCTAAAAGCCTCTGCCACCCAGGTTACGAAGTCTCCAAAGGACCCGACCATGGCATGGGATCTTGAAGGGGAAGAAGTGAGTTTCGCCTATGGAAGCTTAGTAGTAGACTATGATTAGAACTTGAAGTCCTTCAGAGGAGAAGACGATCATTCCTCATAACCCAACAGTTGCCCATTTCCTATAGACTGGGTATGTGATCGACGAGGATAACCACATCAGTGTTAGGTTCATTGTCATCTGCATGCAGTGGACTGTTGGAACCCTTGTTAGACCTAGACCTGAGTTCAAGATGCCCTCCAAGGCTTACAGGTATTGGCCTAGTCCGGTTGTGTCATTGAACTTTGATTCAAGGCCCGTAAAGGGTATCGTCTTCTACCTTGGACACTGGTTCGAAAACAAACCCTAGGTTGATCGTTCTCCGAAGGTTTAGGATTAATAGTGGACTTCTACGTAACACACGGTTGTAATCTATGGCTGACCGTATCATAATCGAAACAAAGATTGGTGGTGTTTTCTTATGCCACCGTTTAGAACACCTTGTAAGATCCACTTCTAATCCAAAACACTTGAGGTAAAGACTTGAAAAAATCTGTTAAGATGCAAACTCTTGTGACCTTACCTCTAAATCCCATCATGGTGTGCTATTCTCTATCTTTGTGAACTTGACAATGACAGATACACCTTGTAACAGTACATTAGGAGTAAGAAACTAAATAGAGAGGCCAGGGAATTACACCCAAACTGAGCCATGCATCAACTTCTCACACGTATGTTGGAACCCCGGCCGCTAAGAGAACAAGGAGAGGGCCTATCCCTTGCAAAACTAAGGCCCTCCTGTGAGAACGTTGATGAGGTCTTCCTCATTCATGAAGCGAAAACAGAAGAAACCAGAAACAAAGTCAACAATGCGACATGCAAAGGAAATACCTCATCTCTCGAGTAGTTCGGGTTTCAGGTAATCTAGAGATGGTGTTCATAAAAAAATTTACCATATAAACTCAAAGATCAAGCTTCGCACGCATCATCTACCTCCTGTTTGTCCAAGACGAGCTCAAGATTGGAGGAGGACTGAATCCGGCTTAACCTGTCTTTAAGCCCAGAGGAAAATTTTCAAGCGTCGACGCCGTGAGCCTTCCGGAACAACCCTGCCCAGGAGACGCTGGTACCGCTCTTGGCAACGTCGTCAGAATGAGAAGGAGCAGCTTCCCCTGCGTGAGGAGAAGGCGACGGCGAGCCAGAAGGGACGGAGTTGTCCGATGAATCATCGCAAGTGGGAAAAGGGCCGGTTGTGCTTGAATGCATGGTTCTGGATGAGATGACGAGGGGGGAGGGTCGGGAGGAAGGAGAACAGGAGGGGCAACTCTATCTCAGAGCTTTTTTTCACGCTTGCATTGACTGACTCCTGGAACTTGTGCTCTTCTCACTATGTTAACATTCGTCGATCTCATCTTCTCCTTTTTCTTTCGGAGCTAAAAAGGAAAAGAGACCGTTCGCAGAAGCTGTAGCACAGGAACTGCTGTCTGTACTCTTGTAATATATGAATGGGAGAGAAATGACATGAGAACCTAAAGCGTAGGAGCACCAAACATGGTTGGGATCGCATGAGAACATATTGCCTTCCCAAGGAACATAAAGCCTAGCAGTATATATAGCAACTTGTCGCAGTATCAACTTTAGAAACATATCACGAGGTTCCAATTAGAGTTATAGCCCGAACCGGGCAATAATACGGATTATAACGGGCTCAGTTCGGGACGCGCAGAAACAGAGACACCTAATGTGGTCGATTTCGGGCTTGCTTCCGGTCCAACATCACCAACGCGAGGCCCTTGTCCCATTTGATGGTCAAAGTCAACAAAGCACATGGATGCAATTGATGATTTCGGAGGACAAAAAAAGTTGGCATCCGGCATGCTTATTATTGAGGGATGAGCTTATCATTCTGGGGGATGCACAAGACCAAGTTGGCCTGTTAATAATAGTAGACTAGCCTTGGTATAAAAGCTTTGTTTGAGGCCTTGATGGTGGAGTGCAGAGCTGGAGCTATGCCACCATGTTCCAAACACAACTCAATTATGCAATAAAGGTGATGATGGTGCTGTCCACCCAACCAAAGGACAAGTGGGTAGAAGGCTCAACTGTGGCCTCCCAACAACTGGACCCCACCCCCCCCTTCCTTCTCTTTCGGCCTTCTGCTCCCCCCATCCGTCAAACCTATAGAAACACATGTTGACTTGCTTATAGATATCTTTTGGACCATAAGAACTGTGTTCTAATCCCACGCAAAATAAATAAATAAATAAATAAAAGGTGGTTTATGTAAGTAATCTCCACTAATTAACCTGCCTGCCCTTATTAATTTTCTTGGGAGAAGAGGAATCGATCAAGTGAGATGCACGCACGCTGAATGGGGAATGCAAGGTTGGCACATGCGGCTAAGCTGCACTGGTGACAGCACGCTGCAATCATAAATAGGAATGGAGCACCTAACTTGGAATCTTCCCTCCGCCACTGTGCAATAAAGAAGCATCACATGAGCTGGTGGCCCATGTGAAACCAGATGTTCCCTTAATCTTTTATGGGAGCCGTGACTCCACATTTGAGTGCCCCCAAATATATATATATATATATCTTCAACAATATTGTTTATAATAATTTTATTTGATTCGTTTATAGTATTTTTTTTAAATATCTATACCATTTTTACTATGATAATTAAAATATATTATAATTATTTACATGATATTATTTTTAAAATATTATAAATACCTATTTAAACCCCAAGAATGAAATATAAATGGTTTCTAATCTATTTTGATTTTATTTACTTCATTTACAATTTGTTTGTAAGTGGTCTTATAGTATGTATGATAGAAAAATACTACAAAGATTAAAATATTATAATAAATGATTTATTATAAATCAGAATGTTAAAATAATTTTAAATATAAGTAAATCAAAATCGAGTGAAAATATTACCGGTCATCCGATTCCACGCACCTTTTTCGCTTTTTTTTTCTATTTTTATTAATTATTAATGCTCCCCTCGTTTGGTCCTCTTTCTTTTTTTTTTTTTTTTTTTTCTTTTCTATAAATCTGCCCCCAAATCCCTCCCACCCTCTCCTTCTCCTCGCCCTACCTGTTTGGAGTCCGGTCCGTCTGTTCTCTCGCTGATCGAGGGGGGGATTAGGTAAAGAAACAATCAATATTTCTTGATTTCTCCTCGTTTCTTGTTTGTTCTTCTATCTTTACTCCGGTTTCGAGCGGCCGCGAGCTGCTTTTTCGTGAGATCTGGCCCTTTTCATCCTTCTCCTTGTGCCTCTGGCTGTAATCTCAAACGAGGATAAGGCTTTTGCGTGTTTTTTAAAGGATTTTTTGGCTGATTTTTTTATATTTCAAGATTTTTCGCTCTTCTCTTTGACATTTTGGGATCTTTTTGTTCTATTTTGTGGTTGCCTTGAAACTCTTCCTTAAAACCTTGCTGCTTTATGGATTTGAGCTTCTCTCCTTTCTATTTTCGTTCCAGATCCGTTTCAAAATCTTGTTTTGTTCGTGATTTGTTGTCTCTGCTAAGAGCTTTTGACCTTTGTGTATGTGCAGGCGTTGCGGTCGTAAATCTCGAAGAGATTGGGGCAAAGATGAACCACTGCGGGATGCAGCAAAACGCTTTCGCCGCCTGCGAGGAGATGAGGGCACCTTTCGCCTTCGTTGACCGGAAGGCCCCTATCTTCTGCCCCAGGCCCCGCCGGTTCAGCCCACTCGCCGCCATCGCCGATCCACTCCGACCCGTCCGTTGGCACTCGAGGTGAGTTATTCCCTTCTTCCCGGTCTGAAATCTTAACCCCCAAAACAAAGATCGTTTTCATCTACGTCATGTCTAATCCCATGTCCTTCTTCTTTCAGTCACCAGTCGGATTTCTCCGATTCGAGCGCCGGGGCGGACCCTCTCGATATATTTCTCGCAAAGGTGAGATTTTTATTTTCCCCCCTTTTGTACATCTACCATCCATCATCGGCTTGTTATCGCACATGATCTGAAAAACTAAATATGTTTTGCATGCAGGATGAAGAACTGGATCAATTAGCTACGTCACCGCCATTTTTCTGCGGCTCGCCACCCAGCCGCGCTGCCAACCCGGTCATCCACGACGCCCGGTTCGGCGAGAACCATCCGCCGGCACTTTTTGCCCCTTCACCACTAACCCTATCCGGCCCACCCATGTCTCCGAAGCAAGGCTGTGCCCACGCCAAGTTCGGCCTCCTTCCGGCGGCCGTGCGGGTTGAGGGTTTTGATAGCCTCAACCGCGACGGCCGGAGCTGCAGCGGCATCGCTGCTGTGGCCTAATCACCCCAAGCGTCCCGAGCTTTCTTTTTAGGGCGCTGTGGGAGCAAAAAGATGAAAGAGGAAAGAAAACTCGCCGCAAAGAGGAGTCAGACAACCCAACAATATTAGGTGCTAAGCATAGCAACAACAACAACAACAACAACAAAGCTTTGAGGTAATTTGGAAGGCCTTACGGCGTTCGATGTAATTGTACATTTTTCTAGTACCAATCTTTTGTGTATGTAATCTTAAGGTTTCATGTGGATACGAGATGAGTGATGGGAAGAGAGAGAGAGAGAGAGAGAGAGGAAGGTTGAAGCCAATCTTTTGATGTTTTGCTTTTTTATCCATATATTTGGGTTTTAGGTATTGATAGAAGTTGTGGCCACTGTATGTGTATAAAAACTGTAGGAGGTTGGATCAATCATGAGTCATGAAATGTGTATATAATCCGCATGTAAAATTAGTATGTTGGAGTTATGTAAGCCTCTTGTTTTAGTGAAAGCTGATGGCGGCTGGAGTCTGTGGTGTAAGACACAGTCAATGTTGTCGACTGAGGAAATAGGTGAGAAGGTGCAGTCTGCAGCTAAGCTGAGCGGGTGACAGCACATGATATAGAAAATATCAAGTTGGAAGAGTCAATTGGACTGCCCCACCTTTTTAATTCCCTAAGCATGGATATAAATCTATGTGCATAAAAAAAAAAAATTAAAGTTTTCTTGCATCACAAGGATCGGCTCACACACACCGCTATAAGATAGATGTGTTTGACAGACACACAGTTTTCCAAGGTCGGCGTGGAAGATGAAACAAGACGTGGACGTGGTCGTATGGCTTTTCTATGCATCCACAGATACAGATATCAAGCAGAGTTATGAGTGAATCCACCGCCCGTTGAAATGTCCGCTTCCGATGAAGTGAACTGAAAGCAACCTTTTTTTTTTTTTTTTTTTTGTCAGGTTCTTTGGATCATAAAGAAATGTGATGACAGTGGCATTAGCTTTACCCCTAAACACAATGATTCTTCTGTCATAGGTATCTTAGAATGCCAGACGCAACAACTACCGTAGTGGAAAGATTATTACGGAAGAATTTTTTTTTTTTTTTTTTTTAGGTTTGGAGGATGGATTTCGTTACGTTAATGTCGATTCAAACTCTAAACTAATGGTCGATATCGTTACTATTATGTGAAAAAGTATTATTTATTATGTGAAAAAAAACGATACTAGGGCCAACAATATTTTTGAAATTTAAGAGTCATTTATTTCTTCCCATCTTTTGGTTCACACACACACCAAAAGGGAATGTATCCTTTCGACAATAAAATTCTCATATGAATATATTCTACAAAAAGAATATTAGGATACATTAATCAATCTTAGTAGGTAATGGAGCTACGGGTGAGCAGATAATAAACAGGTGACAATATATTATCGTTTTAAGATGTTAAGATTCTTCTGCGAATCGAATTCTCCACCGGCAAAATAAGAAAAGAGCGAGGACATGGATGCTTGATGCCAATGGGCGCATCATCTCAGCTCGGCCTTCGTCCCGAATTTGAACAAGACCTGCCGCCGCCGCCGCCGCTGCTCTTGGTCGACGCAACGTTGCTTAAAAGTGCATGATTCCGATGGCCGACAACCGCTATTGCTCATCCACCACCGCTGTCCCAACCTGGCCCCTTACGGTCTCTCCAATTACTTAATGATCCGCTGCTGCAGATTTATTCGTCGCTTCGGCCTCCTGCGGGCCTCGAAGGCTCTCAGTCACTGCTTCTTTATTTTATTATGTGGATGCCTCTTTCCTTTGCACCACTTACTTAGAAGATTAATACACATAAAGGAGGGTCAATCGTTGGAAGAAGGAAAAGGAAAAAGGGTCATTCAACACTTGGTCAGATGTCAGCGGATTTGAAAAGATTGCAGCAGCTTTGAAGCTCTCTATTCTCCTGCTTGTTTTGTTAGTTTAAACCCACAAACGATCCATCCATATATATATATAAAGGATATTTTGCCACATTAGCCTCGAAATTAATTGTTGATTCCACCTTGATATCTCAAGATTTAGCAATAATAACAATCGAGAGGCCCATACATATCTTTGTCATATTACAAGGTCACTCGGCGGTTGTAGTTTTCCTAAATCCTCAAAAACGGTGGATGGTACATCGGAATTGTGGATTCGCTATGGGTAGAGAAGCCCAAGTGGTTGCAGTAGTGGATTCCATTGTCGGCCCAGATGTGTTGTTTTCGTCCTCCCTTCCCTGCTTGCTTTCATCCGATGTCCCATGTCCCAACTAGCAATTAACTTAGAACGAGAAATTGGAAGGAATTGAGTTGAAAGAGTTCCCAAATGGACTAAGCCAAATAACACACAAAATATGTTTTCTGATCGATAAAAATAAATTAGTAAGAATCATTTTAATTAACGTATAATCACAATCATATGAGTTACTCATAACTAAAATAATTTTTATACTTTTAAAAATATAACATATAAATATTTCTCATCAAATCTAAGTTAATATAAGTTAGAGTAAAGATATATTAATTCGTAATAAATTATTAATATAATAATAAATATAATTTAAGCTAAAAAAAGATTTACTTCATATGATTTTGATGATAGATCACTTAGGCTCTTATGATTTTTATCGTATTTTAAATAATTTTTATATTTTTAAAAATATAATATATAAGTCCCTCTTATCAATCTGAGTTACCATATATTAAGAGTTTACTTACATGATATACTAACTCATAATAAATGATTAATATAAAATAAAATATATAATTTAAATTTAAAAATTATTATAACCATCAATGGCAAGAGGATCTATCATCATAGAAGTGAACACCAGTAGCACCACCAAGCCGTTGTTACTTAGCACGACATCATACTCATACAACTTCTCTCATGTTGGCGAGAAGCTCAAGAGCTTTAGATCTCGCTTTAGGTGCATATGCATTAATGTTATATACTCAATGGTCTCTTGATCTCTCTTCTTCCAGTGTATTTTCTTTCCTATCACCTCCTATTTCATCATTTTCTATGCCTCCATCTATCTTACCTACAACAAAGTGGTTTAACTCTCCCCTCACTTCTATCTTCGATCTATTCTACCCGTCTTTTCATCTTTATCTATCATCTTCATCACTTTCTCTTTAATAACAAGATAGATTATTTTTTTAATTTAATTATATATTAATAATTTATTATGAATTATCATGTCATGCAAGTATATTTTAGTGGTTATCTGCTAATATTTGATGGAAAAGATTTATATGTTATATTTTTAAAATTTAAAGATTATTTTAGATATAAATAAAATCATAAAGAGTTAAATGATTGGTGACCAAAATAACAAATGTTACAATGAATTATTTTTGAAATTAAATTATATATATTATTATAAAGTAAATATATTATATAATTTTTTAAATATTCATTAATTCAGAATATGTTATATATATTTTAAAAAAATAGATTATTTTTAATAGGAAGAAACAATAAGCAGTATACGATAAAGTGTTGAGGTTGTCATTGATGGATTTAGAAGAATATAAAATAAATAACAAATCATATTATTCTTGGATCGCCCAGTTGCTGTGCGTCGCACCCACACTACTTTTTCCCGTCCCTATACGGTCACCCATAATTTTAGTCCGTCCTCGTTCCCTCCTGGACCCCACACGCCCCCGTTCCACCAATCGCATCCAAGGGTACACAACATAAGGCCAAAAATTAAGCTAACGGAAGACTTCTTTTTTGGTTTTAGTTGCCTTCCAACACACGCCACTGGAGAAGGAATACAGGGAGGTGGTGATGGGACCCGCCTCTTTTTCTTGGTTTGAACCGTTGGGTTCCATCGCCCTAACACCTTTGCCTTTTTAATGTCCTCGCATGATTACGGTGTCGGCAGGAGGATGGCTTCCCCGCGGCTCTCGTGACGGGACAGGCTGTGCTGCCTGAGCTCTTTAATGTGGGTGGCCGTCGCCATTACCCGTTTCGGCAACTGTGGGCAGCTGACAACTCTCCAGAATTAAGAGCCGAGCTGCCAATGGACGGAGGAGAGACGGAACTGAGAGCGAAGAGGCAGGCCAGAGCTGTCATGATGAACCGCTCTGACACACTTGCACCACTGCATTCCCCCCCGGAGAATAGAAACAAAGACAGAAAGAAAAAGAAGGGATGCGAGGAGCTGCTCCCTCTGACCCACCTCTTCATGGAGATCTCTGACCCGTCTCCGCCTCGGTGCTCTCCATGACTGACGTGGTGGCCCCGTCGATCCCCCAGGAGAAAAAAAAAAGAAATCCTCGTGTTCGTGTTTTAATCTTTGACAAACGTCAAGCTTCCTTTAGTCTTCGTCGTACAAATGTCAATAAACAAAGAGTCGTAGAAGCATTTGTTTTGCTTCGATTGAACGCGCAACGAGCGATCCTCTCGCGCCCACGGCAGCCTAATGCCGCCGCTGGTACAGCGATCGACGTCGTCAATAATATGATATCACTGTCTATTATTCTCTCTGTTGCTTTCTGTCGTTGTAGTGCAGTATTATCCCACCATTTTCCTCACTGTAATCTTGCTATTTAATGGACGACGGTTGCGGCATCATACGTCCGCTGACGCACCAAGTCAATCGTTTCACCGTGTCGGCAACTCCGGTTGATGGGATACGTCCTGCGCCCCACGGAATCCGATCGACGGCTCTTCCCGGCTGAGGCATCCTCGAATAGGTGACGTTTCAACGAGTCTGCGTACAAGGGAGGATACAGGGACAATGAGTGGTTCAGCATAGTGTAAAGTAATCCACAGAAGCAGCTGACATTTCCGGACACACTTAATAACATACAGAAACAGGCGAGGCCTGTTTGATACACAGCGAAGGCGGAGAGAATCGAAAGAGAATGAAACGAGGCAGAGCAGAAGCTGGACTGCCGTCCTCCAAGGCAGCCGCCGTGTCCCCTGCCAAGGCCCAGCGGCGTCAGAAGGGGTCGACGACCAAGGCATCGGCTGCGGCGGGGAGGACGAGGCAGGCGGCGATGCCGGATCGTGCGCGCAAGGGCAGCCGAGACAACAAGGGCCCGGCTGCTGCTGCGGCGGCGGCGGCCGACCTGCAGCAGTCTTCTACTGCTCCCGTTGCGCCCGCGGAGGTGGATGTGGTGGGGTGGGTGGACGGGGCGGGGGAGCTGGGGGATTCGTGGTGGGGCCTGTGGGGCGTGGAGGAGGACAAGCTTTCGGGCTGGTTCCCGTTTGTGGACGAAGACTTCCTCTGCTCCGATGCCAGGGGAGGAGAGTTGTCCGGTGGACTGCTCTGGGAAGAAGCTTCTTACCACGACATCTGGCAGCTGCAACACATTTACGAAATCCCGCAGGCAGCATCCAATTGACGACGCTCAAACGGTGACCTTCTCTTTCTTTCTTTTCTTTTAGGGGGTAGAAGAATCGAAGGGGAAATAGAGAACGAGACAGATTAGAAGGAAGGAAGGGAGTGAAGCAACAACGTAAGCAGCAAGAAGTAGTGCAGAAAAAAAATGCATCTTTGGAAGCGGTCTTTTGTTGATCTTTTTGGTCTTAGTTCTTGGTTTTGCTAGTTGGTTTGTACGAACGGTGTAGGGAAGACACGCCAATGGAAAGCTACTTCCTTTTGCTTACTAATGCATCATCTTGTGCTCTGGCGTTCTTTGAGAGATTGCATCGCTTGAGTTCATCATCTTCTTCACTAAAGCTCCCTCTTCTGCTGGGAAACGGCATGCTATTATTATAAGTCCACTCCGGAAGCAACAAGGAATATAGGGAAATCGCATCATTGTTCTCCCGATCAATCAATATATTTTGTGCAACGACATTTCAAAGCAATCAAATAGCTGCGTATGAACTTAGCGTAAGACTCTATTTTTCTAATCGGCTGCTTTAGATATAGGATATGATAGGAATAATAGTGGTCTCATTCTCGAATCTAAGAGACAAATTGATATGGAAGTACAAGATTAACCGACTAACCTCCCAAACCCGTTCTCACACACGATTAACATGTCATAAACGGATATATAAATTCAAGATTGACACCATTTGATATCATAATAATCTAAGGAAATCAGAAGCAACATGCAATCAGTAACACAAACAATCATCGACGGTGCTTGCAATATTAAACAGATCGGTAGAAAACGTCGTATTAATCGGTCAACGATATATAGGAATAAAAGGAACAACTTAGGGGGGCTATTTATCTGCTTCAATTCAAAAAAAGAAAATCTTCAACGTCTACAAGTGAGATGTCGGACTTTATCCTTTGAAACAACGTTAACTTAATCATCGGAGAAACCTCCCCGGAGATCCACCACTTGGGGAAAAGTATTTATTTGCAATAACAGCTCCATAAAATCAGAAGAAAAACTCATACTGAAGTGACAATCGAAATCGAGCATTCGTATGCGTCATCCTCAGATTATATTACTTCAATTCAAAAAAGAAGAATCTCCAACGTCTACAAGTGAGACGTCGGACTTTATCCTTTGAAACAACGTTAACTTAATCATCGGAGAAACCTCCCCGGAGATCCATCACTTGGGGAAAAGTATTTATTTGTAAGAACACCTCCATCAAATCAGAAGAAAAACTCATACTGAAGTGACAATCCAAATCGAGCATTCGTATGTGTCATCCTCATATTATATTACGTTTGGCTCCTCTTACACTTGTGGCTTGAACCCGTTACGTCGATTCCCCGTACACGATAGACTAATCACATTTTACCCAATCACATTTTAGGATTACGGTTCTTCCAACTTCAAAAAAATTCATATTGGGGTCAGTGCTCCCAATAATACATCATGATTCGTTCATGGAAGTCAACCATGTAAGCAAGTGGATGAGTGCCCCACCATCCCATCTTCTAAGAGATTCGAACCTTAAAAGGGTCAGCGCCCTTCGAGCACCGGAAGTGTGGTGACGTGAGAGAGGACAAAAGCTTCAAAAGCCAAGTGAAGGTCTTCTCCTCCAGGATTGTTGAGGTTCAAAAGCTGTGCAGAGCGAGGTGATTGCATGTAAAGCTCTGGTTTGCTTAGACGTCGAAACCCGTTGGAACTCTACATACTGACGGTTGGAGGCTGCTTCGATGTATCAAACGTGAAGAAGACAAAGGGAAAGGAGTGCCTTTGGAAGAAGATTGGGTGTATGCATTCGATCATGCCTTGTTTAAAGATCTTTTTATGATGGATGCTACTGTGCGTATTCTCGGTTCCTTTCCGACCAAACTGCAGGACCGCATACCATCGCCATTCTCCACCGTTCCACCCTCGTCTGGCTGAGGTAAAGCCAAGGCATCTAAAGGATTGCTAATGTGCCAAAACTATGAGGTCCCTCTCTTGTTATTCCATTCACTTTCTCTGCTCATTGTTATTGGCGATCCGACGAGCACTGCGACGAACGTGCCGCTGTCGACGAATCTACAATTTCCTTCGCCATCGTCATCGTCTTCTTCTTCTGGTACCCTCTCTCGTATGTCTTGCGAGACAAGATCTGCGACATGCGTGCTTACTGGAGAAGGATGGATTAGCGTGGTCTGTTTTCGTCCTTCAACCCGCAGTCGTTTGTATTACTCGACGTTGAGGCATCCAAAGTACCTTTACTACGCTGCTGCAACAACACATCATTTAAAGCTGGTCTCCTCATGCAAGCTACCAAATAGGTCCGATGTGTGTTGACAATGGCGCTGTGAAACCACCTGTTCATTTCGAAATCGATTTGGAGCCACTAAATTGTCTCAACATCAGTCTCAAATCTATCTAAGAGAGATAGAGAGAGGATTCAATTGGCAGTGATGGAGGCCTCCCAATTATCCAACTATTGCCAAGTAAAAGAAGTCTCCGAGGAGGAACGTGGCGTCAATAAATCCCATTCAATTAACACAACATGCAGACGCTGCAATCGTGGTTTATCTTCATGACAGACGATTAAGCTAACTAGTTAGACTATAAAATTCGGGAAAATTGATGACGGGGATATCATAACTTGTTGCGGACGTTGTATTCACTACCAAGTCAAGACGACAGTTGGAACATTAAAGAGCCTCGACGTCTCAGATGTGATTCGTCATAATTTTGAGCTCGTCTTCGCCCATCTCCCTTGATATTACTGTACAACTACTTGTCAACCACTGTGGAATGTCGAGATAGTGGGATCCATGGGGTTGTAATCGGAGCTGACCGGTAGAAATCATGTCGAGTTGCTCGATGACATGGCCTCCTTGTGCGCAATCTTGCAGTCTGGTTAGAGGAAGACTTGGCCATTCCTCCCCATTTTTCTCAGCTTTACCAAGGTCTTCGGTCGGTCTTCTGCCGTGAGACGTAGTAACGTCGTCTCTTTTGCAGGCTTCGACGTTTGCTCCTGGGAAACAAGAGCTGCATCCTATATCTATACCTGAAGGAGATTTGAGCTCATGTCCAGTCTTAACGAGGATGCATGCATGCAACACATATAGTTCATAGTTTCCGCCGTAGCAGCTTACCGACTCCGTAGAAATAATCTCGAGTCAAACTCCGAAACAGCTGCCGAGCTCTGTGGATCATTCACGACAAGTTGGTTGTGTCCCATCAGCAGCACTCTGAATGCATGCAACGAAGGCTTACTAAAATGGTGTGCTGCTGCTCGACAGCAAGCCATGCTTGGCCACACCCTCCCAGGAAAGGAGACTTCAGTGAAAGAGATCAATCATGTCACATCTCCGAGTGATTCAAACTGCTGTGTCGTGGTACCACCGAGCATTCTTATCATAGATTGTTATCGAGAGTAGATATCCGAAGCAGATGCGACCGAGAGGAGAGGCAGATGTGGATGCCGACAACGTGTCGTCGCCTACCCGTCAAGGCAGGTGCCGCACGGCTCCGGTGGGGATCTCTGCCATTGCGGCACGTACGGTGGGTGTCGGCACAGCATCCCTCTGGGAGAACTCTCGGTGGCGTGCTGACTTCGAGTTCAAGGGGTAACACCATCGGATGTCAGCGCCATGAGAGCCAGCAGCCACGAAGCATTCATCTCCAGAAAGGATAAGGTGGATATGATAGCTGAGAAGTTCCATCTGACGCTCTGTGCTATTGGAAAGGACGACAGGCCGATGAGGGCAAATCTCTCTTCGATTTGCTCTCGAACTTTTTTGACCTTTACCGAAATTTTCAGAGCGTGTCCGTAGCAACAATCACCTGAGTGATTTCTCATTTTATCTTTTTTTTTACGCTGTGAATTCATCAAACGAAGGTTAATTTTAATAAAAATTAACATTATATTATTTCATTCTGATGTAAATAAAATAAGAATTAATTTTATATACGAATAAATTTAGCATGTCGTCATACATAACGAAATTAAACAGAAATCACAATCAGATAAACACTAAGATTTACGTGAAAAACCCTTCAACTGGAAGGATAAAAATCATGGGACAAATCAGAGAAAATCTATTATCAAAATAATAGATATACAAATATCAAGACTTCTTGCGCAAGCCCAAAGCAATAGCCACAAGAGAATCACAGGGATACAAGGACTATAATACTAAACACAATATTCAAAATATTCTCAAGAGATCACAGTAAGAATCCACTACAAATTGATTTAACATGAGATATAAATGATTGAGAATAGTCTTTTCTTGTCATTGACTTCTTCCCTTTCCTAGATCTCTTGTTTTCTAACCTATACTATCAATCTTCGGCCTATTTTCTCTCACCCACGTTTTCAACCACCGTTGCTCTCTTAATCTCAACCCTAACCATATAATCTTGGTTTTATGTTAATATAAGTGAGGTTCTAGACTGTGAGCTTCACTAAAGCCCATTATGGGTTGAATCTGAGCTATCTGCCCAACAACCTCCCCCTTCAGCCCATAAGGGAGGTTGTCTCATTACTCATCAATGTGAAGCCATGCCAACCACCTGTTGACACATCTTCTGTTTCTATTTCGGTAAAGCCTTTGTCAATAAGTCTACCCTATTATCATCTGTATTAATTTTTTGAAGTTGTAACTGCTTCTCTTCAAGCACATTTCTGATCCAGTGATATCTGACATCTATATGCTTTGACTTGGAATGAAATATTGAGTTTTTGCACAAATGGATGACATTCTGATTGTCATAATACACCACATAGTTTTCTTGTTTCAGTCACAATTCTTATAAGAATCCTTTCATTCATAACATTTCTTTACAAACCTCTGTAATAGCAATATATTATGCCTCTGTGGTGGAGAGAGCAATCACCTTTACAATCTGGGCTGCCATGATACAACTTCTCTTGTAAAAGTAAGTACAAAATATTATTTGAACTTCCTTGTGTCAATATGTCTTGTCATATCTACATATGTGTAATCTGTCAACACATGTGGTCCACCTCCAAAGCTTAAACAAACTTTAGAACTTCCTTTGAGATATCTAAAAATTAACTTCACTGCTGCCCAATGCTCTTTACCTGAATTTGCAAGTAATCTGCTAGCAACACCCACTACATATACGATGTCTGGCCTCGTACATATCATCGTGTACATTAAACTTTCAACTGTTGAAGTATAAGGAACCTTTTGCATTTTCTTCTTCTCCTCATCATTTGACGAACTCTGATCTGAGCACAACTTGAAGTGACCTACAAGAGGAGAACCAATTGGCTTTGCATTACTCATACTGAATCTGTCCAATAACTTCTCAATGTATTTCTCCTGTGATAACTAAATCTTCCTCTTTCTTTTGTCACGAGAAATCTGCATGTCTAGTATTTACTTTGCTAGCCTCATGTCATTCATTGTAAAAGACTCACTCAGTTCCTTTTTCAACCTGTCAATTATAGACATATTTTTCCCGAGAATAGGTATGCCATCAACATAAAGTAAGAGAATAATAAAATTCTCACCAAACCGTTTGATGTACACACAATGATCTGAAGCTATTTTTTTATATTTATTTTCAATCATAAATGAATCAAACTTTTTATATCACTGTCTTGGAGCTTACTTCAGCTCATACATGCTCTTCTTCAACTTGCAGACAAGATTTTATTTACCTTTGACTTTGAAGCCTTTTGGTTGCTCTATATAATTTTTCTCTTCCAAATCACCATGAAGGATAGTTATTTTTACATCTAACTGCTCAATTTCCAAGTCTAGGTTAGCAGCAATACTAAGAGCAACATGGATAGAAGATATTTTAACAACATAAAAAAAAATCTCTTCAAAGTCAATAAATTTCTTTTGACCAAAGCCTTTCACAACCAATCTAGCATTATACTTTGGTTGAGAACAATATTTTTGAGTCTTCAACCTTAAAACCCACTTGTTCTTCAAGGCTTTACTTTCCTCTAGTAGTTGTACCAAATCATATGTGTGGTTTTTCTGTAGAGAATATATCTCTTCTTGCATAATAATAAACTACTTATTTTTATGCTCACTTTCAACTGCTTCCTATTAACTCTTTGGTTCACCTGCATCAGTAAGCATCACATACTCGAGTATCTTGTGGAAGGTTCACGTAGTCTAAAAGATCTTCTTAATAGAGGTTCTGTGAGAACTTGCTCTCTTTCTTCTTCCTGCTCAACATGTCCTGTAGGTAGATTAACATCTGGCTCTACACCATCTTCCTGCACATCTCCCCCATCACCCTGATATATTGGAGGAATAACTGGATCACAGTCTACAAATCCCTTTGTAGAAGTCTTAGTTGGTGTCTCCTTCTTCAAATTCTCAATGGTTTGATCCTCAAAGAAGATAAAATCTCTGCTTCTGAACACTTTCTATTTTTCTGTATCCCAAAGCCTGTAACCAAACTGATCATGTGAGTAACTAAGAAAAATACACTCTTTTGTCTTACCATCTTTTCTAGATAAGACATGACTAACAAAAGAAACTTTATATTGTTTACCAACCAAACAATCAATACAAGGGTTCAAACGTGTACCTCTGAGGTTTGGCAATACCTCTCTCTTGAAAAGTTCTTGCAACTCCTTCTCGCTCATATGTCCCAGTCGCCTATGCCACAACTCGATGCTGGAGTCTTTCTCTGTAGCATTCAATTGCTTACCACAAGCTTTAGCCTGCAATTCATACAATGTATGACATTTCTTTCCATTAGATCAAATAAGAGAACCCTTATTGAGCTTCCACTACCCTCTGTGAAATCTGATATCAAAGTTTTCAACATCCAGCCTTCCAACTGATGTTTTAAGTCAACCGCATGCCTCACATCCTTAAGCACCAACTTGCAGCTAAGGTTTGTTTTTATATGGATATCTCCTATGCTAATGATGTTTGGTGTGCCATAGTTGTCTATCTTGACAACACCAAAATTTTCAGACCTGTAAGTAGCAAAGAACTCACTCCGTGGTGTAGCATGATAAGAAGCACATGTGTCAATTATCCACTCGAGATTTTGGTACATACAAGAAAAAATTTCATTAGAAGTAGACAAAATCAAATAATCATTACCTTGCACCGTAGATGTGATATTCTCTTTTGACTGCTCAACTTATTTCCCCTTTTTCTATTCTTCTTAGGTTGCTTGCACTTATTCTTGTTATATCCTTTCTCACCACAATTATAGCAAATAATATCTTTCTTTGCTCTTGACTTACTTTTACATATACGTGAACCACTTATATCCTTTGACTTTGACCTTCGTTTGTTCTCTAAGACAAGTGCTTGTGAATCAATCTGAGAAGTTGCTGAATTCTTTTTCCTCAACTCCTCGTTCAATAAACTGCTTGTTACTTGACTCATTGTGACAATACCATCTGGTGCAGAATTACTGAGGGAAATCGCCAATGTCTCCCAACTTTCTAACAAAGAATTGAGAAGTAACAATGCTTGCAACTTATCATCAAAAGACATTTTTATATAGGATAACTTTCATAGAGGATAACTGGTTAGTAATACTCTACATTTCATTCAAATACTCAGAAATGGAAGTACCCTCTTTAAATTTCAAGTTCATAAGTTTTCTGATCAAGAAAGCTTTGTTGCCGGTCGTTTTCTTTTTATAAAGACTTTCTAACTTTTTCCAAAGAGAGTAAACAGAGCATTTAGTAGAAATATTGTGAAATACATTATCATCAAGCCATTGACAAATAAATCTAACTATTTTTTGATCTAACCTCTTCCACTCATCATCTGTTATAGTTATGGGCTTTGCACTATCCCCTTGCAAAGGTTCATACAAATCTTTGCAATACAAGATATCATCCATTCTTGGTTTTTATATCATCCAATTGTTTCCATTTAAACTAATCATGTGAGAAATATTACCGACCTTCATGTTCAAATACAAAAGATTAAATGCCACCAAAACCCTGCTCTGATACCAGTTGATGAGAATAAAACAAGAATGAACTTTGTATACGAACAAATACTAGCAGACCATCATAAACAGCGGAATCAAACATAAATCATAATCAGATGAACACCAAGATTTACGCGAAAAACTCCTTTAACTCGAAGGGTAAAAATAACGAGACAAGTCAAAGAAAATCTACTATCAAAATAACAAATATAGAAATCTCAAGGCTTCTTACCCAAGCCCAAAGCAACAGCCACAAAACAATCACTGGGATAAAAGGACTATAATACTAAGCACAATATCCAAAACCTTCTCAAGAGATCACAGTAATAATCCACTGCAAACTAATTTAACTTGAGATATGAATGATTGAGAATAGTCTTTTCTTGTCCTTGTCTTCTTCCCTTTCTTGGTTCTCTTATTTTCTGGCCTATATTGTCAATATGTAGTCTATTTTCTCTCACCCACATTTTCAGCCACCACTGCTTTCTTAATCTCAATCCTAACTACCTAATCTAGGTTTTAGGTTAATATAAGTGATGTTATAGATTATGGGCTTTACTAAAGCCCATTATGGATTGAATCTGGGTCATCTGCCCAACACCATCATCATCATTTATATTTATATAAACCTTAGATATTTGATGTCTATATGTAATAATTTTTATTTATAATTATTTTTTTAATTCTCTAAAAAATCTCAAGAAGAATTTCTAAAAGAAATTTTTTGTTTAAAAAAGTATCTTATCACTCTTTTTTTTGTCTAATATATGGAATATCAGTATTTTCCTTATTTTTTGCTCTTCCCCTCTCTTTTATTATGGAATGATTAATCATAATATTTTCATCAATACATGAAAAATACTATATTGTAGTGAAAAATAATATAACATAATATTATAAAAAATACTGTGATTATATTTTTTATATTATGTATTAATAATACCCAAAAAAAACTTATAATGAAATGTTATAATCTTTCTATACACTATAATTCAAGATAAAGATATTATTATTGGGTTAGTGACCTAGAAGATTGTGAAAAATTGATGAAATTAAGATTGATTTATAAGAATATGATGAATGTATTATTATTATCAATTTTAACTTAATTATTTTGATCGATGATCTAGTCCAATTAAAATTGATAGATTAGTTAATTATGACAATATTAATCCGTTAAAAATACAAAAAAATTACATAATTATGAAAATGTTGGCCATTTCTGAGGAAAAAAAATATTTTTTTATAATTAGTAAAAAAAGTAATTATAGGTATTGTTGATAGATCAAATGTTTTCTGTTGTACGAATCTTTCAAGCTGAAGAAGGTCATCCGCCGCATTTATTAAGTAGACACCGGGAATGGTAGGTTTATATCGACATTGGCAATCACAGTGTGAAGGATTGCTTTGCGGATTTAGACCCACCAATTCATTTATGGTTTTATTTTATATCACTTTTCTTCTCTCTCTCTCTCTCTCTCTCTCTTGGCAGATCTTTAATCCCTAATCCACCGTGATGCTAATGGCTCCTATAACACATGCCATTCTCCTTATCATTTGTCGAGTTCATTCGTAGATATGTTATGTGTATATATATATACATCAATTTTTAAATAACTAATGCATAAAAATATAATACCACCATTAATTCAACTAATGATCCGAATCATTCTTTCATTCATGTTACTGCTTAATTCGAAAAAGAGGGTAAAAAGAAACTATGCTGTCCAACAATTTATCTTTTATCCTGTTATATTCATTTACGTTGAGCAACATATTTCATAAGATATATTTATATATAGCCAATTATTCTTAAGTTGATAGGACTTGGAATTGAATTTTCCTGCCATTATTTGTATATAATTTGTCATGAAGCTAAAGTTGCAGCCTTTTTGCCCGCGCGCATACACACAAACAGAGTAGAACAGATGATGTTAAGGTTTTGTGACCATGATATATATACGTCTGCTGTTGTGGCTTCATATTACAATACTTTTGGAGCTTCTTCTAAACTACAAATCCTTTGTTGTGTTGTACGGCAGGTACCTTCGTCAATTCTGATCTGTGTCTACCTCTGCACTGCGATTACGCACACACCACAAACAAAGCAGACCTGTACATAATCTTTGGAGCACGCATGCTCTCTTCTGCGTTACCTCCCCTCGACCTTTCTAACACAGGGCATTAATCATCCCAAGTTAGCGAAAGAGAAGGAGCGTCGGGTTGGCCGTGTTCTTCTCCACGACCGATGACGGTATGCAGATCGTAAGGTCAAGGTTTAGATCCGGCAAGCCGCTGGAATTCTCCTCCAGGCTGCCGCTACCAGCACACCGCACTCGGTTGTCGCCCACCTTGGAGTTGAGATTCCAGAACGACATGTTCTTATAGTTTCTCGTGCCGTCACTCGATGGAGTTCCACTGTTTGAGCTCCGAGATTGGTGGAGCGGCACCTTTCGGCCCACGCGGTGGTTGTCAGGATCGATACCCATGCCCGTGAGCTTCTTCCTCAGATGAGAGTTCCAGTAGTTCTTCACCTCGTTGTCGGTTCGTCCCGGCAGCCTCCCAGCTATCAACGACCACCTGAAACAAATACACCGCGAACCCTTCCTTGTACGTGGATGCATAAGCTGGAGTACCATGTTTGATTTGCTTCTCGTGGGATCAGATGGCATACCGGTTGCCCAGCAAGGCATGGAGCTTGACGATGAGGTCGGCTTCGTCCTCCTGGAAGTTCCCTCTCTTAACATCAGGCCGGAGGTAGTTTATCCATCGGAGCCTGCAACTCTTACCGCACCGAAGCAGCCCTACGAAGAAGGAAAAAGGAGTCAGTGCCGTAGGATCGTTAAGCCACGAATCCCACAAGTTAAGTTGCATTTGGTTGTCGGAAAACCTGCAGCCTTGGGGAGTGCTCTCCAACAGCCTTCTCCATGCACTCTGACGTAGTCGATGAGCTTCTGGTCCTCCTCTTTGGACCACGCCCCCCTGTTGGTTCCTTGCTTATCACAACAAGGGCTCCTCATCGCTGTAGAGCAGAGGCAGGGAGAGAGATAGAGGCGCAAAAATCTGAGGTGTCTACGGAGGATCGTCGCAGGAGACTATATAGTGGGAGTGGAAGATGGTCAGGAAGTGGTCGCCATCCGTGCAGAGTTGACAGGAAGACTGGTGGTTTAGCGTTGGGGGTTGTGACGGGGGTGTGCGGCTTGGTAGTTGCAGATAGAACTTAGAAGTCTTCGTGCCTCTTCCCGGAAAGTGACCAAACACCGTAGATATCTCGTCTTCCCTAAATTAAGTCCGAAGAACAGATGCTGGATGCATGCATGTCACATGATCCCAAGCTGACCGATAGATTTCCCTCTGTGCCCAAGCGGTCATCTCCCCACCATTGCACTGACGCATTGTTATGCTTCCTCGCTCGATCAAATGGAAGCTTTACTTCTCTATCAGTGTCATCCAGCTGCATGGCCCGTGCATGGGGAAGTAGAAGAACCCCAACAGAGAAGCGTTTCGTCGCCGTTTACTTGGAACCAGTGGTTTCGGACAGCACAAAGTCAAGAGCTATCGCGTTTAGGCTTTAGAAAAGCTTGACTTAGCGGATGATTGGGGATCCAACTGGTCGGTCGGTCATACCATATGCTGCCACGGGTTTGAAGTCTGCGTCCCGTCCGTTGGCAGGAAGTTGAGACCTATATTACCTGTCTGCCCTCTTCTTCTTTCTCGGCAAAGACTTCTGACTCCTTTTTAGTGTACGGAGGAGGGTTCTACTGTTAGTACTCGTATTATAATCTTTCTTTGCAAGTGTAGAACACCCGTTCTCGTAGTTTTGTTGAGTACTAGAAGAGCAGAACACCTATCTCGAAACGGTCCACTTGGTGACAAAGATGCGGGGAAAGCCGTCTAAACTTGATCCACTAATTTGAGCACGTCAACGCCATACTTCTCCGTGGTCAACGCTCATCGTAGTTCCTTTCTAATCGAGCAAGCAATGACCGTCCATCGGTAATGCTATGAGAGATGTCTCGACGGTTCTGTCATGTCAGCATAATCCCAAAAGATCCCAATCCATTGCTCCAATCGGGAGAGGGCTTCTCCAAAACATTTTAATCTCGTTTTTGGTAGTCTTACTTGAACATAAGAGAGAGGGATCCCATTTCTAGTCTTGGCACCTACACATGACTTCTCGACTCGAATCAAATTGAGCTGACCAACATCGACATCGGTTAACATGATATAAGAACTATGGTTACTCGTCGACAACTACGATTACATCAATTGCAACACACAAAACCCAAGTAGCTGCAGACACTGTTCCTTTAATCTCTATTCGTGATAATAAACCAGCGGTAGTCCTACGAAGAACGCTCTGCCCTCGGTATTATTTCCTCAAGTTCTCAGTGTGAGGGGCCGAATCATTGCATTGTCCTCGTGATCGAGAATCTGCACACGAGAAGATAAAAAGGTTCATTCAAATCAGGTAAAAGATGACAAGTGGAAAACTCCAGCTGGTCTAATCTACATTCTTTGCACAGCCCACACACATTCCATTTGCTCCCTATGCATATATGAATGAGATAAGAAGAGTGCGAACCACTTACATGGCAATGATAGACGTAGCCAGGCTGCTTCGTTGCATCAAACGGGTAGGACGCGTCCTTGTCGATGAGCTTAAACTTCACCACGATCGTGGTCATGTAGCCCGGCTTGATCTTTACTGTGTTCTTCCACGTCTTCTCGTACTCCGGCGCGGCTTCCAGCTGCCCCACTGCGTGATCCTTCACGTTGCACTTGATGGCATCGTTCATCCGCCTCATGCATGCCGTGAACGCCTCCAGATCCACCAGCTCTCTCACCCTCACCGCCTGAAACGTCGCCAGATGCAGGTGCAGCGGGTGGTTGTCCTCCGTCAGGTTGATCACCTCCCACACCTCGGTGCTCCCCGGCTTCGGCGTCTCTGTCGCTGGGTCCTCCAACCTCTTACCGTTGATGTACAGGTGCGTCGGCTCGCCGGTCGCACTCTGGTACTCGTACAACACGATGTACCTCCTCAAGGTCCCCTCCTTTTCGTCCGCCACCGGGTAATTGGCCATTAAGGTCGCCGGAATCCTAGAGTCGTCCTTCGTCTTCTTGGGTGGCATTACAAACTTCATCACCTTGCTGCTGCGGGTGCTCACGGGGTCGCCGCCAGGGAACGGGTACGGCGCGCTATTGGTTAGCCTGACGGTGGAAGTTGCCGACTCGGAAAAGTCGATGACGACGTCGTAGATTTCGGCCGGCGCGATGAGGATGCTCGAGGTGGTAACGGGCTTGCGGTGGTACGTCGCATCTGAGCCGATCACGGTGAAGGGCAGACCGCCGGACAAGGAGAGGTTGAAGTAACGAGCGTTGCTGCTGTTCAGGATGCGGAAGCGGTACTTGCGCCTCCGGACGACGAGGTACGGCCAGGCTTTCCCGTTGACGACGATGACCTCCCCGAAGTACTCGGGCTGCCACTGAGGGTGGAGGGTGGGGTTGTTGCCTGTGTAGTTCATGTAGAGGGAGCCGTCCTTGTAGAAGCTCCGGTCGTTAAGGACGAGCTGGCGGTCGTACTCGTCGCCGGCAGGGAGGCCGAGGGGGGCCTCGACAAACGGGTTGCGAATGATATAGGTGCCGATAAGGCCGGCGAGGAGGTTGGCCCGGGTGAGGCCGACGGCGTGGTCGTGGTACCAGAGGTTGCCAGGATGCTGTACGTTCGGGTAACTGTAGGATGTCTGAGTCCATTTCGGGCCCTTCTCGCGAAACTTAGCGGTGTACCATGCGAAGGCGCTGCCGTCTGCCTGCGGTTCGTGGATGCCGCCATGGAGGTGGACGACGGTGGGGACGCCCCCGTGCTTGGGGATGGCCACCGGAATCGTCGGGTCCCATGGAAGGATGTGCTTCTCCGGGAGGTGGTTCTCCCAGGTCACGTTGAGGGGGACCCCTTGGATGGCCTCGATGGTCGGGCCTGGGAACGTGGCAGCCTCACGGCTGGTTCCGTAGACGAAGACGGTGGTCGCCGGCAAGTCTCTGTGGAATTTCTGCACGAAACACGCAAATATAGGAGAAGCGTCAAACTTGGTTCAGTCATCCCGAAAGGCACTATAAATCGAAGTACGTAGGCAAATAGATTAGCCATTCATTGGTTACAATCTAAGAAGAAGGATAACGATGAACCAGACCCATTTTTTCTCGAACATGCCAATGGTGAGGCTAATGGACTGTGGCCGGGCATCCTTTATGGAATAGCCATAGATCTTAGTTATCATCGGCAGCGGGTCGACGTATTTCTTCAGCGAGTGAGCTACCCGTCGAAGTGTCTTGTCGGTCACCGGAGAAGGCTCGCCGGTTCCGGCAGCCAGACCGGCGACCAGGAAGAGAACTGAGAGCACCGACTTGGTCATCATTCGATCGCACAGCACAGCTTTCTTGCTATGAACAAAATAATACAGCCGTTAGAGCTTATTCTGCTGCTACTTTTGGGGGAGGACGTCAAGGAGAAAGCATACACTATAGTAGATGAAAAGCTAAAGATGAAAAGATGATGGTCGAAGATGTGGCCGGCACAAACCACAAGCATAAAATGACTATTTATAAGGTGATAAATAATTAGGAGAATCATATATTAATTAGATTTTATTTTTACTAATAAATTTAATCAGAATATAATCATATCCATAATATATCTTACCTAATTCAATAGGATAACATAATCTAACATTAAATCATTTGGCTCATTAACTTGGTAAGATATAAAAATGATTCAAAATAATAAATAAATAAATAAAAAATAATTCAAAACAGTTGGATTTTAAAAATTTGAAAATCATTTATACATGTAGAAATTTTATAAATAAGATAATAAATCTAATAAATATAATATTACTATATTAATCCTTATTAGTAATGCGAGTCATAACTATTGTATATTATTATTGTATATTAATCTTTTATGTACCTGTTATACCCCATCCTAGTCTCATGCATATCCTATGTCGAACTAAGGTGAGATGTCACGTTTCTTTAGTTTACATTACCACTACTATCAATATGAATGTAGCAAAAAATATATAATCTTAAAATTTAAAACATAAATAGTAAGATTTCTCCTGTATATACTAATTACAAAGTTATATAATATTTAACTACATAGAACAACCTAGGCCCAACATGTTCGAAATTAATATAATATATCCTGTCCAGAGGTCGTCATTTATATCCACACTGACATGGGCTTGCCTGTTCTTACCTCCCCCACCTAATCACTTTTGTGGGTTGCTAATATTCTTTACCCATAAAATAGGGTCTAAAATGAGTAATTTATTTAGTAATTATAAGCCTTCATAGCTTTACTAAGGTGGGCATGCATCATGTCATATATATAGTATTTCAAATGATGGAATAAAATAATTAATCTTACACATCATATAGCATAAAATCTTACGTCGAAATAATTTGAATTGCTGATATACACATGCATAATGTATAGTAAATTCATAGACTTCTACACCTTATATCTTAACATATATGTACATTCTCACATCATCATAATATATACATACACTTTCACACCATAACTCCTATGCCACACATTATAATATATACCTAAACTCCCACACCACATGCCATTATATATATATATATATATATATATATATATATATATATATATATATATATATATATATATATATATATATATACTCCTACACAATATTTTATAATATATACGTGCACTCTTACATGACATACCATAATATATACTCACACTCCCACACCACACGTCATAACATATATGTGCACTATAACATCGCACGTCATAACATATACGTGCACTCCCATACTACACGCCATAATATATATGTGCACTCTCACACTACATTTTGTAATATATATGTGCACTCACATATCGCATGCCATAAAATATATACATGTGTGAAAAATATTTTCATCATAATCCATATATATTTATATTTTCAAAACATATGTATTTACATTTAACTCATAGTGAGCTCATATCTATAATATCCATTGAAATATGAAATTATACATCAACATAATTCAAGACATGCTTTTCAAAATATTTTTGAAATATAAAATTCACCTTAAATATACTTCCACATTTGAAACAAGAAATTTTAAGTTAAACTAATTTGAAATATAATTTCTAAAACATATTATACATGTAAAAATATATACGATTACTGCGGTGCGTGGTTGCCACCTAGGCAAGGTGTTGCAACTGTCGTATGAGGGGGTGCTACAACCACTGTGCGCGATACGACAGTCACCATATGCGCGTTGTATGACTGTTGCCCGTGGCTAGTCCATGTGGTGCAGCCGTCGCTTGCATGTGACCATCAGCTCTTAGTTGATGCTGACAGGTATGCAGCGATGCTACCACAGATGTCGCAAGCAGTAGTAATGTTGTTGTCATCATCGTATATAGTGACACTGCACAACCATTACCGACAATAGGTCATTGCCTTCAACAATACTATCGATAATAGTAAACTAGCAATAGCAATTCATTGATCAAACACAAGAAACCTTAGATCACCCACAAGCAAGTGATATGATAGAAAAGTAGATCGACAATACCTGTTAATGGTTTTATGGGTATTATTGACTAATGAGTCCGCCAAGTCGGTTCTCTATGGAAGGTGCAGGCTTCTCCCAATGCCTCTTCCTTGCTGACATAGGAAGCTTGGCAAGGGTGAGGTGGCGTAGGTTGTTCCATTATTGGGCATCCGGCTTAGGATGGCCCAGTAAATGGATTGAGATTCTCCAAGCAGTTGGATCTCTCCTCCGGAGGTTGCATCATCCGAGCATTCTCAAGTGACTAACGAGTGACCCTGCATACCAGGTCGATTCTTGGGGTTGCCTGGTGTGGTCATTCCAATGCTTAAATTAGTAGGGGAGATAATATAGCGGTATATAACAGTATGGTTCATGTTCGTCCCCTACATCATAAGCTAGGATATTCTTTTTATACCTAGTTTGCGAGCTTACCTTACTGGTTGGCCTAGGATGAGATTAGCTTGATAATATGATCATTTTAGTCTTTGATCCTGATAATATAAGACTATTATCATGAGTCATTAGTGCGGGGTACTACGGAACATGCTATGACATTATCTGGGAGCTGCGACATATAGCTCTACTTAGGCTTCAGTTTATGGCATATGAGGTAGCATGGATCAAAATTATACTTATCATTTCCCCCCGGGAAGGGTGTCCTCTGAGGTCTTTTTCCGGAGGGCGCACTGTTGGGTTCCTACTCTGATGGGGATTTGCTAGCTGAGGTACTGGGGGTGTGTTGGTCTTGAGATCCTCATGCTGAGTGTATGACTAGGGGGAGCAAGAAGGCTCGACCTAGGTATAACCATCAGAATTTCACATATAGGTGTTTGGCTTGGGAGTAAGTCTTTTTTAACTCTTACTCATTTAAGGTGCCACTCTCGGGACATCAACACCAGGTGTATGACTAGGTGCAACACTTAGTCTGTTACACCGAGTGCATGACTAAGGAGAGCGCGAATGCTCGATCTATGTGGAATACTCGGCCTTCTATACTGAGTGCATGACTAGGGGGAGTGCAGAGGCTCGGCCTGTGTTCAATCATTTGAGTTTCACATTGAGGTGCTTACTCGAGAGAGTGTCCTTTTTAACTCTTACTCATCCGAGGAGCGAAGCTCGGGTCTTGTATAGTAAGTGCATAACTAGGGAAAGTGCGAAGGTTCAACCCAAGTGCAGCCCTCGACCTTATGATCGTGCTGAATCAAGGAGTTAGCCTTGCCATAATACTTATGAGATGCCTCTGTTGGAGGAGTAATCTAACATCCCAAGAGCGATGCACTCTTCTTTAAGTCCTATGAGTGATTGGAGGTGCTGGTTCCATGAGGAGCCTAATTTCGATCGTTGTGGAGCAACTAGGAGCTATGAGAGTCGGGTTGAGGCCTGAGGAGGCTTGGAGGATGCTGTTGAGGACAAGATAGAGGCGCGAGGCTGTCGAGGCCTAAGTCTAGCTTATAAATAAAGAAAATCAAGCAAAGGCTCAAGGAGGCATCAAGACAGAGACATAAGGCTGATGAGGTTCTAGTTGCTAACTATTCTTAGCCTATTTGGAGTCATACTCAACCCTGTTAAAGCAGGGGTTTAAATCCATTCGAGGATTCCGGCCCACCTGTGTTAAAGCAGGGGATCAGATCCACTCAAAATTAAAGTCACTTGGGAGCAAGTTTTTGGCTATTGTGGGGTGTTCCACTTGGGATATGATGCACTACCTTATCTTGATAGCTTGTGTTATTTCCTACGTAGTCCTCTACCTTCGGCTCTGATCCGCTACGATCTCCACAATCATTGCTCGCATGGTCCTTAGGCGTGTTGTTGCACCAAATTGATGTCTACTGGGTGAAAAGTTACTTTTATCTAGTACTCCTTGGCTCTTCTTCTCCATTGCTATTATGGTCATTTAACATCTTGCACAAGGATATCTTCTTCCTGCAATAGGACTGTGACTTCTCTTACGGAAGTGCCTTCCTTTAACAGTGACCTTTCGATCACTTTTTGCCTGACCTTCCGACGTCAGCAAGGTGCGGAGAAACCGACCCCCTCCTTGTGGAAGGTGGTTCAAGTAAGCTCTTTGTCAGAGGGGAGCAAGCTTTATGAATCTCTTGTGGCCTCTAGGGACTTGGTTCAAATGGAGGAGGCCCACAACTACGGTTCCGTGGTGACCTCGTGACAATTGGAGGAATTGCATGTTCACTTTTGGATTACTCTAGAGATTATTCTCTTTGTTCCGGGGGGTGAGGATCGCCCTTATCACAAATTCTATTGGTGGTTTTGCCTCTCCATGGATGCTTTGGAGATTGGATTGCACCTCCCTCTGACTCTTGTGGCGATTGTTTATGTAAGACATTGGTGGATTTTGCCATCCCATATGGTGCCAAACTCCTAGAGCTTCCTCAGGGTGTGTGATGATGCGGGAGTAGCATCGACTCAAGAGCTATTCTACTCATGCTTCTGGCTGAGTTGGGGCCAAGCAATACTATCTACCTCCCTTGTGGGGTTTAAGATCAATGGAGCGGGCTCCTACAGGAAGGGATGGAGAAGTTGCTTCTTTATTATGGATGAAAGCGAAGACTGAGACTTTCCAGTGGTGTGTGCGATGCACACCATTAACAATGTGATGCCCATTCTAACTGTGGTGAAAGCCCTAAAGAAGATACAAAGATTCTTTTTCATTGAGGCTACGAAACGTGAGAAGGCCCCCTGTGGCCCTTTTGGGCATGGACTTTTTCTTTCCTTTTCTTATGTCGGTTCTCCTTTACATGTTTCCAATCTTTGCTCTATGACACTTTGTCAAGTGTGGATCACCGGGAGGTCAAGAGACGACGCCCCTCTGCTCCCTCCTTTGGGCCCAGCGAGGTGTTGCTAATGGGCAAGCGACCGTCGTCGACATGAGGTTCTTTCAATAACCCATCTTTCGAGGCCTTCGAGGGCACTAGCTTATTCGAGGGGGATCTGGAGCCCTTGGCCAGAGTTTCTCATTTTTTGGGGTCCTCCAGAGAAGAGGCGGGCCTGTGCCCCCATAAGAGGTATTGAGAGATTCTTGCTGAGCCCCTAAAACCTTTGCTTGTGGGAGGGTCACCTTCCATGACCAGAGCACCGGCTCTGACCCCTACACTAGAGTCGTTCGTTTGGGTAGAGGTCCCCTAGGGACCACTTCATATCTCACTCGTGGGGCCCTTGGTGGGGGGGTCTTGATTTTGCTACTGTTATTTGTCCAGGGCCTCTGACTGATCCGATCTCGAAACCGTCTAAAGAGGCTTCCTTTAGGTAACTAGTATCCTAGCTCTTGACCCCTACTGCTTCGTTACCTAGGATCGTGACTCCACACGATCCGTTGAGGCCCTGGTGCTCTGTCCCTTGGTGCTCCGTTGAGGCCCTGTTTGGAAGGGTTGATGAAGAGCTAGTGGTTGTGAGAGGAGGCTGAGGTAACCGTCACATAATGTCAAGGGTCACTTAGCCCTGCTCTAGCTGGGCTGGTGTACCATTGTCCTACGAAGGCGTTGGTGAATTTATGCTTTCGTCATGAAGTTATGGTAAGGCTTCTTCCAAACATCTCCTATCGTTCTTGTATCTTTCTAAATATCATATTCCTGCCTTTATGCAAAACCATCACTATATGACGATATTTTGTCGCTGTATGTGGTACGCAGGGGTGCTGATCTATCGGCTCTCTTGGGACAACGTCACCCCGCAGGCTTAAGTGGGGCGACTTGAGGAGGATAAGAAGGCGACATAGGCCAAGGTCGCTAAGCTGTCCTCACAGTTGACTCAGGCCCATGTTCGAGCCAAATAGATGGATTCAAGGATACAAGAATATAAGAGAAGATCAATAATATTTCATTGACTTATTCACGTGACTAAAGGAGATAGAGAGAAGATTTATAATCTCTCAACTATGTCACGTATTATTTTATGCTGTTGTTGTGTCTATAAGAGATTTTGTCTATTTATAGATAAGAGCAAAGGATCTTAGATTAAAAATTAAAAAATTTTATAATCTCCTCAACGGTATCCCTAAAAAATATAACTATATTCATAATGTACTGGTAACATAATGTAACATAAACAAGAAATGATGGTGCTATTTTATTAGAGAAAATGGATATCATATTATGACGATTGAGGATGATGGAGGTGATGTTAGGGTACTCCCGATATATGACATGATTACGAAAAAAGATAAAGATGTACATTAGTGGAGATTACGGTGTGATAACAAACTCATTAACCTTTTGAATCGCTTATGACTTTGACTTCACCCAACAGATAATAATAATATAATGCAGTCTGTAGTCGATCTCATTTCCCAGAACAGGAGAACACTTTAATGGCAATGGCTGGAAATCTTTCTAACTAGAAAATGATGATGATGAGGACCTGTTGGGTGAAGTTAGATGCATCAATATTTGATTTCTAATGTGGTTAGGGAACCAAGCAGATAAAATCTTATATGAACAAGTCAAAATTAAATAAGAAAATTGACTTAAGATTATGTTCGATAATCAAAGTCGAGTAGTGGTTCGATACCTGTGGATGCTGCTACAGTTGAAACAGCGCATCCTCCAAGAGTGGGTCCCATCAAACGGCTTCAATTTCCCCTTACCATTCCCAGGCTCGTCTCCCTCGCAACATTTTGAACCGCGCATCGCAGCCATCACCACGTTTCGTGGCGCACCACGTGTCCCTGGTCCCCGTTCGTGCCGCATAGGTTGTTACAGATCACACGTTTCGATCGATCCGACGGAGTTGCAGCGCCCCACCGTTACGAACCTGGGTGGACCGGTCACCTCCGCCCCCTTCCAAGCCCACTTCATGTCTTCGTCAGCAACACGCGACACCAAACTCCAACCAGGAAACTGTGCCCCACTAGCCGAAGCATGTCGTGGAGATGCTGCGTTGGTGTGGAAGCCACATGCGTGTCTCATGCAACGTACTTGGACCACTTCCCTTTCCTCCATCCCGTCGTGTCGAGCATACAACAATAGGCGGCCTCTTTAACTGGAAAAGCCTCCCATTCTTAAGCCTCTCACGCTCTCTTCCTCACTCTCTCGCTCTCCCGATCGATCGATCACTTTCTATGGCAATGGCACATTTGGCGGAGACGTACGCGTGCGTGCCGGCGACGGAGCGGGGGCGGGGGATACTGATATCCGGTGACCCGCGCTCGGACACGATCGCGTACTGCAACGGGCGATCGGTGATTTTCCGGCAGCTGGGGGCGCCGCTGGAGGCGTCGATCTATGGGGAGCACGCGTACCAGGCGACGGTGGCCCGGTTCTCACCCAACGGCGAGTGGGTCGCCACCGCCGACGTTTCAGGCGTCATCCGGATCTGGGGGAGGTACGGTGACCGTGCACTCAAGAACGAGTTCCGCGTCCTCTCCGGCCGCATCGATGACCTACAGTGGTCGCCCGATGGCCTCCGGATCGTTGCCTGCGGGGATGGCAAAGGAAAGTCCTTCGTGCGGGCCTTCATGTAAGTGTTTATTCTCCCCCACCCCACCCTCCCAACACGATGAAGAGAAAAAGTTCGTTTCTGGATTGGCTGATTTAGGATTTGTTCTTTTCTGGTCACCGTTTATGGAAATGCGACAGGGTATCAAATCTTACAGTAATTTTATTTTAGTTTGACTATCTTTTTTTTTTTTTTTACTTTTGATAACTGGATATGGGAAACTGTAACAAACATTAGGGGCAGGAAATTGAGCTTCTCATTTTATTGTTTGAAATTTTCTGTTTTAAATTGGAAAATAAGGTTATGTTTTCTCGCAGAAAATTCTGGATCGCATTAAAGTTCCCATACTATTAAAAATTTATTGCGAAATTGTTTTTTTTCCAGGTTTTCTGCTTATGTGTAATTTCCGTTCTTATTAAAAAAGCACGGCACCATTCACAACTTAATGAAAAAGTCATGTCTGTGCATTTTTGGATGACATATTCTTTCTGTTGTGCTATGTTGTGATTGATAGCAAACATGAACTTGTAAATTAATGTTCAAGTATTTAACATCTTTTATCTCTTTTTCTGTATATCCTGCAAGTATTATTTTCATTAGATGACTGCTTATTGCGTAGGTTTGGGAAATTTTTTTCTTGTCTAGGTGGGATTCAGGTACTAATGTTGGGGAGTTTGATGGACACTCAAGAAGGGTCTTGAGTTGTGCGTTTAAGCCAACGAGACCATTTCGAATTGTCACATGCGGTGAAGATTTCTTGGTAAACTTTTACGAAGGTCCACCCTTCAAATTCAAGCTTTCCCATAGGTTTGTTCAAATTACATCAATAATATTGCAAGCTATTTATTCCTGGCTTTCTTAACTCTGTTTCCTTACCGTTTATGTTCTGGTATGCATACATATGTATTTCAATATGAGAAGATGTTGAATGATGTTGTAACTTATGGTTTTTAAACAACATGGAACATTTTCTGCAAATCACATTATGCATAGGAAAATAATGGCATATAGAAAAAAGAATGAAACTGTTGGTATTAAGTAAAACAAAATTGTAATATATTTATCAATTTGCTTTGTGGAACTTTGTTATCCTTTCAAATTGGATCCCTTAAATAGAACTTCTAATTAAGTTTATGGTATATTTCTAACTGTTATAGTATATTTAAACTATGCTGACCTGGAGCAGTCACTGAAGAATAATTGAGTTTCATTGCACATGTTTGCCACCAACTTCTATGTTCATTTGTTTTTTGCATCCTGCTAAATAAGATAATATAATTCCAACTTATGCAAACTGATCTAATTTTCATGCCAATTAGGACACACTGGAAAATTATTGTCTTTCACCACTTATGCAACTTTTTACCTTGTGAACTTTTTTTTTTCTTGAGCTGCAGGGAACATTCAAACTTTGTTAACTGTGTACGGTTTTCTCCTGATGGAAGTAAGTTCATCACTGTGAGCTCAGACAAGAAGGGCCTTATATATGATGGAAAAACTGGAGAAAAGATTGGTGAATTACCCATGGAAGATGGTCATAAAGGTAGCATATATGCTGGAAGCTGGAGTCCTGATAGTAAACAAGTAAGCAGCTCTTCTGTGCTTCCATTAATTCACATGCACCAAATTATTGACAGTGCTCTTTGGTCATTATATTTTGTGTGTATTTTCCCAAGTTTAATTTTTGGCATTTCTATTTGTATATTCTCTAGATTACTGTGCAATAGTTTTTTCTTCAACATATGTCATTGATCTCTTTTTATTTTTCGTGACAGTTTGTGACATTAATTTCCAATATTTCCTTTCTTTTTGTTTTGGTTTTTCATAGATTGCTTTTATTTTCTTGGTGGCACTAGCAAATGTTGATAGCAAGGTAATAGTTCATTTGAAAAATGAGAAACTCCCAAGCATGAATATGAGATACTGATATTGATGCCCTTATGCAACGGTCTCAGATAAAAGCGGAGACAACAAGACAAAGAGATTAAGAAATAAGAGTGTTAGAATATGTAGATCCATATTATGCTAATTATTTAGCTAATTTTGCCAGCTTATTCATTATGAAAAAAAAAAATATTTAATTTAAGAAGCATAGAAATATAACAAAGCTGTGTTGCTAAACTTGAATTATAATACCATTGATAAGCAAATTTTTTTTGTCCTTTGTGCAATGATTGCCTGTATATGGCTTGGGATAATGTAGGTACCTTATTGGCATGATATAAGGACAAGTGTTTCAGCAAAGGTTGGTTGATCCAAGCTGATGGTTTAATTGATTTATTTAGTTTATATATCAATATGAGAATAAACTGGGGTGTGATATATCTGCAACCTCATCAATGGATAATGTTTTCCTGCTTGTGCCCTCGTAATATATCAATGGATTATACCATATGACATGATGTGATTTGATAACTGACCCATCTAGTCGTATGTATACATGGTGCAACATGCTAGTCCAAACTAGAATCACATGCTGGCCCATGCCAGACATTATGATAATTGAGATGAAATTTCTTGAGTTCATCGTCATAGATGAACTAAGGATGCATTATGATAGGTGCTGTTTTGCACCTTTATGTTGTGGTCGAGGTGTCAGCATAGCTCGATCTGTCCCGAGTGTACAAGATTATCAGCATGGTCTCTGAGCTGGGGCGTGTTGATCGTACGTTGGGGTTGAGGGTCTTTAGACCTTGTTCTCCCAGGTGGAGGTTGTAGATCACTTCTTAAGCTATCCGTCGGGTGCCTACACACAAGTTAGAGTCGGGAGGGGGATTTCCTAACTTGACCCCTCCGATGCTTAAGTTAGTAAGAGTTGGAGTTGGGAGAGTTGCAGTGTGTAAGTGTGAGAGGTCCGACCCTATGGTACTGTTCTTGGGGGTAGCTTTTATACTTGTTGCCTTGCGTACATAGCTGTTTAATGATCGCTTGCATCACCATACATAGGTGTTTAATGCCAGCCAACACCTCGGGCGGTCAGCCTTTAGGCTAGGTGCAGACGTCGTCTGACCTACCTAGTCTTGTTCCATTCGACGTTGCTCCTCACTTCCCGAGTAGCCTGGTACGAGGCTGCACCATCCTGTATAGCCTCGAGTAGAGTCGGTGCAAAGGGTCACAGGTGTGGGTGACAGGCGATTGTCTTGTCTCAGATTTAGGGCGCTGAGTTCGCTCGGTGTGCCATGTTGGCTTCGGAGTGCCATGTCGAGGCCATCGTGACAGTCGAGGTGTCCCATGGAGTGGATGCCAAAATATGCTATATTAGGTGCAGTGACCATCCCTTTTCTTTTGTGATAATTGATAATTAACAACAATCGATATCTTTGCCAGTTGTTTTGAAATTGTCGTTTCTATGGAATTCACCATTGCAAAGGCTTTCTTGACTTTCTAAGAGCAGCCTTATCACATGAACTATCATGTCTAAGTTATCCTCTGTTTTATGTATTACTTTTCTCAAATTTGTTTCTCTTTGCTTTTACTTATCTCTCATAAATTATTGTCTTTGATGTTTCTTAAACAGGTTCTGACTGTATCTGCTGATAAAACTGCAAAAGTATGGGAGATTATGGAGGATGGATGTGGCAAACTGAGGAGAACATTGGAATGTCCTGGTTCTGGGGGAGTGGATGATATGCTTGTTGGTTGCCTGTGGCAAAATGACTATCTTGTCATAGTTTCTCTTGGTGGAACAATCACAATATTCTCAGCCAGTGATCTAGAAAAATCACCAGTATCATTTTCTGGACATATGAAGAGCATCACCTCTTTGGTTTGTCTTCTTCAAGGTGGTCAGAAAGTCTTCTTGTCTAGCAGTTATGATGGTATTATTACAAGATGGATACAAGGCACTGGTTATGTTGGTAAGTTAGTTAGAAAGGGAAGTAGCCAAATTAAATGTTTGGCTGCAATTGGAGAAGAAATCATCACTTCAGGTTTTGACAATAAGGTGAGAATTCTCGTATGCATACTCTTCTTAACTGGTCAGAAATTGAATTTAGCTTTATTATATCTGCTTTTTAATGGCAAGCTATAGATTCATTTTAGATAGCCATAAATATAATTATTTGGGTTCAACTACATCGATAATTTTTAGCTATTGAATCTGTTTGAGGGTATTATCCACATCGGGAATAAGAACCATCAAGTCCTGTGTTTTTATGAAACTATTCACATCACCTAGTTACTCTTACTCACCTTACCTAAATTGATTGTGCATAGATTTCCTTTGGGCATGCACAAAGACGTTGCCAAGTTGATTGCAAGCTTATTTTAATCCTACATTGATGGGGATATTATTATACTGCATGTGGGAGCTATGTTTCCACAAACCTAGCAAAAGCTTTGTATATTGTATGATGACAATGGAGAACTAGTATTTCTTTCGTGCTTGACTAGGATCATTCTGTTCAGCCCAGAATATCTTTTTTCCTCTTCACTTACAGGTTTGGAGAGTTCCTCTAAATGACGATCAATGTGGGGATACAGAACCAATTGATGTTGGGTCTCAGCCGAGGGGAATAGCAGTTGCAGTTCAGACTGAACTAGCATTGGTTTCAATTGATTCAGGAGTTGTCATGCTGCAGGGTCTAAAAGTAATTTCAGAAACGAAACTAGAATATGCTGTGACAACATCTGCAATTTCACCTGACGGGACTGAGGCTGTTGTGGGCGCTGAAGATGGAAAACTACACATTTATAGCATTAGTGGAGATACTCTTACTGAGGAAGCTGTTCTTGAGAAACATCGAGGAACTATTACTGCTATATGTTATTCCCCCGATGCTTCCATGTTTGCTTCAGCAGATTCCAATCGAGAAGCTGTGGTTTGGGATCGAGAATCTCGAGAGGTGAACTTTTCTTAACTTGATACTGTATTCTTAGTTTATACCATAATGACTTGAATTCTGTTTTTTTCACTTTGCATCATCCACCATTTTGTTGCCCATTATATTTGTTTATTATGATTACCACTACTAGTAAATTGCAACAATGGAAATAGAGCGACTAATTTTAATCATGATAGCCTTGACTTGTATACTATAAAAGACTGTATTGCACATCATCTGGTTTCTTGTGAGATCCATCTGCTCATACTTATACCAGAGGTTCCTGACATGAGGGAACTTCACAGATGAAGGGAATGCATAAGCAGAGTTTTCTAAAACCTTTATACTTGTAAGAAAACAGAACATTCAGTAAATAGGTTAGCAGTCAATTCTGGAACTTCAATGATATTTCCCGAGTGAAAAATTCCTTTTCAAACTTCTTTTTTTTGTTTCAATTACCTACAGGATATTGAAATATCACTAATGATGTTTGCTCACACTTGATATGTGATTTTTGTGCCAAATAGTCGTCCTTGGCATAGAAAGGTGTTTTATGAAAGATCAATTTTGGCAAAAGGTTTGTCTACGATACCAGATCATGACTAACAATCATCTGCAGGTAAAGTTGAAGAACATGTTGTATCATACTGCACGTATAAATTGCCTGGCCTGGTCTCCTGACAACCAGTTGGTCGCTACCGGCTCGCTCGACACCAGCGTAATAGTGTACGAGCTGGACAAGCCTGCATCCAACCGGATCACGATCAAGGGAGCTCACCTAGGAGGGGTGTATGGAGTCGCTTTTGGTGACGAGAACAGCCTTGTCAGCGCAGGAGAAGATGCATGCGTCCGTGTGTGGAAAATAGAGCCACAGTGATATACTTGCACCGATGGTCCAGCCATCGCCTTCTTTTGGATTGCAATTTTCCCAACAGGTTTGCAGTCTGCTTTTGTATTTACTCGCTCTAATTTTGATCGTTTGTGGTTGACTGAGGAAAATTTTTGTTTGCCATTATGGTAAATACGTTGCGGTGCGTAATTGCAGAAAATTAGCTACTATTCTTAGACATCTGTATTGATTTGCTGATGAATTTGGTTTATGAAGTCCAATAATAATTAAAATCATATGGTGTGGTTAAACTTTTCTCATTATAATATTCCTTAATATTCAGTGCAACATGACGTACATGCCATGTCCTTAAAACTTCCATAGTATGGTTTTAACTCGTTTAATCAAGTCATTTTTGTTACCGTCAGATTGATGAGTGAGATAATGTATAAAAAAAATCGTTTTATCCATATGTCACATCCCAGATTTATAAAAAAACAATCATTTCATTATTCATAATATACATAATATTTTTATAATATTCTGAGTATGATCTGAAAAAGTCTTCTCTATTCAAGTCTCAGATTTAATATAAAATGATAAAATTAATTTTAAAAATAAATATAAGATAAAAATATATCAATAACCTTTAAAAATCATAAAAATAATCTTTAATACTGGTGAAAAATATATAATTATTTAATAATTTAATATAAAAATAATATATCAATTTATTATGAAACTTATGTATCATAAATATAATAATTATATATCAATCATATATAACATGACATATAACAATCAAATAACAAAAATATATATCAGTTATGGTGCGCTCTCTAGAAAATTGATGAAGATGCATATCTTCAAATAAGGGAGGGAGATAATACACATATTATATTTCTAATAATGAATAAAGTGATATCTCTTACTCACCCTTTATATATCTCCTAACAATGGATAGAAAAAGTATCTAATTATTATGGAATATGCTCGATGTATGACTTACTATATTATATCCAATGATAATTTCATACTATAATAGGCCTCTAGCTATTTTCACATGTTACTCTTCCATTATGGATCACCCAACATAGTTAGATATATTATGTGTTAATAATTATATCAATATCATTACTTAGTTTAAAACATGGGCTAAGAAATAGGTTGAGCTATCCAATCAATCTAACTCAGGTAAGATCTAAATTTGATCTCTCTTATTAAATTAGATTTTAATATTTTAAAAATAAATATTATCTCTAAATCCATTCTTTTTCATGATATAATTAATCTAAATTTATGATTACAAATAATACTAATTAAATAATAAAAATTCATATATAATTTCTTAAAACATAAATGTATCTAATTAAACAAATTACAATTATTATTAATATTAAATTAACTAATCATTCTACCATCGTAACCCAATAATTATGATTATTAGCCATAAAATTTTAAAATCAAAATATTATTATGTATCATATAAATTATAATAATTTTAATATTAAATATTTTAAAATATAAATAAGAACTGATAAAATATATCTATTTTTTTGGAGGGATCTCTAATCAATCCTCATAATGGATTAAAGGAGGAGAAAAGTAAATAATATTTTTAAAATTTAATTTATTTAACCTCCATAGATAAAAATATAAATATAAATTTTATATTATTTTAAAAAATTCATATTACTCATTATGAAATAAATCAATTAATAATATAATTAACTGATAAAAATTCTAAATTATCCACAGGAAATCAAAATTAATTATTTCCTAAACCACATTACACAAACAAGGTAATTTGATGCATGTTAAGAAAGAAAACTGATGAAGATATCCAACTGCTATCCATTCAAGCAGTTTCCATGCTCACATACGTACCTCATGATCAGTTGCTATCCGTTTAACTATGAAATCTCAAATTATCCTGAGTTCTTATCCACTCGAACCTCCTCCTAAACTTCCTTCTGCTCTTCTGCCCTCCTATAAATGTTTTATACATTAGTCTCCCACCCACATCATCTTCAAGATGTGTTCTGTTATTATTAATTGATACTAAGAGGGATGGAGGCGGTGAATTAATGTAATAATAAATTTTTATTTTAAGTAAAGTCTTTTCGTTTAAAGCAAGATAAGAAATCTGAAGTTTTTTATTTAAGTAAAACAAGTGAGTGATTAAAAGTAAATTGCTAAGTTAATAAGCAAACCCGAAAGATAAACAACATCGAAGGTAAGTGCTTGATGTGAAAACTTTACTTTCAAAAAGTGAATTCAATCGAAAGCGTCAATATAAAATTCGTAAGCAATGAAAGCAAGGAAATAACTTACAAGTTTTATAGTGGTTGGGCACCAACAACCTACGTCCACTCCCAAGTCCTTATTCTTGAGGTACACCGACGTCCACTACCGATCTTCTTTGGGTGAAGATTAAACCCTTATACTTTGCTTACAAAGGAGACTTGAGAATTTTCTAACTCTACGCTTTCTCCCTTCACATTTTTTTTCTTACAATTCACACATAATTTTTTTCACAGAATATAATGCCCAAAATTATTGTGTAGAATGCAAGAAAACTTATGTATTTATAGACCCCAAGTGGCTTCAGATTTTTAGAGCTGAAAATCAAACATACCCAAAAAAATCGGGTACGGGCGATTTACCCACCGACCTGGGTTGCTCAACCGCTCGAATACTAGGGTATGGGTGTTTTACCCATCGTCAGCCACCCGAAAGCTTGGGCGGCGACAGTACACCCATCGCTCATCGACGATTTACCCATCGGAATCTCCGGAGAATGGTTTCCTCAACTTTTCAAATTCTGGCTTGAGCTTGATGTTGACCAATTCTTTGGTCAACTAATTGAGCTTGACCTGAGCTCAACCAAACCCTATAGTGGACCCAGTTGCCTTATTGAGTTGATTTAGATTTCATCAAATCCAACTCAATTAAAACTCAATCTTTAACTAAGACTCAATGATTACAATATTTAATGACCAACAAGCTAAACTAAGACCTAACTCCCACCAATCCAGCAACCTCCGGCATTCTTACGGCGAGTCTTCCGATCTTCTTCCGGCGATCGACCGACATGTTCCCAGCGAGCTTCCTAATCCCTTCGGCGAATCTCCTAGCGAGGTCTCATTGCATCGTCCGAACCCGACCCAATGCCCAAGCTTGATCTTGGCCCATCATCTAATTGTAACTCCATTACTCCTGTCATAGTTAGACCTGCACGATGCTAACTACAACTTAATAAAATATAATCAGCTAACCCCGACAATCTTCCGGCGAGTCTCGGTCTTCTTTTGGCTAACTCTCTTGTGCCATCATGGTAAGCTCCCGATACCCTCGACGAATTCCCGATGCACTCCTGACAAATTCCCAACCGCATCGTCCGAACCCCGGCTCGATGCATGGACTTGACAAATTGGCCAATCCTAATTGTAATAATATTTTTGTTGTAATTAATCCTGCATCAATCAACTTTTAACAACACATGTTAGATCAATAACTCATCAATTGATTTCATCATCAAAATTTGAGATTCAACGATCTCTCTCTTTTTTATGATGACAATCAATTGATGACATAAGTTAATTCTAACTACCTCTAAATCCATACTACTTAAATTTAAGAGAAGCACACACTCTTAAATTTAAACAATCAACATTATATATAAATTTCAACATAAATTTACATATATAAGATATCAAATCATGAGTAAAAAAGAATTATGCACTTATATCCATATCCAAGATATATTAATCCATATTCATATCAAGATATCCATATCTTCATGTGTCATCAATATATTCATAAATTAATATAATATGTCATCAATGTATATTTATCCCCCTTTGTCATCAACAAAAAGGTGAAATATAAGGCTAAGGATTTCAAGGCACATGAGTCTTTGAAAAACATCATTTAGTAGAGTTCTTAATAAATTTCAAAAATAATATTAAGATGAGCTCAAAAGTCCAAGTTTAAAATATTTTAATCACACAATCATATGATTATAATAAAATCATGATTATTATTTTAAATCATCATGTATACTTTCAAAAATCAACATGCATTATCATATATGATTTCTCATCATCATATCTTCTCCCCTTTTGTTATCAACAAAAAAAGAGAAAGTGCAATTAGTAAGTTTTTGATATATGAAAGACTAGCAATTTAGTAAATTTTTTATTACTTTAGAACATGCAAGCTAGTGAGTTATTTCTTCTCTTTTGAGAAATGCAAGCTAGTAAATTTTTGTTTTCTTTTCAATGTTTAAGGTAGCAATTATGTATCATATAAGCTCACAAGTTTTGCTCCCCCTTTGTCATTGTCAAAAAGAATGAATTGTTATAAATAATACAAAAATTTTCCCATTACATTATTTTTCAAATTATCATATGAAATATATCAAGAAAAATTAACATTGTGATGAAATATTTAATTCATGAAGATAAATTTTGAATATCAAGAGACAAATCATAGGTGAATAAAATATTTTGATTCATGCATGAGAAATCTCAAGTTGTCAATATCATGATGTATATAAAAATCTCCTTTTAAATAATATGAGAACATATAAAAAGAGATTTTTATTTCAAGTTATAATTCTGAGGAATCAAAATAATGATATATATAAAGAACTCATTCAATTTCAAAATAATCAAAATCAATTTCAAGAAATTCAAAATGATATTGATAGTCTTATCGATCTCTTGAAATATTAGTAATATCCTTTCTCTACTTTGTATGAATAAGAAGGTAGAATCAAGGTAGAGAAGTGAAAAACATCACAAAAATACTCAATTTTATCGATGTAGAGTCCAAAAAAATCAAGAGCTATCCATGCAATTTAATTTATCTTATATAAATTTAAAGCAAGGTAGCAAATCATATCTTATGTAGATTTTGATAATAATCATCATGAATTCCAAAATAAAACATGTTAATATTTTGCATACATTTAGAAATTTCTAATTTTCTTCTAAGCACTTGTTCCTCATTCAATGTTATTATATCTAATTTTTTAATCATATTGATAATTTTATTTTTCCTTTTTGGTCATTGTCACAAAATATGATAACATAATTTTTTCTTAATATTCATATTCAAATTACGTCAAAAATTACAAAGAGATCATGTCATTAAAGATAAAATCAAAATTTTGAATATCAAAAGACATGATTTCATTTAATAAGTTTATTCTCATTTTTTTTCTTTGTAAATAATGAACATGAGTCTTAGGAATTAAATAATCTTAATTGATTTTAGATAAATCTTAAAACATATAATTCATTTAGATAGATCCCCATTTTTTAATAAAATGGAAGAATGATGTTAATAAAAAGTTTCAACCTATAATTATCAAGATAATAAATATCTTTTTTATTAAAAAGAGAAAATTATAGAGATCAATAACGTGATTTCCATAACATAAAAGTCAAGTTAAGAAATTAAGAGAATATTAATGATAATACAAATCTCTTTTAATTTTCAACTTATCACAAATTTAAGAAATACTAATTTTGATGATAAATTATGTCATTCATGAGTTTTAAAATAAATCATGTTAAGATAGATATTGATATCAAAAGATATTCATCAATATTAAAGACATGATTTAATTTAATAAATCTCCTCTTAGATAATAAAAAATTTTAGGAGATCAATTTTGTAATCAAAAACTTAATTCATGAAAATTGATAATTTATAAGTATGATTTTGCAAAATGAGATATAGAAATACAGGATCTCAATTTATTTATGTGATTTCAAATCATCAAGATTATTGTTTAGATTCATGTTGTAGTTCCAAATAGATAAACTTATGATTTATTTATAAACTTATTTAAACAAACTTTATTTATGTAAAGATTTCAAGTTTCATTTTCTAAACTTACCAAAAATCATAATAATAACTTATTCAAGTTCAAATTATCAAAATCACTTTTATAGTTCAAGAGATTCATAAAAAAAATAACATAGTCGATTTATTAATCTCTTTTTGAAAGATTTATAAGATAGAAAATTTTTAAAGAAAAATATATTCTCTTTTTATTTTATAGAAGCATGTCTTTGTCTTTTCAGTCAAATAAAAACATGTATTTTTATTTAAAACTGAAAAAGAGCTTTCAATATGGCAAAGATCAATAAGCCATAAATCACAAAAATCAATAAACCATAAATCGCAAAGATCATCATGTATAATTTTGAAATATAAACTCATTAAGCATTGTCACAATCCATCATTAATTCATCAAGCATGGTTTGATAAAACATCTTCAATCAAAATTCAACCTATCCCAATTTTAACTTTTGAAAGAGTCTAACTCTTTACACATAGTGCAATAAGTTGACAAACTCATTTTTAAATTTTTATTTATTTTATATTTAAATTCAAAAATAATCTATCATTTAACAATACACCTTCAATCTTAACATACAACTATTTAACCATTTAAATCAATCATTCAATGACTATAACATTTAGGTCATTCAACAATAACCTTTCCAAATATTCAAGTCAATGATCTTATTTCAATAATTTTTATTATTATTTAGGCTAGTGAGTCTTCAAAGAATATTAGATGAATATTAGATCTTAAGTAATGTGCCTTGAGCATCTACTTTCAAAACATTACTTAGTACTCTTAGCTTAGTTAGAGGGTAATTTTATATTAATGGATGTTTTGATTTAGGTATCCGTTTGAGTTTGGGTCCGTCATGATATTTCTTCCCATTTTCTCTAATATCTTAAGGTTGTTTATGGTTATTTTAGGAACCCAAATTAATTTATGTGGGCTATAATTTTTAAATGAACATTTGTAGGCTTTATGTCCTAATCTATCACAAAAATTATATTTAATTTTTGTAGCAAATTTATGGTAGGTCCTTTAACAAAAATGATTGGCTTTTGTTAAATGTTACTAATAAAGTCTATTCTATTTCTTCTATTAATATGACCCTTATTGGTAAAGATCATACATATTCAATGATTTAATTTCAGTTTCAAAATTTTCTAACATTGTCTTAAGCATGATATTTTCTTCTTTAATGTTGTCTGGTATTTCATATTTAGAACAAGAATTATGTGATGCTAATAACTTATACATTTTATTAAGTCTACTAATTAACAAATCATATTTATTTTTAAACAACTTAAAAGATTTGCTAAGTTTTCTAAACTCATCAAACAAATCATAGAACATTGTTAATAATTTTGAAAAAGAAATATTTAATGAATCACTAACCTCATCGTCGATGGCCATAAGAGCGAGGTTCTTCTTGGTTGTACATTTTATCTTTGGAGCTCCTCAGCTTATTGAATTCATAGCAAAATGTTTTGTCCATCTTTAGATCATTTTTAAGGTTTATGTTGGTTAATTTATCCGATTCATTTGTCAAGGGTTCAAAGTCCTTATCACTCGAGATTTCACTCGAGAAGTCATATGTTCTCAGTTCAAATTCCTTCATGTTGTTTGGAATGTGTTTTTCAAATTTATTTTTAGAAGTATTTTTTATTTAATGATTCATTTAGATTAGTTTTGATTTCATATGTCATTTCTAATATATGTCATATATCGAAAGTCGAATCAAAACAAGAAATTCGATCAAATTTATTTTTATCGAGAGCACAATATAAGGCATTCATATCCTTTACATTGAACGAAAATATTTATTTTTCACAATCATTCAAATTATTTATTGGAATGGATGATTTCTGAAAACACCATAAATCAAAATCTATTGAAATAAAAAAGATACACATTCGAATTTTCTAAGATGTGTAGTCCATCCCATTAAACATAGAAGTATTTGTGATACATTGACCCTCGTTATTAAAGAAAAGATCATTTCTCTTGGGTGTTAAACCAAATAAGAAAAATGTGGCTCTGATACCAATTGTTGGGATCAATTGACACTAAGAGGGGGGGCGGGGTGAATTAATTCAAGAGTAAATTTTTGTTTTAAACAAAAGCTTTTCACTTAAAGTAAGATAGGAAATCTGAAGCTTTTCGATCGAGTAAAACAAGTGAGTGATTAAAAGTAAATTGCTAAGTTAATAAGTAAACCCGAAAGATAAACAACGTCAAAGGTAAGTGCTTGACGTGAAAACTTTACTTTAATAGAGTAAATTCAATCAGAAGCGTTAATACAAAATTCATAAGTAATGAAAGTAAGGAAAGAATTCACAAGTTTTATAGTGGTTCGATACTAACGACTTACGTCTACTCCCGAGTCCTCCTTCTTTAGGCACACGGGCGCTCGTACCCGATTTTCTAACTTTAAGCTCTCTCCCTTCCCATTTTCTTTTTCTTATAATTCATACATAATTTTCTTCATAGAATGTAATGTCCAAAATTGTTGTGTAGAATGCAAGAAAACTTGGGGTATTTATAGGCCCTAAGTGGCTTCCGATTTTTGGATCCAAAAATTAAACATACCCGAAAAAACCTGGTACGGGCAGTTTACCCACCGACCTAGGCAGCTCAATTGCCCAAATACCAAGGTACGTGTAGTTTACCTGTCGTTAGCCGCCCAAAAGCCTAGGCAATGATGGTACACCCGCCGCTCACCGACGGTTTACCCACCGAAATCTCCGGAAAAGTGGTTCCTTCCATTTTTTTGAATTTTGACTTGAAATTGATGTTGACCAATTCTTTAGTCAACTAATTGAGCTCAACCAAACCCTATAGTGGACCCGATTGCCTTATTGAGTTGATTTAGATTTCATCCCGATCCAACTCAATTAGGACTCAATCCCTAACTACGACTCAATGATTACAATACTTAATGACTAACAACCTAAACTAAGACGTAACTCCCGCCAATCTGGCAGCCTCTTGTATTCTTGCGGTGATCTCCCGGCGTATTCCCAACAAGCTTCCTGATCCTTTCAGCGAATCTCCTAGCGAACTCCCGGTGAGGTTCCACTGCATCGTCCGAACCCGGCCTGATGCCCAAGCTTGATCTTGGCCCATCATCTAATTGTAACTTCATTGCTCCTGGTATAGTTTGACCTACACGATGCTAACTATAACTTAATTAAAATACAATTATAATGTCCAATACATCCATTAAAGACCATCCCAACTCCCGGCAAGCTTTTCGGCTACCCCAGACAATGTTCCGATGAGTCTTTGTCTTCTTTTCGTGAACTCCCTTGCGCCATCATGACAAGCTCCCAATACCCTCGACGAGCTCCCAATGCACTTCTCGTGTGTTCTCAACCGCATCGTCCGAACCCCAGCCCGATACATGGACTTGACCTTGGCCAATCCTGCATCAATCAACTTCTAACAACCCATGTTAGATCAATAACCCATCAATTGATTTCATCATCAAAATTCGAGATTCAACAATCTCTCACTTTTTTATGATGACAATCAATTGATGATATGAGTTAATCATAACTCTCCTTAAATCCATACCACTTACATTTAAAAAAATCAGACACTCTTAAATTCAAGAAATTAATATTTTTATACAAATTTCAACACAAATTTGTATATCGAATATATCAAATCAGGAGCAAAAAGGAATTGTGCACTCATATCCATATTCAAGATATATCAATCCATATCTATATCAAGATATCCATATATTTCAATAATATCATATGTCATCAATGTATTCATCAATTAATATCTTGTGTCATCAATATATATTTCTCCCCTTTTGTCATCAATATATATTTCTCCTCTTTTGTCATCAACAAAAAAGTGAAATATATATATGGCTAAGAATTTTAAGGCACATGAGACTTTGAAAAATATCATTTAGTAGAGCTCTTAATAAATTTAAAACATAATATTAAGATGGGCTCAAAAGTCCAAGTTGAAACTATTTTAATCACACCATCAATCATTATAATAAAATCATGATTATTATTTTAAATCATCATGTATACTTTTAAAAATCAATATGCATTATCATACATGATTCTTATCATCATATCTTCTCCCCCTTTGTTATCAACAAAAAGGAGAAGTATAATTAGTAAGTTTTTGATATATAAAAACTTAGTAATTTAATAAATTTTTCATCACTTTAGATTATGCAAGTTCTTTTTCCTCTTTTGAGAAGTGCAAGCTAGCAAATTTTTGCTTCCTTTGCAATGTTTAAGCTAGCAATTTTACATCCTAACAGTTTTTGCTCCCCCTTTGTCATTGTCAAAAAGAAGAGATTGTTGCAATAGTGTAAAACTTTTTCCATTACATCATTTTTCAAATCATCACATGAAATATAACAAGAAAGATTAACATTGTGATGAGATATTCAATTCATGAAGATAAATTTTGAATATCAAGAGACAAATCATAGGAGAATAAAATATGTTGATTCATGCATAAGAAATCTCAAGTTGTCAAGATCATGATGTATATAAAAATCTCCTTTTAAATAATATGAGAATATATAAAAAGAAATTTTCATTTCAAATTATAATTTTGAGGAATCAAAATCATGATAGAGGTAAAGAACTCATTCAATTTCAAAATAATCAAAATCAATTTCAAGAGATTCAAAATGATATTGATAGTCTTATCGATATCTTAAAATACCAGTGATTTTCTTTCTCTATTTTGTGTGAATAAGAAGATATAATCAAGATAGAGAAGTGAAAAATATCATAAAAATACTCAATTTTATAGATGTGGAGTCCAAAAAAATCAAGAGCTACCCATGTAATTTAATTTATCTTATGCAAATTTTAAGCAAGGTAGCAAATCAAGCAAATCATATCTCATGTAGATTTTGATAATAATCATCATAAATTTCAAAAACAAATATGATAGTAGATTAAGCTCAAATTATAAATCAATATTTTGCATGCATTTAGAAAGTTCTAATTTTCTTCTAAGCACTTGTTTCTCTATCTAATTTTTTTTAATTATATTGGTAATTTTATTTTCCTTTTTAGTCATTATTATAAAATATGATGGCATAATTTTTTCTTAACATTCATATTTAAATTACGCCAAAAAGTATAAGGAGATCATGTCATTAAAGATAAAATTAAATTTTTGAATATCAAAAGAAATGATTTCATTTAATAAGTTTCTCCCGCCCCTTTTTGTAAATAGTGAACATGAATCTTAGGAGATTAAATAATTTTAATTTATTTAGGATAAATCTTAAAACATATAATTCAGTTAGATAGATCCTCATTTTAATAAAAATGAAAGAATGATGATAAAAAGTTTTAACTTATAATTGTCAGTATCATAAATCTCTTTTTTATTTAAAAGAGAAAATCATAGAGATCAATAACATGATTTCCATAACGTAAAAGTCAAGTCAAGAAATTAAAGAAATATTTATGATAATACAAATCTTTTTCAATTTTTAACATATCATAAATTTAAAAAATATTAATTTTGGTGATAAGTTATGTCATTCATGAGTTTTAAAATAAATCATATCAAGATAGATATTGATATTAAAAGATATTAATGAATATTAAAGACATGATTTAATTTAATAAATCTCCTCTTAGATAATAAATTTTTTAGGAGATCAATTTTATAAGCAAAATCTTAATTCATGAAAATTATCAAGTTATAAGTATGATTTTACAAAATGAGATATGGAAATATAGGATCTCAACTTATTTATGTGATTTCAAATCATCAAGATCATTGTTTAGATTCATGTTGTAGTTCTAAATAGATATACTTATGATTCATTTTTAAACTTATTTAAATGAACTTGATTTATGTAAAGATTTCAAGTTTTATTTTCTAAACTTGTTAAAAATCATGATAATAACTTATTCAAGTTTAAATTATCAAAATCACTTTCATAGTTTAAGAGATTCATAAAAAAAAATAACATAGTCAATTCATTAATCTTTTTTTAAGATTTATAAGATAAAAAGCTTTTTAAGATAAATGTATTCTCTTTTTATTTCATACAAACATGTATTTGTCTTTTAAGTCAAATTATTTAAAACTGAAAAGAAACTTTCATTATGGCAAAGATCAATATCCCATAAATCACAAAGATCATCATACATAAAGCATGATTTGATAAAACATCTTTAATCAAAATTCAACCTACCTCAATTTCAATTTTTTAAAAGAGTCCAACTCTTTACATATAGTACAATGAGTTGACAAACTAATTTTTAAATTTTTATTTGGTTTATATTCAAATCCAAAAGTAATCTATCATTTAACAACACACATTCAAATCCAAAAGTAATCTATCTTTTAAATCAATTATTCAATAACCATAACATTTAAGTCATTCAACAATAACCTTTCCAAATATTCAAGCCAATGATTTTATTTCAATAATTTTTGTTATCACTTAGGCTAGTGAGCTTTGAAAGAATATTAGATCTCAAGTCATGTGCCTTGAGCATCTACTTTCAAAATATTACTTATTGCTCATAGCCTAGTTATGAGGTAACTTTATATTAAGGGAGGTTTTGATTTAGGTACCCATTTGAGTTTGGGTTCTTCATGATATATTTTTCCTATTTTTTCTAATGGCTTAAGGTTGTTTATAGTTATTTTATGAACCTAAATTAATTTATGTGGACTATAATTTTTAAATGGACATTTGTAGGTTTTATGTCCTAATCTATCACAAAAATTACATTTAATTTTTTATGGCGAATTTAAGATAGGTCCTTTAACAAAAATAGTTGGCTTTTGTTGAATGTTACTAACAAAGCCTATTTTATTTCTTCTATTAATATGATATTTATTGGCAAAGATCATATTCAATAATTTATTTCTAATTTCAAAATTTTCTAGCGCTGTCTTAAGTATGATATTTTCTTTTTTAATATTATCTAGTATTTAATATTTAAAACAAGGATTATGTGATGCTAATAACTCATGTATTTCATTAAGTTACTAACTAATAAATCATGTTTATTTTTAATCAACTTAAAAGATTTGTTAAGTTTTCTAACCTCATCGTCGATGACCATAAGAGCGAGGTTCTCCACATCTTGGTTGTGCATTTCATCTTTGGAGTTCCTCAGCTTCTTGCATTCATAGCAAGAGGTTTTATCCATATTTAGATCATTTTTAAGGTACATGTTTATTAATTTATATGGTTCATTTATCAAAGGTTCAAAGTCCTCATCACTCATAGCCTTTGCATTCAACGAAAATATTTATTTTTCATAATCATTCCAATCATTTATTGGATTGGATGACTTCCGAAAACTTTTTTCAATAATACACCACAAATCAAAATATATTGAAATAAAAAAGATATATATTTTAATTTTTCAAGATGTGTAATCTATTGTTAGAATAATTATGGACTATAAATTAATCATAATCCTATTCTAACTTAACCCTTTCTCAACCAACCTCTCTTTAACTGGATAAGGGGTGGTTAATTAGGGTAACATGTATCTTATTCTTTCCTCAAAATAACTTTTCCCAAACTAATCCTAACCTAGTCGGCCTCCTCACATCTTTAATAAGGATCGACTAGATAGAATTTACATGAATGCCCTTAGAATTTACATGTTTGCTCTCTTAATTAAAACTATATTAGGACTCCCCTAGTAAGAGTACTAACATTTATCTATTAAATATATGAGGACTTGTGATGCATTGACACTCGTTAATGTCGAAAAGAGCAATTTCTCTTATGTGTTAAACCAAATAAGAAAAATATGGCTCTGATACCAATTGTTATGATCAATTGACACGGGGGGTGAATTAGTGCAAGAGTAAATTTTTGTTTTAAATAAAAACTCTTCGTTTAAAGCAAGATATGAAATCCTAAACTTTTCATTCAAGTAAAACAATGTATGTTCTCCTCATTCCATCATTATCACGATTTCTGATCTCTCAACAAAAATGACGATAGGAATGGATCAACCAGGCAATGTCACTCTACAAGGAGGTATGCGGAACACCGAGAGGATCAACTACTACAAGAGCTATATCACTAAACTTAAGAGGGCGATTGATGATGGTGCGACGATGATTAGATACTTTGCATGGTCTCTCCTCAATAATTTCGAGTGGAGATTGGGTTACACTTCAAGGTTTGGTTTGATTTACGTGGACTTTAAGACAAACATATGATAGCTAAAGGAATCGATTCATGCTGAAGAAGGAGAGTAACAATCGATGTAAGAGAATTCGTAGTCGATCATGCACCAATCAAACATGACAAACAATCATTTTATGTAATCATTTATGTATATAAATAATCTACACTTTTATCTGTCAATTTATTGGACCTATTTTATTGGATTTGTTCTATTTATCTAGTTAGTAGTTACAAAATTTGTAGTTCAATATCTCATGTTTTGGTGGACTTCAAAAAATTTGATCTTGAAGATGAAGGTTGATATTAGAGGACTTGAAGAATTGTGATATAATAGTATGTGATATCGGAGACAAAGATAAATTACCTCATATTTCAACTTAAGCGATCATTCGGAGGGCGAGAAAGTTTACCCATGAGGGAGGGTCGATTACCATGGACTGTGTGATCTTAAAAAAGAAAACAAGATGAAGAACACAATGCCTTGCTCACCAATAGATACGTTGAAGGTCACGAACCAACCCTACCACGGAGGAACGTCGACGCGACATGCGGCACCACCAGTTACGAAACCGAATATGACTGAGAGAAAGATTTTGAAGGAGAAAATTATACTTTATAACAACTTCTTGTTTAGCTATATATATATATATATATATATATATATAATCACTAAAATGAGTAAATGAACATCACAACTCACAACATAATGAACCAAGTATTTTTACAAACGATAAAATGGATAAAAAATAACTATCAAAATCAACAATATTTTAAAAATTCATAAATTCAACTCTTTTATGTGAAAAATCTCAAAATTTAATGAAGAATATATAAAAAAACACTAGTGGTCAAAAACTTTTTTTCAAGATTTACAGACAAAAAAATATCAACCCACATTTGTAGATCTCTCACTTTAGACAAATGATGGCATGACCCTCTAAAATTTAATAGTGGTCCAAATATAAAAAGGTCAAAAAGAATGTTCAGATGGTTTTATTAGTTAAAAAGCCTCAAGACCTAAACATCCGGCAAAAAAAAGAAAAAGATTAAAATTAAAAGTAAAAACGTTTTTGGGCGCATGAACCATCATAAGCACCTTTTTCAGATTATTTAAATTTGACGTTTTCCTAAAGAAGCGGAATCCTTGGCAATCTTCTAATTACTTCCTAGTAAAATGACTGCTCTGAAAGGTCATCGCCGTCCAAAACACCCTGCATTGAACAAGCAGCAAATTTAATACAAATTGGCAACAATATATGATGGTTTAAGAAGCCTCTAACTGAAACCAATGATACATCATATAGATGACTTCAATGAAAAACAAGTTGTTTTAGATGACAATACAGCAGTAGGTGGTACAGATTAACTATTCTCACCATTAGGACCATACTATATACAAGAAGCAATCATCTTCTTCAAAAACAAAATGACAGAGAATAAAAAAATTTCTTCTATTAAACTGTTCTACGTGGAGCATCTAGAGATGGAACTACAAAAATATAATTCTATTTGAATTTTGTCAAAAAAATATAATCGAGCTGTCAGAAAATTAAGTTCATTATACTAAATATGATTGATGCTCCACCCAAGAAGATTTTTGCAAATGCACTGATACCTTTGAGACCTGTATAATATGTCGGAACAAAACTAGCTACATATTTAACTGTTATTCTCGCCTGAAAGCTGCTAACACTCTCCTTCAATTCCACATACTTTCCAGGTGCACCCGTGAAGACTTCAGCAACATGGAAAGGGTGGCTAAGGAACCTCTGGATCTTTTGAGCACGAGCAACAGTTAATTTATCATCTTCACTGAGTTCGTCCATTCCCAAAATAGCAATAATATCCTGAAGATTTTTATAGTTTTGCAGGACCTTCTGAACACCACGAGCAGTGTTGTAGTGTTCTTCACCTAACACATGAGGAGACAGCATTCTAGATGTTGAATCAAGAGGATCGACCGCAGGATATATACCAAGCCCCGATATATAGTAAAATAACCATGTCCATGTTAGTCGGAAATAAAGGAGTTAAACCAGAGAAAAGAAACTTATAATAGCACCTGTCGTGACAACACGGTCGTAGCATCAAGATGCGCGAAGGTGGTTGCAGGTGCAGGATCAGTCAAGTCCTCCCAGATCAGTAGCCAAAGTTGGTTAATAACCAACAGCAGAAGGAATACGTCCAAGTAGAGCTGACACTTCAGAGTTTGCCTAACACATGAAAGAAGAATAAAGAGGATCAGCAGCGGAGTATAGCTATATGTCATGCGTACAGGGAAAGAAAAAACAAGTTCAGATTCGTGAAAGCTCACTTGGGTGAAACAGAATATGTTGTCAATAAAAAGAAGCACGTCTTGTCCTTCAGCATCTCGGAAGTGTTCAGCCACGGTCAAGCCGGTAAGCCCGAGGCATGCACGAGCACCAGGAGGCTCATTCATCTGACCATAGACAATAGCGCCATTTGCTCTCACTCTGCCAAATATGACCATTCAATGTCAAAAATCACTAAGACGCAAACAATAGCCTATCCATCTTTTACATAAACCAACCGGATCGGGTAGTTCAAGACCTCCAGGGCCGTCAAGATCTTCGATCGCAATGTGAGCCGGAGCCGGTGAACTCGTCGGTGATCTTGCCCGTGAGGCCCTTAGAGGAGGGAGACCGCTGGGTCGTCGTCGGGGCCCCAGTTGCTGCTGCGGTGGTGGCGTACTCAACCGGGTAGGGAGAGGAGAAACCCGGTGGGGGAGGGACGGGATGCGACCAACGGGCGAAGGCTGCGGGGAGTAGGGAACCCGGTCGCGTGGGAGCGGCGAGCGCAGGATTGGAGGAGGGACGCGAGGGCCCGGCGGGTGGCCATGGCCGGATCGAAAGGGCTTAGGGTTTCCAAATGCTAGCGCTCGCGATCGATCGAAGACGATTCGTTGGCGTTTACCGGCGGCTCCTCTCTGGTTTATAAGAGCGCGGGAGGTGATGAAGGGGGCTTTACCATAGCGGGGGAGGTTACGCAGAGAGTGTCGTGTGCCGAACAATTTGGAAAGAGCGCGCGGCGGGTTCGGGCGCAGAAGAGAGGACGGCGGATCTTTCAACCGCATAAAAGGGAACTTGAGTTATCTTATGTTAAATCGATGGAACAAATAGATACAAAACAACCGCATAGTAGTGACGGAGGAACTGTGAAATCCCAAATTATCCGGAGTTCTTATCCATTAGAACCTCCTCCTAAAGTTTCTTCCGCCCTCCTATAAATATCTTCTGCATTAGTCAATCTTCCACTCATATCATATTCAAAATGTGTTCTATCCACAGTTCATTCTTCTTATTGTGTATCTTTTTTGTGCTTTTCCTCCTATCAATCATCAATCCATGCTCTGAGGCCAAAGCTCACCAACTAAACCGTGATGCATTCCCCGAGGGCTTCGTCTTCGGCACTGCAGCCTCCGCCTACCAAGTCGAGGGCATGGCACTTAAGGGCGGCAGGGGACCGTGCATATGGGATACGTTCGTTAGGGTTCCGGGTATCATGCAGTCTTTCTCCTTCTATTTTACTTCAACACTCTTTTTATTAAAATTATTTAATATTTTTGCTTGCAGGTATGATTCCCAACAATGCCACCGCTGATGTATCAGTTGATGAATACCATCACTACAAGGTAGAATTATTGTACAATAGTCTTTATTAAGTCACTATTTCTGAGTTAAAGAATATTAACTTGGGTAGCATCTCATGGTTCAGGAAGATGTCGACATCATGAAAAAGTTCAATTTTGATGCATATCGGTTCTCGATCTCTTGGAGCAGAATTTTTCCAAGTAATGGAAACATATATTTTTTTTTTAATTTTTTGATCATCCAAGACCCATCTTGATCTATACCAAATTTGCATCATCTGCTAATATTAGATGATAACTTTCCGTTTTCTAGATGGAACTGGAGAGATTAATTGGGAAGGCGTGGACTATTATGATCGGTTAATCGACTACTTGATACTGCAAGGTAAATTTTATACCATCCATCAATGATCAAAAGAAACAAATGGTAATATTATAATCTTTTTTTTTCTTTTTATATTTGTTTCAGGCATTACTCCCTATGCAAATCTTTATCACTATGATCTTCCATTGGCACTTCATAAGGAGTATCTGGGTTGGCTGAGCCCTAAGATAGTGTAAGTCCTAGGCTGTTGGTAATGTCTTAATCTATGATGCACTTTGCATTATGAATCATTTGGAGCTTGTATAAGCCCGTCTGATGAGTGTATCATGCAGGGATGCATTTGCTGACTATGCAGACTTCTGCTTTGAGAGGTTTGGAGATAGAGTCAAGAATTGGTTCACATTCAATGAGCCTAGGGTGGTGGCAGCTCTTGGTTATGACAGTGGGTTTCATGCCCCTGGAAGATGTACCACTTGTAAATTTGGAGGAAACTCAACCACAGAGCCTTACATCGTCACTCATAATATCCTCTTATCGCATGCAGCCGCAGTAAAGAGATATCGTGAAAAGTATCAGGTTTGTTGTGTCATCATTTTATTATACGATATATAACCAAGATCAACATATGTTTCTTGTTGTATTCTCTCTATTCAGGTAGATCAGAAAGGTAAAATTGGTATTCTTTTGGATTTCGTTTGGTACGAGCCTTATACGCCCTCTGCAAATGACGAAGCTGCTGCTCAGAGAGCCAAGGATTTCCACATTGGATGGTAACATTGCAATCGCCTATTTCGATCGAAAAAACTCTCAAGTATAGACTCTCTAGCTTGTCGATTGATCTCTTTCTCCGTTTGCAGGTTTCTTCACCCTCTAACATATGGATACTATCCTAAATCAATTCAAGAAATTGTCAAGGACAGACTTCCTAAATTCACCGTTGATCAAGTGAAGATGGTGAAAGGTTCATATGATTTTATTGGTGTCAACCAATACACAACTTACTACATGAAGGATAATGGAGTCACCAATCCCAAGCCTGTCAGCTACCAAGACGACTGGCACGTCGAATTCAAATGTTAGATTTGTTGAGCCCTCCTCCTAATAGTTTCATTCTTTATGGTAATTTTGTTTCTTAAACTTTTTATATATTGCAGTTGATCGAGGTGGTGTCCCAATTGGACCACGGGTAAAATATTGCCTTTACTTCTGCTATTTAGATCTACACTTGATAATCAAATGTTGATTAACCTATTAGTGCTGGAATTTTTTACTCAGGCCTATTCTGATTGGCTCTACATAGTTCCATTGGGAATCTACAGAGCTGTGACTTATGTCAAGGTAAATTATGGTGATCCAGTCATCATCCTCGCAGAAAATGGTACGAAACATTTCATGTTTTTCTCGCTCCGTTGTTATCACATATCTTGACGATGACGATGATGGCGATGATGATGATAGGAATGGATCAACCAGGCAATGTCACTCTACCAGAAGGTTTGCGTGACATAAAGAGAATCAACTACTACAAGAGCTACATCTCTGAGCTGAAAAGGGCGATCGATGATGGTGCGACGGTGATCGGATACTTTGCATGGTCTCTCTTGGATAACTTCGAGTGGAGGTTGGGTTACACTTCGAGGTTTGGCCTGGTTTATGTGGATTTCAAGACGAACATACGCTACCCAAAGGAATCGGCCTACTGGTTCAAGAACATGCTCAAGAGGGAGAAGAATAATTGATGTTAGAGAAATCATATTTTGTGTTGCTTTTGATTTCATAATCTGTTAGGTTTTAGTTAGTCTCTAGTTAGAGGCTTTTATGAGAATAATTGATGTTTTCATACGTGCATTGGCGTCCATTGGCCTTTTGAGTTATGCTGTTTTGATTTGGTCGGGCTTGGGTACCTGCTCTCTTGGTTGGAACATTGAGTTGTCAGCCCAATCAAGGTGTTTTCCGGCCCAAGCCCATTCCCATTTTGAAGCACTTTTGGCCGTCGTGTGGGCGATGCACCCAATGTCACCACCAGCCTTTGGCTATTCTTAATTTTGATCATGTCTCTGGTGGTCATATGATTTCGAGATATCGGGAATGGTACAAGTAGATGCCCAACGTCATGGCATCGTATATTGCTTATATATGTCAATAATTTATTTTGATCATATATTTATTTTTTAGTCTATATTTTTTTGGTAATTGGGGGATTTGGGCAATGTAGGTTTGCTTCTGATGTAATCAAATAGATCGTTGGATTTTATCGAAGGGTCGTGATCTGTGAAGCCGCTGGGGCCGCCCTCAGGGTTCTCTTTCGACCCTAACGCCCCTCCCCTTCTCCCACCACCTCTCTATCCGCCACTCCTCGACTGCTCCATAGAAATCCCGTTGCTTCGCTCTTCTCTTTACCCTTGCCTCGCCGTTTACCCTACAAATAGAAAAGCTATTCCAAGGGTTCAAGAAGGGGATCATCTAAGGAGACAGGAGATGCAAGGGGGGAAAGAGGATGAGGAAGAGGTGTTGCGGTGCCAAATCAACGAATGGTACCCCATGTTCAAGCCTCATACTATTCGCACCCTCTTCCACCCCCTCCCCGATCCCTTCGTCCGCTACCTCCTCGGTCTCAACCCCGTCTCCCCAGCTCCCCACGCCGACTCCCACAGCGACGACGACGATGACGATGACGCGCCGCCTCCGTTCCTCCTTCCACGCCCCGCCTCCGGCCGCGACCCCCTTCCTCGCCCCGCCGTCGGCATCGACCCCACCTCCCTCCTTGACTGCTCCTCCCAGCTATCCGTATCCGACGAAGACGAAGCGGAAGCCGACTCCGCCCCGTCGTTTCCCGAGCTCGAGGCGGCGGTCGAGCGGTCCATTGCCGCCCTGGGCGGCGCCGCCTTCCCCAAGCTGAACTGGAGCGCACCCAAGGACGCCGCCTGGATCTCCACCGACGGCACCCTCCGCTGCTCTTCCTTCGCCGACGTTGCCCTCCTCCTCCACTCCTCCGACTCCATTGCCCACGACCTCTCTTACCGCCCACTCCCCTCCTCCTCCTCCTTCCCACCCTTCACCTTTTACCTTTCCCTCCGCAAGTGGTACCCTTCTCTCCGCCCCGAGATGGAGTTCCGCTGCTTCGCCCGCTGCTGCGGCCTCATAGCCATATCCCAGCGCGAAGTCACCAACTTCTACCCCGCCCTTCTCGACCGCCGCCACCACATCCTGCCTCTCATCCAGACCTTCTTCTCCGAGGTGGTGGGTCCCACGTTCGAGTCTCAGAACTACACCTTCGACGTTTATGTCACCAGTGACGGGCGGGTGAAGCTTATCGACTTCAACCCATGGCGCGCCTTCACATTACCCCTTCTCTTTACCTGGGAGGAGTTGGAGGAATGGGCATTTAATTCCGAGGAGGAAGGAGTGGACAAAGAGCAGGAAGAAGAAGAAGCAAGATTGGTGGAGTTTCGAATTGTCGAAAGCCAATGTGGGGTGAGGCCAGGGTTGAAGACGGCTGTGCCTTACGACTACTTGGACACAGGGGAAGGAAGTGGGTGGGATCAGTTCTTGAGGAGAGCCGACGAGGAGCTGAGGAAGCAGGCCCAGACAACTTTGCACCCCGGTGATGATGCTTAAAGAAGAACAAAAGATCTTTCAGCTGGATTCCTTATGGATATCTAACCAGGTCAGTCTCAAAAGAACCACTGCTTCTGCTTTGTACTTTTTTGCTTCTAACTCTATACACCATTAGTGTTAAAAATCACTGGTTTTTGTTGTGTCTGCTTGTTATTGGACTGAGGATATAATGTTCTTCAAAGAGGATTATCACATCATGGATACTGTACCTCAAACAGCCTCAGTGTTGAAACACTTTGTCTTCCTGACCGTCCCATGCACCCTTGAATCTATTTCATTAGGATCTTTCCCCTTGTAAGAGACAAACTACATAGTTATGCAAAGCTCAGACAAGTGATTAGTGTGGCTATAGAATACATTGCTATTATGTTTGCCAGAGGAAATGGAAGACTAACATGGTGAAGAATTGTTGCATAGCATTCACATAACCTTCTTATGTATAGTTTCCACTATCTTGTTAGCCTTCTGCAATGATATAACAATTGCATTTGGCAGGGTTTGATGTTTGCTATAGCCAATTACTTTTGTCGGTTTTGCAGTGTCATATGTGTTGTTACTTTTATGTGTATCGCTTAAATCTTACTCAAGGCAAAAGCAAAATTGAAAATTTGTTTTTGAAACATGATGGAACTAACATATATTATGCAAATGTTCATACATCTAATATGGAGTCCACTCCTGCAGGTTGTAGGTTTTATTGCTCCTGGATGTTTGGCCTTATGTCTATCTTCCAGGTTCAGTTCCTCCCCTAACCAACCAAAGCCACCCCAAGCTCACCCCTGCAAAAAGAACTAAAAATTGCCACAGTAAAAGTAAGAAAAGGGAACTGAAATGTTATTGTTTAGATGGAGCAGAGTAGTATTGTAAATCATTTGAAGTTGTACTTTATAGATATGAATAAAGCATACAACAATACAGAAATGAAAATTTGCTTCCATCAACCAGCATTTTCTTCATCTAAACCATCTCCTATGAAATATGTACAGCTGGTTGTAAATCATATCTCCTACCTGATACGTGACCTTGCGTGGATTGAACATATACTATGGCCTTGTTTCAACTTATGTGAGTCCTCTAGAAATTGGTCCACATCTATCAATTAAAAAAACCCTAGGAGTCAGTTTAGACAACCATGTAGGAAAGTTGCCTTGATGGTCACTGTGGAAGCTGTAATTCCTCTTAGATCTTCTTGCCTGGATGAAGAGTTCGAGATAATTTGTTTTTTGTCGTGTTTTCTGCATACAAGGGATAAACATATTTTGAAGAGAAAACAAACATGGTTCCATTTGACAAAATATTTTCCTTCAATAAGTAGGTTTGGACTATTTGCTAAGATAAAAATACACTATTATCTTGAGTGACTCAGATACAGAGTTTGCTCAAATTTTAGAATGGGAGATCTTTCATAAACAAAGAGCATGAGAGAGTAGGGTAGTTTTCTCTTTAGCTAAGCATATATCTGGAAACAAATGTCATATAGTTGAACTTTCAACATAGTTCTTCTTCATTTGTGAAAGACGTGATAGTATACTTTTAACACAAACATATGAGCTAGTTTAAATTTCTTTCATGCAGTGATACCATAAATTAAAGTTGTTCCACCATTTGTAGGGTTCCAAATTACAGGGGCTGGCTCTACTGAACCTTATACTGGGCAAAATCTGATGTCATGAGGAATCAGTTGCCAACAAGCCCTTAACCACAAATATAGTTTTCTTTTGTTGACCTGTGTGCGCCCTTGTTAATCTTTAATCAAACATTTGTGCTGTGTTTGGGTTAATCTAGACTCGCTAGTGTTACTTATACTCGAGTTTAGTTTGCTGCAAACTTGTTTGGTGAATGATACAAATTAACTGGAAGTTTTTCCATGTATGATTTATGTGAGCTGATGGAATTGTTTTCAATGGATAGAATAGCCCGTGGCCTGACCTATGGGTTGTGCCTGACTTGGGCCCGAGTTATTAATTAGGCGTAACGTATGGGTTGTAGACTAGCCTCTGTGATTATTTTAACTCAAATCCTAATTAATTCCATCAATTTTGATTTATGATATTATAAAAGTATAATCAAGTATATATTTATTAATAATAAATTATTAAAAATATAATAATAAATTAAAAATAAACTATTTAAGAGGAAATAACATTCTTAACTAAGTGTTGTACAAATCAAATATCATGTATTCAAGATAAAAATTTTAGAAATTAATATGACATGAATAATTTTAGCATGTTCTAGTGTAAAAATAAAATTCAACATAGAAATTTCTTATATTATGTTTTAGTTCAACAATAAATTTTTGACATTTAAAGAAATAAAATATATTATTAAATAATATATATTTAATTTTAAAAATAAAAAAATATTTTAAACATTTAAAGGAATAAAAAGTAGTTTAAAAAAAAACAGTGGAACATACTTCTCCTCAGAATGACGTAACTTCTTGTTCCTTTCCCTACTATGCTTGCTTAGTGAGGAAAGAAGAAAATGAGTCAATTTGATACTTAAATTAGTAAGTTTTCTCTTAAAATATGAAACTCTCAGCCCTCACTAAAAAAAATAACTTTTTGCTTTTTATACTATTGAGGATGGGCATGCTCAGAAGGAAGTTCAAGAAAATTTTGAATCATAATTTGAATGATCTTTTATTTATAATTCTTTAAAAAGAAAGTTTAGAATTATCTTTTCAGTCATAATTTTGAATAAAAAATTATAAGATATATCTCTCCTCCATATATCTATCCTCAATCTAGGAATGAGGAAGGAGTCCCTCAAAAATTATATTTATTTTTATTTTACTTTCATATGTAAAAAATAAAACTATAAAAAAATTTATTATTCATTTATAATTTGTATTATTTACTTTCTAAAAATCACATCACTTATTAGGAAATAAATAAACTAATAATATAATTAATTGATTTAAGTTTTTATTCATATGGAATCAATTTTAATTATTTCTTTAACCATACTACACAAATAAAATAATTTGATTTATGCTAAATAAAAAAATCATGAATCATTACCATAATAAGTCGATATCTGAAAGAACAAATGTACATACAAATTCGGCTATCATCGATTACTCTTATGCTCACATACATACCCCATCTAACGAGTATTGACGGATCTAAGTATTAAATCCCAAATTATCCACTTGAACCTTCTAAACCTCTACACCTTATGCTCTTCTGCCCTCCTATAAATGTCTTCTACATAGTCTCCCACCCACAATATCAGACTATGTTCAAGATGTGTTTCACGTGTGTGTATATATATATATATAATATTAAATTATATTTATATTTTTAAAATTTAAATTATATATATGATTATATTAATAATTTATTATGAGTTAGAATATCACGTAAGCTGATTTTAACATCTGTTAACTCAAACTTGATAGGAAGGGCTTATATGTTATGTTTGTTAAAATATATGAGTTATTTAAGACACTAGTAAATTATAAGGGCTTAAATGATTTATGTTTAAAAACACATGGGCTAAAATTATCTCATATGGAAACAAACTAATATCATACTCCCAATAATTGATAAAGTAATGTCCCTCCCACCTATTAAAATGAGAATAAATTTCTTCTAATAATGAATAAAAATCTCCTCCCACCTATTAAAATGAGAATAAATCCCTCTCAACTAGTCCCCAAAGGGAATCAGTTTACCTACTCTCGATAGTGAAACCTCATCATCTCATATTGGTTGTCTATATCAAAATAAAATAATATACAAAAAGATATTTTTTCAAAAATTATTAATTTCAGTTAATCTGAATTTATTTATTCTAATTTAATCGGTCTAATTGAACTCGATTTAACTATATCTTACTGAACGGATCTCTAATTCTCATTCAACCAATCTGGAACCACCCTAGATTATAATTTAGATCATATTGAGTTCAATTTAAGTTAAACAAAATTAAATAAATCAAACTAATTTGAAATCATCCTGAATTGATCTAAATTAATCAAATTGGATTTAGTTCAATCAAAAACCCAAATCTAACAAAACAAGGAAAATGGGCTAGTCTACATAATACTAGGCTGGGTTGAGCTAGCCTATGTATTGGTCATGTGCACTGCATATGACTGTTTATGCACAACATAGGACTGCCTATATTGGGCTGAGCTGAGTTATTCTATCAGCTAGTGTCTCACTCAAATTGGGCTTGACTTATTAGCCTATAAGCTGTGGCTTGACCTATGGATTGTGCCTGAGTTGACCATATATCTAACCTGTTGGCCTGACTTATTAACTAGGCCTAGCTTATGGGTTATAGCCTAGCGTCTCTGATGATTTCAACCCAAATCCTAATTAATTCCCTCAATTTTGAATTATAATATTATAAAAGTATAATCAAGTATATATTTCTTAATAATAAATTATTAAAATATAATAACAAATTAAAAGATAAACTATATAAGAGGAAATAATATTATTAATTAATTATTGTATAAATCGAATAAAAATCAAATATCATGAAGATAAAAATTTTAGAAATGCATATGACATGAATAATTTTAGCATCTTCTAATCTAAAAATAAAACTCTACATCTCAAAAGGGATAAGGGATAAAAGAAGATCATAGAAATTTCATATAATATGTTTTAGTCCAACAATAAAATTTTGACATTTTTTAAATAAAAATATTATTAATACTATATATAATATATTTTAATTTAAAAAATAAATTTTTAAATATTTAAAGGAATAAAAGAAATTCAAGAAAAGCATTGAATCATAATTCAAATTGTCTTTTAGGCATAATTTTTTAAAAAAATATTTAAGATTATCTTTTCGATCATAATTCTGAATGAAAAAATTAGAAGATCTATCACAACTCGAGAAATCTATCCTTAATTTAGGAATGAAGAAGAGGAGCCCCTCAAAAATTATATTTTATTTATTTTTATTTTACTTTCATACATATAATATAAAATTATACTATTTACTTTTTATTATTTATATACAAAAATAAAATTTATATTATTTACTTTCTAAAAATCACACCACTTATTAAGAAATAAATTAATTAATTGATAAATTTTTATTCATATGAAATCAATTTTAATCATTTATTTAATTGTACTACATAAATAAAATAATTTGATTCATGTTAAGTAAGAACAAATCATCGATCATTACAATAATAAATCGATATTCGATATAATAAATGTACATATATATCCGGCTGCTCTCATGCTTAGATACGTACCCTCCTCTTACTAGGATCTATGGATGCAAATATTAAATATCAAATTATCCTATTTTAACCTTCTAAACCTCTACGCCTTCCGCTCTTCTGCCCTCCTAGAAATGTCTTCCGCATAGTCTCCCACTCACATCATTAAACTACGTTCAAGATGTGTTCCATCCGCTTCTCATCCTTCTTCTCATGCGTCTTCCTCTTGCTCTCCCTCCTATCAACCAGCAATCCACGCTTTGCGGCCAGAGCCCACCAACTAAACCGTGATGCATTCCCCGAGGGCTTCGTCTTCGGCACTGCAGCCTCCGCCTACCAAGTCGAGGGCATGGCGCTCAAGGGCGGTAGGGGACCGAGCATATGGGATGCGTTCGTTAGGGTTCCGGGTATCATGCAGTCTTTCTCCTTCTCTTTTACTTCTCTCTCTTCACTGTAATGACTCAATATTTTTGCTTGGAAGATTTCTATTCGTTTGTGTTGGTGATCGCAGGCACGATTCCCAACAACGCCACCGCTGATGTAACAGTTGATGAATATCATCACTACAAGGTAGAGTATTGTATGGTATTTATCAAGTCATTACTGTCTGTAGCAATTCTTGGGTTTAGATCTCTCATTGCTGAGTTAACTTGGTAACATCTCATGGTTCAGGAAGATGTCGACATCATGAAGAAGCTCAACTTTGACGCATATCGGTTCTCGATCTCTTGGAGCAGGATTTTTCCAAGTAATGGAAACCTATTTCTCTATAATTTTTTGATCATCTAGGACTCATCTTTGGATCTATACCAAGTTTGCATCATCCACTACTGTTAGATGACAATTTTCTATTTTCTAGATGGAACTGGAGGGATTAACTGGGAAGGAATAGACTATTATGATCGGTTAATCGATTACTTGATAATGCAAGGTAAACTTTATACCTGATCAAAGAAAAGAAATGACAGTATCAAAATCTTTTTTTTCTTTTTATCTGTGTTTCAGGCATTACTCCATATGTAAATCTCTATCACTACGATCTTCCATTGGCACTTCACGAAGAGTATCTGGGTTGGCTGAGCCCCAAGATAGTGTAAGCCCTTGGTTGTTGGCATTGCCTTAAATCTATAATGCTCTTTGCATTATAAATCAATGGAGATTGTGTAAGCCCGTCTGATGAGTTGTATCATGTAGGGATGCATTTGCTGACTTTGCAGACTTCTGCTTTGAGAGGTTTGGAGACAGAGTCAAGAACTGGTTCACATTCAATGAGCCCAGGGTGGTGTCAGCTCTTGGTTATGACAATGGCCTTCATGCCCCTGGAAGATGTACCACCTGCAAAGTTGGAGGAAACTCAACCACAGAACCTTACATTGTCACTCATCATATCATCTTATCCCATGCAGCCGCAGTGAAGAGATATCGCGAAAAGTATCAGGTTTGTTGTGTCATCATTCTGTCATACGACATACAACCAAGATCAACATATGTTTCTTATTGTATTCTCTCTGTTCAGGTAGATCAAAAAGGCAAAATTGGTATTATTTTGGATTTTGTTTGGTTCGAGCCTCATACGCACTTAGCAAATGACGAAGCTGCTGCTAAGAGAGCCAGGGATTTTCACATTGGATGGTAACAATGCAACTTACTCAAATCTAGAAAACTTTGAAGTATAAACTCTCTTTCTCTATTTGCAGGTTTCTTCACCCTCTAACATATGGATATTATCCAACATCAATTCAAGAAATTGTCAAGGACAGACTTCCTAAATTCACTGGTGATCAAGTAAAGATGGTGAAAGGTTCATATGATTATGTCGGTGTCAACCAATACACAACTTACTACACGAAGGATAATAGAGTCATCAATCCCAAACCTGTCAGCTACCAAGACGACTGGCACGTCGAATTCAAATGTTAGATTTGCTAATCCCTCGTAATAGCTTCATTCTTTGTGGTAACCTTCTTTCTTACATCTCCATATTTTGTAGATGACCGAGATGGTGTCCCTATAGGACCACGGGTAAAATCTGGTCTTTTCTTCGGATAATTATAATCATTTTTTACCCAATTTGTAAATTTCATTGATCTACACTTGATAAGCTACCGTCGATTAACCTGCTAATAATAAAATTTTACTCAGGCCAACTCTGACTGGCTCTACGTAGTTCCATGGGGAATGTACAAAGCTGTGACGTATGTCAAGGAAAATTATCGCAATCCAATCATCATCGTCACAGAAAATGGTACGAAACGTAGTATGTTCTCCTCATTCCATTGTTATCATGGTTTATGATCTCTCGACCATGATGATGATAGGAATGGATCAGCCAGGCAATGTCACTCTACAAGGAGGTCTGTGGGACGCTGAGAGGATCAACTACTACAAGAGCTATATCACTGAGCTGAAGAGGGCGATTGATGATGGCGCGACGGTGATCGGATACTTTGCATGGTCTCTCCTCGATAACTTTGAGTGGAGGTTGGGTTACACTTCGAGGTTTGGTTTGGTTTACGTGGACTTTAAGACCAACATACGATACCTAAAGGATTCGGCCTACTGGTTCAAGTACATGCTGAAGAGGGAGAGGAATAATCGATGTAAGAGAATTCGTAGTCAGTGTAGCTTTTGATTTCATCATCTCTCAAGTTTTAATCATCGGTAGGTTGGGGACTTTTCTGAGAGCTATAACATACTTTTGTGCTAAAAATCATGTTGTAGTTCTAAATAGATAAACTTATGATTCATTTTTAAACTTATTTAAACGAACTTGATTTATTTAAAGTTTTCAAGTTTTATTTTCTAAACTTGCTAAAAATCATGATAATCACTTTCATAGTTCAAGAGATTCATAAAAAAAATAACATAGTCGATTCATTAATCTTTTTTTTAAGATTTATAAGATAAAAAACTTTTTAAGAAAAATGTATTCTCTTTTTATTTCATACAAACATGTATTTATCTTTTAAGTCAAATTATTTAAAACTGAAAAGAAACTTTCATTATGGCAAAGATCAATAAGCCATAAATCACAAAGATCATCATGCATAATTTTGAAATATAAACTCATTAAACATGGTCACAATCCATCATTAATTCATCAAGCATGGTTTGATAAAACATCTTTAATCAAAATTCAACCTACCTCAATTTCAATTTTTTAAAAGAGTCTAACTCTTTACACATAGTACAATGAGTTGACAAACTAATTTTTAAATTTTTATTTGGTTTATATTCAAATCCAAAAGTAATCTATCATTTAACAACACACATTCAATCTTAACGTACAACTATTCAACCATTTAAATCAATTATTCAATAACCATAACATTTAAGTCATTCAACAATAACCTTTCCAAATATTCAAGCCAATGATTTTATTTCAATAATTTTTGTTATCACTTAGGCTAGTGAGCTTTGAAAAAATATTAGATCTCAAGTCATGTGCCTTGAGCATCTACTTTCAAAATATTACTTATTGCTCCTAGCCTAGTTAGGAGGTAACTTTATATTAAGAGAGGTTTGATTTAGGTACCCATTTGAGTTTGGGTTCTTCATGATATGTTTTTCCTATTTTTTCTAATGGCTTAAGGTTGTTTATGGATATTTTATGAACCCAAATTAATTTATGTGGACTATAATTTTTAAATGAATATTTGTAGGTTTATGTCCTAATCTATCACAAAAATTATATTTAATTTTTGGTGGCGAATTTAAGATAGGTCCTTTAACAAAAATGGTTGACTTTTGTTGAATGTTACTAACAAAGCCTATTTTATTTCTTCTATTAATATGATATTTATTGGTAAAGATCATATTCAAGGATTTATTTCTAATTTCAAAATTTTCTAATGTTGTCTTAAGTATGATATTTTCTTTTTTAATATTATCTAATATTTAATATTTAGAACAAGGATTATATGATGCTAATAACTCATGTCTTTCATTAAGTTACTAACTAATAAATCATGTTTATTTTTAAGTAACTTAACAGATTTGCTAAGTTTTCTCCACATCTTGGTTGTGCATTTCATCTTTGGAGCTCCGCATTCATAGCAAGAGGTTTTATCCATATTTAGATCATTTTTAAGGTACATATTTATTAATTTATATGGTTCATTTATCAAAGGTTCAAAGTCCTTATCACTCAATTCAAGTTCCTTCTTGTATGTCATATATCGAAAGTCGAATTAAAATAAAAATTTTGATTAAATTTATTTTTATCGAGAGCACAATATAAGCTATTCATAGCCTTTGTATTCAACGAAAATATTTATTTTTCATAATCATTCCAATCATTTATTGGATTGGATGACTTCCAAAAAAAATTTCAATAATACACCATAAATCAAAATATATTGAAATAAAAAAGACATATATTTTAATTTTTCAAGATGTGTAATCTATTGTTAGAACAATTACGAATTCTAAGCTTGGGGTGATCTTTATAGGGGATCGACCTTCATGGAACTCTATAGGAGTTCCTCCCTCCTTGGTTTTCTGTATAATCGATGAAAAAAATAATTGATCTATTAATGATGAAAAAGGGGTTTAGAGCTTCTAAACCCCAACTACTAATAGGATTCCTACTTAAGCCTCCTACTCCTAACAAGTCCTAACAACTCTTACTCTAACTCTAAGAAGCAACTCCTCCTTAGAACCTTTCAGATATTTCAAAAAATGGACTCTCTATAGATCCCCAAAGGCCAATCCTCGCATGAATGGCTAAGGATCCAATAAGTCCAACATTGATTCCTTCGGACGTATCAATTGGACAAATACGTCCATAGTGGCTAGGATGAATATCTCGTATCCGAAAACTAACAGTTCACCCCGTCAATCCTCTAGGACCCAAATAACTCAATTTTCGCCCATGAACGATTTGTGTGAGACGATGGGGGATAAGCTTCATCGTCGAGAGGGAAACAGCCCGGATCACCAGCTAAGGCCCCTAAATGACCGCTCAGTGATAAAGGAGGTAGGGGTGCAGAGACAGCCAGGAGGTTTGCCTCTAACTCCAACTCTAAGAAGCAACCTCTAAATTAATCATAATCCTATTCTAACTTAGCCCTTCCTCAACCAACCTCTCTTTAACTAGGATAAGGGGTGGTTAATTAGGGTAACATGTATCTTATTCTTTCCTCAAAATAACTTTTTCCAAACTAATCCTAACCTAGCCGGCCTCCTCACCTCTTTAATAAGGGTCGACTAGATAGAATTTACATGAATGCCCTTAGGATTTACATGTTTGCTCTCTTCATTAAAACTATATTAAGACTCCCCTAGTAAGAGTCATAACATTTATCTATTAAACATATGAGGACTTGTGATGCATTGACCGTTGTTAATATCGAAAAGAGTAATTTCTCTTAGGTGTTAAACCAAATAAGAAAAATGTGGCTCTGATACCAATTGTTAGGATCAATTGACACGGAGGGGGGGGGGGTGAATTAGTGCAAGAGTAAATTTTTATTTTAAATAAAAGCACTTCGTTTAAAGCAAGATATGAAATCCTAAACTTTTCATTCAAACAATGTATGTTCTCCTCATTCCATCATTATCACGATTTCTGATTTCTCGACAACAATGATGATAGGAATGGATCAGCCAGGCAATGTCACTCTACAAGGAGGTATGCGAAACACCGAAAGGATCAACTACTACAAGAGCTATATCACTAAACTGAAGATGACGATTGATGATGGTGCGACGATGATCAGATACTTTGTATGGTCTCTCCTCAATAATTTCGAGTGGAGATTGGGTCACACTTCAAGGTTTGGTTTGATTTACGTAGACTTTAACATATGATACCTAAAGGAATCGATTCATGCTGAAGAAGGAGAGTAACAATCGATGTAAGAGAATTCGTAGTCGATCATGCACCAATCAAACATGACAAACAATCATTTTATGTAATCATTTATGTATATAAATAATCTACACTTTTATCTGTCAATTTATTGGACCTATTTTATTGGATTTGTTCTATTTATCTAGTTAGTAGTTACAAAATTTGTAGTTCAATATCTCATGTTTTGGTGGACTTCAAAAAATTTGATCTTGAAGATGAAGGTTGATATTAGAGGACTTGAAGAATTGTGATATAATAGTATGTGATATCGGAGACAAAGATAAATTACCTCATATTTCAACTTAAGCGATCATTCGGAGGGCGAGAAAGTTTTCCCATGAGGGAGGGTCGATTACCATGGACTGTGTGATCTTAAAAAAGAAAACAAGATGAAGAACACAATGCCTTGCTCACCAATAGATACGTTGAAGGTCACGAACCAACCCTACCACGGAGGAACGTCGACGCGGCATGCGGCACCACCAGTTACGAAACCGAATATGACTGAGAGAAAGATTTTGAAGGAGAAAATTATACTTTATAACAACTTCTTGTTTAGCTATATATATATATATATATATATATATATATATATAATCACTAAAATGAGTAAATGAACATCACAACTCACAACATAATGAACCAAGTATTTTTACAAACGATAAAATGGATAAAAAATAACTATCAAAATCAACAATATTTTAAAAATTCATAAATTCAACTCTTTTATGTGAAAAATCTCAAAATTTAATGAAGAATATATAAAAAAACACTAGTGGTCAAAAACTTTTTTTCAAGATTTACAGACAAAAAAATATCAACCCACATTTGTAGATCTCTCACTTTAGACAAATGATGGCATGACCCTCTAAAATTTAATAGTGGTCCAAATATAAAAAGGTCAAAAAGAATGTTCAGATGGTTTTATTAGTTAAAAAGCCTCAAGACCTAAACATCCGGCAAAAAAAAGAAAAAGATTAAAATTAAAAGTAAAAACGTTTTTGGGCGCATGAACCATCATAAGCACCTTTTTCAGATTATTTAAATTTGACGTTTTCCTAAAGAAGCGGAATCCTTGGCAATCTTCTAATTACTTCCTAGTAAAATGACTGCTCTGAAAGGTCATCGCCGTCCAAAACACCCTGCATTGAACAAGCAGCAAATTTAATACAAATTGGCAACAATATATGATGGTTTAAGAAGCCTCTAACTGAAACCAATGATACATCATATAGATGACTTCAATGAAAAACAAGTTGTTTTAGATGACAATACAGCAGTAGGTGGTACAGATTAACTATTCTCACCATTAGGACCATACTATATACAAGAAGCAATCATCTTCTTCAAAAACAAAATGACAGAGAATAAAAAAATTTCTTCTATTAAACTGTTCTACGTGGAGCATCTAGAGATGGAACTACAAAAATATAATTCTATTTGAATTTTGTCAAAAAAATATAATCGAGCTGTCAGAAAATTAAGTTCATTATACTAAATATGATTGATGCTCCACCCAAGAAGATTTTTGCAAATGCACTGATACCTTTGAGACCTGTATAATATGTCGGAACAAAACTAGCTACATATTTAACTGTTATTCTCGCCTGAAAGCTGCTAACACTCTCCTTCAATTCCACATACTTTCCAGGTGCACCCGTGAAGACTTCAGCAACATGGAAAGGGTGGCTAAGGAACCTCTGGATCTTTTGAGCACGAGCAACAGTTAATTTATCATCTTCACTGAGTTCGTCCATTCCCAAAATAGCAATAATATCCTGAAGATTTTTATAGTTTTGCAGGACCTTCTGAACACCACGAGCAGTGTTGTAGTGTTCTTCACCTAACACATGAGGAGACAGCATTCTAGATGTTGAATCAAGAGGATCGACCGCAGGATATATACCAAGCCCCGATATATAGTAAAATAACCATGTCCATGTTAGTCGGAAATAAAGGAGTTAAACCAGAGAAAAGAAACTTATAATAGCACCTGTCGTGACAACACGGTCGTAGCATCAAGATGCGCGAAGGTGGTTGCAGGTGCAGGATCAGTCAAGTCCTCCCAGATCAGTAGCCAAAGTTGGTTAATAACCAACAGCAGAAGGAATACGTCCAAGTAGAGCTGACACTTCAGAGTTTGCCTAACACATGAAAGAAGAATAAAGAGGATCAGCAGCGGAGTATAGCTATATGTCATGCGTACAGGGAAAGAAAAAACAAGTTCAGATTCGTGAAAGCTCACTTGGGTGAAACAGAATATGTTGTCAATAAAAAGAAGCACGTCTTGTCCTTCAGCATCTCGGAAGTGTTCAGCCACGGTCAAGCCGGTAAGCCCGAGGCATGCACGAGCACCAGGAGGCTCATTCATCTGACCATAGACAATAGCGCCATTTGCTCTCACTCTGCCAAATATGACCATTCAATGTCAAAAATCACTAAGACGCAAACAATAGCCTATCCATCTTTTACATAAACCAACCGGATCGGGTAGTTCAAGACCTCCAGGGCCGTCAAGATCTTCGATCGCAATGTGAGCCGGAGCCGGTGAACTCGTCGGTGATCTTGCCCGTGAGGCCCTTAGAGGAGGGAGACCGCTGGGTCGTCGTCGGGGCCCCAGTTGCTGCTGCGGTGGTGGCGTACTCAACCGGGTAGGGAGAGGAGAAACCCGGTGGGGGAGGGACGGGATGCGACCAACGGGCGAAGGCTGCGGGGAGTAGGGAACCCGGTCGCGTGGGAGCGGCGAGCGCAGGATTGGAGGAGGGACGCGAGGGCCCGGCGGGTGGCCATGGCCGGATCGAAAGGGCTTAGGGTTTCCAAATGCTAGCGCTCGCGATCGATCGAAGACGATTCGTTGGCGTTTACCGGCGGCTCCTCTCTGGTTTATAAGAGCGCGGGAGGTGATGAAGGGGGCTTTACCATAGCGGGGGAGGTTACGCAGAGAGTGTCGTGTGCCGAACAATTTGGAAAGAGCGCGCGGCGGGTTCGGGCGCAGAAGAGAGGACGGCGGATCTTTCAACCGCATAAAAGGGAACTTGAGTTATCTTATGTTAAATCGATGGAACAAATAGATACAAAACAACCGCATAGTAGTGACGGAGGAACTGTGAAATCCCAAATTATCCGGAGTTCTTATCCATTAGAACCTCCTCCTAAAGTTTCTTCCGCCCTCCTATAAATATCTTCTGCATTAGTCAATCTTCCACTCATATCATATTCAAAATGTGTTCTATCCACAGTTCATTCTTCTTATTGTGTATCTTTTTTGTGCTTTTCCTCCTATCAATCATCAATCCATGCTCTGAGGCCAAAGCTCACCAACTAAACCGTGATGCATTCCCCGAGGGCTTCGTCTTCGGCACTGCAGCCTCCGCCTACCAAGTCGAGGGCATGGCACTTAAGGGCGGCAGGGGACCGTGCATATGGGATACGTTCGTTAGGGTTCCGGGTATCATGCAGTCTTTCTCCTTCTATTTTACTTCAACACTCTTTTTATTAAAATTATTTAATATTTTTGCTTGCAGGTATGATTCCCAACAATGCCACCGCTGATGTATCAGTTGATGAATACCATCACTACAAGGTAGAATTATTGTACAATAGTCTTTATTAAGTCACTATTTCTGAGTTAAAGAATATTAACTTGGGTAGCATCTCATGGTTCAGGAAGATGTCGACATCATGAAAAAGTTCAATTTTGATGCATATCGGTTCTCGATCTCTTGGAGCAGAATTTTTCCAAGTAATGGAAACATATATTTTTTTTTTAATTTTTTGATCATCCAAGACCCATCTTGATCTATACCAAATTTGCATCATCTGCTAATATTAGATGATAACTTTCCGTTTTCTAGATGGAACTGGAGAGATTAATTGGGAAGGCGTGGACTATTATGATCGGTTAATCGACTACTTGATACTGCAAGGTAAATTTTATACCATCCATCAATGATCAAAAGAAACAAATGGTAATATTATAATCTTTTTTTTTCTTTTTATATTTGTTTCAGGCATTACTCCCTATGCAAATCTTTATCACTATGATCTTCCATTGGCACTTCATAAGGAGTATCTGGGTTGGCTGAGCCCTAAGATAGTGTAAGTCCTAGGCTGTTGGTAATGTCTTAATCTATGATGCACTTTGCATTATGAATCATTTGGAGCTTGTATAAGCCCGTCTGATGAGTGTATCATGCAGGGATGCATTTGCTGACTATGCAGACTTCTGCTTTGAGAGGTTTGGAGATAGAGTCAAGAATTGGTTCACATTCAATGAGCCTAGGGTGGTGGCAGCTCTTGGTTATGACAGTGGGTTTCATGCCCCTGGAAGATGTACCACTTGTAAATTTGGAGGAAACTCAACCACAGAGCCTTACATCGTCACTCATAATATCCTCTTATCGCATGCAGCCGCAGTAAAGAGATATCGTGAAAAGTATCAGGTTTGTTGTGTCATCATTTTATTATACGATATATAACCAAGATCAACATATGTTTCTTGTTGTATTCTCTCTATTCAGGTAGATCAGAAAGGTAAAATTGGTATTCTTTTGGATTTCGTTTGGTACGAGCCTTATACGCCCTCTGCAAATGACGAAGCTGCTGCTCAGAGAGCCAAGGATTTCCACATTGGATGGTAACATTGCAATCGCCTATTTCGATCGAAAAAACTCTCAAGTATAGACTCTCTAGCTTGTCGATTGATCTCTTTCTCCGTTTGCAGGTTTCTTCACCCTCTAACATATGGATACTATCCTAAATCAATTCAAGAAATTGTCAAGGACAGACTTCCTAAATTCACCGTTGATCAAGTGAAGATGGTGAAAGGTTCATATGATTTTATTGGTGTCAACCAATACACAACTTACTACATGAAGGATAATGGAGTCACCAATCCCAAGCCTGTCAGCTACCAAGACGACTGGCACGTCGAATTCAAATGTTAGATTTGTTGAGCCCTCCTCCTAATAGTTTCATTCTTTATGGTAATTTTGTTTCTTAAACTTTTTATATATTGCAGTTGATCGAGGTGGTGTCCCAATTGGACCACGGGTAAAATATTGCCTTTACTTCTGCTATTTAGATCTACACTTGATAATCAAATGTTGATTAACCTATTAGTGCTGGAATTTTTTACTCAGGCCTATTCTGATTGGCTCTACATAGTTCCATTGGGAATCTACAGAGCTGTGACTTATGTCAAGGTAAATTATGGTGATCCAGTCATCATCCTCGCAGAAAATGGTACGAAACATTTCATGTTTTTCTCGCTCCGTTGTTATCACATATCTTGACGATGACGATGATGGCGATGATGATGATAGGAATGGATCAACCAGGCAATGTCACTCTACCAGAAGGTTTGCGTGACATAAAGAGAATCAACTACTACAAGAGCTACATCTCTGAGCTGAAAAGGGCGATCGATGATGGTGCGACGGTGATCGGATACTTTGCATGGTCTCTCTTGGATAACTTCGAGTGGAGGTTGGGTTACACTTCGAGGTTTGGCCTGGTTTATGTGGATTTCAAGACGAACATACGCTACCCAAAGGAATCGGCCTACTGGTTCAAGAACATGCTCAAGAGGGAGAAGAATAATTGATGTTAGAGAAATCATATTTTGTGTTGCTTTTGATTTCATAATCTGTTAGGTTTTAGTTAGTCTCTAGTTAGAGGCTTTTATGAGAATAATTGATGTTTTCATACGTGCATTGGCGTCCATTGGCCTTTTGAGTTATGCTGTTTTGATTTGGTCGGGCTTGGGTACCTGCTCTCTTGGTTGGAACATTGAGTTGTCAGCCCAATCAAGGTGTTTTCCGGCCCAAGCCCATTCCCATTTTGAAGCACTTTTGGCCGTCGTGTGGGCGATGCACCCAATGTCACCACCAGCCTTTGGCTATTCTTAATTTTGATCATGTCTCTGGTGGTCATATGATTTCGAGATATCGGGAATGGTACAAGTAGATGCCCAACGTCATGGCATCGTATATTGCTTATATATGTCAATAATTTATTTTGATCATATATTTATTTTTTAGTCTATATTTTTTTGGTAATTGGGGGATTTGGGCAATGTAGGTTTGCTTCTGATGTAATCAAATAGATCGTTGGATTTTATCGAAGGGTCGTGATCTGTGAAGCCGCTGGGGCCGCCCTCAGGGTTCTCTTTCGACCCTAACGCCCCTCCCCTTCTCCCACCACCTCTCTATCCGCCACTCCTCGACTGCTCCATAGAAATCCCGTTGCTTCGCTCTTCTCTTTACCCTTGCCTCGCCGTTTACCCTACAAATAGAAAAGCTATTCCAAGGGTTCAAGAAGGGGATCATCTAAGGAGACAGGAGATGCAAGGGGGGAAAGAGGATGAGGAAGAGGTGTTGCGGTGCCAAATCAACGAATGGTACCCCATGTTCAAGCCTCATACTATTCGCACCCTCTTCCACCCCCTCCCCGATCCCTTCGTCCGCTACCTCCTCGGTCTCAACCCCGTCTCCCCAGCTCCCCACGCCGACTCCCACAGCGACGACGACGATGACGATGACGCGCCGCCTCCGTTCCTCCTTCCACGCCCCGCCTCCGGCCGCGACCCCCTTCCTCGCCCCGCCGTCGGCATCGACCCCACCTCCCTCCTTGACTGCTCCTCCCAGCTATCCGTATCCGACGAAGACGAAGCGGAAGCCGACTCCGCCCCGTCGTTTCCCGAGCTCGAGGCGGCGGTCGAGCGGTCCATTGCCGCCCTGGGCGGCGCCGCCTTCCCCAAGCTGAACTGGAGCGCACCCAAGGACGCCGCCTGGATCTCCACCGACGGCACCCTCCGCTGCTCTTCCTTCGCCGACGTTGCCCTCCTCCTCCACTCCTCCGACTCCATTGCCCACGACCTCTCTTACCGCCCACTCCCCTCCTCCTCCTCCTCCTTCCCACCCTTCACCTTTTACCTTTCCCTCCGCAAGTGGTACCCTTCTCTCCGCCCCGAGATGGAGTTCCGCTGCTTCGCCCGCTGCTGCCGCCTCATAGCCATATCCCAGCGCGAAGTCACCAACTTCTACCCCGCCCTTCTCCACCGCCGCCACCACATCCTGCCTCTCATCCAGGCCTTCTTCTCCGAGGTGGTGGGTCCCACGTTCGAGTCTCAGAACTACACCTTCGACGTTTATGTCACCAGTGACGGGCGGGTGAAGCTTATCGACTTCAACCCATGGCGCGCCTTCACATTACCCCTTCTCTTTACCTGGGAGGAGTTGGAGGAATGGGCATTTAATTCCGAGGAGGAAGGAGTGGACAAAGAGCAGGAAGAAGAAGAAGCAAGATTGGTGGAGTTTCGAATTGTCGAAAGCCAATGTGGGGTGAGGCCAGGGTTGAAGACGGCTGTGCCTTACGACTACTTGGACACAGGGGAAGGTAGTGGGTGGGATCAGTTCTTGAGGAGAGCCGACGAGGAGCTGAGGAAGCAGGCCCAGACAACTTTGCACCCCGGTGATGATGCTTAAAGAAGAACAAAAGATCTTTCAGCTGGATTCCTTATGGATATCTAACCAGGTCAGTCTCAAAAGAACCGCTGCATCTGCTTTGTACTTTTTTGCTTCTAACTCTATACACCATTAGTGTTAAAAATCACTGATTTTTGTTGTGTCTGCTTGTTATTGGACTGAGGATATAATGTTCTTCAAAGAGGATTATCACATCATGGATACTGTACCTCAAACAGCCTCAGTGTTGAAACACTTTGTCTTCCTGACCGTCCCATGCACCCTTGAATCTATTTCATTAGGATCTTTCCCCTTGTAAGAGACAAACTACATAGTTATGCAAAGCTCAGACAAGTGATTAGTGTAGCTATAGAATACATTGCTATTATGTTTGCCGGAGGAAATGGAAGACTAACATGGTGAAGAATTGTTGCATAGCATTCAGATAACCTTCTTATGTATAGTTTCCACTATCTTGTTAGCCTTCTGCAATGATATAACAATTGCATTTGGCAGGGTTTGATGTTTGCTATAGCCAATTACTTTTGTTGGTTTTGCAGTGTCATATGTTTTGTTACTTTTATGTCTATCCCTTAAATCTTACTCAAGGCAAAAGCAAAATTGAAAATTTGTTTTTGAAACATGATGGAACTAACATATATTATGCAAATGTTCATACATCTAATATGGAGTCCACTCCTGCAGGTTGTAGGTTTTATTGCTACTGGATGTTTGGCCTTATGTCTATCTTCCAGGTTCAGTTCCTCCCCTAACCAACCAAAGCCACCCCTGCAAAAAGAACTAAAAATTGCCGCAGTAAAAGTAAGAAAAGGGAACTGAAATGTTATTGTTTAGATGGAGCAGAGTAGTATTGTAAATCATTAGAAGTTGTACTTTATAGATATGAATAAAGCATACAACAATACAGAAATGAAAATTTGTTTCCATCAACCAGCATTTTCTTCATCTAAACCATCTCCTATGAAATATGTACAGCTGGTTGTAAATCATATCTCCTACCTGATACGTGACCTTGCGTGGATTGAACATATACTATAGCCTTGTTTCAACTTATGTGAGTCCTCTAGAAATTGGTCCACATCTATCAATTAAAAAAACCCTAGGAGTCAGTTTAGACAACCATGTAGGAAAGTTGCCTTGATGGTCACTGTGGAAGTTGTAATTCCTCTTAGATCTTCTTGCCTGGATGAAGAGTTCGAGATAATTTGTTTTTTGTCATGTTTTCTGCATACAAGGGATAAACATATTTTGAAGAGAAAACAAACATGGTTCCATTTGACAAAATATTTTCCTTCAATAAGTAGGTTTGGACTATTTGCTAAGATAAAAATACACTATTATCTTGAGTGACTCAGATACAGAGTTTGCTCAAATTTTAGAATGGGAGATCTTTCATAAACAAAGAGCATGAGAGAGTAGGGTAGTTTTCTCTTTAGCTAAGCATATATCTGGAAACAAATGTCATATAGTTGAACTTTCAACATAGTTCTTCTTCATTTGTGAAAGACATGATAGTATACTTCTAACACCTGAATTGATCTAAATTAATCAAATTGGATTTAGTTCAATCAAAAACCCAAATCTAACAAAACAAGGAAAATGGGCTAGTCTACATAATACTAGGCTGGGTTGAGCTAGCCTATGTATTGGTCATGTGCACTGCATACGACTGTTCATGCACAACATAGGACTGCCTATATTGGGCTGAGCTGAGTTATTCTATCAGCTAGTGTCTCACTCAAATTGGGCTTGACTTATTAGCCTATAAGCTGCGGCTTGACCTATGGATTGTGCCTGAGTTGACCATATATCTGACCTGTTGGCCTGACTTATTAACTAGGCCTAGCTTATGGGTTATAGCCTAGCGTCTCTGATGATTTCAACCCAAATCCTAATTAATTCCCTCAATTTTGAATTATAATATTATAAAAGTATAATCAAGTATATATTTCTTAATAATAAATTATTAAAATATAATAACAAATTAAAAGATAAACTATATAAGAGGAAATAATATTATTAATTAATTATTGTATAAATTGAATAAAAATCAAATATCATGAAGATAAAAATTTTAGAAATGCATATGACATGAATAATTTTAGCATCTTCTAATCTAAAAATAAAACTCTACATCTCAAAAGGGATAAGGGATAAAAGAAGATCATAGAAATTTCATATAATATGTTTTAGTCCAACAATAGAATTTTGACATTTTTAAAATAAAAATATTATTAATACTATATATAATATATTTAATTTAAAAATAAAATAAAATTTTTAAATATTTAAAGGAATCAGAAAAAAAATTCAAGAAAAGCATTGAATCATAATTCAAATTGTCTTTTAGCCATAATTTTTTTAAAAAATGTTTAAGATTATCTTTTCGATCATAATTCTGAATGAAAAAATTAGAAGATCTATCACAACTAGAGAAATCTATCCTTAATTTACGAATGAAGAAGAGGAGCCCCTCAAAAATTATATTTTATTTATTTTTATTTTACTTTCATACATATAATATAAAATTATACTATTTACTTTTTATTATTTATATACAAAAATAAAATTTATATTATTTACTTTCTAAAAATCACACCACTTATTAAGAAATAAATTAATTAATTGATAAATTTTTATTCATATGAAATCAATTTTAATCATTTATTTAATTATACTACATAAATAAAATAATTTGATTCATGTTAAGTAAGAACAAATCATCGATCATTACAATAATAAATCGATATTCGATATAATAAATGTACATACATATCCGGCTGCCATCCGTTTCTCTCATGCTTAGATACGTAACCTCCTCTTACTAGGATCTATGGATGCAAATATTAAATATCAAATTATCCAATTTTAACCTTCTAAACCTCTACGCCTTCCGCTCTTCTGCCCTCCTGTAAATGTCTTCCGCATAGTCTCCCACTCACATCATCAAACTACGTTCAAGATGTGTTCCATCCGCTTCTCGTCCTTCTTCTCATGCGTCTTCCTCTTGCTCTCCCTCCTATCAACCAGCAATCCACGCTTCACGGCCAGAGCCCACCAACTAAACCGTGATGCATTCCTCGAGGGCTTCGTCTTCGGCACTGCAGCCTCCGCCTACCAAGTCGAGGGCATGGCGCTCATGGGCGGTAGGGGACCGAGCATATGGGATGCGTTCGTTAGGGTTCCGGGTATCATGCATTCTTTCTCCTTCTCTTTTACTTCTCTCTTTTTATTGAAATTATTTAATATTTTTGCTTGCAGGTATGATTCTCGACAATGCCACCGCTGATGTATCAGTTGATGAATACCATCACTACAAGGTAGAGTATATTGTATGGTATTTATCAAGTCATTACTGTATGTAGCAATTCTTGGGTTTAGATCTCTCATTGCTGAGTTAACTTGGTAACATCTCATGGTTCAGGAAGATGTCGACATCATGAAGAAGCTCAACTTTGACGCATATCGGTTCTCGATCTCTTGGAGCAGGATTTTTCCAAGTAATGGAAACCTATTTCTCTATAATTTTTTGATCATCTAGGACTCATCTTTAGATCTATACCAAGTTTGCATCATCCACTACTGTTAGATGACAATTTTCTATTTTCTAGATGGAACCGGAGGGATTAACTGGGAAGGCATAGACTATTATGATCGGTTAATCGACTACTTGATAATACAAGGTAAACTTTATACCTTCTATGATCAGATCAAAGGAAAGAAATGACAGTATCAGAATCTTTTTTTTCTTTTTATCTGTGTTTCAGGCATTACTCCATATGTAAATCTTTATCACTACGATCTTCCATTGGCACTTCATGAAGAGTATCTGGGTTGGCTGAGCCCCAAGATAGTGTAAGCCCTTGGTTGTTGGCATTGTCTTAAATCTATAATACTCTTTGCATTATAAATCAATGGAGATTGTGTAAACCCGTCTGATGAGTTGTATCATGTAGGGATGCATTTGCTGACTTTGCTGACTTCTGCTTTAAGAGGTTTGGAGACAGAGTCAAGAACTGGTTCACATTCAATGAGCCCAGGGTGGTGTCAGTTCTTGGTTATGACAATGGCCTTCATGCCCCTGGAAGATGTACCACCTGCAAAGTTGGAGGAAACTCAACCACAGAGCCTTACATTGTCACTCATCATATCATCTTATCCCATGCAACCGCAGTGAAGAGATATCGCGAAAAGTATCAGGTTTGTTGTGTCATCATTCTGTCATACGACATACAACCAAGATCAACATATGTTTCTTATTGTATTCTCTCTGTTCAGGTAGATCAAAAAGGCAAAATTGGTATTATTTTGGATTTTGTTTGGTTCGAGCCTCATACGCACTTAGCAAATGACGAAGCTACTGCTAAGAGAGCCAGAGATTTTCACATTGGATGGTAACAATGCAACTTACTCCAATCTAGAAAACTTTAAAGTATAAACTCTCTTTCTCTGTTTGCAGGTTTCTTCACCCTCTAACATATGGATACTATCCAACATCAATTCAAGAAATTGTCAAAGACAGACTTCCTAAATTCACTGGTGATCAAGTAAAGATGGTGAAAGGTTCATATGATTATGTCGGTGTCAACCAATACACAACTTACTACACAAAGGATAATAGAGCCATCAGTCCCAAACCTGTCAGCTACCAAGACGACTGGCACGTCGAATTCAAATGTTAGATTTGCTAATCCCTCGTAATAGCTTCATTCTTTGTGGTAACCTTCTTTCTTACATCTCCATATTTTGTAGATGATCGAGATGGTGTTCCTATAGGACCACGGGTAAAATCTGGTCTTTTCTTCGGATAATTAGAATCATTTTTTACCCAATTTGTAAATTTCCTTGATCTACACTTGATAAGCTACCGTCGATTAACCTGCTAGTAATGAAATTTTACTCAGGCCAACTCTGACTGGCTCTACGTAGTTCCATGGGGAATGTACAAAGCTATGATGTATGTCAAGGAAAATTATCGCAATCCAGTCATCATCGTCACAGAAAATGGTACGAAACGTAGTATGTTCTCCTCATTCCATTGTTATCATGGTTTATGATCTCTCGACCATGATGATGATAGGAATGGATCAGCCAGGCAATGTCACTCTACAAGGAGGTCTGTGGGACGCTGAGAGGATCAACTACTACGAGAGCTACATCACTGAGCTGAAGAGAGCGATTGATGATGGCGCGACGGTGATCGGATACTTTGCATGGTCTCTCCTCGATAACTTTGAGTGGAGGTTGGGTTACACTTCGAGGTTTGGTTTGGTTTACGTGGACTTTAAGACCAACATACGATACCTAAAGGATTCGGCCTACTGGTTCAAGTACATGCTGAAAAGGGAGAGGAATAATCGATGTAAGAGAATTCGTAGTCAGTGTAGCTTTTGATTTCATCTCTCAGGTTTTAATCATCGGTAGGTTGGGGACTTTTCTGAGAGCTATAACATACTTTTGTGCTCGACAACAAACTGAGATAGGTATTAGGACAATTAATACCTAAGTGATGCTTATCCTTGTACCATGCACCAATCAAACATCACAAACAACCATTTTATGTATTCATTTCTGTATATAAATAATCTACACTTTTATCTGTTAATTTATTGGATCTATATTATCAGGTGTATTCTATTGATTTGGGGATTCGTGCGAAACAAGAAGCGAATTAACAGATTATAGTTAAACATCATAGATAGAGCAGATTATTGTTGCAGACTGGAAGAAATGTGATCTTGAGGACGACGGTCGTTCATTGTGGACTTCAACAAATTTGATCTTGAAGATGAAGGTTGATAATGGAGGACAAGAATTGTGATATGATCTCGGAGATGAAGGTAGATTACCTCATATTTCAAGTTAAGCGATCAAGGTAGATTCCCACGAGGGAGGGTCGATTACCTTGGACTATGTGATCTTGAAAAAGAAAACAAGATGAAGAACACATAAATGCCTTGCTCACCGGTGGATAGTCCGATGTGCTCAAGGTCACGAACCAACTCTGCCACGGAGCAACGCCGACACTGCATGCCGCATCGTAGCGATCCCGGGCGAACCCTTGGGGTCGTGGTCCGTCTTTGCCCACAACGTGCACGAACCTGTCGTGCTGCAGTTGGACCGCCAGCAACTACGACCCCCCGTGCCAAGGCCGTCAGAGAAGAGATGAGTAAGGCAACGATCATGGGTGAATCATGGCACTGAAAGGCCGATAGCTGGACGGGACGGGACAAGAAGGCGAACGACGATGGTGAAACCGAATATGGTGGAGAGAAGAAAGAGAAGGAGGAGGAGGAGAAGGGAGACGAAGGGAATGAGAAGGGGGGAAGGGTCATGTCCTGACTGCCATAACCAAGGCGATGCAGCGGGTATAAGACTAGGTTGATATTGACATGGGGAATGGTGGAGGAATGGGCATCAAAGATAGAGGGCTTTGCCAGACACGAAGCCATCGGGTTGAAGGAAAAAAAAAAAAAACAGGAAACAAAGGAGACTTTCAAGTGAATCGAACCTCCAAACGAGGCTCCGTGGCGATTAATTAAATGGTAAATCAAGGGAAGGACTTATATATATAATCATAGACATAGATAATAAATGTTAATAATGTAAACCTTGTGTTGATTATTCTTCCAATTTTATGTTTCTCCTAATGATTTTTTGGATTTTTTCTTGGTAACAAAGTTCTATCCCTAAGATCTGATATGATTAGTATTTTGACAATAATATAATCAATTAAATTTTGAAGGGGGCAATTTTACTTTATAACAACTTGTTGGTTAACAAGATTATATATATATATATATATATATATAAACAAATTAAAGAAATTAGTAAATGGGCATCACAACTCACAAGATACTTACTTATTAACCAAGAATTTTAGACAGGTGATAAAATGGATAAAAATAACTATCGAAATCAACAAATATTTTAAAAAACATAAATTCAAATTCAATTGACTTTTGTGTGAAAGAAAATTCTCAAAATTTAAGGAAGAATATATTAAAAACACTAGCGGTCAAGAACATTTTCTCAAGATTTACACAAGATTGCTTTAAAAAAATTGTCTTGAAAACATGATTGAGAATTTATTTTTCTTAGGGGACATAGAAAAAAAGTATCAACCCACATTCCTAGATCTCTCTTCACTTTAGATAAATGATGAAATGATCCTCTCATATTTAATACTGTTCCAAATTTAAAGGTAAAAAGAATATTCAGATGGTTTTATTAGTTAGAAAGCAGAAACTTGGGCTTTTTTCTCAAGACCTAAACATCCGGCTCAAAAAGAAAAAAAATAAAAGTAAAAACGTTTTCGGGCGCATGAACCATCGTAAGCACCTTTTCAGATTATTTAAATTTGAAGTTTTCCTCAAGAAGCGGAATCCTTGGCAATCTTCTCAGCCTTGGCAATTACTTCCTCAATCCCTCCAACCATGTAAAATGACTGCTCTGAAAGGTCATCGTACTTCCCGTCCAAAACACCCTGCATTGAACAAGCAGCAAATTTAATAGAAATTGGCAACAATATATGATGGTTAAGAAGCCTCTAATTGAAACCAATGATACATCATATAGATGACTTCAATGAAAAACAAATTGTTTTAGATGACAATACAGCAGTAGGTGGTACCAGTTAACTATTCTCACCATTAAGACCATACTATATACAAGAAGCAATCAATCACCTTCTTCAAAAACAAAATGACAGAGAATAAAGAAATTTCTTCTATTAAACTGTGCTTGCTACATGAAGCATCTTGAGATGGCACTACAAAAATATAATTCTATTTGAATTTTGTCAAAATAATAACCGAACTGCCAGAAAATTAATATGATTGATGCTCCACCCAAGAAGATTTTTGCAAATGCACTGATATCTTTCAGACCTGTTTAATATGTCACATTTAACTGTTATTCTCACCTGAAAGCTGCTAACACTCTCCTTCAATTCCACATACTTTCCAGGTGCACCCGTGAAGACTTCAGCAACATGGAAAGGCTGGCTAAGGAACCTCTGGATCTTTCGAGCACGAGCAACAGTTAATTTATCATCTTCACTGAGTTCGTCCATTCCCAAGATAGCAATAATATCCTGAAGATTTTTATAGTTCTGCAGGACCTTCTGAACACCACGAGCAGTGTTGTAGTGCTCTTCACCTAACACATGAGGAGACAGCATTCTAGATGTTGAATCAAGAGGATCGACCGCAGGATATATTCCAAGCTCCGATATCTAGTAACATAACCATGTCCATGTTAAGTCGGAAATAAAGGAGTTAAACCAGAGAAAAGAAACTTATATAATAGCACCTGTCGTGACAACACGGTCGTAGCATCAAGATGCGCAAAGGTAGTTGCAGGTGCAGGATCAGTCAAGTCATCAGCAGGAACATAAATGGCCTGCACGGAGGTAATTGAACCCTTCTTTGTTGTCGTGATCCGTTCTTGAAGTCCTCCCAGATCAGTAGCCAAAGTTGGTTGATAACCAACAGCAGAAGGAATACGTCCAAGTAGAGCTGACACTTCAGAGTTTGCCTAACACACGAAAGAAGAATAAAGAGGATCAGCAGCGGAGTATAGCTATATGTCATGCGTAAAGGGAAAGAAAAAACAAGTTCAGATTCCTGAAAGCTCACTTGGGTGAAACGGAATATGTTGTCAATAAAAAGAAGCACGTCTTGTCCTTCAGCATCTCGGAAGTGTTCAGCCACGGTCAAGCCGGTAAGCCCGACGCGTGCACGAGCTCCAGGAGGCTCATTCATCTGACCATAGACAAGAGCACATTTGCTCTCACTCTGCCAAATATATGACCATTCAATGTCAAAATTCACTAAGACGCAAACAATAACCTATCGATCTTTTACATAAAGATAAGAATCAGTACACTGCAACCTGCTTATCTCCAAGTTTAATGACGCCACTCTCAATCATTTCCCTGTACAAGTCATTGCCTTCACGAGTCCGCTCTCCAACACCAGCAAAGACAGAGAACCCACCTAGCATAGAATTACATGAGACAAGTGGTCATGAAAACCAAATCCTATAGTAACAACTTACAAAGATGTCAAGTGCAGCGAATAGGCAAGTTGATGTATAACCAACCATGGGCTTTAGCGACATTGTTAATGAGTTCCATAATGAGCACCGTCTTCCCTACCCCGGCACCACCAAAGAGCCCAATTTTACCACCTCTCTGGTAAGGAGCGAGAAGGTCCACAACCTGTAAGAGAGATTGAAGCTTATAAGCAGCAGGCATATCCAACTAATCACTGCTCCTTAACAACGAAAGCAAAACAGATATGATCGATTCATAGACACGATGCTCAAGACTATTACGAGGAGGGACAACTAAGTAAACAAACAGACATGCCCTGTCTCTATTTACCTTGATTCCTGTGACAAGAATTTGTTGTTCTGTAGCCTGCTCAACAAAAGCAGGGGCCTCACGATGGATAGGAAGGTGGTGGCTAGTCTCTGTTTACATGGAAAGAAATCATATCCACAACAGAAACAGCTTAGGAAGTGCCTTATAATGATCCCAAAATAAGTCATCATAGTAGTTATCCTAATGGCATACTTTCAAATGGACCGAGAGAACTTACTTATGTCACCATTCTCATCTATGGGTTCTCCAATGACATTAATGATTCTTCCAAGGGTGGCCCTGCCAACAGGCACCTGAATGTAGGAACACAGTCTTCAAGTAATTTAGAGAGATGTACACCCAGGAAAGACAACAGTGGTAATTTCTCAAAGATAGACAGAAATTAGCATAACCATTATCATTGAAATAAAAAGGTTCAATTGTTAGAAAAGATCCAGAAGAGCGATTCCGTTGCATTTTAAACAGAGTATGATTGAAATCGAAAGGTTCAATCGTTAACAAAAATCCAGAAAAGCAATTACTTTGCAAGAAACAGAGTCTGATCTACACTATTCCTATGTAGGCATCAGATCAAGATCGAGGTATCAGCGAAGCTAGCATCAATCGATAACGTAGAAAGTATGTAGTCAGCCATACTAACTCCCCCAAGAAAACACAGAGAGGAAAACCTTACAGTGATGGGAGAGCCGGTGTTTGCAACTTTCTGCCCACGAACGAGCCCCTCGGTCCCATCCATGGCGATCGTCCTCACCATGTTCTCCCCCAGATGCTGTGCCACCTCCAAAACCAACCGGATCGGGTAGTCCAAGACCTCCAGGGCCGTCAAGATCGGCGGTAGACCCTGATCGAAGCGGACGTCCACGACGGCGCCGATCACCTGGCATACCTGTCCGATCGAGCCGGCGCCGGTGAACTCGTCGGTGATCTTGCCCGTGAGGCCCTTAGAGGAAGGAGACCGCTGGGTCATCGTCGGGGCCCCAGTTGCTGCTGCGGTGGTGGCGTACTCAACGGCGCGGGAGAGGAGAAACCCGGTGGGGGAGGGACGGGATGCGACCGACGGGCGAAGGCGGCGGGGAGTAGGGAACCCGGTCGCGTGGGAGCGGCGAGCGCAGGATTGGAGGAGGGACGCGAGGGCCCGGCGGGTGGCCATGGCCGGATCGAAAGGGCTTAGGGTTTCCAAATGCTAGCGCTCGCGATCGATCGAAGACGATTCGTTCGCGTTTACCGGCGGTTCCTCTCTGGTTTATAAGAGCGCGGAAGGTTGACGAGGGGCTTTACCATAGCGGGGAGGTTACGCAGAGAGTGTCGTGTGCCGAACAATTTGGAAAGAGCGCGCGGCGGGTTCGGGCGCAGAAGTGAGGACGGCGGATCTTTCAACCGCATAAAAGGAAACTTGAGTGGTAGCTGATGAGGACGTCAACGATCACCTCCGCTGTGTTTCGGATCCGGGTTTCCCGGAGCACTCCGTGTCATAGTTTGCGTTATCAGTGGGCCGGCTCAAGTCCATATTAGAGTAAACCTTAACAGTAGAGGTCTCAACTTGGGCTTCAGATGTTGGGCTTAATAAGTTACTCGGGCTGTTTGTTATTTACAATCAAGTCCCAGCCGATAGAGTACTGGTGAGCTCAGTCGGTAGGACGTACGTGTGATATGTGACACGTTGTCGGCACAATCGAGTCATGAACATATCAACCATGTGAGAGTACTCTGTTTGGCTTTACCATATGCTCTACCCCGGCTTTGTTTCCTTCTCAATAATGAACCCTCTGTAGAACTTTGGTGGGGCACACCAAGCATGTGAACACCTGACGACTTCCAATTGGGACATGTATATATATATATAAATATGCTATTAATGTTACTGGTTAAGCTTCTTTTTTACCTTGGTAGGGACATTCCATCTGTGGCCTGAAGAGCAAATTTGGAGACCTTGTCTTAATTATTGGCTGTACAGAAGCAAAGACACAGGTGGACAGCCTAAATGATGGCTATTACTCCTCTTCTTCGAGGTATTAAAATCACGCAACCTACTCGAAAGAATAGAAGTATTCTCTCGATGCTGAAAACAAGAACTACTAAAACGACAACCAGCATAGGAGGGAAGAAGTAGAACAGCACTTGGATTCAATGAATGAGCTGTAGGAAGTGGTCGAACAATGGATTCCGGGACACGCTGTGAGGAATTTTCCACTCGAATATAGTTTGCTGGATTACGGATGTTAAAGAAGTCCAAATTGTGCGTTGGGGAGTTGTTCTCTTCTTCGACATTTGCCGGTGTAAAATATGGTTCCCCTATTGAACTGCCGCTCTGTGGGAAGAAAACGAGAAGAGAATAAAGTAGATGCAGATGAACGTATCATTTACATTCCAAATCATGGCATCTCCATCAAGGTTGCTTTCATGCTGGTTGCTTATTCTACCTTAATCCGTGGTTAAAAAACGTAGGAAATCCCCTGGTAACACAAATATTTACCATGATCATATCCTTCCACAAGAATGGCTATATCCTCCGATAAGACTCAGTCAAAAGTTTCAGAGCAAACCATCTTTAGATCAAAGGTGGAAGCAATAGAAGAGAGGGTGACACAGAAGATGGGGTATGAGACGATCCTGATAAAGAGCTTGAAGCGGATGGAGGCGCGGAAGCTTGGATTGGCTTTGCTTGTAGGATTCTGCGTTGGCGTGGTCGCCTGCTTCATTTCCATGACGGTGTCTACAGGTAAGCTCTGAAGCTATGAAATCCAAGAAACATTAGATCGATGAACTGCAACAACATGAAAGATCGTGTAGAAGTCTCTTGTTGATTCTTATTGTTCTGCAGGGAAACAGCAGCTATCTAATCTGCGTTACGAGGTTAATGCGTATCCGGTGGCAGAGAGCAGTAACCATTCACAGAGATCAGGTAGGAGAGTCCATAAAACTTGAAGAGAGCTTCTGAAATCTGGGAGTCTTGGATTAGACGTGTTGTGTTGCTAATGTTAGAGAAGATGCAGGTCGAGGACATGGTACAGAGGGAAGCAACCCAAGCAGCGATGGCGCTACTGGAACGAAGCAGACTTCATCATCGACAAGAGACGACGCTCCTTCCGGTGGACAGACCAAGGACAGTAATCTGGAGTCAGGTGAGCCTCGATTTCAGAAACAGAACAGAGAAATGATAAGTTGAGACGTCTCTGTTTGGAGAAGGGGCGAGGTTGGAAACCTTCAATGTGATAGGAAAACGACGACTTCAGAGTACAATAATAGTTCTCTTCGTTTCCTGCTGTACCTCAGCCACAGATTTATCTTCTACTTCGCAGAAGGCGATAAGAAGACCGAGGCCAGACAACCAAGCAAAAACCGGACGGAAGTGATCACTGAATCCAAGCAACCAGGTATGTGTGATCATTTGTGTCGGTCGAAAGCTCATCTGTTTCGACCAGCAAGTCAACTCAGCTATTCTTTGTGACAACTTATTTAGATCTTTTGACTGTTGTGAAGATGGACCAAGAATCAGTAAGTCCATCAAGTCCCGGAGGAAGCCGGCTTGCGATCTCTCCAATCCGAGAACTGACGTCTGCGACATGGAAGGCGATGTTCGAATCCACGGGAAGTCTTCCTCTGTAGTTCTTGTCACCGATCGCCGACCTCGCAACTCAGGAAGAACGATGTCGTGGCGGATCAAGCCTTACGCTCGCAAGTTCGACAAGGCCGCCATGGCGCACGTCCACGAGGTTTCGGTAAGTCTGTCGAATGGCGTCGGAGGCGTCCCGGCCTGCAGCACGAACCACAGCGACCCGGCCATCGTGTTCGCGCTCGGAGGATACACCGGAAACTACTACCACGACTTCACCGACGTGCTCATTCCACTGTTCATAACCTCGCGACGGTTCGACGGAGAGGTTCAATTCGTCATAGAGACCATTAACCTGTGGTGGATCTCCAAGTACGAGCAGTTTCTTCGAAGTCTGTCGCGGCACGAGATCATCTTCTTCAACAGCGACGACCGAGTCCACTGCTACCGACGTGTGGTGGTCGGCCTCCACAGCCACAAAGCCATGTCCATCGACCCCGCGAGAGCTCCGAACGGGTACTCAATGGTCGACTTCGCGAAGCTCATGAGGGTCGCCTACTCGCTCGAGAGGGATTCACCGATCAGACCGGGAGGAGACGAGGCCAAGAAGCCGAGGCTGCTGCTCATCTCGAGGCAGGGCAGTCGAAGGTTCACCAACTTGGGGGAGATCGTAAGGACGGCCGAGGAGTTGGAGTTCGAGGTGGTGGTGGCAGAGGCCAAGGTGGGGAGTAACGTCGCTGACATCGCCAGGGTGGTGAACTCCTGCGACGTGATGATGGGGGTGCACGGCGCCGGGCTCACCAACTTCGTGTTCCTGCCGACCAGTGCCGTGGTGATTCAGATAGTTCCCTTCGGCAAGCTGGAAGACATCTCCAGGGCATGCTTTGCATACCCTGCCGAGGACGCAGGCTTGCACTACCTGGAATACAGTGTGAGCGAGGATGAGAGCAGTCTGACAGAGCTCTACCCGAGAGACCACGCCGTGTTCAGAGACCCCAACTCCATTCACAGGCTGGGATGGAACAAGATGGGGGAGGTGTACCTGGACAAACAAAACGTGAAGCTTGATGTCGGCAGGTTCCGACCTCTACTGCTCAAAGCTCGTCGACTTATCCATCAATAGCATGGCCAAGGTATCGCATTAATGCTGCATGGCCCAAGACCATTCATTTATGATTTCCTTCTTTCTGGCTTTTTATTTGGCGACACTAAGACGACAATTCCTTTAAGAATATAAACTGCACCAAACATTCATTAATTTTGATGGGCAAACCAGCAAATGCCATGAGAAATACTGACTAAGCTAACCTGTCAGCAAGCGAACATTAACCAAACATCCATGTAGTCTCACCCATACAATTAAAGGTCGTGAACAGGACATGATGATATATGGCAGATAAATGACCCGGTCTCATTTTTGTAAATATGACAAATTTTTTATTGTTAAATCGAATAGATAAAGGTCAAGGAGTAAAAAATAAAACCGAGACAATGACATCAGAGAAGGAATTTGCACCCAACACATAATTTGCCCTAATAAATAAGAGGGGGGGGGAAAAAAAATAAAGATATATCCTCTAATAACCAGACCGATTTCTAGTCTAAAAGCATTCGGTCCATTTACAAATGTATGGAATATTTACAGAGGGAAAAAAAATTTGGTAGAAGAGAATCCAAAATGGTGATCATAACCTCTTTTTCGTCACTGTTCGATGAATCTGCCAAGACCATGCAAGAAGAAAATTCACGAAGGCTGTGCCCACTGTTGTCCAGAATGTTATTAACCATGCAGGCATTGGGTTGGGAAAGAGACCTGGCTCAACAAAATACTAGTTAGACTACCAATTGAACATTATTAGCAGGATGAGAACACTCAAGAAGCAAACATGAAGCATAAATGGCGAACAACTACCACACTCACCATGGCCAAATTTTACACAGATTAGAAGTTCCACAATGCATATTGCTAATGAAAGCCAACAGAATGCTCCGACCTTCTTCACGGGTTTTCTGAAACCATTGACATGTTAGTCTTCCTTCTCGCTATATCAAATGCTTGCTATCATGCTTCTTTGGAAAAATAAGAGTAACAACAGATCATGATACCGCAACTATATGTGGAGTCGGATGCATGGATCTTTTCCCATCATTATTTTAAAAAAATGAAAAAAATATATTACATAGTTATGTTTTAATAAATCCAAGTAAGAACTTGCGGCACATGCTAAGTATTAGCTATATATGATGAGGAATTCTGAAAATTCAATTGTAGATTATTCTTTTAATTGGGTAGATGTGGAGGTACCTGTCTTGCAAGTAGCTATTGTACTCGCGAATAGTTGGTATGGCAATTAGCCACCACAGGATCAATCTATAAATAACCAAAGGGTTTCTAGGTGGAATCCAAAGACAAAACTTGAGAAAAAAGGTGTTGAGCTCCACGGTCATAAAAACAACACAAAGGAACAGCACTTGGATGAACCTCCATGGCCCAAGCAGAGGATGCCATTCGTCTTTGTCCCACCGTGCAGGTGTAAACTGGCCCAATGTTCTTTTCACCTTGTCAAGAACACAAATACAAAGGTAAACCAAGAAAACTAAAAAGACGGTAAAGCCATAAAGAATACTACAGACAACCCATATTTCACATTTGCTATAAAAAAGCAATTAGTTCAACAAGATTAAGTACTACAGACAACCCATATTTCACATTTGCTATAATAAAGCAATTAGTTTCACAAGTCATGGGGGTGTAAACTGGCCCAAAGTTTCTTGCCACATGTAATATAAAAATAAATCCAAAATAATTAAAAAGACAATAAAGATATACGGAGTACAGACCACAGAATGAAACAACTAAGACAAATGCACTAAAATATATGAATACACCACAAGGCAAGCAGTCTTGCTCAATCACAAGCTTAACCATTAAACCTAATCAGCTCAGCTTTGGAATGAGAAGCTAGGTCCAGAGGTCAGATCGAGATCAGCAAAGATGAAATGACTCAAAGGAGAAATGTTTGATGCAAGCTACAATGACCTCTGCCAAGCTCAAATTGGAATATCTTACACCATTTCAATTTTTAAATATAGTGCCATAACCGAATATTATAATACTAATTCAACTTAATCTAGGCTTCATTCTCAATTAAAAAATGATATTTGGCTAGTAACTGCTATAGTATCAGTGGTACAATCATAAGCTACAGTCATGGTGCAGTACTGTCCCATCTCTTCCCTCTATATAGATAAGCAAAGTATTTCCAAGTTGTCCAAGCCTCCCATGGCAAGTTCTATATCTTAATATTCGTGTGTTCATAGAACTTCTTGTCGAAGTTAGTTTTCATCTTCATTCCTTTCCAAAATAGGCCAGCTGCTGTCACAATCAATCCATCTAAAAAATAAGCATTATGGGGCTTTAAAATTCTTCCCAGATACCATGCTCTAACGTCAAAGGAACCTTGGATTAATTGGTTAGGACTGGGGTTCAAATCGAGTCTAATCTTCTCCATAATAGTGCTATGCCAACTGAAAAGAACTCAGCAATACTAATGCTTTAGTAATTAACCATCTCAGCTGTTGCTGTGTTCCTTCATTCTATCATTACACATGAAGGACAATGCACAGCAGAACAGAATTGTCGTCGTCAATCAAAGAAAATCTAAATTGCTGGTGCAGCTTAAATTCTGTAACCATAAAGCGAGCCTCTATCATTCTAACAATAACCAAAAAGCCATTGTAAAAGAAGATCCCCAACATCTAGGTACCAAATGAGCTGTATATGGTTCAACAGAACTTACATAGCCGAAAAATATTATTTTATTCAAGTGAGGCTACATGGCACTACATGAGTCTGACGTAACACACAAACTTGATAAGATAATACAACCTATATGGCAATGAATCAATTAGAGAATTCTCCATTAACATGCAATCTTAATTATTCGAGATAACAAAGCCTAGATTTGTTCAGAAAACATATAAGTCCATGGCAGAAACACTTTTTTGGTACTTAGAATAACAAGATTGTTCCCTGACCCAGATAATAAGTAAAGAACCATTTAAGGTATGTCTGGCGCAACATGTAACCCTCTCTGACCAGCATATTATTTTCACTCTGCGAAAAGTAACAAGAAGGGTGCTGCTAACATATAAGCAAAGTATCAAGAGATTCGCAACAACACTATAAAATTATTTATTTGACTTCTGACAAAAGATTCTTATCTAGTTGAATTTCATACCATAAATAATGCAACCATTAATTTCATTATTCTCATATCGGTAGATTCTAATTATATTTCCAAAAACCAAGGAATAAAAGCCCAACTAACTTGTAAATTTGAATGGAAAATTTAAATCTTCATAAAAGCTGTAAAACAATCGTACTAGAACATACCTTACCAATGATATTTGGCTGGCGGCTTATGCCAACCCATTCATAAGTTTTTCCATCAAAGTACCTAACAGTACGCATACCTGCCCAGATGCCTGAATCATAGACCAAAACCACATCATTGTGCCAGGCAGGCCTTTTTTAGTTTTTGCTTGACTACAAGTAATATATTACAGAAAGAAGAATTTCAAAAGATATAACAGTGAAGAGAAACAAAAGATTTACAGACTCTCACTTAAGAACATCACGAGAAGTTAATCAAATGCTAATAATTGTGATAAATTTTATTCTACAGATTGGCTACATGTTTATCATAATAAATCTTGTTCCACAAATTGACTACACGATTACGATATTTCGACAAGATATCTCAAAATAGACCATCAAGTAAATGTACACATGAGAGACATGATAAAAATGACACCAAAATTAATGTTTCTAGCAAGGATTGACATATCGGTCCGTACCGGTGTGCCGACATTTTGTCGGTACCGGTACGGGGTGGTACGCACAGTGTGTATCGCCCGGTATATTAAATATATTATAATATTTTTATAATATAATAATATATATATAATATTAAAATATATTTAAAAAATAAAAAGGGGCGACGTCGCCTCGAACTCTCTCCCGCGGGCGACGGCGCTAGGGCAACGCAGGCGGCGATGGCGCTAGGGCAGCGCGGGCAACAACGGCTCGCGGGCGACCCCCGGGCGGAGTCGCCGCTAGGGCGGTGCGAGCTACTTCTTCTCCTCCTCCTCTTCTTCTTCTTCTTTTCCTCTTCTTCTTCTTTCCTTTTTCTTCCTCAATCGACCGCCAACGGTCGATTTCTCCTTAAATCGACCGCCAACGGTCGATTTCTCCTTAAATCGACCGCAGACGGCGGAAATCGACCATCGACGACGGAAATCGACCATCGACGGCCGAAATCGACCGCCGACGGTCGATCTTAGCGGTACCGCCCGGTAGCGGCCGGTCCGTGTACCGGTCAGCTGCCGGACCGGTATGTACCTAGTGGTACGGGTCTTATCGCTCGGTAAGGAAAACCTTGGTTTCTAGTCCGTAACTCGATTGTGGTGGATGTCTTTCCATCTCTACTTTCACCAAGCTGTATGCATAACCCACATGATACTGTTTATCTATCACTAGATTCACTTTTTAAAATCTGACTTCAACTTATGAAAGGCTTCCTCCAACAAAAGCTAACAACCATGGTTGGCGCAATCACTAAACATATAAATGTCTTACGAACAAAATGCTATTATGGTAATAGACAGATTCTTCACCAAGCACTGCATGCAACTAGCAATTGTCAGAAATTGTGCAGATCTTGTGTTTCACCAAATCATCGGAACCACCACTGAGCTGAATCCACACATCTAAGTATGAAATCAATGCACATGCTAAAACATCACAATTTTCCCAATTTGGAAAACATCCACTGTTGTATTGTCTTTCTTGGACTATAACCAGCATCTACAGAACTAAAATTTTAGAACTTGAAAAGCATCATTTGTATTAAGCAAATAAAATAAAGCAAAGAGGGAAACTCACCAAACCAATTGCAGATTAAGATGTCCAAAACAATACTGTCCCACCAGCACTCATTAAAGTTTGGTAACATGTGGCGAAAAGTTAGCTGCAACATTAGGTGATCGATATGTCAAAAGAGCACTGAGCACTAAAAGCAAATAAACTATCATATTAATGAAGCTGAACAATTCAAAACCAGACCTCCATCAATTCGAAGCCAATTGACAACACCCATAAAAGAGGCTGGTTACGTATCATTATTGCCTTCCCCCACCATCCAAGAATATGAGCAAGTACAAATTCATCAAATAATGTCTCCTGGTATCAGTTAAGACATATGATTAGAAACTTGGAATCCAACAGTTTTTTTTTTTTTTGCCCGAAAACACGCGGATATACAGAATGGGAGTAAGTTAGGTTGGTGAATGAAGACATCGTACATAAACATTGTTAAACCTGCTTTTAGGATTCTCAGGTACATAAATACGGCAATCAGCCCCATAAGACCTTTCAGGTAGTTCTGCATAAACATAACAAAGATTTTGTTTTATATATTCAAAATAAACTATTTTACAATACAAACTGAAAATCTTTTAAAGTCAAATGCTTACCAACTCCTAGATCAGGATGGAGAAATTTCATGAACCGCCGAGCATCATCACGATTCTGGAGAGCATGCAAAAGACACCAAATAAACGGCTGTAGTATTACATATGAAAATAATTGAAATTCATACACTATGAACTTATAAAATGAAAATATAGACTATATTTAGAACTAACAGATCAAAATGATACAGAAAGCATGAAGCCTATCAACTAGAAGCAAGAGAATCTTCTAAAATATAACTATTGTAGGTTACTTAGAAAAAGAAAGTCAAATGCCTATTATAATCTGTCACAATAAACATTCAAAAAGAAGAAGAAGAAAGAATTTTTTCAGATCATGGAAATTCAAACTTAACAATGTGGCTCGAAAAATTATCCTATTTTAAATAAACGCCGAAGACCACAGCATCTCGATAGAGAAAAGTATTTCTAAAGATTAAAATAGGGAGAAGAATCAGAAATGAATCATGATACACTTAAAATTTATCAGATTAAGAGATCAAGGACAAACCTGAAAAAGCAAAAAGGTGAGCGCAGCAAGGTACACGACGGCCATCCCATGAACCAAGCGCCAAATGGCAGGGTGTGGCCTTATAAGGACCCTGAGAAACATAAACACCATCAACAAGGTCCGAGATCAATAGTGTCATGTCATGTTATACAGCTAACAACAGCTTTAGCAATTAAGTCTAGATAGATAACAAACACCACATTTGTTATATAGCTAACAACAGCTTTAATATAAAAATAAATATTTTTTTAGGGATAAAAGATACATATTTCTCATCAAATTTATACAGTTAATCACAGAAAAATTATCCACGTGCAGTACCACCTGATCCTCTGAGCTATTAAACCATTTTGCAGCAAATGTAATGATACGCATAGTATACAATTTTTAAGTCGAATACTTGAATATTGGCAGTGAACTACCAGATAAAAATCTAAATTGTGTTTCTGATTTGTAAACAGAGTGGAATCGCTGCAAATAGCTTAGGTTCCATTGATTGCAAGCGTACAGGCAAGCTCCGTTACTTTTGTGTCTAATATGCTTATCATGAAGTAAATTTCACTCCAACACAATGAAAATGAGTACTGGAAAAGGAAAAGGTTAGATACTTTTCCAGCAATGGAAGTCTGTAACTCACGTTGAAGATGCTTGCAGCAAGGAATAGGCTAGGTAAACAGCAATCATTGCCCACACACCCCTTAAGAAACCAAAGAACATCAGTGATAAATGAGTCTAACATAGATGAAGCAAATTATAAATTCTAAATTCAAAGAAAACAATCCTCTGCAGTTAGCATTCAATCTTGGTTCATATAGCTGGAATATGAGGTGGAAATCAGATCAAACTTTCCAAAGGATGATTTTTTTTATAAGAAATGAACATACCTCTTTACTGAGGTAACAACATCATTAGATTCTGTTCTTTCAGGATCAAGTGCACCGCTTGCCCAACTGTAAAGACAATATAGTTTAGTACACACCCAAATTAAACATGATAAGACATCAACATTCAACAAGTAAATATGTTTTAGAACTGCCAGATTTATATATTTATCTTAGTACTTTCTCACAAGTCGCTGACAATTGAGTCAACAAATAGACACTTGACTTTAGCTTAACAAATGGGAAAGAGTTGTACAACTTGCTAATTGAGACTTTCTGCTGTTCTAAATCAGGCTTCACTAATAGTCTTCATAGCTTCTCACCCTCCTTTCCTATGCAAGGTTCTTCGTTCTAGACCTACTAGTTAAATAAATTTGATGCCAAAGAACTTTTGTCAAATTGGCAACAACCAGGACTCACACTAACAGACATGCGCCAATGAGTAGTAAAGAAATTGTGCGTGGCTTATAGGCCCAAGCTGTCCATGGATCAAATTCACCAAAACCATTTAGTGATTCTGCATCACTGTCTTCTCGAGCTATGGAGTCCCTTCTTGTTGTTCTATCTAAGCCATTGACTTCCATGAGCCCCATCCAAGGGAGCACCCTGAACGCAATAATCGATACATAAGACAGAAAGCTCACAAATAAAGAATCATAAAAAGAGCAGAAATCATTTCTCAGAGACAAACTTAAAAACCAATCCAGTTAGCTACAGTTCCCTGGAAAGAAGCAAGAAATGTCAGCTAGCTATATATCGAAATAATCAGAGTCCTATGCTGCATGAATTGTTGAATAAAACCACCGGCCGATATAAGCAGGATGTGTTCGATGATTCGAAAAGAAATAAAAGAACATTATCTTCTCGAACAAATGGTGCCAGATATTTAGCATGCAGATGACTTCAAATCACAAACGAAAGCAGACGATTCTTTAAAAACTAACTACTATGTCAATCAGAACCACTATATCCGAACAAATCAAAAATGATATGTGGAATAATTATAATGAGCAGCATCAGATCTCAAGAAACGATAACAGTAGAGAGCAATGATAAATAAGCTCAAAATCTGCGTTCTAGACTATGTCTATGAGGGTTTTATTCAACCACCAACATTAGAAGAGAAAGCGGAAGAAATGAACCCTAGAAGCAAAACCTTCGCCAATAGCAGAGATGGTGGACACCTCCCAAAACAAAACAGAGTAACATATGCCCAAAATATTTCTTGGATTCATAAGCCTTAATCACATCCAAAGTGGGTAGCATATCTGCGAACCGTGTCAAAAGGAAACGTCAAAACCGGTGATCAATCTCCTTGACGACGATCCACAGAACCAAACATCAGACTGAGGTTTCAAGAAACACTGTTTCCAGCGAACGAGAATCGTGACATGGAATAACATAAAGAAATAACACGAAAAAAACCATAATCTTTTCATGATTAGAAAGAAAAAAATAACTTTTTTTCCAGATTTTCGAGATACAATATCAAGAAAAAGAAGAGACCACCAAACAGGATAAGGCTTTAACAAAAGAAGATTCTCAAGGACACATACAATAAGACGAAGAGCACAAAGTACCACACACGAAGAAGAAAAGGCAAGAAGGGAATGGCTGCATACAACGGTTGGCAGAGGAATCGTACTCTTCGTTTTCTCCCTACCTTCCGTCCTTCCTTTCCTTTTTATTCTTCGGCAACTCGATTGTATAGAAACCAAAGCAAACACGGATCGAACGCGTCAAGAAACGGAGAAGGAACACGGGGAGGAAAAAAGGCGGTTCCCTTATCGCCGTTTCTTGAAGAATTACTCACGTAGGAGCGGCCGACAAGCCCGCCCCCGCCGTACGATCAGGAGATGAGAAGATCCGGGCCACCGAAGGAATTCCCAGATGATCAAAAGGCGAAATCTTCTCGTTTTGATCGATCGAGAGAGACGACCCCAGGCGTGGCGTGGCGTCGCGGAAAGGAGAGAGAGGGAAGGGGGGGAGACGGAATGGAGACGGTCAAAGGGCACTGTTCAATATATGGGGAGAGCAGAGGTGATGTCAGATACTGCCCCCTTACCACTGGGGTATTTACACAAGAGAGGATTTTTTTTACATATATTCTTTTTATTATATTTATAAATTTCATATATGATCAGAAATAGGTTATCATCTCCCATACGTAATCATCTTATCTTAGTCACCTTCCACTTATCTATTATTGTGAACAAGAGTTCAAAATAGGTAAAGACGAAAAGATTAGGGTTATCTCCTTTTTGTTCATGCTTATGAGATAAGAGGTATAAAAAAAATGATTGGAGACGTTTAAGGATTGTCTCCTCATAAAATATTTTATGAAATATTTTATTTCTTTTTTATCAAACATAAAAGCTAATCTGATTAGACATTGAGATATTAATTTGGTATCAAAGATATTAGTAGAAAACCTCTCTTCGATCTTGATCTTCATGTAGATGACATTTTTAGAATTAGACGTTTTCATCTTGAGGACACCTCAGACAATCCTATGCGTATAGGTCCGAATCACGTTAGGCTGATCATGACGTAAATGATATCTTCCCTCACCAATACATGGAATTCACCGTATCAAATCCCACCTATAGAATTTGCTTTGTATGGCTTGAGATTAAAACAATAATGTGCGTGCTTTGTCACCTTCTCCTATGTCAAATTTATCATTTCAAAACCCGTTCTTTTTCTTCTTTCCTGTGATCATCTGAAAGTTTTTTTTTTTTTTTTTTTTTTTTTTGTGAGTAATGGAGGCAAGCTTTTTTATTTCTAAAAGTCATCAAAACTCCAATTCTCAAGTCTCTATCCAAGTAGAAAAGAAAAATAAAAGAATGCAGAGAACAATGGCATCATTGTTAGAATGAAAGCAGTATTAACAATAATTTAATCAATGTAAAAAGAGAATTAGTTATTCTGTTAATATCAAATATATTTCTAAATTTTGACGTAAAAAAATACATCCACGACTCTTAAGATTCAAAAGAAAAAGATGAGAAGGTACACAAAATGATTTATGGTCGAGTTGAGAATAATCATGGATTTTTTTTAATGTTTTTCTCTATAAACATGGATAAAAAATATCAAATCAAATTTACATTTTATTTTTTATTCAATGAAGATAATGAAATTAGGAGGGTTATTTAGGGAATAAGATCATTGGGGGGGGGTGAGAAAAGGAGACACCAAAAAGGCAAAGCAACAAACGGGTGTAGGCCATAAGGGCCGTCGTCCTCCGTATGCCTTCCCACGCACACTGCCACCATAACAGTGATCCCTCTGAGAGGTTTCTGGTGTCAATAATAATGGCCTCATCCTCGCCGTACTCTCACTGTGCCACCACCAGGAGTCCATTCGAATCACAACTTTCATTCCCCGAATGCCCCCCACGCCCACAGTCCTCTGATGTCGAGGTACGGTGCGTCAGAATCTAATTACGCCATCTTACAACCCCCCGTCTCTCTCTCTCTCTCTCTCATTTGAGAAGAGAAGAAAAGGTGCTTGTACTTGTGATTGCTCATGCACAGACACGGCCATCAGGCTCTATCATTCCATGGAATTGACTTGACATCACGGAAGGCAGCAGCGGTCATAAGCGCATTTATGTGCAGTATCAACGCAAGCCTTCAGCTTATCATTTATTATTCGATCTGATTTAATAGTTGGAAAGGAGACTACTTTCATGCAAAGAATAACGTAAAAGATTAACCGATAAAAGGTGTTTCAGTGCAAGCTTTCGTCTACCTTGGAAGTTCCATTCCTTGGAGGATCAACTCTTTGTAACTTAGGATCGACGATTAGCTTTAACATTAGTTTCGCTAAGCCTCGGAGAATCTAAGATACACTAACACTAGAAAGGGAGAGACTGTTAAGGCATTGTTGAGATGTATATGATCTATCTATCGTTCGCGTTCACCTCTCAGTTGTCACCGCTCCACTGACATACGTCTAAATAGACATGAACAAACTAAAGGAGTTGAGAGACATAAATAGATTTTTATGCAAGAGTCTGAGGTGATATCTCGATTTGATCTGATTTGAGTGTGCAAGAGCGTTCATGCGACTTGATAGAGTACCTAATGGGTCAGTCTGACTCGTCCAAGCTCATGCCAGATGGACAGCCACAATAACACTTCGGAGGAAGCCACGTCAATCCGAGGGATCGGGTCGACAGTCGATCTGGTATCCGAGATGGAGATGATCGGGTACGACACTGCCTAACTCCACGCTCATTAATGTAGTATGGCGCGTCACGCCCTCGCCCCATGCTACTGCACCCGCACATCCTCCGTACGACTCGGCCATATCCCGAGGGACGACAAGGGTAAGGCTGGATGTACTGACAAGCTCCCCTCCCACAGGTATAAAGCACCCGTTTCGACAACAGGTAAATAGGGGAAAACGACAAGAGTAAGGTTGTGTGTACTGACAAGCTCCCCTCCCACAGGTATAAAATACCCGTTTCGGTAACAGGTAAAGGGGGGAAATCTCTCTCTCTCTCCCTCTCTTCAGAACTCTTAACTTCACTCTTCCGGGAGGGTAATTCTTGATTCTCCCTAACTTGGGCATTGGAGGGGCCTCACTGGGTCACCCCTCCCATTCTCGAAGAGGCCTATGTGCAGGATCGTCATCCCCGAGACGACCCGAGGGACAAACCAACCGACGCTCAGGACGTGGACCACCGAGGAAGCGTCAACCCACTCAGGAGGTCACGACTCCCACCAACGTTGGTGGACTTGCGCACTCGGACGAGAACAGGTCGAGCCAACACCTCAGCTCGACTCCTGAAAGTTCTGTAACACGATTTAAACGTGTCGGGGAGAGAACTTGATGGGCTGATGACTTAGCTTCAGAACCTCTGAGCTGACTTCTCAAGTCGAGGCTGGCGTTCATCTTCTCCTCCTCATTGATCGCGTCCTGTACAAAAGGCCTGAGTCGGGCGAAGGATCCTTCCGGCTCGATTCCTCTAATGGTTAAGTTATTTGTGAGCCCTCAGCTCTCGGTGTTGTATATGTGTGTCTCTTGGCCCCCCGATACTGTTTATCGTGCTGGCTTTTATACCTCCTATCGAGGGGTTATCATACGAGGATGTATAATGATTGGTGGCACCATCGTACGTGGGTATTAATGTGTGATGGCGCCTTGGGATAATTGGACCATACTTTAACGTCGATGTCGTCTGAGCCGCATCGTATCCTGTCATGCTCCTTGGATGGTGGGATGGACCGATGATCCGTCCGCTGATGTTGTCTGGGATGCATCACGCCTTCCCATGCTTCTTAAGTTACGGGACGAAGCAACGATCAATCCCGATGTCATGATCTGAGCTGACTTGGGGATGCCTAGTTGGCTTCACTGTGATGATCTGACGATCCTCATAGGATGAGTTAGGATATGCCCTATCAAGACATAATCTAAGGGCATTCACTATAAGCTAAGAGGCAGGTTATTGGATAATCCAAAAGATCCTCATATGTTGGATAGATTAAGATAAATGAGATTTTGCATCAATGCAACTCAGAAACTTAAACTTATATTGATGAAATCCAATATATATTAATTATCTTACACTTTAAATTTTAAGTAATATGAGATTATTTTATATTATCTCTTACACATGAATCCTTTCTTAATATTTTTTAATGTTCATGTGTAGTTGCATTGCGTTCCTTTTATACACAGGTCTAAGTCTCAGTTGTTTTTCCTTTATTCATGGTCAACTCTTTTGACTCATTGTTAAGATTTCAAACGTGATTCAATCGTCTCTCTTTTGTTCATAAGTCAACTCTCACTTATTTTTCTGACTCATTGATTCTTTTCAGTACAATTACGTTACTACTATATAAAGATTTTTTTAACTCCGAGGTGTAATCTTCGTCAAACTAATCAAATTAACATACATGAGATTGACCACTGACACATCTAACCAATACATATCGATAGTATTTTTTTTTTTCCAATCGTCGAATCGCATATGAATATTTCTCTTACCATCGTAATAGTTCTTCCTAATTGTCTTTCTTTTCTAATTGTTCGTTTGATTCGATGTTTCAAATTCAGAAACATAAAAATCCAGGAAAAAAAAACACAAATTCTTATGTGTTATCCTGGGGAAATGATTTCATCATCAATGATGGCATCATCATCATTGATTAGAAGTTAATCCTCCTCGACGTCTGGTCTTTATCAGGCAACTCCAATCGTACGAGACAGACATTCTCTTAGGAATCTTATCCAAAATAATGCAGAATTTTCACAAAAAAAATAATTGAAATTTCCATTATTTAAGCTTCAATCTACAACGCTGATGAATCAGCTCTCCAACATCCAAATCCAAATCTATCCAAGTCAAAAGAAATGTATCTCTAATACTAAGTACACGGCTCGGCCACTTGTTAACAAGAAAATTCTAGTAGAAGTTGCACAAGTTCGTGATGCTCGGGTTGATTTAAAAATATTTTAAATATATAAAATATAATTTAAAATTAGATATAATATTAAAAAAAATATTTGTATTGATATGATCGATTCCTATGATTATAAAAAATCGACTCATTTCCATTTTTAATAAGCCGATTTCAGATGATTATTTTTTTGATTTTTTTTTCTTTTTTCGATCCATTCATCTGGTCTAGTTCAGTTCAAATGATTAGTTTTATTGATATGATTGATTCATATGACTATTAAAAATCAACATGTTAAATTAGCTCATTTCAATTTCTAATAAGCAGATTTTAATTTTTTTTTTCCTTTTTTGATCCGTTCATTAGGTCTAATTCAGTTCAAATTATTGGTTTTATTGATATGATCAATTCATGTGAATATTAAAAATCAACGAGGTCAATCCTAATAACGAAGAAACCTAACTTGAACGATCCTATATTAAGAGCTAAATTGGCTAGAGGGATGAGGCATAATTATTATGGAGAACCCGCATGGCCCAATGATCTTTTATATATTTTTCAATTAGTAATCCTAGATACAATTGCATGTAATGTAGACGGACGGATCCGTTTACAACTCCTTGGAAAATATTATCCGAAAGGTACTTCTTTCCCATATTTGAGACACATTTTTATTTCTAATAAGTTGATTTCAAATAATTAGTTTTTTTTTTCTTTCTATTTGATCATCCGATCTAGTTCAGTTCTGATAAGCTTACGATCCTCTCTCCATCTCTCTCCCTTAACGAAAGAATGTAAAAAAGAAAAGAAAGTCAGATATGAATTTTTTGAATTATTTTTTATAACAAATATATATACGTTCAAACCTATCAATTATATAACAATATATTGATAATCTCGAATGTGTCAACAGACAAAGAGAGATAAATTTAAACTCTCCTCTCTCTCGGTGTGCTTACCATTAAGCAAAGAAAGATGAGGAGGAGACGACAAAATAGGCTACAGGTCGTGCCACTTATTTGCCAGCCCAACCCAACCCCACTCCTCAACTACAGGACAACCAACAAAAAAAAAAAAAAAAAAAAAAAAGAAAGGAAAAGGAGGGGAGGTCTCCGACTCCTCAAATTGAGAGGGCTGCTGTGGGCTAACGTACATAACTTTGAATGCCCGACACATTGACGACCATGATACTGACGCCACAATAATTTCTCGGCCGTCGTGTTGAGTGGGGAGCCTTAAGATGACGGACTCTGAGCCACATGAGTTGTTGTTTCCAGGACTGTGTCTTGCTTGGCACCACTGTGGATTCTTGAGGTAGAAACCATGGCATGCAATCAATAATGCTCCGGTGTCGGGTTGTTGACCGTTGACCCTAACTCGACGACTTGGTCTTTTCTGTAAACACCGCAAAGCCACACGATGATTGGAATCAGCTGCTGGTCGATTGATAGGGAATTTTTTTTTTGAGATTGGGTTTAGGAGTTGGACGACAAACCCGATCAGACCGAACAGATGCCGATCGATTGAGGAAATTAAAGAAAACACTTGAATATGTTATCCTTTGTTGGAAGATTCGGGTCGAGATGCGTTGCCGCGGTCAGTGTCAGTGGTGTCTCTCTCGACAATAAAATAGGATCAGAGGACCCGAGATGCCCATGTGGCGTTTGGCATTTTGTCTCCTCACCATTGTGTAAGACCATAAAATATGAGCTGAACTGAGAGGCCACTGGCGTGACACCAAGGATATAACCTCGCTCTTCTGCCGGCGAAGATGGTGGTGGCATTTGGTGGACGGGATGATCCAATGCTGCCTTCGTGCCACTGGCGTTCATTAATGGAGAAGAAGCAACTCAGACCACGGAGCTCGGAAGGAAGCCAGCAACGGCGGGTGACGCTGGTCTGGTGATAGACATACAATAAATTGTCGGCCCCACGGATCGGCAGCATCATCATATACATGAGTTTAATATGTACACAGTTGAAGGCAAACAAGAATAGAGGCACACGAAGTTTGATTATGACGTACAAAGACACCTGCCTGGTTAACGTTAATAAGCTTTCTTTCCCTAATCTTCCTGCTCCAAAATAGCATCCAACCGTTGTTCTACAAAATGCCAACTCCGGACTTTGATTGAATTGCCCTGTGAAATTTAAAAAAAAAATATGGCGTGTGACTTCCTATGATGCCCACGGCTTCTCCTTTGTAGGGAGAAAGAAAACGATCTTTTATATCACACTTCTTTAAGTTCTTCTGTGATGCTGCTTCTTGCTCTTTTTTTTAACCAGCATGGGCATAGGATCTGGGTCCCGAGAACCGGATGAGGTCCCACCCTGAAGCCACTCGAGTGCCTCGGTCGCGGCATCCTTCTCCGCAAGCTTCTTGTTGCTACATGGTTGGCCAAGGAACTGCATACCGTTGAACTCAACCATGGATCTGAATTGGTTGTTCTTAAGTTGTTTCGTCTTGTACTTCGGGTTTTGGTGCCCAGCTCTGGTGAGCACCGTCTGCAATTGGTTCTTGGAGTTGTCACCACCACCTGTGCTACCTGCAAGCAAAGATTTCTCCTTCTTGGGCTTTAGCTCCTGACGGCCAAAGACAAATCGGCCACCGCATGGATCCTCTGCCACCAGCAACCTTATTGCCGACAGGAGTTCCTCACTGCTCGGAATGTCCATTCTAGGATTGACAAGCTGTTTCAAAGATCAGAAGAAAGTAAAATGGGATGAATAAAATGGAAATCCATATAGAGAAAGAGACTAATTTCTGAATTGAATTATATATGCAAGACGCATGTAATGAATTAGAGAGGCAAACTACTGTTTAAACAAGGCTTCAGTCTTTTGTTCTCTGTATTCTCTGGATCGAACACAAGCAGATGCAAGTGCAAGTAACAGAATGGACAAAAAAATTATGCAAAGCCTCTTAAGCTCAGCTATTAGTTATAACTGGCTCCAAATGATCATTAGGAAGCGGTTGTTTGATAAAATACCTATGATCATCATCATTGGTCATAAAACATGCAGATGTTTCACATGACAAGACAGAAATAAGCTTTTTCATAGAGCAAAGTTAGACTAAATTATGGTGAAGCCTCTTAAGCTTAGTCAGTTGGCTTTCAATGATCATGGGAAAGTGACTGTTTGATAACATACCTAACGACAATCATCCTAATTAGTCAGGAAACATGTGAATGTTTCATATATTAAGACAAAACATCAGTGTTCTTTCGTCTTATCCTAGTCTTCAAACTGCACACAAAAAGCTGGTATTAAGACTTACTTTGAAGTAAATAAGTTCTTCAAGCTCTCTCTTAAGATTTAGATAAGTCGATTGCAAATCAGGATTCATGAAGAACTCCAAGTACCCACCCAACATTTTCAAGTGACCATCCTGCAAAATATAAGATTGTATTAAGACAAACTCACAGCAAAGACTTCTCAAAATACTTTAAATGAAGAGCATTGGTGGAACTCAAGAAACTTACAAGCCCCCCTCGGAAGATGTTCCCTCCAAAGAGAAGCAGTACAGAATCAGACACAGCAGTTGTGTCACGAAGGAATACTGAATTCACCTTAACCTTTTCATTAAAAACTAACCAAGGATATATAATCTTAGCCTCCTTGCCATTGACTGAATTCTGAAAAGAACAAATGATAAAAATATATATTATATCACACAGAGCAGCTATTTGTGTAAGGTCATGAACTTCTATTTATAGGACAGGTAACATGTACTCTGATCGATCATCAAGTAGACCAAATAGGAAAAAACTCACCGAGGAAAGCATGACCTGTCCATCCTCCATCGTCTTCAAAGAAATTGATTTCTCCTTGTTCTGCAAAGTTTCAAGTTAATCATCAAGATAGTTCTGACATCACAAAATTCGTATTAAAAAAGATTTGGAAAACATGGATTGTAAAAACATCCATTATTTTGTAAGAAATGGATGGTTCTTAAGATAAAAAATTAAAGAGAGAAAAAAAAAATGATTTAACTTACAACAACAGAACAAACTCCAGGGTACAATCCAGCACATATTACAGCCCTGATAAGGTTTTCATCTTGACTCCACTTGTTGCATGTACTGAAACTGTCAGTAACAAGACCTGTATCCTTCAGAAGAAAAAGAAATTGCTTCCGAAGAGAATCAATGGCCTTCAATGTCTGTGCAGAAAGAAAGTTCTTCCAGCAATACTCATATCCAGAATGCTCTCTTTCTGCATCCTTCCATCCATCATAAGCTCGAACTAGTGCTATATGATCACTATAATCACGGCAAGAAAACTGAGATTTTGCAGATTCTGCCAACTGCAAAAAGAATTCAAAAATTGTTGCATGATTAAATTTCAAGAACCCTGAATAGTAAAGATTAACCAATTTGAGAAAAACAAGCTTTTAAAAGTAAGAAATAGAATGAATAGAAATTAAGCATTCAAAACATTCTGCATCCTGCACCAAAGCAAGTTAATTTCTGAACCATAATGGAACAAGCAAAGGTCCCAAATGGTGGCAAGTGTTTAACCTGCAGGAGACAAACTAATACAATATAGTGAGAATGGATGCACAAAATGACACCACGTATAATACAGAAGCCTAGGCATTAGATTTTCCAGATGGCATTGATGAATTTTACAGCCAATTAGTATAAATGAAACTGATTTTAAGCAATAAAATAATAAAATATAACTATTATAAACATCTCATTGTTAGACTCCTAGTGTAAATAGACAACCAGATCAGGAATGACCTTTTATGCAACTGGATCTCAATTCAATAATCCAACTGTATGGGTAATACCGCAATATGACAAGCTATTACAATAAAAGACCAAGATAACATGTCTAAACGATCCAACAGTTCATACAATTCTAGTAGCATCTTTATCTGGGAAGAACTACTTTCTTAGCAAGTTAACATGCTTACAAACTAATATCTTTAAACTACCCAATGAATAGATAGCAGCGACTCTTGTTTAGCAATGCCCCTCATTTGAGATGCCTAGACTTAAACTGAACCGATTCTGATACATAACCAACAACCAGAACAAATAATAGATATCAATATACCATTTAAAATGATCAGCAAAAAAATCACTTCTAGAAACTTAACACTAAGTAATTGCTTCATTATCATAAGGCAACCACTACTAAAATGTAAAAACAAAAAAATCCAAACAGAGGTACAAAGATCTGCATCTTTTAATGACAAGTTAATAAACATATACTAGAAGACAAAAGAAACAGTGGCTATTGGGTCACTGTATACACAAAAAACAATAAAAAACAAACTAAATCAACAATAAGGAGGCAACACTGAGAAGAAATAATCAGCAGATTATGTCAAGTAAAAGAATTGATTAAAAGCACGTATGCAGTTCACATACATCTTTCTTGTCAAATGGAGTCAAAAATGGATCTCGGACAGTTAGACCAGCAACAACAGTCAGTATAGGATCAAGACAATTGAATATAGCCCCATATATAAGCATCTTTCCCAATTTGGGTTCCACTGGTAGCATTGACAAGTGGCGTCCTGTGAAAAGAATATATGAGAATTCAACACAAGTTTCTTTCAAGAAGTCAGAAGAAGGGCGAATGATATAACAGACCACAAAATAAACCCTCAGATCTCTTCCTACCTAAAACAGTTAATTCTTCCTTGTCATCCAGTGCCCCAATTACTTTTAGATACTCGATGGCATTTTGTACCTACAAGAAAGAAACAGATAAGTGCTTCTACAGGGCACCAGAACAACTAAAGTGAGGAAAGATAGTGAAACTAGGTTATAAAAGGGTAATAAATATAAATTAATCACCAGCCAGGCCTTGGCCTAGTGGTGGACCTGGTGGTTCACACCCTTCATCTTGAAGAGATCCTAGGTTTGAACCCTTGTGGAGGCAGTTCCCAAGTAGTGGACCACTTAATTTTCTAGGTGAAGGGCAACCCCCTTCATTATTCTAAAAAAAAGAAAAAAAATGAAAAATTGAAGCAAATAAGTGAAGTTATTTGCTAGCTGCTATGATGGACATGAAAAAGTAGAAAAATTAGAATTGAATAATACCGACAGAGGTTCCGGCGACTGTAAAGCCCTGGATAAGAACTCAGATATGCTTCCTAGGCGTAGACTTTTTATTTGCAAACAAAGGGATTGTAATGGCGTTCTTAAAAGTTCAGGTAATTGGTAGTCAGCAAATGCATCATACACGCATCTTGGGTAAAGGTGATAACACTCCCCAGGCTGCACACGACCAGCTCTCCCTCTTCTCTGCACAATGAATGATGGGATGCCAAGACTTACATCACAGTTAATCTCACTACAGAAAGTGCATCAAATCAAATAAGAATAAAGGAGGGGAACACACTAAATTTGAAATTTTGAAAGGAATAAAATACCAAAAGTTACTTGAGTAAAATCATTACTTTTGATTTTTCACTAAAAAATTTTAAGCAGATGAACAACAAATTCTTACTTGTCGAACAGATGCCTTAGAGATCCATGTTGGAAGCAAACAAGGAGTGTTATTTAAAGCATCATATGAAGTCTCCTTTGCCTTCCCGCAGTCAACAACGAAAACCACATCATTAATTGTAATACTTGTCTCAGCCATATTGGTAGCAAGAACTATCTTCCTTATACCATTTTCGGGCTTATCAAAAATTAACCTCTGCATATGAAGAAAAAAAATACTGGCTCAGAAACAAGTGTATTGTTAACAGAAGAACATAAGAAAACACACAGTATGTTATATCAAATTCAGTGATTAGAGAAGACATATACATCTTGAATAGGAGAAAGCAGCTCAACATCAGAAATGAAACAAACTTCACAAGCATAGATTAAATGAACATAACGATGGGATGAATAATCTAGACAAACAACAGGAAGAAAAGAAATCAGAATATGAAAGACTATAAAGAGAAGCTGGATTAATTTTCACCTGCTCCGAGCTCGCCATCGATCCATGACATGGAAGAAGCAATACTTTTGTAGGATCTCCAAGAAGAGGATTAGCTTGCAGCTGATCTTTAAGAGAATTAATGTCATCCCACCCAGTCATAAACACCAAAACTGCACCAGGTCTTTCTTTCCGACAAATGTGGCACAGAATACTTTCTATAAGGTTAAAGCCAATTGAATCAGGGTTCCAACAAGATAGTGATTCACGAGTTCGTGAACAATACTCCCTAAAATCAGCAGCTTCTAGAGCATCCTGAATATGTTATAAGATCATTAGAAGAAGTTTTTAAAACAAAGCTTTAACTTGAGAGTAAGAATGCTTTTCATACTTCAACAACAGAAGCAATTTGGCTCTTCCTCCTCCTCATAGCTTGTTTCTGCATTTTCCACATCTTCTCTTGGCCATAATCATCGATTTGATTGTATGGAGTCAACCTATGTCCAGTAATTTCCAGAACATTCTCCAGAAAATGTGTGCGAACTGGATACGTAAAACCCTGTAAATTGAATTAGAAGGCCTACAGATTATGCATTCCAGTAAGAGATACCAAGACATATGTATTGCCAGGACAAAATGAAGCATTGAAAAGTAAATGCAAGAATTAGTAATAGGCAAATCCAAGCATGCATCACAAATGCTGAAAACAAAAATGCATATCAAGAGTATCAGGAATTCATACTTCATGCTCTTCTATCTTATATATCTTCTGTGCCCTATGTCCTATAATCCAAAAAGTAAACCACCAAACCTTGTTGATTCAAAAAAGCGCAAACATGACAAACTGCCAAAAGAAGATGACCACAAAAAGATAAAGAGAAGATTGCAATATGAGGACCAAAGATAGAGCAAACAGAAGAGAAAGAGACTAGATGGAGGTGGGTGGGAAAAAGGGTACTAATAAACAGGAAGAGTGTAATATGAGAGCAAGAGATGGGAATAATTCAATGGACAGAAAAGAGAGGAGCAGATGGTAAGAAGTAGATCCCGGAGCTTTACTTTTCTTCTAAAGAAAAGGTGCAATATGGTATTATAAAGTTAAATAACTTAAAAATCCGTAGCAAAATCTCCAAATGAACATTGCAGGTTAGATTAGTAAAGAATAATAAGAGATTTTTTAACAATTTTCTAACAACTTACAGGGATGTGTATCATTGGAGCCCCACCGAAGTACGAAGAAAACAATTCAGCATTTAAAGTTGCACTCATCAAAATTAATCTAAGTTCCGGACGACGGGGAAGAAGGTCTTTAAGGACAATCAGAAGAAAATCTGGTGACAATTAAGAGATGGGTTAGTTTCTATAGGACAAATGGTACTTTGCCCTGAAAATCTGCCTTCATTCATGAAAGTTTTTTACCAATGTAATATCACCTTCATTCATGCCGCGTTCATGAATTTCATCAACAATAACATGGGTAACACCTTTCAAGCTTCTGTCAACTAGCAATCTCCTTAACAAAATTCCTGTTGTACAAAAAAGTAGGCGCGTCTCCCTTCCCTTCATACCTTCTAGACGAACCTTATATCCAACCTACAAAAGCAAATTCAAATTACTAATTCTTTCAAATAATCTAAGCTAATTAACGTAGAGAACATCTGTAGCTTTTTGGCCTTCATGATATGGGCACTCACAGATTCACCCAATTTCTCGCCCCTTTCAGCAGCGACCCTTTCAGAAACAGCCATCGCAGATATTCTCCTTGGCTGAGTACATATAATACTACAGGTTGCTCCACGTGCAGCATCTATCTCAGACTCTAAAATGTATTGAGGTAGCTGTGTTGTCTTACCACATCCCGTTTCACCTGAAACAACCACCACCTGCAGTAAGGACCAGAAATTTATCAATTACCAAACGAATATTAGGAGAAACATGGGAAGAATAGGCAAAAGAAAGATAGGCACTTAGATTATTTATCAGAAAAAGCTCCAGCATGAACAAACTCAAGTGATATATTGAAAAGCATTTGAAGGTACTATTAGAAAGACAAGGAAACAAAACAAAGGTACCTGTGACATACTTTTTAGCAGCCTCAACTAGTTCTATTTCTCCCAAAAATTCCAGACACATACCGTTACATCTAGGAAAAGCTATTTGAAAGGGAAGCTACAATAGTACACTGTATTACAAATGACAAAGCAAATATGGACAAGAATGAATGATTCTCCATGCAGCAAGTAAACTACCGGCCTATGTTGAACATGACTAACCAATTATTAGCCTAAGACATGAATGACTTTTTTATCATTAAGTTATGATAGATTGGTGATGTCCCATGAAGGTCAAATAAGAAAAGAGCTATAGGTAAGGTCGATTGTAGATGTTCACTTCAGACCCCTCGAACCCCAGAAAAACAACAAACCTGCAACTTAGGGAGAGAGAGAGAGAGAGTTATGTATTTTCCTCTCTGTAAGAAGAGATGCTGACAGGCTCATAGGAATGCCTGGTGCAAAATCCCAAAGAACACATCGGAAGTGGCAGAGGTGTACAGCATCAAGACAAACATTTTCACTTATATACTCTTGTCAAATTTGCTCTCTCACCCCATTTTCATGTGCTTCCTCATCACCCTCTATTTTTTCTGTTGTTCATGCAGCTGCTATAGACACCAGGACTCAATGTACAAGACGACAGCTACAAATGTTGCTTCAGAAAATAATGGTCGCATTCAGTGCTGAAGCACTTCATAGGCACCCAACACTGATGGCAAGAAGACACAAGAAGGAACACTCAGTAGAAAAATTCCATTCAGAACACCACTTTTAGACAATTCTAGTGTTGACATCATTTTGTGCCAAATTTCTACATAGATGAATGAAGCTTTTTAAAAAATGACTTTTTAAGTATGACAAAAGTTTAGGACAGGATGAGGAATGCAATTTGGCCTGCCCAAGGAGTGAGGGTGGCTACAAGTTATATAGAAGCTCGCTTATGAACTAATAAGTTCACAAAGACAAGTTCATATAGTTCTCAGTAGTTGCATCAAATAACACATTGGGTCAGTAGGCAGCTAGGAGTGCAATTCAAGATGGAGTATGAACATAAATACTGCCTTGAATTAGAGAGGAAGTAGACAAACTGTAAAAAAATTGCATCTTCACATAACAAGCAATAAGTAGTCAGATATCAAATCACCTCTCAAATACTTGATCCAATCCTTACAGAATCTCCAAATTCCAAAAAGATGCTCCAAAAGTATTAACATTAAAGTGAAACAAGAAAATTTTAAAGCTTCAATTGTTCTTATCATGGCATGGCCCTATGTTTTGTCTGGATAAGCATAACATGTATGGGAACATATGCTTGTGACAATGACATGCCAATACAGCATGACACCTATTGTCAATACCATACTAATCTTGGCACTATACAAGCTGGCCAGTAGTAAGGAACTGCTGTCCCAGCTTTAAAATCCTTTGAGACCTAATAGTAAACATCTTATAAAGTAGCAAGGATTGTAGTTGTGAGGCCTGACGACAGGAATATGCTTTCCAAGTATGGTATTGGCTATGTACCATGTTTTGCCAGTCCACAAACACAAAAATTAGTCTGAGGGCAGGAAAATACCTTCCAAGTATGGTGTGTACTGTGTACTATGTACTATGTAGTATGTACCATGTTAATCTGACTGACCATGTGCCAACATGACTAGATGATCAGCACACCAGCATGTGCGCAATGATTTAGGTTAATAGAAACCCACAAAAATTACCATCACAAATGACTAACATTCACCACTGTATTTTGTTTCTGTATATAGGAGTTCATCAGATTAGTCCTTTATAAGTCACTACGTATGAGGACAGAAACTTGTACATTAAGAAGAAATTTACTAAATACTTTGATGTACTCGACTCTAAGATTGAACATATTTAGGACCAAATGTAGTATAAAGCAATGATTGTGATACCGCCAGAAATGGTATGAAATGAACAATACATACCGATCTGGGCATGGACACAACTGAGGGAAAAAAAAGACAAAAAAAAACCTAAAGCAATGTTGGGCCCGGTCCTACTTAGTATTTGCATAAAAAACTAAAATTGCAATTAGGGCTCGCGAACACTGCCACTACCACTGTCACTGCCATTCGACGACGTTGTTGCTGCTGCTCGCCATCGTGTATCTCCCTAGTACACTCCCGCCTCTTCTCCATTACCTCCTCTTCTTCCTTTTCCTCCTCCATTGCTTCCTCTTTTTTCTTCTTCATCCTCCCCCAACTCCTCCACTGCTTCTGCTTCTTCCTTCTTCTTCCTCTTCCTCATTCTTCCTCCTTTTCCTCCACCACCCCTTCCTCCGATCCTTTTTCTTTCTCTCCGAAACACTATAACACATGGTACATTGGAATTGACTGGTATGTACTGATCTGACCGGATCATCAAAACGGGTCTGATACCCAAAATGATGATCCTTGGTATAAACTATAAAGCATTCATAGTCCATAAACTTAAATAGTTTGTTAGGGGATGCACGAAATTCAGATGACGGCATATTTGGTCCTATGAATGAAAAAAAAAATCATGATTTTGGATAAAAAATGCAAATAAAAAAAGAAATGCAACATGGCATCCTGTGGACAATGGATGGGCTAGAAGCTATCCTCAAGCAAGCTATCGAGCCATAGCAAAAGCATCCAAAATAAGAAAAAGAAAACAAGGATCTTAACAAAGAGTTAATAATACAATCAATGTGCTATATGGACTCCTGGTTGATTGGGGATTGGATCCTTGAAGCTTAGTACTTTTGAGTGAGTTCTTTCCATTATCGCTTCTGGGCTTTGATTTCTTTGGGTTAGCCACAGTGGGGCCAAATATAGCAACCACTAGGTTGAACCAACCTCTTTGCTGCACAGAGTTTTGTCCTATGCCAGTGACTGTACTAGATCGAACATGCCTGAGGGGAGAATGCAGAAAGCTGTTGGGGAAGTTTTAACCCAGCAGTCTAATTTTGACTTTACATTAGAAACTGTTAGCTCCTTTTGTTTCACAGGGAAGGTGGACAGGGATGGGTTTTATCAAGTTTAGAGACAACTCCATTCTTAGGTGGGTGACGGGCCATGTCAAGTTGAATCTGCTGTTATGCTTGAGTACTTCACATTACTGTGGGGATTAGAAAGATCGAGGAGCTTAAGCTCTCCAATATTTTGGTGAAGGGGGACGCAGTAAACGTTTGCAATTTTGTCCGAGGAATCCCTACTATTCCTTGGTCCCTCCGAGCTATTGTTTCTGATATTTCTTCTTGATGTATATCTCTAAATATGCACAACATAAAGTTCCCTTTTTTGGGGATGGCATAGACCCCAGATCTGTATGTTTTATCTTGTATGATTAAGGAACAAAGTTTCTTGTACTTCAGAAAAAAAAAGTACAATCAATGTGAACAATCTTAATATCATGTGTCAATAATGCCATTCAACTTTGACTCAAACCATTGGTTGATAACCTCAAAATACATTTTTCATAATTACAGTCGTCTAATTATGTGGAAGATAAAAAAAAGAAAAGTAAAAAATGGTGTACAGTTATACTTACATCTCAAGTTCAAGAAAAAAAAAACATATAAGATCAGTGGCATATGAAACACAAAAAATATAGGAGACCATATAGTTCTGAAAGACCTGATTTTGAGATATGGCTGCTAACAAAGTTTCCTTTTCTTTGAAAGCAGGAAGACTTCTACGAAACTCGAGCATCTTCTGACCTTCTGAAGAATCCTACACAAGAATGTGGAACTGTCAAAATCTGCAACTAGTTTGAGATCTAGAGCATCATGGAGAATTTACACAAGGAAATAATAATATGAACATCAGATTGTCACAGGAGAAGCGACATGCCAATTTTCACTTCTAGTCAGTCTGCCTTTTAACATTCTTGGTCATCCTGCAGGCAGAGGCCATATGCAGGGGAAAGGAGATATTGAGCAAGGATGCGTGAAGGTTATGAGTAACTAACTCCACAAATATTTAGTTGATGTAATCAGAAACACAAACATTGAACATCCAATTGTTGGGCAAACACGAGCAATACATAGTAAGAATATCAGTTACAATGAAGGCACAATGTAACATGGTTGGGCTCAGGAACAAGGTCTACGCCCATTAAAGAACAGTGCAACATAAGTTTTATTATATTTGGGAGACTAGAGAGTTACAATAGGAGCTTGGCACCATGGAACGTAAAAAAACAACCTCCTTACAACTATTCTCTAAATTTCACCTCCTTATCAATGGGCACCAAAAAAACAATAGCTCTGGAGCTTCTTTCTTTCATCCAAGCTTTTCTCAGTTCTATTACCTATCATGAGTCATGCTGAGATCAACCTTATACTTAGCAAGCAACAAATATGGGGCTTCCAATCAAGGAAATATAAAGACAATGTGCAACACATGTCATTAACTAGGCCCATTTTGGAAAAATAATATTTGGCTTCACTAATGTGTTACCTCAATTACTACATCGGATGTGGGAGGACAATTGAGTTGGTCTTAGGACATGATGTTAATTACCATCAAATTGAGCTAAAGCATTTTGGCCCAATGATGACAACTAATCCACATGTCACACGTTAACACCAAGCCATAGACATTATGGGATAGGTATATCTTTCAAACTAGACTTGTAATTTTTAAGCCAGTCCATCCTAAGAATCTGGAACTTCCCAAGAAGTGTAACGTCAATTCAGCTGCTTGCAAAATATATAACAATTCTACCACAAGAAAGTCAAAACTTTGGTTCAAGCTCTATACTCAACAATACAGTTATGGAAATGTCATGATGGTGAATCATTACCAATCAATTGTAATCATATATTCATAATGAATGAAAAACCTCAAGCTTACAGATACTTTAAACATATCATCACCATGTCTTTACAAAGATAAAAAAAAGGATACAAATAATGAAGATTGTGCAAACAAATGCTAACTTGTTGGTTATTTAAGAATTAGAATCGAAAAAAAAATTGACCTGCCAAGTCTGTTGTTGATTACGTAGCTGCAAGCTCCTTCGTCTGAGAATTTTCTCCATCACGACACTTGTGGATGTCTGTAAATCCTGTTGTTCAAAAAACCCTTCATCGGTGGCAAAACTGTCAGTGCTACTTGACCTTGAAAATCCAATACTTGGAAAGCTTTCTCGATTTGTTCGCTTTCGAGTAATATATTCCCCAAGTATGCCATCAACTTCTCTTTGCAGACCAACAGGAATTGAGACCTATCAGGTACAAGTGATAGGTCACGTCCGAACATTAAGCAACTACTAACAAAAGAAAGAAAAAAGAATGGACTCCAAAAGATAAAAAACAATATAAATATAACTTGACAAGATTAATGATTCAGCTACCATAAATATCTGGATGTTTCAACAAGATTATACTACTGCAAGGGTCATCAAGAGTTATTTAGAAGTACCTCTCTTTGGGGCCTTTTATCATCAAGATCTGGTCTGTAGTTTGGCAAAGGCACCTTGCTAAAGACAATAACCTTCGCATATTGCCGACTGAAACAGGTAAGATTTTATGTCGTAAGGTAGTGTAGTATATTAAAAATAATTTAAAAAGATGCAAGGTTGCAGCAGTTGAATTATATGGATCCCAAAAACATACCTACACAATCCCATTCTCTCAGCCAATGGAGCAAGATGCTCATAATCGCGCCTGTCCTTTCTCTCCCTTGATACTATTTCTTGCTCAGTTTCACTTCGAAGAAGCATGCTTAGTTTCCACTTCCATTCATCAACATTATCCAAACTTGATGCACCCTAAACATTCCAACAAGCAGAATTCATAAGAGAAAAAAAGCTAGAACATATTACAGGTTATAGTATAAACTGGATAATAAGACTAATAAAACATACAATAGGCAAACACTCAATTGATTATGTGCAGATGCAGAAATAAGTATACGTGCAAACCTCATTGTCCCCTACTTTGACTAATTTATGCTCAAGCAGGATAATCTCATGGGCAGCACAATAGTACAAGTATATCAAGCTCAACCTTTCATAAGTGTGTGGATTATTAATAACCTATGGGATGTGTCAATTGTGCACATGTCACAAGTACATATGACATTAAAGGAAAGAAAACATGTGAGGTAGAGATGAGATTAAACAAAGAGATGGAAAGCCAATAATAATGTTTGAATAAAGAGTGTGAATCCCTAAATTGTATGATGGTATATCAAAGTTTGGTTTGTGACCAGATATATGAACTACAATAGTGTCCCATCTTCAATTCTCTTACAAAGAGAAACGAAAAGAAATAGTAACAAACCATGTCATACAGGACAGCAAATCCACACACAAAATATAAAATAATAATGAAAGAATTGAGATTGTGACGGAGTTGAAATATTTCCACTGTTAATTCCTTATGTTCGTTGTATAAGTTCATAAATTATATAATCTACTGGTGCCTTATAAGTCTCTTATTTTTTTAATACAATTATATGGTTTGGTATCTTTGATGTACAGTACATGTGCCTGCATTGAACCGTTACCACAGTAAAAGAATATTGCAACTATAATCAGGTAGCCAAAAAATTTGCACTTTTTTGTAGAATTTAAGTCACTGCAGGGAACCATTTACAGCCAAAATAACAACCAAGAACGTTCATGCAGCTTCCATGACTTTCCTAAGCTCTAAGCCAATAAGAGAAGATACATGAGCCTACGCTTACAAAATCATAGCCAGAATAAAGGCACCAACTTAAGTGTACACGCAAATTTGAGTTGCCAGTGATGACCAATTCAAGCAAAGCGAACTGAGCGATCCAATTCCCATTTAGTAACATATCAATTTCCCAAACAAGATCATTATATGCAAGTAGAACATTGAATGCAATAAGAATAGCGGCAAATAAAGCGCATCAAGAAACAAGATCAACGGGAAACGCCACCAACCTTGTTAGAACCCGGCAGCGCCTCCACGTCCCGATCAGACTCATCATCGGAATAATCATCATAAGCGTACCTAGCATAATGCGAGCTTTGCTGGTGGAAGTAAGATGGATACCCATCGGCTCCAGAAGAAGTTGTCGCAGGCGGCGGCGGGCTGACCGCGATCCCCTGTCCGCCTCCATCCCGCCAGTCATAGTCCACCGACCGGGCTGTGGTTAGGGTGCCGTTCGCTGAGGCGATCATGGACCGGAGCCGCGGGATCGGCGGGACGTACACACCGGCGCCGCCGCCAGTCTTCATAGGCAGGAGGCGAGGATTTAGAAGAATCAAGCTACCTCTGAGATTAGGACAAGTGGTTCTAGGGTAGACGGCGCAGAGGGGGGGAGAGCGAGCTACAGGCATGGTGAGGCGGCGGCAGCCCCGGAGGACGACGGCGGAGAGCATAATAGCTCGCTGCCTCTCATGAACCCGCCGCCGACCTTATATACCCACCTCAAGGGATAAAATTACTCCAAAACGTGCTATCTTTTGTATCGTTCTTTCAAGAAACGAGAGGAGGAGAGCGCCGAGAAGAGAGAGATAGCGCATGGAACTGTGAGTGTGGCGTGGGAGATACGGGGAGTTAGGGTTTTTGTTCAGTGGTGGGATCATTTGCAAGTATGGATCCTGTGTCCCGACCTCGTCACTGAACAGCGACTGACGGTTACCTTGTGGTTGATATCGACCATCGGACTTGCCTAAGGGGTTGCTTACCAATAGAGCTGAAACGATTGCTGTTTGGTCCCTCGTTTGATGCAGGTGATATAAGCTTCGTGTTGAGAGCGGGGCCATCATCTGACGTGCCGAGAGAACAGGCGTGGGATATAGTGTTCAATGTTTTGAGCAGGATAGGGAAAAGGAGGCCGTGAGAATGGGGACCTGCGTAGATCGGACGGTCGTGGAGAATTCATCCGACGGGCGTGGATCGATGATCCAAGTGGTTCCTGCTTTATTTCCGCAACCGTTTGATTGTCTCTTTGTGGTGATCTGTGTGACAGACCACACTGCAATATTGGAAAAAACAAAGCGTTAGTGTTACAGTGATAGCCCATTTGAGGCCCATGGGCTGGTTCTTTTGTGTAGCCCCAATAACCCAAACCTCTCTCACGGGAACGTTCCAGAGTTTGCCATGCGATCCTGCTCTTCTCGACTTATTCTTTTAAAGCTCATTATTCTTTCTTGGCTTGGTCGGTGTCTAGGGTTTGGGTTTTGACGGCCATCTACATCTCTCTACTGCTCCGCTTCCACGGTCGCTCAAATCATGGCCGCCGTTGCCCCCGCCCCCGCCCCGCGGGGCTCCTCCTCGAAGACGGAGAGCTACACCGACACGAAGAGGCGTGACGATGTACGGCAGGCAAACATCCTCGCTGCCCGCGCTGTCGCCGACGCGGTGCGCACCAGCCTTGGCCCCAAGGGAATGGACAAGATGATTGCCTCCGCCAACGGTGAGGTCATTATCACCAACGACGGTGCCACCATCCTCAACAAGATGGAGGTCCTCCAGCCTGCCGCTAAGATGCTCGTCGACCTCTCCCGCTCCCAGGACGCCGCCGCTGGTGATGGCACTACCACTGTCGTCGTCCTCGCTGGCTCCCTCCTCCGCGGTTCCCTCTCCCTTCTCTCCGCCGGTGTCCACCCTACCGCTGTCTCCGACGCCCTCCACCGCCTCGCCCTCCGCGCCGTAGACATCCTCCACGGCATGGCCATCCCGCTTGAGCTCTCCGATCGCGACGCCCTTATCAAGTCTGCCGCCACGTCCCTCAACAGCAAGGTCGTCAGCCAGTACTCTTCCCTGCTTGCGCCCTTGGCCGTCGACGCTGTTCTCTCCGTCGTCGACCCTGCCCATCCGGACCTCGTTGATCTCCGTGATGTCAAGATCGTGAAGAAGCTCGGTGGAACCGTAGATGACACCGAACTGGTGAAAGGCCTCGTGTTTGATAAGAAGGTTAGCCATTCAGCCGGCGGCCCTACGCGGGTTGAGAATGCCAAGATTGCAGTCATCCAGTTCCAGATCTCGCCACCGAAGACTGACATCGAGCAAAGCATTGTGGTCTCCGACTACACACAGATGGATCGGATACTTCGTGAGGAGCGAAATTATATTCTAGGGATGGTTAAGAAGATCAAAGCCACAGGCTGTAATGTGCTCCTCATCCAAAAAAGTATCCTGAGGGATGCTGTGACTGATCTCTCTCTGCACTACTTGGCCAAGGCGAAGATCCTGGTGATTAAGGATGTAGAAAGAGATGAGATTGAGTTTGTGACAAAGACATTGAACTGCCTGCCAATCGCCAATATCGAGCACTTCCGAGAGGAGAAGCTTGGCTTTGCAAATTGTGTGGAGGAGGTCTCAATTGGGGATGGGAAGATCGTGAAGATCACAGGGATAAAGGACATGGGAAGGACGACAACTGTACTTGTCCGAGGATCGAACCAGCTGGTTCTTGATGAGGCTGAGCGCAGCCTCCATGATGCTTTGTGTGTTGTCAGGTCAATTTGATCCTTTGTTGTTTTTGCATTTCTTTACTGAAATCAATTACGAATTGGTTTAATAGTTTGTTCTTTTCCCTCTAAAATTTGTTGCTGTTCTGGTTAATATCATAGCTGAAGCCAAAAGGTACACTTAGGGCTTTTGGATTGTTTTTGAGGTATGGTTCCCTGATGAGTTGTCATAGGTGGGAAGGGGATAGAATTGGGGTGATTGGAGGAAGATTGGATCCTGTGATGTTTTTCTGTTAGCCCTATTCTTCAGCTGTTGTAGTTGCTATCATAGATATTACTAGGTAACAGAGGCCAGTGAAATATGCTGAAGGATTAATGAGAGTTGATTGAATTGATCTCACCATTTGTTTGAAGATATAAAATTTTACAACAGGGAATGCATAAAGTTTGTCTTAGGATTGTGAGGGTTTGTGGTAGCATCAGGAGATGGGTGATCGCTCGATGATTTGATTAATCTTAGATATGTGAAAAGGTTGATATATTTTAGAGTATTTTCTATGTCATTTACATTTTTGGTTGGGTTAGCTTTGAGATTGTTTTATCCTATTACTGTGGTAAGGAGATCTGTTTCTTGATTTGTGCAGGTGACTTAATTGTTGCCATTATTATTCTGTTCTGTTAGAGGCTAAATAGTAAAGATGCTTTATTTATAATAAATTACACAAATCCATGATCTTTTTAACTTCTAGAATTTTATCTTGTTTTAGAAAATGTAGCTAGGAAAATTATCTTGTCTAGAGTTTGTTTTACATGCAACTATAAACTTTCTTTTATCTTCTACCATGGTATCTTGTTTTAGAAATTATGTCTAGGAATATTATCTATCTAAAGTTTGTATTACATGCAAATACAAACTTTTGAAGGGCACATGTATATACAGAATGTTTGCTATTTTAAGTAGTATAGTTTAAGTGTTATGCACATGGTCACAATTTATAAACACAACACAAATACCCATTTCTGAAGGGTATACATGCAAAGCCTCTTTTTTAATCTTTAGTCATATTATCAGTGGCTTCTGCATGTGTTTTTTATTATACCATCTATTTGATCTGTCCATTTTCCTTTTTCGCTCCTTTGCGAATTACCAATTGTAAATTATTATTTGCTTAATCGACGATGTTGGTTTCACCTTACAGTATTTCCTTGTTTTAGATGCAGATTTTTTTGTTTTTTACACTACATTATTTGATTCTATGAAGAATTTATATGGACTCCAATTTACATACTTCATGGCATGCTCAGATGTTTGGTGAATAAGAAATTTCTCATTGCTGGTGGGGGTGCACCAGAAATTGAGATGTCAAGACAACTCGGTGCATGGGCAAAAGAACTTCAAGGAATGGAGAGTTACTGTATAAAGGAGTTTGCAGAAGCTCTTGAAGTTATTCCCTACACTCTGGCAGAGAATGCAGGGTTAAACCCAATAGCTATTGTTACAGAACTCAGGAACCGACATGCCCAGGGTGAGATCAACACTGGTATCAATGTGAGGAAGGGTCAGATCACAAACATATTGGAGGAGAATGTGGTGCAGCCACTGTTGGTTAGCACTAGTGCAATTACACTAGCCACCGAGTGTGTGAGGATGATCTTGAAGATTGACGATATCATCACTGTGAGGTAGACTGGAACATGCTAACAGGCATGCTCTCTTGGATCATGCATGTTTTTGTTTACCTCAGGTACTTCCTTAATCTACCAGAACTGCAAGAATTGGCAATTTGTATTCCCGGTTTGTGTTAAGACTTTATTACCAGTTTAGGTGCTATATGGCCATTTTGATCGTTTGTTATTATTTTGGTTATCATGTTTTGTCTTGGTTTTGCCATAAACTATTCTCGTATGAAATCAAAATGAATGCATCCTTTCATTCAGTTGTTCTTCAGTTTGTTAGCCAGTGAGCTGTGATATTATATTTTTCACCTGGAGGTGATTAAATAGTATATTTTTCATCCTTCTGATTGATTTATATTGGAAGTATTTTACATTGCACTGATATTATTTACTTGATATGAAAAATCTTCTTTTAACATTTGATTCTGCGCCGCTTGAACTTTGAAGTCTCGAGAGAGAGGTTTCAGCTGTCTTATATGGAGTTCTTTCATGGTTCAGCAAACTATATTGGACGAGTGGTAACAGAGTGGAGAACATGCGGCGAAAGAAGAGGGAAGTAGTGGTAAACGAAGTCTCACAAATTTATTTTGTTTTTCTTGATTAGGATTGTTCACAGACAGACTTTTCTTACGGGTTCAGTTTGATATTTACCTCAAAGAATATATCTTTCATGATTGATACTACTGATTGAACTACAGTTTGAAGAAATAATACATTGGGAATTCTCACTAAAAATGATAGGATTATTGTGGGGTTATTTCTCGAATATAGTTAAATTATGAACAGCTTCATATTTCAAATGGAAATGGACTACGCTGCTACGGTTATTGTGTTGTTTTCTGTTTAAGAAAAGAGAAGAAGCTCCTTCCCTTTCTTGTTCTTGTTGTTAGTTAGATCGAGGAACCGGGGGTCCGTTAGATTTCAATGAGATGGTCGGAAAACTGTGGGATTTTTGGTTTTAAATAGAAGAAATTGGAAGGTTGTAATCTATCCCCCTTTCTTTTAAAAAATAGGAAAATACTCCTTTTGTAGTTATGTAAAAATTCAGTTCATTAACTTAAGAAAGCAGAAATGAATAATGAAAGTTCACAAGAAAAAAAAATGGAGTGTTTGGGAAAATTAATTTAAGCTTTTAAGGGGCCCGGTTGTTCTGAGTCAAGATAAGTTGACACCGGTCCGATACGACCTTTATATAGCTGAGCTGGCAGACCACTGTTTTTTGCAAGTGGTATATAATATGTTTCAGTTTTACTGGTATTTAAATCTTTCCTCGATAGGCAACGCCAATTTTGAGTTTTTTTATTCTCTACAAATTAAACAAACCAGGATGTTTATATTTTTCAGGTTGCACACATATATAAATATTTTTATGGTTGATCGAAGTCTTGTTTTAGAAGGTATTAAGACACAGCAGAGCAAATATTCTTATTTCACCAAAAGGGTTGTGTTTTGAAGCTTTTTCCCTTACCCAATAAGTTAACATTATCTACATTTCACCAAAAGGGTTCAACACCCTGTCGCTACTTCTGCTTTACCCTCGGGCTTCAACTGGGAAAGTTTATCCTTTAATTAGTCCAAAGCATTATACTTATGCCAATCTTGAGCAATTTACTAATTACATCTCTGAACGATATGATATTTTTAACATTATACTCAACATACATGAATTTAGTTAGAAATTCTTCAAAATTTAGATTTCAATATAGAGGAAATGGTTTTTTTAAAAACATGTTAAGATACTTGTTGTTATACAGATGCATATGCAATCAAGCATAGAAAAGAAAAGGATTTCTGCTCTACCTTGTGGCATTTAGTTTATTTTTTCCTCTTTGCAATCTTTGTTAAATGAATTAGTTATAGACTTACCTGAGTAAAACCATCATATTTAGTGAGTGATTATTAGTGACTACGAAATTGATGTAGAACATAAAAGTTTTATGGACAAGAAATCATTTATGGAGTACAATTCAATCATCTGTTATCATGAGCACTCTTCCACAGTGTTTGTTGGATCACAATCCTAGCTATTAACTTACAGCTTAAAAATTTTAACCAATAAAGTCAAATCATCAATCTCTTGGAAGATGCAAGAATAAATCAATATATTTAAATCATGGTACACTACTGTATCACTCAGGTTATAACATTACAATAGAATTTATGATAACCAGCCACAGAATTCCATGTTGCCCACAGATTGTAGTATTTTGTTCATTAAAGATTAGTTAAATACTAGTGTCTTAAACCTTCCTTGACTTGTTCTGTAACAATCTGCAGTTTAGCAACTGCAAACCAGTGAGAAGGAATCAATGGAATGATAGAACAGAAAAAGAAAAGAAAGAAAACCATGTCATTTGTCTCTTTTGTGAAACGAGATGGACAGTAGAGGATCCAGACATTTTGGAGCAGGCGTCGCAGAGACGGTCGTGGACGGTGAGTTCGACGAGGTGGGGACTGCTCGAGGATGGCGCCATGGAGGGCCTCGGCCTGGACGCGGAGGCGGAGGCCGAGGCGCTTGGAGTGGGGCTCGGTCCCGATGAACTCGGCGTGGACGAGGCGGAGGCAGAAGGCGATCAGCTCCTTGGACTCCGCTTCCAGGCCGCGGATCCAGGTGCGCGGGGGCAGCAGGTAGGAGCGGCACTCGGGGCAGTGGATCACGGCGGCGTGGCGGGTGAGACCCTCGGTGATGTCCACCTGCGAGCGCACGCACATATTAGCCGGGTTGGGCGGCATCGCCACCCCGCAGATGCAGCACAGCACCGTCGTCGCCAACATATCTTGCCGACGCCCCTCCTCTTCCTCGACGGGATTAAGGATTCGCGGCGGTGTGGCAATAAGGTTTCGCGGCGGTGCGGTAAACAAAAAAAAAAAAAAGTTGGTGGACGAGCCAGCCCGCTAATACGGCCCACGGGCCAAGCTGTTCCCATCCTCTTATTTAGAATATGGCCCACGATACGATAAGATATTCCACGGCCAACCCAATATGTACGCCGCGAACAAAAAATATCTATATTTTTGAAAATTTCCGAAAAAAAAATATTTTTCAAAATTTTTCGTATTACGTTACTAATTTCAAACAAATTTTATCTTTTTATCCCTGTATAGTTAAATTATTATTTTTTTCATTCAAAACAATGACTTTTAGACCTGGATAATTAACTTTTTCACTAGTGGTTTAATTTTGTTAATGAAATCTGCAAGGTAAAAAATATAGTGTACGTTAGGTGGATGGTGCTGAGCTCAATGAAGACCACCATTTGTGTTTTTTTTACTCTTTTTTTTTTTATTCTTCTTGTTCTTCACCTTGTTTTTTCTAACTTAACTCTCTACATGGGTGGTGCTGCTGTTAGGTCCTTTTCCTTTTTATTTCTTTCTTTGTCAAACATTCGATCAAGAAGACAAAAAAATACTACATAAATATTTTTATTATTGTTCAATCATTTAATAGTTATTTAGACAAGATAAAAACGATATAGGGTTTTCAAGTATAAAGCGGTATATAAATCAATTTGTTCGATTAACAACCTAGTATCTAAATCCTCTATTTGATTTTATTAATTTATAAAATCTAAAAAAAATTATTTTTAGTTTTTGATTATATTGATAGACATACATTAGATGGGATATCATATTTGGGTGAAATCTAATTACTAAATAGCTCATGTTTTGACACCAGTACCATTGATTTGAGTGTTTCATTTTATTTTGATGAGAATGATGATAGTGGTGATATCTTTCAAAATGAAAATAGAACAAAAGAATATAAAAAAAAGATTGAATGTGACATTAATCGTAATATTTAAGATGCATTGCTAGTTAGCGAATTATTTTAAATTATGACACATGATAATATTGAATTAAGTATTTGTTGAATATGATTATAGCCATATGATGGTGTGTTATTAAACAAACAAGTTTAATCTTAAATATGGTATTTGAATGATACAATTAGTGCTTGAGTACGCTATAAATGGCTTATGTATCGTTAGTTTTGATATAGGAAAACAAGATGTGAGGAACACATGATTGCAAAAAAATGTGGTTGACTGATGGCTTCCTCCATATTCTTCTTCGGATAGAGTGGTCAATAGGAAGTTTCAAGTTCTACTCTTTTGGATAAGAATGACAAATTGATTAACTAGACTTTACAAATGAAAAAAAATAAAAAATATATGGTTGACCGGTAGCTTCCTCGAGATTATTCTTCGGATAAGAACAAAAAGCATGGTCAATAAATCAACACATATACAATTGGTGGAAGGAGGAGGAACAAGTCGACTTATAATTGATTTATTTAATAAAAAATATAAAAACTTCTAACTGATTTTTTAAAAAAAGAGAGAAAATAAGACTTTTAATATGTATCTTTGGGTTTTGGTATAAAATTATATAATATATATATATATAAGATGATTGTATTTGAGTGAAGATAACTTAGGACTCATGTAATCAATTTTTGAGTTTTAAATTCTATTTTTCTTGATAAGAATGATAAATTGATTAACTAGACTTTATGAACGAGTAAAAATAAAAAAATAAAACATGGGGTTGAACGGTGGAGTTTCTCCGTATTGTTCTTCGGATAAGAACAAAAATAGTGATCAATCGGTCAACACATATATAATTAATGAGAGAGAGGAATGAATCGACTTTTAATTGATATTAAAAAAAGACACAAGACTTATAATTGACTTTAAAAAGAAAAAGAGAAATACGACTCGAATGTTTGGAGTTGACCCCCTTTTTATTGTATTGAACAGATTAAATAGCAGTAATTAGATGGTCTTTTATTGAGAAGAAAACATAGATAAAAAATTATTGCCAAATTGAAATATCGTACATGTAATTGAGTTACAATTCGGTCGACTCGGTCCCATAGTACCTCTACTGCTGCTATCTGCAGTCACACAGCGGACGTGCCACTCTCAAGCATATACGAACTCTCCGAGGACTCCATCTCAAGTGTCTCGACCTCGCCAACTTCCGATGGAAATAGAAGCGAAGGCCTCGCCGGCATCGCTATCTCGCCCGCACCCCCTTCCAACATTTCCACAACCCGGTGCATGGACGGCCGATCGTCCGGACTCATTTGTATGCACCATAACCCAACAACAGCCAGCTTTTCTGCTACTCTCGACTCGGATTCCGCCACCACATCGACGACAACATCTTCTCCCTTCGCCAGCTGATCGTAAAGCCATGCAGGGAAGTAGAACTCGCTCGAATCATGCTCCGTCCCTGCTCTCGGGTCGGCCAGTCTCCCGATCATCTCCAGCAGCAGCCTCCCGAAGCTGTAGACGTCGGACTTGTACGAAACGCGCCCGAAGCTGCGGTATACCAACTCAGGGGCGATGTATCCTATCGTCCCTTTAGCTGCACTCACAGAGACGGCGCTCCTTCCTGCTGGGTAGAGTTTGGCCAATCCGAAGTCGGAAATCTTTGGGACGAAATCTGCATCCAGGAGAATGTTGTGGGGCTTGATATCGAAATGAAGAATCTGCATTTCGCAGCCCCGGTGCAGGTACTCGATCCCGCGAGCTGCTCCCATGGCGATGTCGTACATCTTGTCCAGGCCAAGAACAGGAGGGCTGCTTTGGCCTTCTTTGGAGTAGATGTGCTTGTCTAAGGAACCATTGGGCATGTAGTCATACACGAGCGCCCTTTTGGATCCCTCGGAGCAGAAGCCGATGAGCTGCACCACATTGACATGGTGAATTCTCCCGATGGTCGCCACCTCGTTGATGAAATCTTCGCCGTTGCCTTTTGTGTTGCCCAGTATCTTGATGGCGGCGGGGCGGCCGCCGGGAAGTATGCCTCTGAAGACGCTCCCAAACCCCCCTTGTCCTAACTTTTCCTTGAAACCTCTGGTCATCTTCCTGATGGCACCATAGGAGTACCTCGTTGGCATCTGATCCCTGTACTTCTCAAGAAAAAGTTCGATGCTTTCGTTCTTGCGGAGGTATTTCCTGCGCAATTTATCGATCAGGAAGGAGAAGTGGCGCACGAATCCTTGCGCAGTTGTTGCAGCCAAAACATAGCCTGCATGGACGAGGTATTGCCTGCGAAATTTATAGATCAGGAAGCAGAAGAGGCACACGAATCCCAGCGCAGTTCTTGCGGCCAAAACGTAGCCTGCATGGAAGAAGTCTCGAGTAGGTTCCATAAACTGCAGATTGATGAAGCAAGTGATATGTGACTCCCAACATTGAGAAACCTTACCTGCTATTTTGACAAACTGCAACCCGTAATCTGAGGAAAAGATATGAATCCCACGAGGATGGGCATGTAAAAAAATGTGTTAGAAGACTTTAAGAATCGCATATATAAATTATGAATCTGAACAAAAGATCAGAATCTAATTCATTTCTTGAGTTTTTGATCCATTTGGCGGTGAGTAAACCATCCAAATGAAACAAACATATATTTATTTAGATACATGTATAGTCCATGGAAATTATGTTTGGTCATTGAACAAAGCAGTAAAGCAGAGATGATGGATGACCTTGCAAGCGTTGTCTCAAGAAGTTAAGGAAACCTGCAAGTTTAAATTAACCCTAAATCAATGTTCCGGCACAGAGGAAAAAAGAACAGAAAATGGAGATTGCATATTTTTCCAGAAACCCGTTCCGAGGAAGTACCAAGAGAAGATTTATAAATTTAGTTATTTATTCATGGGAAAAATATACAGAAGTACATTTCCATTGAAGAGCATTTAGGTGGCGACGAAAAGATTTGCTTACAGTGCTTGGATTGGAGTGCAGTCCTGCAAGGATCAAAAACGTTATAAAATTCTATCCAGGACAACTGAAACCCATTGAGCAGAGCAGACCAGATGTCCAGATAGGAAGCATTTCCATAAAAGGCAGACTCGATAGGAAACGCGAGAACTTGACACTTATCAGGAAGATCACCAATACTCGATCGTCCAACCTTAACGTAGTTGTGGTACCCGTCGGTAGAATTGATGCAAGGGCTAGTTGTTACAAAAGACGAATCGTTTACTACCGGCTGCTGGCAGGTCACGTAGTCTACAAAGCCGCCCACTTGAACAATATCATATGATCCACCGAAACTCAGGTCCCTGAGAGAATATTTTGGCGGTGAAGAGCAGTTGTTGCTCCGTAGACCAGGATCGACCACTCTAATAGTTCCCGTCTCGTAGGAGATCGCTTTAACAACATAAAGCTTGGAGCTGATGTTCAAACGGGTTTGATTGTTTTGGCATGTCAGCTCGTACTGGGGGCTTCCGCAATCGGCCGGATCATCTGGAAGGCGGAAGGGACTGGTGATATTGATGCCACCACATGAGGGAGAACAGTGTTCTTCGGTGGAGGCGCCGACCAAGAAGAAGAAGAAGGTATGAACTGCTAGCAGATGTTGCAGCTCCATGTTCAGCACTTCAGCTACTTACTGACTGACTGACTGCATCAAAGAGAGAAGCCAATTCTTATCAAAAAGAAAAAAAAAAAGGAAAACAACGAAGGATCACCCATTGATCTGTCCGTAGAAAAGTCAAAGTCTTCTTCTAAGTGATCCCTTCAGACTTAATTCTATCCACACAGAAAAGGTGGACCGATATTGACTTGTCATTGTTTTATACCAATTGTAGAAACTTACCTTGAAGAAAACCAAGCAAAGACAGTGATGCGTCTCGGCTTTCCACAAGGACCCAATCAAACAACAAGTCAAGTCGCCTATGCAGATATCTTGGATCTTCGTTCTTCCTATCGTCTACTTATTCTGAGAAGAGTTGGCTGGACAAGACACAGGCGTTTGGATTAGCAAACCCATGAAGGGTCTCCTCTTAACCCCCTTCCTCATCATCAGCGTCCTCCATGTCTGCAGTTGCATCCCAGATGTCCAGGTCGAGAATGATTGCTCGGTTGCACCACGCCCCGGCGGAGGCTCTGTCGAAGTGAAGTTCCCTTTCCGGCTCAATGATCAGCCTGCCTCATGTGGGTTTCAGGGGTTCGAGCTTTACAACCACGGAGACTCTACCATGCTCAAGCTTCCTTTTGATCAACCACTGGCTGTCGATTATATATCCTACTCAACACAGATGCTGTATGTCTCTGACCCAGATGGCTGCCTCTTCAGAAGGCTTCTCTATCTTAATCTCTCTGCATCGCCCTTCACTCTTGGTGATGATGAAATTGGGTATTATTATAATCCCATCAACTGTTCATCAGAAGAATGGCCCTATGATTTCACGCAAGTCAGTTGTTTAAGCGATCTTCCTGGTCACTACTACTTTGCTGATTCTTCCTTTCCTACGCAATCACTGTCATCATGTGAAACATTGACGAAAGATCAGTTTCAACTTTCCGATGATAGACAAAGACTCTTCTTGGCATGGGATGAACCGGACTGCAGATATTGCAATGGAGATTGTCGGTTAAACAGAAAGAGCAACAAAACTCAATGTGTACCGTATCAAACTTATTATGATGATCCCTATATATATGACAAAGGTAATGAAGAACACAGTAACTCATTCAGAGATTTCAATTTCCTCTTCACTCGCTGATGTAGTTTTCATTTATTTCGTTTGGCAGGTTCGCATGCTAGAGATGTCACCATAGGTGAACTGCTTTCCCTTCTCGTGCAATACAATTTAAGCTCGGTTGGATCATCAGTCTTATTGGTGTCCATGCAGGTCTGTGCGCCGCCGGATCTGTGGCGATAGCGACGATAACAATTCTACTCGTCTACAGGAGTATCAGCAAGATGAAGAAGAAAAAGCAGAATCTTGCGGTCGAACTATTCCTGAAGGAGTACAAATCCATGAAGCCTACGAGATACTCCTACCCGGAACTCAAGAAGATGACCGACGACTTCAAGACCATACTTGGGCAAGGAGGCTACGGCAGCGTGTTCCAAGGGAAGCTACACAATGGAGTCCCAGTGGCGGTCAAAGTCCTCGACAACCCGACGGTCAGCGGAGACGAGTTCACCAACGAGATAGCCGCAATCGGAACGGTACATCATGTAAACATCGTTCGAATCTTGGGATTCTGCGTCGAAGGATCCAAGAGAGCACTCATCTACGAGTTCATGCCCAACCAATCACTCGACAAGTATGTAATGGAGGAAGGGGAGAAAAGCTCCAAGTTCTCGTGGACAAAGCTGCAGGACATAAGCATGGGCATAGCTCGAGGGATCGAGTACCTTCACCAGGGTTGCGAGCAACGAATCCTCCACTTGGACATCAAGCCCCAGAACATCTTGCTCGACCAAGAATTCAACCCAAAGATATCCGACTTCGGCCTCGCGAAGCTGTGTTCCAAGGAGAGGAGCGCCGTGTCGATGACCGCCGCCAGAGGAACCATGGGCTACATGGCGCCAGAAGTCTTCTTGGGCAGCAACAAAACAGTTTCGCACAGATCTGATGTCTATAGTTTCGGGATGGTGTTGATGGAAATGGTCGGTGGAAGGAAGAACACGGCAGCAGATGAGGGTGAAAATGCTGCTCAAATCTACTTTCCTGAGTGGATTTATAACCAATTAAAGCAAGGAGAAGAGCTGAGGTTGGTGACGGGCTCAGTGGAGGATGCTGAAATAGCGAAGAAGTTGACCATGGTGGCACTGTGGTGCGTCCAGTGGAGACCGGTCGATAGGCCGTCGATGAAGGTAGCAGTTCAGATGTTGGAAGGGAGCCTGGAAATGTTGCCACTGCCACCTAATCCTTTTGCTCCTCACGTCGGAAAAAAATAATATGGGAGGTACCGATGCAATTGACGATTAGGTGTCCGCTGACTCAGCTGCTGCTACGCTACAACGTTTGTTTCTTGTCTTATTTGGGTCAATACATGTACCTCCAGTTGTCACCGAATAAAATATTCCGGGAGACCACTCGCTCTTACAGTCTCCAAAAAATAATTACAAAATGGAATTTGAAAGGGTTCTCGCATTAATTTGTTTATTAGAATTTATTTATTCGAATCAGTTGATTTGATCTTTTTTTATGGGCAAAAGGAGAGAGAGAGGGCGGCGACATAAATCGGAAATAGGAGGAGGGTGTCGAAATGCCTTATTATTTTCAGCAGTATCGATCGAGACAAGTATTTCAACCAAGAAAAATATATTTCAAATTGGCCCACTAAAAACCTCAACGAAGAAAAGAATCGTAGAGACCAGACAAAAGCCAAGAAGACGAAGGATGGGTTGGGAGAGATGTAATGGTCTTTGGAGGCGGGCTCGTGAATAAGAGAAGCACAGAGCCCGTACTATGAGACCACCTTACGCTTCCTTTAGGGCTGGGAATGGCCGGGCACCCCACAGAGAACCTGTGGGTTTCTTCAGAGCTACCAAATCAAGCCGCTCTCCCCTTCGGCCACCGGCCCCCTTCATTCCAGAATCAAGAAAACCAACAAGAGAAATATACACAAAACGTGGGAAAATAACGAAGAGAAGCAATAGCATCAACACGAAGAAATCAGCAGAGGCGAGACGGCAACGATGAGATGAGATGGGAAGAAACCCTAGAGCGACCAGGCGGTATAAAAAGGACTTCCGCTTCTGGTGAAATGACCAAAAAGGGTCGGATCGTTGAATTCTGTTCACGATGGAGCTACTCGTCAAATTAGCCCAATATTTAATCGGGCTGACAGGGCCCAAATGGGGGCATCAAACGACGGCAGCTTCCGATGATACACCAAGAAAGGCTGTGCGCACGCCACCACGTTAAAAAGACAACATATCACTGGTGGTAATACTTCATCGTGAAAGCTCACGAGAAACTTTGTTGAATTCATAAATTGACTGTTTAGTGATGTACGCACGCATGTAATTAATTGACTGCATGATAGTAAACACATAACGCAGTTGGGAGTATCCTGTTCCTCAAGTCAGAAGGTGCGGAGCAGTGGGCACCTCGCGTGCATGCCTTGGACGTCCCCCAGGGACATGCGTAAGCTGACGCAGTGTCAGATGTGACATCCATCTCCCGTGTGCGGGGCACGCCGCGTTGCTGAGCTGATCCCCATCAAATAGCTCCCATCGCATGCAAGACAACTTCGTCTTTGCCTCACTATCGGCTTGTGGAATCGACAGCTGTTAATATGCTACGTTGGCCTCCAGGTGGCGCTCCCCCGTGCACCTCTGCCCAACTCCAAACGATGCTTTTCGTCCCATAAAGGAAACTTCGCTCCACCTTCCCTAACCTTAATTTGCTACTCTCTCTCTCTCTCTCTCTCTCTCTCTCTATCGGCATGGCTCGCTATGTGGATCCACTCGTGGTGGGGAGGGTGATAGGAGACGTGGTGGACCTCTTCGTGCCCACCGTAAGCTTGACGGTGAGCTTTGGATCGAAGCATGTGAGCAACGGCTGTGACATCAAGCCATCCATGGCCGCCGACCCGCCGACGGTCCAAATCGCAGGCCAGCAGTCTGATCTCTACATTTTGGTCTGTGGAGACTATATAGTGCTTGTTCCCGTACTTGGAAGTTCTTAGAAAACAAGAAAAGAGAGTAAAAGAATAGTTTTCTTGTGTGTAGGTGATGACTGACCCTGATGCGCCGAGCCCTAGTGATCCCACGATGAGGGAGTGGCTCCACTGGTAAGCATCCAAGTGTGTTATAAACTTTGGCTTCGCATATCTTCGGCTTCGTTTCATTGTTTTCTTGGCTATTTATGAATTCAGGATGGTGGTTAATATGCCGGGTGGAACAGATCCTTCTCAAGGTATGTGACTCAAGTCTCTATTATCATCCAACTGTAGTTGATGTATTCTATCGTCTCCTTGGATTACGCTACTCAGAAATTATCGATAAGATAAAAAAAAGGCTGATAGGTATCACCTGCATGCTTGGTGAACACAAGCTTAGATCTTTTTGCATGTATTGTTAATCTTTCTCCCCGAAGAAAGCAATTCACATGATAATTACGTAGAAAGCTTCTCCGTTTCTTCTCACCTGCCAGCAGACACTTGTCGAGCTACACAATTCGCACTTGGCCACTGCATGAGAAGTGGCAGCCTGTGGGCACGGTAAGTTGTAGCCACCGTCGCCTATGGTACGTGCCTGTGGCTGACGGCGTCTGTCTCTGATGGGCAGGAGAGGAGGTGGTGCCGTACATGGGACCCCGGCTGCCGTTGGGGATCCACAGGTACGTGCTGGTGCTGTTCCGGCAGAAGTCTCGGTTTCCGGGGGTGACGCCTCCTGCAACGCGCGCCAACTTCAACACGCGGTCATTTGCTGCGCATCACGACCTCGGCCTCCCCGTAGCCACCGTCTACTTCAACTCGCAGAAGGAGCCGGCGACCCGGCGTCGCTGAGTAGGGAGCGGCACAATCCACGATATCCACACTTCGATAAACTCACACATGTTTCTTTCTGTATCGCTGTCAGGTTTCCTTCTCTTATTCTCCCTCTTTTTAGTTTGGCCAGTTTGATGAGCGGGTAGTCGTAGGTACTTTTGTTCGAAGGAGAGAGATGTGGTTAAGGTTCTCATGGTGTTGCTAACATGTTATTTCTGGCTGTTAGTGCATCATTTCATGGCTACGTGTTATCAAGTTATACATGTTTGTGTTACTAAATTAAGATGAGGGTTCTCATATTAGTTATATATGTCGACTCTTAAGATTGGTAGGCATAACTGTATACGTCTGAAAGGAACAGGCTAATGGGGTATTTAAGTATCGGCTCAACTGGACGAAACGATTGCTATCTTAGACAGGTCCATTTAATTCTCGCGTGGTCATCATACTCATTAGTATCTTGACGGTCGTGATCTCCCCCATCAAGCTTAACCCACTCGTCGAGGCACTCCGATGGAATCGACATCCAGGTTTAACTTTTTATGACATGGCACAATACTATTGGCTCGGACACGACATATTTTTTTTTCTAAAACGAAAAAAAAGAAAAAGAAAAAGGAAATGAGCTTTCTTCTTCTCCTCATCGCTTGTCCTCTCCGGCGAGCTCAAAGGTCTCAAGAGAGGAAAGATCCAAATCCTACTCACAACCATCCTCCGATGGTGGAATTCTCTTCCGTTCCACATGGCCTGGCTTCTGATCTCACCATTGTTGGTCTCGATCAGCGGCCGCCGCTCGGATCTTCCCCCAGACAACTGCATTCGGGATCCAGAAAGTTTTTTTGGCTCTCTTCTGTCTCTTGCCCTGGTCTTTCATTCCCCTTCGAATCGGTCGTATCGAGTATCGATATCGGCTCCAAATGGATGAAGGTAGCCGTCGTCAATCTGAAGCCGGGTCAGAGCCCAATTTCCATCGCCATCAACGAGATGTCCAAGTGGCAGTTACCCGCCCTTGTCGCCTTCCACGACGGAGACAGCCTCGTCGGAGAGTAGGCCGCGGCATCGTTGGGTACTCCCCTGCCCGCGACATGGCCGTGAATCCGTACAAACATTGGAAGGATCTCGTGAATAATATGAACAACGAGGTTTTGCATTTGAAGATTATATTGTAAATGTTATGTTATCTATTATAATTATTTTCTTTCTCCTTATTTCTTAATATTTATGGTACAATTTTATGTCTCAACCTCTTATTTTATTTTATTTTGGATAAATACTATAAATTTTGAAGTTTTAAGATGAAGATTATGTTCAAGTCTCAAGATCTTTGAGACTTGATAGAAAATGGATATGCAGATCCAGATGAATAAATCAGGTTGAGAGAGAATATAAAAAAAAACTCAAAGATATTATTTTTCATTCAATAAACTGCATATGAGATAATCTTCTCAAGAATTACAGCAGCGATAACCTCAAAACAAGTCCATTTGATACTTCAAAATGAATTTCAATACTCATCGAGGGTGATTACGGTAAAACTTCAAACCCTTCGTCATGAGTTTGAAATTATGTTTATGAAAGACAATGAATCGGTGCAAGATTTTCTTTCTCGAGTGACTAAAATTTTTAGTCAAATGAAATCTTATGATAAACATCTTCATGAGCATATAATTTTTTGTAAAAGTTTTGAGAAGCTTAACTCCAAAATTTAATCATGTTGTTGTCGTAATTGAGGAGTCAAATGACTTATCTACTTTTTTTTATTTGATGAATTAATGAGTTCCTTGAAATCACATGAAGCAATGTTAAATATGTCACTTGAAAAAATGAAGAAAAAATATTTCAGGTTATCTATTTCAAAAGAAGATAAAAAATGAATAGGTATAGGATGTGGCAGAGGAGGATTTTGTGATAGGAAAAATAAAAAAGGAAGAAGACACTTTAATGGGTATTTGGTATGATGAACAAAAGCACTCAAACTATGATTAAAAACTCAAATTATGATTAAAAAATTACAAAAGTATAATTCAGTATCATTATTGTAAAAAGTTTGGTCACATGAATGTGGATTGATTGAAAATAGAAAATCAAATAAGCTATATGGAGGAAAATAAAGATAACAATAAGATATTTATAACTTATTCATAAGTTAATGATATCTTAAATGATATTTGGTTTTAGATAATCATATGTCAAGCATAAGATTAATGTTTATAGATATTGATGAGACTAACAAGTTGAAAGTTAGACTTGGAAATAACAAGAAAATATAGGTGGAAGTAAAAGGAACAATTGAGGTGAAGACAAATCAAGGAAAATTAAAATACCTTGATAATGATTTCTTTATTCATAGTTTATCACATAACTTTTGAATATTGGATAATTGATAGATGATGGATATTCAATTATATTTGATGACGGTGGTGATGGTTCATGCACTATTAAAGATAATAAATCTGATTTGATTATAGTAAATATTTGCATGATACAAAACAAGATATTTCCACATAATGTTTCAAATATTGAAAAGTATGCTCTTATTGCAACTCAAAAGAATGAGTTTATTTTGTGTCATTTAAGATATAAAAACCTTAACATTAAGAAATGGTTTTCGGATTATCTAAAATTAATACACTTAATGTATGGGAAAGAAAGATGTATTTACGACAAAAAAAGTAAGAAATAATTTCCTATTAAAAAAACATAGAGAGCATCTAATTGTCTTGAATTAATTCATGTTGACTTATGTGAACCCATGAATATAAAATCATTTGGTAGAATTTGATATTTTTTATTATTTACTTATGACTATATATACATGACTTGGGTATATTTTATGAAATTAAAATATGAAGTATTTAATAATTTTTAAAAAATCAAGGTATTTGTGGAAAGGTAAAGTGGTAAATATATAGAAGTGGTGAATTTTTATCTAATCAGTTTAATTCTTTTTGTGAAGGAAATAGTATTCGTAGAGAATTGACAGCACCATAATCACCAGAGCAAAATCGTATAGCTGAGCGTAAAAATCGAACTATCGTCGAAATGATAAAATGTTAGCTTAAAGGAAAGCATCTTTCAAATCAGTTTTGAGCAGAAGCAGTTGCAACAATAATTTATTTGTTAAATAGTTCACTAATAAAGACTGTTATAAATCGAACTCTTTTTGAGACTTGGTATAATATAAAGCCAAGTATAAGTCATCTAAGAATTTTTTATTGTATTGCTTATGCTTTGATAATTCATAAAATCATCATAAGCTTGATGAAAAATCTGAAAAATACATCTTAATTGGTTATCCCTTACAATCCAAAGCATATTGATTGTATAATTCTATTAGTGACAATGTTATTATTAACAAAAATATTATGTTTGATGAAATCACGAGTTGAAATTGAGAGATCAATGAAGGTGAAACATAAATTCTTATTCCAACAGAACTAGTCACTCCATAGAATCAAATAACAGATCCTGCTCCAATAAGTTTATCGTCAACCTCATATAGTAGCAATTTAAATTTATCAAATGATTCCTCAAATAAAACCCCTCCAGGAAAATTCATATCACTATAAAAAATTTATGATTCAACATTTTCTTTGTTTATTTTAGATCCTATAAATTTTTAGGAAGCAGTTGATAAAGAAGAATAACAAAAGACAATGAAGGAATAAATCAAGTCAATTGAGAAAAATAAAACCTGGGAGCAAATAGATCTACCAAAAGAAAAGAAAGTTATTAGATTGAAATGGGTATTTAAAATAAAGTATAATATAGATGAAATTATTTAAAAGCATAAGGTTTGACTTGTAGCAAAAGGATATACACAACAATGAGGTATTAATTTTGATGATACTTTTTCTCTAAACTCTAGATTCGAAATCGTGAGAACTTTCTTAGCTCTAGCTATTGACTTAAGTTGACCTATTTATCAATTTAATGTGACATATATATTTTTAAGTAAAGATTTACAAAAAGAGGTTTTTGTTGCTCAACCTGAAGGTTTTTTTATTAAAGAATATGAAGAAAATGTATATAAGTTAAAGAAATCACTTTATGGGTTTAAACAAGCTCCAAGAGCATGGTATAACAAAACTAATAATTATTTTCATCAAAAATGAATTTAAGAGGAGTGATAATGAACCTACCCTTTATCTAAAGAAGGAAGTTGAATATAATATTCTTATGGTTTGCATTTATGTTGATGATATTATATATATGAGTTCATCTAACTCTCTTATGACAGAATTTAAAAAAATGAATAAGTTTGAAATATCATATCTAGGTCTACTGCACTATTTTCTTGGGTTGGAGATAAAGTAAGGATCATATAAAATTTTTATTTCATAAAGAAAATATGCATGATTCTGTTCAAAAAATTTAACATAATTAATTATAAAGTTGTAGCTACACCCATGAATTTAAATCAGAAATTGAAACTTAAAGATGGTACACGTTTGATAAATGCAAGATACTACATAAGTTTGGTTGGAGGTTTGATCTATCTAACTTATACTCGACCAGATATTACCTTCTCTATCGGTGTATAATCCAGATTTATGCATAGCCCAAGTAAACATCATCTCGGAGCTGTTAAAAGAATTCTGTGTTATATTATTAGAACTGCAGATTATGGAATTTGGTATTCTCATAATTTTAAATATAAATTTTGGTTTTACTAATAGTGGAATTTGGTATTCTCATAATTTTAAATATAAATTTTGGTTTTACTAATAGTGATTGGGCAGGAGATCTGGATGATAGAAAGAGTAATTCAGGTAATTTTTTTAGCCTCGGATCAAGAGCTATATCTTGGAGTTCAAAGAATCAAGCAACAAATGCGTTATTGACATTGGAAGTAAAATATGTAGCTACAACATCAATAGATTATCAAGCAATATAACTTAGAAGACTTATTCAATATTTTTATCAAGAACAAAAGGAAGCAACAAAAATATTTTGTGACAACAAAGCCACAATTACAATGATGAAGAATCTAATATTTCATGGAAGAACGAAACATATCGAGATACACTATCATTTCGTTTGAGATCTTGTAGCAAGTAGAGTCATAACATTGAAGTACTGTGACACGGATAAACAGGTTGCAGATATTCTCACCAAGTCACTTTAAGTTCAGAAGCATGTTTATTTTATGTCTCAAATCGATGTATGTAACTATAAATTAAGAGGGAGTGTTGAGAATTGATTCATAGTAGTTACCTAATCGATTAGCATGTTTTACGAGTAGTGGTTCATATTTAAGAGTTGTGGAGTTAGTGACGTATGATTTAGGAGTTAACGAGGATATTGACTAATCATAGATAAAATAATGAGATAATTGGGTGAAATAGTAAGGTATGCATTTAGAGTATTATGTTACATCATATTTAATACTATGTTATTTTTTAATTAAAAATATTTTTATTAATTATATCATATTATTTCATTTTATCATTTTGTTATTGACTCATTCCCAAACAAGATTGAGGACGGATCATTGTCTATATCGTTGAGGATTTGTTCACGATGATGTAACATAACATTACTCACTGATTGACGAGAGTAATGTCTCAAGAACATAAGAAACTATATTTCATGATTTCTACTTGCTTCATTCATTTTTAGCAACATCCCGTTAAGTTTGGTAGAATTTTCTATGGTGTTCTTCCATCATCACTTCTGTTCATCTTTTTGTGTTATATTTTCATTTATAAAATCACATCAAATTATATTTTATTTAGAGATTGTTATTCATTGGGCTTCTGTGCAATATCAAGCAAGCATGCACAATGTTAAACTCCATTCTAATCAGTAAAATGTGATCGGTCTCGTATACTTAATCTTAGGATAAAAGACAGTGCATGAGAGACTCCCAACGTAAGGTTTACCACGAGTCAACATATGTATCATTACCCATATCAAATAGAGAGGTTGTCGTGTAGATTATATAATTATGTTGATCCTCGCCATGCGTATAATTATATATTTTTTTCTTTTTTCCTCTTAAATTTAAGTTTGTTTGCCTTTTTTTTTTTTTTTTCTAGTCCGTATCTTTTCCATGATCCGCAACTGGGGATTTGGGCAATCAAGTTAAGTTGGGGACTATGTTGGTTTGGTTCTGACTTGGACCGAATCAAATAGATCCAAACATTGGGTTTGATCGGAGGGTCGTGATCTTTCGACCCCAACTCGCCCCTCCCTCCCCTTCTCCCACCACCACCGCCTTGACTGCTCCCGAAGGTTACGGTCACATAAAAATCCCATTGCTTAGCTTTTCTCTTTACCCTAACAAATAAGAAAAAGCTATTCCAAGGGTTCAAGAAGGGGATCATCGAAGGAGACAGGAGATGCAAGGGGGGAAGGAGGATGAGGAAGAGGTGCTGCGGTGCCAAATCAACGAATGGTACCCCATGTTCAAGCCTCATACTATTCGCACCCTCTTCCACCCCCTCCCCGATCCCTTCCTCCGCTACCTCCTCGGTCTCAACCCCGTCTCCCCAGCTACCCACGCCGACTCCCACAGCGACGACGACGATGACGATGACGATGACGATGACGCGCCGCCTCCATTCCTCCTTCCCCGCCCCGCCTCCGGCCGCGACCCCCTTCCTCGCCCCGCCGCCGGCGTCGATCCCACCTCCCTCCTTGACTGCTCCTCCCAGCTCTCCGTATCCGACGAAGACGAAGCGGAAGCCGACTCCGCCCCGTCGTTTCCCGAGCTCGAGGCGGCGGTCGAGCGGTCCATTGCCGCCCTGGGCGGCGCCGCCTTCCCCAAGCTGAACTGGAGCGCACCCAAGGACGCCGCCTGGATCTCCGCTGACGGCACCCTCCGCTGCTCCTCCTTCACCGATGTTGCCCTCCTTCTCCACTCCTCCGACTCCATCGCGCACGATCTCTCTTCCCGGCCACTCCCCTTCTCCTCCTCCCCCCATTTCACCTTTTACCTTGCCCTCCGCAAGTGGTATCCTTCCTTCCGCCCCGAGATGGAGTTCCGCTGCTTCGCCCGCGCCCGCCGCCTCATAGCCATATCCCAGCGCGAAGTCACCAACTTCTACCCCGCCCTTCTCGACCGTCGCCACCACCACATCCTGCCTCTCATCCAGGCCTTCTTCTCCGAGGTCGTGGGTCCCACGTTCGAGTCTCAGAACTACACCTTCGACGTTTATGTCACCAGTGACGGGCGGGTGAAGCTTATCGACTTCAACCCATGGCGCGCCTTCACATTACCCCTTCTCTTTACCTGGGAGGAGTTGGAGGAAGAGGCATTTAATTCCGAGGAGGAAGGAGTAGACAAAGAGCAGGAAGAAGAAGAAGCAAGATTGGTGGAGTTTCGAATTGTCGAAAGCCAATGTGGGGTGAGGCCAGGATTGAAGACGGCTGTGCCTTACGACTACTTGGACACAGGGGAAGGAAGTGGGTGGGATCAGTTCTTGAGGAGAGCCGACGAGGAGCTGAGGAAGCAGGCCCAGACAACTTTGCACCCTGGTGATGATGCTTAAAGAAGAATAAAAAGATCTTTCAGCTTGATTCCTTATGGATATCTAACCAGGTCAGTCTCAAAAGAATCACCGCTTCTGCTTTGTATTTTTTTTGCTTCTAACTCTATACACCATTAGTCTTAAAAATCACTGGTTTTTGTTGTGTCTGCTTGTTATTGAACTGAGGATATAATGTTCTTCAAAGAGGACTATTACATCATGGATACTGTACCTCAAACAGCCTCAGTGTTGAAACACTTTTGTCTTCCTGACTGTCCCATGCACCCTTGAATCTATTTCATTAGGATCTTTCCCCTTGGAAGAGACAAAATACATAGTTATGCAAAGCTCAGACAAGTGATCAGTGTGGCTATAGAATACATTGCTATTATGTTTGCCATAGGAAGTGAAAGACTAACATGGTGAAGAATTGTTGCATAGCATTCACATAACCTTCTTATGTATAGTGTCCACTATCTTGATAGCCTTCTGCAATGATATATCAATTGCATTTGGCAGGGTTTGATGTTTGTTATAGCCACTTACTTTTGTTTGTTTTGCAGTGTCATATGTTTTGTTACTTTTATGCCTATCCCTTAAATCTTACTCAAGGCAAAAGCAAAACTGAAAATTTGTGTTTGAAACATGATGGAACTAACATATATCATGCAAATGTTTATACGTCTAATATGGAGTCCACCCCTGCAGGTTGTAGGTCTTATTGCTACTGGATGTTTGGCCTTATGTCTATCTTCCAGGTTCAGTTCCTCCTAACTAACAAAGCCATCCCAAGCCCACCCCTTGCAGAAAGAACTAAATATTGCTACAGTAAAAATAAGAAAAAGGGAATTGACATGTTTTTGTTTAGATGGAGCAGAGGAATATTGTAAATCATTTGAAGATGTACTATATAGATATGAATAAAGCATACAACAATATGGAAAATTTGTTTCCATTGACCAACATTTTCTTCATCGAAACCTTCTCCTATGAAATATGTACAGGTGGTTGTAAATCATATCTCTTACCTGATATGTGACCTTGCATGGATTGAACATATACTATGGCCTTGTTTCAACTTATGTGAGCCCTCTAGAAATTGGTCCAAGTCTATCAATTAAAAAAAAAAAAACTAGGAGTCATTTTAGACAACCATGTAGGGAAGTTGCCTTGATGGTCACCGTGGAAACTGTAATACCTCTTAGATCTTCTTGCCTAGATGAACAGTTTGAGATAATTAGTGTTGTCATGTTTTCTGCATCCAAGGGATAAACATATTTTAAAGAGAAACAAACCACAGTTCCATTTGACAAAATATTTCCCTTCAATAAGTAGGTTCATACTATTTGCTATGATAAAAATACACTAATATCTTTGCGACTCAGATGCAAGTTTGCTTATTATAAGGTGATTACTAACTAAAGAAACTTTGCTCGAAATTTAGAATGGGAGATTTTTCATAAATAAAGAGAGCATGAGAGAGTACGGTAGTTTTCTCCTTAGCTAAGCATATATTTTGAAACAAATGTCATATAGTTGAACTTTCAACATAGTTGTTCTTCATTTGTGAAAGAGATGATAGTATACTTTAACAAAAATATATGAGCTAGTTTAAGTTTATTTCATACAGACATACCATAAATTGAAGTTGTTTCACCATTTGTAGGGTTCCAAATTGGGGGGGCTGGTTCTACTGAACTTTATACCATGCAAAATCTGAGGACAGATGCCATGAGGAATCAGTTGCCAACTTAGCTACAAATATAGTTTTGGTTAATCTTTAAGCAAATATATTTGTGCTGAGTTTTGGTTAACCTAGACCTGCTAGCGTTACTTAATACTGGAGTTTAGTTTGCTGCAAACTTGTTAAAAGGTGAATTAACTGGAAGCTTTGCCATGTATGATTTATGTGCTCTGCTGGAATTGTTTTCAGTGGATAGAATAGCCCGTGGATTGCTATGTTTATTTCTAAATAAATAAAAGAGTCGTATGTTGATACAAATGCATGGTGTTATATTTCTCCTATGGAATTCTCCTGGCTAAATCTGATGATATTGAGTTCATCTTGTTGCATCTATTCCACAAAATTCTATTAAAATATATTGGTTCAGATAGGTCCAACTTGCGACAGAATTCTATCAATCGACTGAGGACTATGTTCGAGTACAACACTAGTCAGGGTTTGAGGTTTTAACATGATAGTAAGAAAGAATTCGTTGTCTCCTTCAACATATAGACGTCTTTCGAACCGAAGAGCAGCAATCAGCAGTCTGCAGGAAAAGATAGCAACTCAAAACAAGTAATTTTCCCTGTACACTGGAACCATGAAGGCCGTGATAGAAGGAACTGAAACATATTAATTCCTCTGAAACACAACACATCCTATAGGTAGGAAGATTGATATATTGGGTACAGGCCAAAAGACACAAGAGGAGAGGTTGGCACTTCTCCCCAGTCAGTATCGTTCTCCGCCACACCCCGTCCCCGTCGTCTTCCACTTCGTCCTCGTCGCTTGCCCTCTTCTTCCCGTGGGTGGAAGGGATGACGCTGTATCGGTGGAAACGGGCTCCCTGTTTCTTGCACTTCTGTTGTGTCGTTGACATGGAACCGTGTGTTCATCGTTATCAGGGGATGACGGATGACGACCACCAGAGACACGTAGAGACAAAGAAGACAAGGTCTACGTCAACAAGTTCTTATCTGAGCAAAAATAAATTAAGGTACTTGGTGAAGGACAAAGAAAGGCAAACCTACATAAATGTAATCCACAATCTGACTTGAGTTGAAGAAACCACGGGGGGCGGAGTCGGCTTCCGCTTCGTCTTCGTCGGATACGGAGAGCTGGGAGGAGCAGTTGGGGTCGATGCCGGCGGCGGGGCGAGGAAGGGGGTCGCGGCCGGAGGCGGGGCGGGGAAGGAGGAATGGAGGCGGCGCGTCATCGTCATCGTCATCGTCGATTTGTGAGTCGGCGTGGGGAGCTGAGGAGACGGGGTTGAGACCGAGGAGGTAGCGGAGGAAGGGGGTGGAAGAGGGTGCGAATAGTATGAGGCTTGAACATGGGGGTTGATTTGGCACCGCAGCACCTCTTCCTCATCCTCCTTCCCCCCGTTGCATCTCCTGTCTGTCTCCTTCGATGATCCCCTTCTTGAACCCTTGGAATAGCTTTTCGATCTGTAGTGTAAACGGCGAGGCAAGGGTAAAGAGAAGAGCGAAGCGATGGGATTTCTACGTGACTGTAACCTTCGGGAGCAGTCAAGGAGTGGCAGATAGAGCGGTGGTGGGAGAAGGGGAGGGCGGCCCCTGCGGCTTCACATAGATCACGACCCTCCGATCAAATCCAATGTTTGGGATCTATTTGATTACATCAGGAGCAAACCAACATTGCCCAAATCCCCCAATTACAAAAAATAGGGACTAAAAAATAAATTAATTTCAAAATAAATATATGACCAAAATAAATCATTGACGTATATAAGGAAATATTCAACATAACTGCAGAAGCATTGGTTCAAATATATGTGGCTTGAGGAAGCACAAACTTGTGCTTTCATTATTGTCCACTAATGAAAGAAAGGCCAACTGAATCAAGAAAAAGAAGGGTCAATTGTACGATGCCATAATGTTGGGCATCTACTTATACCATTCCCGATATCTCGAAATCATAGGACCACCAGAGACAAAAAATAATAATAATAATAAGACATGGTCAAAATTAAGAATAGCTGTTCCAACCAAGAGAGCAGCTACCCAAGCCCGAGCAAATCAAAACAGCATAACTCAAAAGGCCAATGGACGCCAATGCACATATGAAAACGTCAATTATTCTCATAAAAGCCTCTAACTAGAGACTAACTAAAACCTAACAGATTATGAAATCAAAAGCAACACAAAATATGACTTCTCTAACATCAATTATTCTTCTCCCTCTTCAGCATGTTCTTGAACCAATAGGCCGATTCCTTTGGGTAACGTATGTTCGTCTTGAAGTCCACGTAAACCAAACCAAACCTCGAAGTGTAACCCAACCTCCACTCGAAGTTATCCAAGAGAGACCATGCAAAGTATCCGATCACCGTCGCACCATCATCGATCGCCCTCTTCAGCTCAGAGATGTAGCTCTTGTAGTAGTTGATTCTCTTTGTATCACGCAAACCTTCCGGTAGAGTGACATTGCCTGGCTGATCCATTCCTATCATCATCATCGCCATCATCGTCATCGTCAAGATATGTGATAACAACGGAGCGAGAAAAACATGAAATGTTTCATACCATTTTCTGCGAGGATGATGACTGGATCACCATAATTTACCTTGACATATGTCACAGCTCTGTAGATTCCCCATGGAACTATGTAGAGCCAATCAGAATAGGCCTGAGTAAAAAATTCCAACACTAATAGGTTAATCAACATTTGATTATGAAGTGTAGATCTAATTAGCAGAAGTAAAGGCAATATTTTACCTGTGGTCCAATTGGGACACCGTCTCGGTCAACTGCAATATATGAAAAGTTTAAGAAACAAAGTTACCATAAAGAATGAAACTATATGGAGGAGGGCTCAACAAATCTGACATTTGAATTCGACGTGCCAGTCGTCTTGGTAGCTGACTGGTTTGGGATTAGTGGCTCCATTATCCTTCATGTAATAAGTTGTGTATTGATTGACACCAATAAAATCATATGAACCTTTCACCATCTTCACTTGATCAACGGTGAATTTAGGAAGTCTGTCCTTGACAATTTCTTGAATTGATTTAGGATAGTATCCATATGTTAGAGGGTGAAGAAACCTGCAAACGGAGAAAGAGATCAATCGACAAGCGAGAGAGTCTAGTTTTCTCGATTGGAATAGGCTGCTGCAATGTTACCATCCAATGTGGAAATCCTTGGCTCTCTGAGCAGCAGCTTCATCATTTGCAGAGGGTGTATAAGGCTCGTACCAAACGAAATCCAAAAGAATACCAATTTTACCTTTCTGATCTACCTAAATAGAGAGAATACAACAAGAAATATATGTTGATCTTGGTTATATATCGTATAATAAAATAATGATACAACAAACCTGATACTTTTCACGATATCTCTTTACTGCGGCTGCATGCGATAAGAGGATATTATGAGTGACGATGTAAGGCTCTGTGGTTGAGTTTCCTCCAAATTTGCAAGTGGTACATCTTCCAGGGGCATGAAACCCACTGTCATAACCAAGAGCTGCCACTACCCTGGGCTCATTGAATGTGAACCAATTCTTGACTCTATCTCCAAACCTCTCAAAACAGAAGTCTGCATAGTCAGCAAATGCATCCCTGCATGATACACTCATCAGACGAGCTTATACAATGATTCATAATGCAAAGAGCATCATAGATTAAGACATTGCCAACAGCCTAGGACTTACACTATCTTAGGGCTCAGCCAACCCAGATACTCCTTATGAAGTGCCAATGGAAGATCATAGTGATAAAGATTTGCATAGGGAGTAATGCCTGAAACAAATACAAAAAAAAAAAAAAAAAAATTATGATATTACCATTTGTTTCTTTAGATCGTTGATGGATGGTATAAAATTGACCTTGCAATATCAAGTAGTCAATTAGCCGGTCATAATAGTCCACGCCTTCCCAATTAATCTCTCCAGTTCCATCTAGAAAACATAAAGTTAACATCTAACATTAGCAAATGAAGCAAACTTGGTATAGATCAAGATGGGTATTGGATGATCAAAAAATTATAAAAAAAAATATGTTTCCATTACTTGGAAAAATCCTGCTCCAAGAGATCGAGAACCGATATGCATCAAAATTGAACTTTTTCATGATGTCGACATCTTCCTGAACCATGAAATGTTACCAAAATTAATATTCTTTAACTCAACAATGAGAGATCAAAACCTACAAACAGTAGTGACTTGATAAAGACCGTACAATATCTCTACCTTGTAGTGATGGTATTCATCAACTGATACATCAGCGGTGGCATTGTTGGGAATCATACCTGCAAGCAAAAATATTAAATAATTTCAATGAAAAGAGTGAAGTAAAAGAGAAGGAGAAAGACTGCATGATACCCGGAACCCTAACGAACGTATCCCATATGCACGGTCCCCTGCCGCCCTTAAGCGCCATGCCCTCGACTTGGTAGGCGGAGGCTGCAGTGCCGAAGACGAAGCCCTCGGGGAATGCATCACGGTTTAGTTGGTGAGCTTTGGCCTCAGAGCATGGATTGATGATTGATAGGAGGAAAAGCACAAAAAAGATACACAATAAGAAGAATGAACTGTGGATATAACACATTTTGAATATGATATGAGTGGAAGATTGACTAATGCAGAAGATATTTATAGGAGGGCGGAAGAAACTTTAGGAGGAGGTTGGAATGGATAACAACTCCGGATAATTTGGGATTTCACAGTTCCTACGTCACTACTATGCGGTTGTTTTGTATCTATTTGTTCCATCGATTTAACATAAGATAACTCAAGTTCCCTTTTATGCGGTTGAAAGATCCGCGCGCTCTTTCCAAATTGTTCGGCACACGACACTCTCTGCGTAACCTCCCCCGCTATGGTAAAGCCCCCTTCTTCACCTCCCGCGCTCTTATAAACCAGAGAGGAGCCGCCGGCAAACGCCAACGAATCGTCTTCGATCGATCGCGAGCGGTAGCCGCTCCCACGCGTCCCTAGCATTTCGGCACCCCTAAGCCCTTTCGATCCAGGGCCATGGCCACCCCCCGGGCCCTCGCGTCCCTCCTGCGCTCGCCGCTCCCACGCGACCGGGTTCCCTCCCTACTCCCCGCCGCCTTCCCCCGTCTATCGCATCCCGTCCCTCCCCCACCGGGTTTCTCCTCTCCCGCCCTGGTTGAGTACGCCACCACCGCAGCAGCAACTGGGGCCCCGACGAAGACCCAGCGGTCTCCCTCCTCTAAGGGCCTCACGGGCAAGATCACCGACGAGTTCACCGGCGCCGGCTCACATTGCGATCGAAGATCTTGACCGCCCTGGAGGTCTTGGACTTATTATCTGTCTATGATGAACAAGTAAACTCAATAAACTATAAGTTAGTTCATATAAATTCCAAAGTTGCTTCTTTTTTCTTTTTTTTTTTACTTAAGCGTGTCTTGTTATATTATTCACTAATAATAAAGTATTAAATAAATTTTTATATATTTTTTTAATTTTATTATGTTTGAATATGTTGTGCTTTAAGAAAAAAAAGGGAAAACTAATTCTCAACACATTAATAACATGAGATGGGATTACACGAAGAACCACTATTTGATACAATTTAGACTTCTAGCATGACCTAATGTTCTGGTGCAAGACACGACACTAACATAGATATATATATATATGAAATAAGAGGTAATCTACCTTTGTTTGCAGTCTGCATGAGAAGATAGCAACTCAAACAAGTAATTATCCATCGGTGATAGAAGGAACTGCCAAAACATATTAATTCCTCTGATACACAACACATCCTACAGAGAGGAAGCCGACGGCTGAAGCTTCGTCTATTTGAACAGGCCAAAAAAGAGACACGGTGGAGAGGATTCGGATGAGAACAGAAAGAGAGAGAAAGGAGACACCGACGGCGTTCGCCTACAAACTATGGCTAATTGGCGGTCATCGGAGCCTTCAGCGCCAAGGAAGGCAAGGGGCTCCTTAGCGGCGATCGCTGCGTGGGCACCTCCGAGAGCCGCCGCCCGTCGGCGTCGTAGTATATGACCCCGGAGAAGTCCAACGGCTGGCACTTCTCCCCCATCAGTATCGTCCTCCGCCACACCCCGTCCCCGCCGTCCTCCTCGGCGCCCATCTTCTTCCCGCAGGCGGAAGGGATGACGTTGCACCGGCGCCTGGACAGCTTCCTGGCTGCGCGCGCCATGCGTGCGGAGCAGGCGGAAACCAGGGACATCACCGCGTGGAGCAGCCCGATCGACGTGGGCGTGCTCGTGGAGCTCATCAAGGACGGTCTTCCGATCGCTTCCTGTGACGTCTTCCCTCCCTCGTACGTACTTATAAGCTGGATGAGCAGGAAGGCAGGTCCGGGGTTCACGTTTCTCGCACTTGTGTTGTGTCGTCGTTTCCATGGAGCCGTGTGTTGGTGGTCATCAGGGGACGACGGATTTGGACCACAAGAGACACACGTAGAGACAAAGAAGACAACGTCTCCGTCAACAGGTCCTTCATTTTCTCGAGTTAAACGATGTGTTTGACGAAGGACAAAGAAAGGCAAGCAAGCCTACATAAATGTAATCCTCAAATCTGACTTGAGTCGAAGAAACGAACTGTTTTCAGTATAACAAAAAAACAAAAACTAAAAGGTTTACTGTTGATCAAAGAACATACACAACTTGGTGTGTTCAAGTTTGATCGTTAAAAAATTATTTCTCAGCTTGCATCCGACACCGATGAGTGGAAGCTCCACTCCGTTCGCTTCCAATCTGAACAGAGAACCGAAGTGGATCGATTCACGAAACCACTACTGCAGAGCTAATCCATCTGAACGCACAAAAGAAAGGGGATGATGACTCATAGAACAACAACATGAAAGATTTCATCGTTTGAATCAGAGAGATCGCAAGCGTTTTCCACGCTGCGGCTCTGCTTCTGTGTCTGAAATCTGACCACATGACCAACAACTTAGTGTGATGGTCGGTGAAGGAGACCCACCACCGCCATTGTCACCGAGCTCCAACCCGTAGACATCCACTGGGGAGAGAAGATGCATGCGAGATTCCTCCTTTTCCAATTCCAATGTTAGTTTATGTAATCCAACGAAGTAGAATGCCATATATATTGATCTTCCATCACTAAAATACCTAACTTTGATGCTTGTGGATCTATCGGTTGACCATATATTGAACACTGGTGCTTTCATTGTTGTCCATTAAGTGCACAAGCTGTTGGAACAAACAACACATACGAAAGAGTGGTGACCTACAAACACCAAGAATGAGATTTGGCATTCAGCAGCAGCAGTGGGGAGAGGAGAAAAATATTTGGCTTATCTGATATCAATATACCTACGTGACACCCTACGAGTTGTGGACCTATCCAGCTCATCGAGACTATTCCAACTTGACAGGTCACGATAGCACGAGTTCTAACACCAACCTAGCTAGCATAGCATTTGATCGAGGTGGTATAATGTTGACCGTGTTATCACGATCTCAGTCGAGCTGGAACATCCATAAATGAAGAATCTTTGCGCATGACCACACCCCACATCGATCATACGTACGATAATATGGGTACTCGGAGAGATTGCATGTCAATCTTACCCAGCACGTCGGTAACATTAATGACAAGAGTATGATGGATCAAACGTTTTGCGTGTATAAAAGCCCCTCCTATGAACATCTCAAGGTGGATGACTCTCTCGGACTCCCTCTTTATATATTACACTCTTAAGATCATCTAGACCGAGACATTGACTTGATCATCGAAGAGATCACATTGGACGCCCCCACCAAGATGAAGCCTTTGCACAGTGATCCCTCGATGAATCTCGAGAAGGAGGAGCCCGAGATGCGTTCCCCAGCAAGCTCAATCAACCCCCTTTCGAACTTCTTGATCCTTTCCTGATCGACGAGGACGAGCTTATTCACACTATATCAAGTTTCACAAAACTCCATGTTCAGTCCCTAACAAATTACTTCATACTTAACAAAAGAAAACATATGGCTTGATTAGGTAGTTATAAGAATGGGAATCAAATATAACAAAAAATTCCACTAACAATATGACTAATCCGTCAATAATCATCCCCCAATAGTGATGTCGTCGTTGAATTGGTTGAATCCATCAATAAACATCTTGATAACTATGCATGCGATCAAATCGATCAAAAAGCATCCCTGATAATAATAAGATTGAATTAGCTATGAAGCATCTCTTTACAATCTTAATATAACAATGTGATCAAATCGATCTCAAAACATCTTATATGATCAAATCGATCATAAAGCATCATCCGATGTGATCATTAACCTACTAATTGACGCATCATGTCACATAAGCAACTATCGACATGTCATGCCCATTTAGATTAGATGACATTGTTGGTGTGGCATTAACGGGGGTATATCAATTTGACCTCATAAGGTCAGCTATACAATACTGACAGGAAAGCTGACTCAACAAATTTGTTACTCCATAATCGTATTCCTCATAATTTAGCCCACAATCTCATAACTAATTAATAATCGAATGATACATATAATAATTCTCAGTTGTTACCATAATCTCATCCCAACAATCACCCATCACGTTATATATAAAAAAAAAAAAATTCACTCAAGTATATTATCAAGGGACTCCTCGTTACACATAGTTATTAACTTCAATATTTAATCAAATCCTCCAAATCCCATAAAACTTAAGTATTAACTGAGTCTTGTTGGACACACCCATGGCATAATTCTGTTTTCTTTCAAAATTTTAGTTTAAATCCCCAAGCTCTCGATGGCTCACATTGAGACGGACATGAACCTATAGTAGCATGTGTCAAACAAGCAAAATATATATAATAAGTATCAAAAGCTAAGATTTAAAAAATAATAATTGAGTGGCTCATAAATTTCTTAAAATGTGAAAATAAATCAAGCCACAACTTGACCTGCCCTTATCAATAGGATGGAGATGACTGAACCATAAAGAACGATGAGATGACATATATACCTTTATGGTCGAATTAGTGTCTATCTCATATATGCTAAATAGGATGGGTTTGACTTTACCTCATCCATTTCAAAATCATAGTACTATTTGAAGATCATTTCATAAGACTGATAATTGATCGACCCAGTCATCCGTTACGTATCAGAAACGAAGTACCACACAGACAGTCGACCTGGCACAACATAATTTGACCTGGCACAAGGACGATTGTCGAGTGTGCTGCACGGTAGCGTTGGTTGCAGATTCAACGCTTGAAGACCTTGAAACAATATGAAAATGTATACCAGCTTAGCAAAAGACACCGACAATATTAAAAGTCAAGGTACGATCAAACCTCGATCAGCAGGTATAAAAGCTACCCCTAGGCATAAGTCAAAGGGGGGGTATATACTCTATATATAAAATTCAGATTCGACCTTGATCAGGGCACTGACTTGATCATCAGAGAGGTCATGTCAGGAGCCCCCATCCCGATTAGGTCTTCGTGCAGGACACTGCGGGAGCCTCCGAATGAGATCGTCTAGAGACGTACATCCGAGTAGGAACCTCCGGGGACACACATTCGTGACCCGACTAACCTTTTTCGGACTTGCTCACCTCTTCCCGATCGACGTAGATGACCTTAAGCATTCGGGTTGGACCAAGTCATGCTAACTCCCCGACCATGACGTAAAGATCCATGACGCCATTGATAGTAAGTCTCACTAATCTTTCCTCTTTGTCTCTCTTTTATTTTTTTTTCCTTTTGCATAATTCGATAAAAAGAAAATTACCTTCTTTCCCTTGCAGTGATGACAATTAGATGTATGTCAAAGGTTGACGGGCTTAAAAGAAGCTCCCACTTTTGCATCGGTCCAGCCGACCTTTCTCTCGCTGTCTTGTTCCCGTTCATCGTTCTGAGTGACCCTCCATCGATCGAAGCTTTCGATGGCAATAAATGTCACAAGACAGATGGATTCTCCTCAGCTGCCATGTATGTTTCACCGGATAAGTATTTCCAATCGGTCATGTCATGCTTTACTGATCCACCAACAGCTATGCCACACCTGTGTTCGTTGACGACCTCTGTCTGCTGCTTCGTCTTCCTATCTCTTAGCCCAAATGTTAAATGGCAGAGATGTTCGTCTTCGATCTGGTATTTGGCATTTATGCCTTTTGCTCTCCGAAGGATCATCCACGCATGCCACTTGCAGTTCCTTCGACTCTCCCAGGAAATCATTTGTTAGGTCCTCTTCTATATAGACAAACATGGTTTGAAGTAAAGATCACTGACCGAAGAGTAGAAAATAGAACAACTTTGTCTCTGTGTTGCAAGTCGAGAGGAAGATAGGGTAGAGGAGAGATAATAGCCTTTGAGTGGAAGAGGTTGATGATGCGTGTCGTCTTCCCTTTCTCCATGGATAAGCTGCTAGTTTTGGACGAGCATCTCCTTTCCCTTCGTCCCCACCCTTCCCTGTCCTTTGCATGATTCTGCCAGGCCCAGCAACTGCAGGCTGGTGAAACGTCTTCATCCCTTCCCTTTGTCCGCTTCTCACCCCAAAGAGCCGTTCATCATTCGCAACCTCACCACTCACTGCTCCGACCCATATTTAATGGCCAATTTGATGACTTCTCATCCCGTGTCATGAGACGGCCGGCGAAGGCTTCATCTGCAACTCGGCATGGCCACCTTGTTCGAGCTGGCAGAGTAGAAGACCAAGAGAGAGTTCGTACCACCATAATAATTAGTGTAGAGTAGACCACACATGATACTTACCTAAACATGAAGCGGCCACCAACTAATAATTCTTTGGTGGAGAAGCGAGACCACTACGTTAACTTGGATTAGATTTATGTGGCCCAATAACTTAGATAAAGCTATATTAGATGTTTAATTAAATTCCGATCTAGATTATTGATCACTAAAAAATATTTTAATCTTAAAAATTCTCTTCTCGCGACTACTAAAGTTATTCTCATCGGTCAATCGTTACTTGCATCAATTATAATGGTCGAGAAGATACGAAAGACCCCAGTCTTCTTGTGCATAGAATACAAGTCAATAATGTTGTAGATAGATAAGCATTCTATTACTGATCTATGTTTTTTTTTTGGCATAATATTTCAATCTTAAGCACTTCTGATCTCACGACTAAGTAACGAGGGCTCAGTTGTTGACCGTCGAAAGAGGCAGAGTCGTCCACATGCTATTGCCGCTTGCCAACGCAAGCATCGGATTCCCATCAGATATAAAAGTAATGGCAGTGGAGAAGACCCTTTCCTCGCAAGATTCAACACACAGAAGACGAGCAAGGAGACGGCCAACTGTGGACTCATCCGAGGAGAAGATGCTACTCACCGTCGTGGTGGTTCTGCTGCTGACCGAGTGCGTGGCTGCGAGCGATGGCGATGGAGTTGCGGTGACACGACCGAAACGGGAGCTGGATATGTACTGTCCCTGCTATCCGTGCGGGCAACCATGCAGCATTCCGAGCCCGCCGCCGCCCTCACCGCCTCCGCCACCGGCCTGCCCCCCGCCGCCGCTGCCACCATCGCCACCATGCTACTCATGTAACAAGCCGCCAACGCCGCCGTGCTACTCGTGTAACACGCCGGGGAACGTGTATCCGGTGGATCCAGAATTCGTTCTTTCGGGGGCGTGGCGGACTCATCACGGATGGTGGACGGCGATGATATCCTGTGGATTACTAGCGATGTTGTTTTAGAGCGACGATGATATCATCCATTGCAGATCTGTCCGTTTCCTTCTCTCCTCTCTCTCTCTCTCTCTCTCCCTGAATTGCAGAATTGTACCCTTCAATTCGAAGAAATCCTGCTTCCACAAGTTCATTGATTCGCGACTCGTGCTGTGTCTCTGTTCTTTGAGTGCAGGAAGAAGAAAACATGATGTTAAGAACAGAGGCCAAAACACACAGAAATATTATTATTTCTTCAAGGAAAAGCATGGAAAGAAGAGGGTGAAAGAATTAATAATAATAATAATATTATTATTGTATGAAAATTAGGTGTCTATAAAGAAAGGCTAAAAAAAATCCTGAAAGCGGAGTGTTTTTTCTCTCAATGTTAGAAAAAAAAGGGATGTGACGTATAGAATCTTCCTTTCTTTTCGTCTCCTCATTAATTCCGGAGCATATCGAGTCAAATGAAGCTTATTTGCTCGCGTCATCAGAATACGCTCTCATCTTCTTCTTGTCTTCTCCTCTGGCTTCATCTGGAGCTCCAGAGTCTGTACTGCCGAGACAATGCAATCGCCTGCTTCATTTGACCGTTCGTGCCTGTGAATTAATTCTTATCCTAAACTAATTTAATGCAAATAAATAGTGAATCAGTGTAGAAAAGGAACGAGGAATCACTTGAAGAGGTTATTCTCGTCTCTCTTTCACCAGTTTCCAAGCGTAGAGATAGAGGACTCTGCTGTTTCTTCGATGACCAAAGCCACCGGCACACGACGAAAGCATGCAACCACCCCTCTCTCGCTCTCTCTTGGAAGACCCCTGTCATCAGTACAGTTCATGAAACTTGATCCCTACCAAATGCTTACAACGTAGACGTTACAATATTCTATCAACTCTTAGCTTGCGAGGGAAACAATTATGCAAATGATATCGCCGGTATCATATGTTACATGCAAATAATTATGCATTAGAACACGTTAGTTTGACAGAAGTTAATTCTTAGGACAAAACGCTGAGCTCCGTCCCATAATATCCCGTCTCCTTTGTTTCTTCTTCCCTACTGCACCTCCACCTCACCTCATACAATGATGCTCTCCGAGTTCTTCCACTCCACCACCACTCTTTTGTTCCTCCTAATTCTCTTGTCGAATCCTCCAACGTCTGTCTCATGGGACACCACCACTCCGCCGGAATGTCCGTATCCGTGCCTGCCGCCACCGACATCAGTCACGGACTCGCCGCTCACTCCGCCGAGCACATCGGAGTATGGAAACTACCCGCTGCCGCCGCCACCTTATATCGACTTCCCTGCGCCTCCCCCTCCAAACCCAATCGTGCCTTGGTTCCCTTGGTACTGCAATGCATCACCGTCGTCTTCAGCGGCTTGGAGTGGCCTCTCCTTCGTGTTTGTTTTAGTAGACATTGTCTTTTGTTGTTGAATTCCTTCACTCTGTTTACCCACAAAGTTTGACTTGTTCGTGTGAGAATGAGCAGATCTCCCTCTTCCCTTTTGTCTCCATTTGCAGTGAGTCACCTCTAGATAAAATCTTATGGTAGTAAATGAATGACGAGAAGAGTAGTTGGTGTTCGTAAAGTTTGACCAGAAGTGAAGCAAGGAGAAGGTGGGAACTTTTTCCTTGTTTCCTTCGATTATTATAGTGATCGATCCACCCATGTTCTAAATGGCAAGCATCCTTCTAATGCATGTTCTATTTTTATCGATTTTAATGCTTAATTAGATAAGCTAAACTAGAGTGGGTTGCTTACTTCATAAGGTGGTTGTTCCTCAACAATAGTAGGATGCACCAACAATTTTGAGAGAAATGGAATAAAAGAGTGAAGAGAAATAAATAATTTATGACTGCAATGCTTGATGGCACACCAATTCAATTAAAAATATATTTGAAGATTTATTATGTTTTTGACGGTACTCAATATATATGATCAGAATCATCCAATGTTTAGCCATACACGCCGTAATCTCCTATTGCTTCTATCGTGTATGAATGAATGAATACATGGGAAATGAGATGGCGTGCGTATATAGAATTCAACTCCAAAATGTGCGCAAATGCTGTCTGTTTACCACCCACCAACTCATTAACTTAAACGATGCCGACATTTTGACTCATAGTTTCACGTCCATGTGCCGTGGTTTGACCTTTGGTTGTCACCGGTGGGGGGTTACTGAACACCCCCACCCCCCACCCCCATCTCTCTCATTTTTAATGCAGTAATTAATTCTCAATGATGGATGATTCATACATCATTTTTTTTTTGAAGGCGACGAAACAGTGGAAGATGCATACACCACCATGATGTAAACGATGACGGAGTTGTAACGTCTGCATTCGAAGTTCTACAGTCCACGTTGCAGTTCCCACTGTCTGCATAGAGATCCTCCTTTGACATTTTCCAACTCTGGAACAGTCTCTCTCTTCCCACGTAGCTTCCCCCCCCTCCCTTCCCATTCTACATAACAACCGGTCCTGCACCACATCCCTCTCATATTCCTACCTCCCTCAAGGAGTCTCTCCTCATGGCTTCTCCTGCCAAATCTCCTCCGCCTCCTCCCTCATGCATCTCTTCTCCCTTTCTCCTGTCTCTTCTCATGCTTCTTCTTCTTCACGGCCCACGCAGCGCCTGCTCCATCAGAAGAGAGGTTCCCGCCGGTGACCGACCACCTGATGAGCTCCATCGCGGAGTTCACTACACAAGTCATAGTGTCCCCTGGAGCCGCACGTTCAACTTCCTTCCGAGGGGAATCCCAGTCCCGCCGTCGGGGCCATCGAAGCGGCATAACTCCATTCCCAGCGATCGAATGCCGTCTCCTTGATGTACGCTTCTACTTCTTTCCGATCATCATCACCGGATAATTGATACTTGATACCATTTAGGTCGCTCACTCCAAAACTCTACAGGTTCACTTTGATCTCTGTCGGCTCGATCATGAGACAGGAGACGGAGTACAGTTTAGGTTGAGACTCGGTATGTCACCGGAGGAGAAGTGGCATGATGCTACTGGCCAGGAGGCGTCGGTAATAACTGCTCCACTATTGAGCATTGACTTCTAAAGCTTGTTGATGAAGATGATGGATGGATGAGTGATAGGACATCTCAACCAGTTGACCAGGCATGGCATAGCAGCTTGTTCATACAGATTGGTCGATCATCCAAATGCTCTCCCGCCCGCCAAACCAAGAATGTGGTTCATACGCATCTCAACCTCTCAAGTTGATGCATTGCCATGACTGAACACTCGGTTCCTGCGATCTTTTTCGGAGATGAAGAAGACACAGCTCGGCGTTTGACTGAGTTGAAAGTTCATTTCTCCTGTACCTAAAAAAGATAACATGATCATTACAAGTTGGTACTTGCTTTTGACGCATGTTCTTCTCTCTCTAGAGAAATGCTTACGCCAAATCGCACCCGTTCGATCGCGATCAGATGGTAGTGATCGATGAAGAACACTACATCACGACTTTAAAAGTCTACGTCTGTTGCGTCGTATACAGATAGATAGATACGGGTGCCGACTTTTGTTGTTTCTATTACATCACCATGGCGCAAATTAGTCAATGCGTAGGTGTGCGAGTCAAAACACATGCTACAAATTAGGAAGTCGATGTCGTTCCAGAATTAGGGTTTGCCTACTGATGTGAACTAAAAGGAGGAGGCCAACAACTACGTATGATTGTAAGTTTAACAAACAGCACATCAAAGTCAATACGATGGCTATCAACTTAATTACTACCTCCAGCAGCAGCTGACGTGATGAGGTAGATTGCCATCCTCTTGGGGAAGACAAGAATTCGAGAGCAGAGTAAATGTGAATCTGGCAAGCAGGTAGAACAAACGAGCACAGGTTTCTTGGGGGATGGAGTTTAGCATTACAGCCAGTCCACGAGCCTAACCAAATGATTGATAGAAACTAGAAAATGATTTTACAGAAACGATGGGATTGCTTTATTCCTTAGTACTCGTAACTATTTATAAAGAAGATTAAAAAAATTAAATGGTGAGGATTTTTTTCAATAATCTATCATTTGGTTACAATAATTTTATTTTTTAACATGCCCCCGTAAGATCAAGCTCCTGCAAAGGACGTTAATCTTGAATCGACAAATTGAAAATAACTTACGGGAGAGTGGCATTGTGAGAGAGTCTACCAGTTAATATATCGTGTGAACATAAGAAACTCGTAATTAATGATTCATCATACAAAGTGAAAGTAGATTGCTATATGTTTAATACGAGAGTGAAACACTTGATTGCCACATAAGTAGGTAGCGTCGATATTATCACAATATATTGTAGGAGTAACAAAAGAGCGGATGTCAAGTTCTTTGAGTAATTCATTACTCAATTAAGTTTGTAGTTGCAATAAAGTGATACTCAGCTTCGGTGGTTGACCGAGCAACTGTCTTTTATTTCTTGGAACTCCAACTGATCGGATTCGCTCATAGAAAAATAATATACTCAGATGTTGATGTTCTATCATCAAAGTTCCCAGCCCAGTCAGCGTTAACATAAGCATTAAATTGAAGTGGAGAGTTTTTGTAGAGAAATATGCAATAGTTAAAGTACCTTTAAGATATCGTAATACTCGTTTAACAACTGACCAATGTGTCACAAATAGTCTATGCATGAATTGTGATAGCTTGTTAACTGCAAAACAGATATCTGAACGGGTGAAAGCTAAATATTGTAAGGAACCAATTACTTGCCGATATTATGTTGGATTTGTAGCATGACTGTTATCATTTAACCGAAATAATTTACTAGTGGAGAGAGGAGTCGAAACAATAATTGCATCCTTCGTATTTGTCTTTACTAATAAGTCCTCAATATACTTTCGTTGAGAGAGGAAGAGTCCCGAAGATGTAGACGTTGCTTCCACATTCAGAAAATAATTCAAAGGACCGAGATCTTTGAGGAAAAATATGGCGGCCAACTTTTTAATGAACATTGTGACCTCCGTAGAATTATTACCTGTCACAATAATATCATCAACATATACTAGAAGATATATTGTACTGACAGGTTATTGACGAAGAAATAAGAAGGTATCAGACTTAGAGTTAGAGAAGCCGATTGACATAAAAAATGAGTCAAGTTCTTTGTACCAGGCTCTTGGAGCTTGCCGAAGACCATAAATAGCCTTGTGGAGTTTGCATACATGTTTCGAATACTAAGAATGAAGCAAATCGGGAGGTTGCTCCATAAAGATATCGTCAGTTAATGTTACTTGTAAGAATACATTGTTCACATCAAGTTATCGCAGGTGACATCATTTTGAAACGGCTAAACTCAGAATCAGTCGGATTGTTGTGGACTTAACAACAGGATTGAATGTCTCTGTAAAATCAACACCAGGATATTGATGGAATCCTTTGATCACTAAGCGGGCCTTGTACCTGGCAATGGACGCATCAAGGTTCCGCTTAACTCAAAAAATCCACTCATGGCAGGGGAAGAAACCGCAGGAAGCAGAGGATGCAACGGTAATGACAGAGGATGGCGAGGGTTGCGACGTCTTTCACGGCTCATGACGAAGATGCTAGAGAGAAGGCAGCAGCCGAGGAGATGACTATTGGCAGGGCAGGAGGAGAAAGTTACCTTCGGAACAAAGGAAGTAGAGGATGTCTACGACGCAATTCTTTCGAGAGAAGGTTCGGTCACGATTAAGCACAAAGATGGGGCGTGTCGCCTCTGCTGCTCCAACATTGCAGATCTGGTTTCGACGAGCACGGGCGACGGTCGCAGGAGGTGGACCTCTGTTCCCGATCGCTACAGATCTATTTTGGGCGACCACGGGTGACAGTCGCAGGAGATGGACCTTTGTTGTTGATCGCTCCATTGAGGAGGAGCAGTGGCGATTGGTAGGGATGTGCTGACTGTAGAGATCGAGCAAAGAGGTGGGGAGTAGCGGATCTAGTTGAAGATGGCTGCAAGTGGGAGGAGGTGGCGTGGCTGTAGCAAGAGCAGGTGGCACGACTATATAGCAGGAGCAAGTGGAGGAACAACCGGTTGAGGGAAGTAGCCGCCACTTCGGTGGCAACAGAGTTACCAAAGAAAAGGCAACGACTGAGGAGGGTTTGTCGTGGTTGTAGATTTGCTGGAAGAATGTGTCTCCGGCTTCCACAAATGCGGTTGGAGAGGATGGTCTCTCGAGTTACTAGACCTCAGAGAGCTACCACTGATATATGAGAGGCCGAGGAAGATGTAAGAAGTTACCATTTGACAACAAAAAAAGTAATCTCTCTTAAAAAGAGAGAGGGGCTCTGATACCATGATAGAAACTAGAAAAGTATTTTACAAAAATGAAGTGATTACTTTATTCCTTCATACTCATACCTATTTATACACGAAGGAATAAGATTAAAGGATTAAATATTAAAAAAATTTCTCAACAGTCTACCATTTAGTTACAACAACTTTATTTTCTAACAATAATATGAAATTTTATAGTAACGTAAAAAATCTAATTCAACATTGTTGAGGAACATGTATGTGAAATAATATTTCCCAGGTTAGCACCTCATCAATGTCACTTCACTCTCTGTTTTGGCATGTCATTTATCCTCTAATTTAGGACACCATAGATCGATCATATTAAGATAAGTATCCGTTTCTTATTGTGTAGACTCAATTTGCAAGCTTTAAAATTCAATTAAAATGATTTGCACCACTTCTATTCTAGTTTAAAATTATAGAATCAATAACCCACTTCTATTCTAGTTTTGAGTTGTGTTGGTAACTTTATGTTATGTTTGAGGAGAAAACACAGTTTGACTAATTAGTCAATGTGGATAGTCATAGGATAGGATGGCTGGTAATCGTTCGTCACTCTAAAGCTTTCACCTATTATTACACAAAGGTCTCAGTCGAGTTAGTGTATGTACGACGTGGCTCATTCGACGATGAAATTAGTTAGTATAGAAGTGGAAGAGAATTATTTTATTTTGTACTAATTGGATCGGCCGTATATTACTCTTTTAAAGGTTTCCATCTCTTCAGCTGTTCTACATACGTGTTCTTTTTCCTCCGCAGGCAACATGCAACTTAGCATTTCATGGACTACGAGACTTCTCGGTTTAGATCACAACTTTGCTGGGAATCGAGCATTCCACAAAGCAGCATCAGATTCTGCATGCTTCAGTGCGTGTGGCAATGATTTCAAAGCCTATATTAATACTACTAACCTCGACAATCTAATCCTCACTACCACCTTCCTTTCTCTCTCTCTCTCTCTCTATCTTTTGTTCTCCTTTCCCACACATGCTCATGGAAGAGTAACCATATGAAAGCCTTCATTAAAGACTGTAATGTGAGGATAGGGCGAGCTCAAGAAACGAGGAGGAATCCCTCTGATCTGCTTGTCTCAGTTGTGCCCAACGCAGTCACGCTCATGTCCCTCACTCCAAGGCCGAGAGAGAGAGAGAGAGAGAGAGAGAGAGAGAGAGAGAGGATGAGGCTTCAGCCAGTCGGAGACGGCAACTCGTGGTGTATGTTAGTTGATAAGGGTAACGGAGCCGAGCTTTGTTTGTGATTCCCCCTTAAAGAATGGATTAAATCCATACTAAATCATTGCAAAAGTAGAGTAATGATTGATCCAAGCTGGTGCTTGTAGCACATCAACAGCTGCCATCTTTGGAGTAGAAAACACATCCTACTTTAGAGAAAGCATTTGAACCACTTGAGGCATTCTTAAACCATCATCATAAATATGATCCTTTATTGAAAGCATCTCAACTATTACAGTCATGATGGAAACAAAGCATGTTGGTCGAGCCCTAAGTTTTTATACACACATTTCTTTTAATCTCTTTCAGTTTTAGAGCTAAATGCATGGAGGCATTAGATTATTTTCATTAAATTTCTAAACATAATTTTTTAACAAACTAATTATAACTTATCTCTTGTAATTAGTTATCTTTAATATTCTAATTTTTACAATTTTAATAGTTATATTGAGATCTCTATATTTATAAAATTGAAACAACAGGTTAAATATTTTAATTTTGCTAAGTAAAGAGATCTCAATATGACTTTTGAAAATATAGTGATAGAGATGCTAAAAGTAAAAATTATATGAGATAATATAGAATTAACTTTTTCTTAATATATAAAAAAATTAAATTTTACATATTTTTTTAAATATATAATAATATTGATTTGTCTATGATGGAAAGAAGTGTCAAGAGTTTCTTTAACTTACTAATGTCACTGAAATAAAAAAAAAATATATTAGGAGTTTCTTTAAGACTATTCTTCAATATTTCTATCTTAATAATATAATAATATAGTTAAATATGACTTAAGAATAAATATAATATTATCAAAACCATCATCATGCTTCCAATTTATGCCATGTCTAAAAAGCAAATTAGGGTCATGACAATATTGTACGATGTGATGGTGCCCTTTCAAACTGAGATATCAATATAAAAATATTGATTTTTTATTATTAACCATATGTCAATATGAGTATGTTTTACTGAATTAGGCCACATCTTTTTTTTTATAATATTTATACATCGAACGATTTAGATATTAATGTTTTGAAATTTCTATTGGGAAATTGCTGAAAGAGAATCACTTTATGATATGGTGGTGCCCATTTGACAATAAATTGCATTTATTTGGTGAAATAATAGCCTTCAAAATGCCTGACGTGGACGTGTGTGTTATTGTGACTGTGACGTTAATACTGTAACCCCCAACGCTAAGTGCTATTGCTACCACAATTGTGACTGGAATCTTCCACGGATTAATTGGATTAATTGCCGTTAAGGTGACACACTTAGAACACGATTAGATAGGGATCTTTAACAAGTGAGTAGGATTGCCCAAACAATCTAATTGTGTGTCCATTCAACCAAGAACAGTGAGAAGCAGATCTTGGAAAGAGCCACCTTATTCCACGGATTTGTGATTGAGCACAACAACACACAAGGGCAGAATACAACACCGAGAAAGTGAAGTAGCAAGTCGATCTCAACCCCATTACAAAGCTACTGCTACATAAAGATAGAGAACAGAAGCAGTTGATCCATTACGAAGCAAAGACGAATCTTCTTCAGACTCTGAGCAAGTAGACACTGAGCTCAGTGCTGCCATGGCCGTCGGGGTTCATCATGTAGAAGGCCTCCGAGTCTTTGGACCCGACCACCCTCTCAAACCTTGCTCTCATGTACATGACGTCCCTGTCGGTGCTGCCGGCACCGCTTCCGACGCCCGGGATCACCCCGGCCCCCATCGACACTGGCTCCACGGCCCTCAGCACCTTCCAGTCCGCCGGTCCGCAGTTGCGCTGCACTGCGTAGCCGCACTTGTTGCCGTTGATGTACGACCGCCAGAGCGGCTCCTCCACTAGCCTCGTCGACGCCGCCTTCCCTCCGCCGCCACTTCTGGCCTTGCGGTCGCACTCCAGAGCGATCCTAACCAGGCCCGACGCCATCTCGCGCACGAGCGTACTCGTGGGCGTCGCGAGCTCGACGAGCACCACCGGGCACGACTTGCTGTCCGTCTGGAAGGCGAGGTGGACGTGCCCGCGCCGGTACCCGTAGAGCGTCCCCGTGACGTAGACTCCAAGCCCTGTCGATCGGTTCCGGCGACCGGACGCTGCGGCCGTCAGAACCGACAGAAGCCTCGACACGGTAGTCTCCGAGGCCCAACCTCTCTTCGGCGCAGCAGCAGCAGCAGCAACCGAGGCGGTCGGGGTGGCACTACTCTGGTATTTCTTGTAAGTGTAGTACGAGGAGGAAAAGAAACCGATATGTGCCTTCTCTTCAACCTCATCCCACTCCTTCCTCTCTGTTACTCCTCCTCCTTCCTTCGGGGACCTCCTTATCCTCCATTGGAAGTGTCTTCTAGAGGAGGAGGAGGAGGAGGAGGAGGAGTCACGGATAGTGGTTCTTCCCATGTTGATGGTCTTCATCAAGGACTGCTGTACTGGAGGAGTAAGTAGTAGCGCGAGTGGTGAAAGCTAGCGAGAGGAAGAGAAGAATAAAGGAAGACGGGGGCTCCTTTTTTTTTTTCTTTTTCTGACTTGGCGAGCTCATTTATGAGCGAGTGCATTATGTCCTGCAAATGCGTGCCGTCCTCTAAGGCTGGGGATCGTCGCCATAATTCTGACAAAAGCAAGGGCCGGTGGCCAGCTCCCACCTAACGGCAAGAGCCATCGAGAAGAGGCGTTGGGAGACCAAAGAAGACGAGATCGGAGGTAAAAAGTAGTCAATTTGGTGCGAACCCCCACTGCTCCCAAGCTTTCCAATCTCCTGCAGATGAGAGTAGAAGAGAAAATGGCTTGCTCGATCTGCCACTGTCAGCAATGCAAGCTTTACTGTCAAGTTGAGCACTGAGACATTGGCTGTGGCTATCACCATCCATGCAAGCTTTACGTCTCAGCCATCAGTACAGACGTAAAGTTCACTTGCTTTCCACCGTCGTCTCACACGGCTTGAGCTCTGACGAGGACTTGATGTGATCACTAAGGCCATCACGGAGTTTGCCGAGCAATGCTACTACGCGGCCTTGCTCTCTCTGCTCAAAACTGAATCATATGGTAAATATTGATATGACCGTTACGTCCTCATGCCATCGGATAACTGGTCCGTCGATGTGATCGACCCGACGTGGAAAGCTGACACAGATAAGGTCGATACCTCAGCGGTCATATGACCGACCTAACACAGGTAAGGTCGATACCCCAGCGGTCGTACGACCGACCTGACATAGGTAAGGTCGACACCCTTACCTACAGACGCATGTCTCACCGTAAGGACGGCGGGCGTGATGGAAGGGCATGACAACATGGTAAGTCATAAGGGCAGTAAGGTTACCAAGTACGAATGACCTACAACACTCACTATATAAGCTCCTGCACCTATATGGGGCAGGGGATGAGAAATAAACCACAAAACTAACTTGATCGTCGGAGGGGTCACGTCGAGAAATTACCCGGTCCGACCTTCTTGCAAGAACCGATGCCCGACCCGACCTGAGGTGCCTCCTCCCTTCCCGAGACGACTGCGGGCGAACTAGCGTACAAGGGCCTGAACCAACAGTGCTCACTCAGCGGATACGGAGGCAGGCCGAATCCACTGGGCAGGCACCAGATTTGGCTCTAACATTTTTGGCGCTAAAAGGATGGCCCATGTCGCAAGAACGCCCGTTTGGGAACTCGGGTGCGGAGAACCACCTGGAACCTGACCACCCTCGACCAACCGAGGAGGCTACGGTAGCCGTGCCGACTCCCAATCACTTTTGAAGGATGATGACCGACCTGGGGTTCCCTTCACCCGCATCCAATCTCGCGCCGTTCGTGGTCACGGCCGAGGCTTTCCTCGGCCTCACCAGCCAAGTCCAAGCACTAGCGGGTATGGTACAGACCATAGTCCCGTACCTACCCCAGCTCGTGGATTCGACGGCTCAGCAATCGGCTCCCCTGGCGACACCCCCTCAAACGGAGTCACCAGCGGCCCCGAACTGGGGGGTCCCACCGGAGGTAGAGCCGCCACAGCCTTAGGTCGCCGAAGCCCGCGCAGCTTCCTCGACCTCGACGCCAGCCCGATCACAAAGTCGCTCCTACAATTCGATACCGACCGAGCCCTACTTCGACACCTTATCGACCGACACCGCTGATTCTCTAAGAGAGCAAGTTCGTCGAGTCCATCAGCGGCTCGACGAAGTCCAGAAGGAAGTCCTCAAATCAAGAGGGGAGGTTAGGGAAAGCTCTAAAGGCGGTTCCTCATTCACTCCCGAGACACAGGCCAAGCCGCTCCCAACCACCTTCAGGCTCCCGGCCCTCAAGCCCTATGATGGCAACGGTGACCCGACAGAGCATATTGCCGCATTCCGTGCCCAAATGGCTCTTCACGATACCTCGGATGCGCTGATGTGTCGGGCCTTCCCGACCACCCTTAGAGGGTCGGTCAGAATATGGTATTCTTGTCTCAAACCCGCGTCTATACCTTCGTTTGATTTGCTGGCAAGAGAGTTCGAGCTAAACTTTTTGGCAAGTGCACGCCTGAAACCAACCACGGCCTCCCTCCTGGGAATGGCCCAAGGGAGCGACGAGCCCCTCTCCCAGTTCGTGGGATGGTTCACATCACAGGTCCAGGGAATTCCTTACCTCCATCCGTCCCTAGCCATCCAAGCGTTCTTGAAGGGGCTGAGACCGTCAAGGTTCTTCTGGCCGCTGATCGAGTGACCACCTACGACTCTGTCCGAGATGCTGCAACGGGCACATCAGTACATGGCGACCGAGACGCTAATAGTCGACAAGAAGGAAGAGACAAAGCGCCCCCGGGGGGAGCAGTCCCGTGGATATCCCGCGCCACCACCCAAGAGGAGGGAAGACAGGTCGGGCTTGTTGTCAACCAGACCCCCCCCCCCCCCCCCCCCCCCCGATCCCCCTCAATTCGACCTGAACATATATCTTCTTTCAGATACGGGAAAGGGGGCTCTTGAAGGCCCCAAGCCCGATGAAGTCGCACCCCAAGCGGCGCGACAAAAGAAGGTACTGTAGCTTTCACAGAGAATACAGACACGATACAGAGGAATGTCGCGACCTGCAGTACCAAATTGAAGACCTTATTCGGCGTGGCCACCTACGGTGATATGTCCGTAAACAATCGGCGGGCCGGCCTCAGGCGACAAACAGCTCCTCGACGCGAAAAGCTTACGCGTGATTCGAGGTCGAGAAGAGGCCGCTGCACGACGAAGACCTTGACGTTACATTTAAGTCGGGAGGCGAGGAGCACCCATGCCATGATGATGCGCTAGTGATCTCAATCCACATGGCTAACGCCTACGTCAAGAGACTTATGATTGACACGGGAAGTTCGACCGACATTTTATATTTCGACACCTTTCAAAAATTGGGGTTAACATACCGGGATCTAGCTGCTCTAACATCTACCTTGACAGGGTTCATCGGGGATTTTGTCTCTCCCTTGGGGGTAACCACGATCCCGGTCACGTTCGGGGGAGAACCAAGGTTGAAGACTCTGATGGTGACGTTTATGGTGGTCAAGCTCCCGTCGACATACAACGTCATCATCGGGCGCCCGACCCTCAACCGGCTCATGGCGGTCATTTCCACCTACCACCGGATCCTAAAGTTCCCGACCCGAGCAGGGGTCGACGAGGTTAGGAGCGACCCAAGAGAATCCAGACAGTGCTACTTAACAGAAACGACATTGTCCAAGAAGCCGAGGACTCAACTGGTCGGTACTGTGCCTCAAGATCCAGAGGATAACGCCCGAGACCCCCACTCGACGGAGGAAGTTTGGGAACTGCCCCTCGATCTGAGCCGCCCGGATAAGCTGGTGAAGGTTGGGTCGGGACTCACGGAGAGCTAGCAAGTTCAACTAATAGAGTTCCTACGGAAGAAGGAGGATGTCTTCGCATGGTCCCCGAATGATATGCCAGGGGTCGACCCAGAGATCACCCAGCATCACCTGAACATCTCCCTCGACGCCCGACCGACAGAAGGCTATAGAAGATGAGATCGCTCATCTGTTGGACGTGAAGCTTGTTGAGGAAGTAAAGTACCCGACCTGGTTATCCAATGTTGTACTTGTCAAGAAAGCTAATGGAAAATAACGGATGTGCGTTGATTATACCGATCTCAATCGGGCTTGCCCGAAGGATTGCTACCCACTTCCCCGCATCGACCAACCGATGGATGCCATGTTGGGACATCAGCTGCTATCCTTCATGGACGCATTCTCGGGGTACAACCAAATCCGGATGGCCCCGAGAGACAAACAAAACACAACCTTCATCACTCATAACAACACCTACTGTTATAAGGTGATGCCATTTGGGCTAAAAAATGCTGCGCAACTTACCAACGGCTGGTAAATCATATGTTCAAGGACCAGGTCGGAATGAACATGGAGATTTACATGGACGACATGATAGTCAAAAGGCAGAAGAACGAGACCCACCTCTCTGATCTAGCGGAAATGTTTCGCACGCTAAGAAGATACAAGATACATCTCAACCCGATAAAATGTACCTTCGGTAACACATCCGGGAAGTTCCTCGGCTTCATAGTGCATCAACGGGGGATAGACAACAATCCCGACAAGATAAATGCGATATAGGAAATGCAGCCCCCTAGAACTATAAAAGAGGTCCAACAACTTACAGGGAGATTAGCGGCCCTGAGCCGCTTTATCTCCCGAGCCGGGGACAAGAGCTCTACCTTCTTCCGGGCGCTAAAGTCGGCAAAGGACTTTAGGTGGACCCCCGAATGCGAAGAAGCATTCCGCCAACTAAAGAGTCACATTGAAAACCTACCGCAGCTAGCATCAGTAAAGGACGGGGAGCCTCTCGGCTTGTATCTCGTGGCAACTGACTTGGCGGTCAGCTCGGTCTTGGTGACGCTCGATAAAACCGGGCAAAAGCTGATCTACTACATCAGCCATGTCCTGGCGGGACCTGAGCTCCGCTATCCCCTCATAAAGAGACTAGCCTTGGCTCTGATCCTAGCATCCAGGAAACTAAGGTCGTACTTCCAAACACATCCTATCAATGTGATAATCGACCAACCCTTACGCCAGATCCTCTCAAAGTTCGACATTGCAAGTCAGATGCTCAAGTGGTCGGTAGAGTTGAGGGAGTTCGACATCGAGTATGAGCCAAGAAAGGCGATCAAAGGTCAAGTGCTTGCGAACTTCCTCTCGGAACTCACGCCCCTAGAGACCCCGACGAACCCGAACCACAGATGGACGCTACACATTGACGGCTTCGCCAACGCAGAAAGAGGAGGCGTCGACTTGGAGCTCAAGGACCCTTCCGGTCGCATCTGTGAACATGCGCTTCGGTTAGGGTTCAAAGCCACAAATAACGAAGCAGAATATGAAGCGCTCCTGTTCGGTCTAAAAGTCACAGCCGAGCTGGGTGCGGAAGACATTGAAATATTCACCGACTCCCAGCTCATCGCAGGCCAAGTCAATGGGGAGTTCTAGACCCGAGAAGCAGCAATGATCAAGTACCTAGCTGAGGCGCGACAGATGATGGGTCGATTTCGAAGATACACCATCACCAAAGTACCTCGCACCGAGAACACATAGGCGGACGCCTTGGCATGGCTAGCCTCCTCCTGCGTAACCGACACGCAGTCAGGAAGAATGGTGAGAACCATCGGGCCCTCCGTCAACTCGAGGGTGCTAGTTGTCGATGAGGATGAAAGTTGGATCAACGCTTCAAGCAAACAGAAACCCTCCCCGAAGACAAGGCTGCTGCTCAAAGAATCAGGAGGATGGAGTCGTGGTATTGTGTCATCGATGGCCACCTCTATCGGCGAGGTTTCAACCGACCCCTGCTTCGGTGTTTAAGCCCGACCGAAGCGTGCACCACCTTAGCTGAAATCCACGAGGGAATATATGGGGACCATGTCGGCGCTTGCACCCTAGCACACAAGGTCCTCATGCAAGGCTACTACTGGCCCACCCTACGTAAGGACGTCCAGACTTATGTCCGGAGCTGTGAGTCGTACCAGAAGCACGCCTGGTTCCAACATCAACCGATGGTGCCGCTCACAACCACCGACTACGCTTGGCCCTTCGCCTAGTGGGGAATAGACATCCTCGACCCTTTCCCCCAGCCTCGGGACAACGGTGGTTCCTAATAGTCAGAGTCGACTATTTCACCAAATGGCTCGAGGCCGAGCCATTGGCTTCCATTATCATAAGACAAGTCGAAGGATTCATGTGGAAGAACATCATAACCAGATTCGGCCTGCCTAGAGTCATCATCACAGACAATAACACGCAGTTCAATAATGTAAAGTTTAAGGCGTTTTGCCAAAGTTATCGTATCCAGCTGAGTTTAGCTCGGTTGCTCACCTCGAAGCCAATGGGCTAGCCGAGGTGACAAACCAAGCCATCATTGAAGGGCTGAAGAAAAGGATTTCCAGCGCCACGATCTCCTGGGTAGAGGAACTCCCGAGTATTCTCTGGGCGTCGTGGACGACTCTGAAAACCTCGAAGGGGGAGTCCCCATATAGCCTGACTTTCGGGACTGAAGCCGTGCGACCTCCCGAGGTGGTTTTCCCGACCCTCCGAGTCCAGACCCAGTGTGAAGATGAGTCCAACCAACAGCTCTGTGAGAACCTCGACCTACTAGAGGAAAAGCGAGCCGGCACCCATCTCCGAGCATTAGCCTATAGAAGGGCCATCACCAAACTATACAATTGTCGGGTGCGCCCTCGGCACGTCGAGATGGGCGACCTGGTGCTTCAAAAGACTCAGGTCAGTAACCCGGCTCGATCCCGCGACAAGCTGGCTCCGAACTGGGAGGGTCCTTACCGAGTCGTCGACGTTATCCAAGACGGGACTTATACGTTGGCAACAATGGAAGGGCGAGTGTTGTCGAGAACTTGACATATCACAAACTTGTGGAAGTTTTACGCATAATATATCAGTGAAACGACCTGACTTGTATTGATAAAAAGTGAGTACAAAAGATGTCGGGAACAAAATAAGGCTTTTCCTGACCCGGATTACAATTTGAAAAAGAAAATTACAAGTCAGGGCTCGGGTGGGACCGAGTCGTCAAAGGCCTGCTGCCTCTCCATCGACACCAGGTCGTCCTCAGGATGGATGGTGAACGAGTGTTCTTCAACTTCGGCGTCTGGATGTCGGGCGCGGAAGCGGGCTAACGCAACCCGATACCCGTACTCGTACATCACCCGACCGATCCTCTTCAGGCCTTCTTTGAAGCTGAGAGACTCCATATACTGGACGACCAATTGCCTAGGTAGCTTGGCTCGGGCGCTCTCCAGGGCCTTCACGGCCTGTAGTAGCTCGTCGTCCATCTTCCGGGACCTGACTCATGCCTCTTTCAGCAACCGTTGGGCATTACCCAGGTGGCTCCGAACCTCATGCGATTCTTTCTTCGAGGCCTCGCGCCTTAAGAGCTTCTCGCCTCTCTCCCTCTTGGTCTTCTCGAGCTCCTCTTACAGCTCGAATGTGGGCTCCTCGGTCTTGGCGACCGCCTCCGGACCCCCGTTTGATTTCAGAGCGTCAAGCTCTTCTTGTAGCTGCTTGATCCAGTAGTCCATGAACGTGATCAGCCGACTTGCGTCATGGACTTGGTCGAAGAGCGCCATTTGGAAGTGTTGGCTCTGCACGAAAAAGCAACTGTTAGAAGCTCGGCAAAGGGAAAACCTGAGCTACCAAGGCATGGGTCGGGAAGCTTACCAGGACCATCTCCTTGGCGGCTTGGGCCATCAGGACTTCTGAGGGGAGCATGTAGAGCTCCCGCGCCAGTTGTGGGTGGAGAAGTCCCCTCTCGAACTCCTCCGCTGCCGACGAGTTATTCCAAACTTTCGTCGAGTTCTTCAGCCCCTTCCATCTGGCCTTCATCTCCTTCTCGGGGTCTTGATGCCCCAGGTCAGACATTAGTAAGGCATAATAACCTGCGTCGCCCTTATGCACATTTGTTTTGAAAAGGTCCTTCATCGACCTCGGACGCTGGTGGGTTGGTGAAGCGCCCCCCTCCTCGGACTCGGCGGGCGCCTCGGGCTCCTCCGACAATGCCGCTGGCTCCTTGCCTTTGGATCAGGAGCGAGATTACCCCTCGTCGAGACGGGACTTGTGCCTCCTCGTCGGCACTTTGGCCTTCTTATGGCGCCTCGCTGCATCCTCGACCTACTCGGTCGGTGTGACAACCGGCCTCTTCAACGAAGCCTTCGGGGGTTCCCTCGCAGGAGAAGCACCAACCTCCCGTGCAGTGGGGCGGGTCGGAGGGACTTTGCAGCTGGCCACCTTGGGTATCCCGCGTAGCTCCCCGAGATCCATCTGATCTGTATCCCGACCGACAGATTAGTGAGCAGTTAGAAAAGCTAAAATAGAGTAAAATAATAGTACCCCTAGAGGCCGGGCTGAGACCCACCTCGACTAGCCAAAGCTCAGCCATCTCCTTGATCACTCGTGAAGAGGAAAGAATTCCCTTCAGTCCGTCGACCAGGACGGTTTCCTCCTCGGATAAGTATGGGGAGGCGTCGCCGATCGGGTGTGCCGACCAGTCGAGCCTAAACCCCCAAACTGGACCACTAACATAAATGTAGCGAGACTTCCAACTTTTGTTATTGGAAGGTGCCCCGCTGACTCAAAAATCGACCCGGGCGGTGAGGTAGTAACCACCCCGACTCTTGCAAAGACGAAAGCACGCCATGAACAAATCCCGAGTCGAGATAATCCCTGCCCCTCGGCGCTCGCCCAAAAAGACGATAAGGCAGTGCCATGAGTTGGGCGCTACATGGTTGGGAGAGATCCTCCACCACCTCAGGCATTCTTCGATGAGTGGATGTAGAGGAAATCGGAGACCGGCCTCCAAAGCATCCACCGAGATGCACATGCCGGGAGCATCCAAACTATAGGGGCGTTGCCCGGGCTGCGAAACATGCAACCCGTATTCGATCAGGATGTTATACCGCTCCCTAATCACGGCAAGTGACCCCTCGATCACCGTCGTATCTTGGTCATGATCCGACTTCATGACCTTTAGGTCCCTCAGAACCCTCGCGTCGACAGGCGACGGGGGCCCAGAAGACGCTCCCGAGGAACCGACCTCGGGATCACACCGACTCGTCTCTCCCGACCCCGGGGAAGAAACGACCCTGACACTACTCGAGGAGTCCGAGGAGGTCATCCCGACCTGTTAAAAAAAAGAACTACCGATTGAAGGGAAGATGGGTGGCTAGCAAGGTCCGAGGTAGAAGCCGGAAAGGGACCAAATGAACAAGTGAGGTCTCTGTCCGCCCACATCAAACTTATAGCGCCCAGGGGAGTCGTTTCAACTTCCCGAGGCAAGACGGAGCGCCGTCACCCCAAAAGCCACTCAGCGCATTAAATGCATCATTACTCCGACTAAAACCCTAAGTTGAGGGAAAAAATATAATAGTAATAATAAATAAATAAATAAATAAATAAGAGGGTTCATAAGATAAGGGCGAGGGCACCAGAGTCCACCCTCTCGGCCAAATCCCCAAGATTTATGCTCGAGTTCACTCTCTTGGCCAAATCCCAAGATTTGTGCCCGAGTTCACCCTCTCGGCCAAATCCTAAGATTTGTGCCCGAGTTCACATTCTCGGCCAAATCACAGGACTTGTGCCCGAGTTCACCCTCTCAGCCAAATCCTCAGGATTTGTGTCCGAGTCCACTTTCTTGGCCAAATCTCAGGATTTGTGCCCGAGTTCACCCTCTCGGCCAAATCCCCAGGATTTGTGCTCGAGTTCACGTTCTCGACCAAATCCCAGGATTTGTGCCCGAGTTCACCCTCTCAACCAAATCCCCAGGATTTGTGCCTGATTCCACCTTCTCGGCCAAATCCCAGGATTTGTGCTCGAGTCCACCCTCTCGACCAAATTCCAAGGATTTGTGCCCGAGTCCACCTTCTCGATCAAATCCCCAGGATTTGTGCCCGATTTTACCCTCTTGGCCAAATCCCTAGGATTTGTGCCCGAGCTCACTTTCTCGGCCAAATCCTCAGGATTTGTGCCCGAGCTCACCTTCTCGGCCAAATCTCAGGATTTGTGGCCGAGTTCACCCTCTCAGCAAAATCCTAAATTCAAATTCCCGAGCTCCTGCTCGGTCGGATCAGCTCCTGGGCCATTCTAATTCTCGAGCTCCTGCTCGGTCGGATCAGCTTTTGCACCATTCAAATTCCCGAGCTCCTACTCGGTCGGATCAGCTCCTGCACCATTCAAATTCCCGAGCTCCTGCGCCATTCAAATTCCGGAGCTCTTGCTCGGTCGGATCAGCTCCTACGTCATTCCAATTCCCGAGCTCATACTCGATCGGATCAGCTCCTGCACCATTTAAATTCCCGAGCTCCTGCTCGGTCGGATCAGCTCCTACACCATTCAAATTTATGAGCTCTTGCTCGGTCGGATCAGCTCCTGTGCCATTCCAATTCCCGAGCTCCTGCTCGGTCGGATCAGCTCCTGCGCCATTCCAATTCTCGAGCTTCTGCTCGGTCGGATCAGCTCTTACACCATTCGAGTTCTCGATCTCCTGCTCGGTCGGATCAACCCCTGCACCATTCAAGTTCCTGAGCTCCTGCCTCGATCTGATCAGTCCCTGAGCTCCCACTCGGGACTAGTCCAAAGCCACCATGGGCCAACAACTAAACACAAGACCTCATCTTCAGCACCCTCATCGGGCACCTCGAGAAGGTCTTCCGGGGGGGGGGGAAGAATGATATGGCAAATGTTGACCTGGCTGCCATGTCCTCGCGCCCTCGGACAACTGGCCCGCCGACGTGGCTAACCCGACGCGGGAAGCTGATACAAGTAAGGTCGACACCCCAGCGATCGTATGGTCGACCTGACACAGGTAAGGTCGACACCTCAGCGGTCGTACGGTCGACTTGACACAGGTAAGGTCGACACCCTTACCTGCAGACACATGCCTCACCACAAGGACGACGGGCGTGGTGGAAGGGCACGACGACATGGTAAGCCATAAGGGCAGTAATGTTGTCAGGTACGGATGACTTACAACACTCACTATATAAGCTCCTGCACCTCTACGGGGCAGGGGGATGAGAAATAAACCACAAAACTAATTTGATCGTCGGAGGGGTCACGTCGAGAACTTACCTGACCCGACCTCCTTGCAGGAACCGACGCCCGACCCGACCTGAGGTGCCTCCTCCCTTTCCGAGCTCCACCACTCCAGCAGCCAACCTCCGTGACGGGGTACGAGGGATCCATCCATCTAGCGGAGCATCGACTCCGTCCCGAGACGACCGCGGGTGAACTTGCACACAAGGACCTGAACCAACAGTGCTCACACAATGGATACGAAAATAGACCGAATTCACTTCGCATGCACTAGATTTGGCTCTAACAACGAGTAACTCGAAGCTTACTACAGTATTCATCGCCCAGCCTTCTGTGGTCGCCTGCTTTGAATCCAGTCACCGAGAGCACTATAAAAACACACGAGTTTGAACGTTTGAGGCTGAAAAGAAAATTTTGGACGGCACTTTGTCGTCCTATCGTATCGGCCGCGGTGAGCGCACCGAAAATGCACCGTACTCACCCTTCATGGGCCAGTCCACATATAGGCTTCCGTTTATTAGCCAAGATTTGGCTTGGCCCAGTTTTGGTGCAAACGATGAGCCCATCGGGAATCCGCTTACAGCTGGTGATTACAAGAACGGAACACTCGAATGACTGGTTCGTTGTGTAATATTAGATGGAACAAACTCGTCACATGGCAGGATCGTCTGAGTCTCCCATAACAGGAGACACGTACATCATTATGATTGAAACACCCCACGTCAGCATCGATGTTCTCTTGATAAAAGGCTTCAATCCGACCCGCTTGCGCACGCCATTTCCTCCTCGCATCGATTTGGGTCTCCGGCGGAGGCGGCGAAAGCATTAGGGTTTCCGATGGCTCTCTCAGGGCGTCTCAGATCTGCTCTCCCCTTCTTCAGAAATATCGTTGCGGTCGAACCGCCGGCCCTCTGCGTTCGATCGGCCGCCGATCTGACCTTTGTAAGCCCTAAGTTGGTAACAGATGCAATCGCGATCTGTGTTGCCATTTAGCTCTTCCACATCTTATTCTTTTGTCTTTCTCGTGATTCATGCTTTGCGCTTTTGTTTTGCGGTTGTCGAATCTAGTTTCGGTCGGAAAGATCGAGATTAATTCGTCCCGTAGTCTTATTTGTTATTTCTTGAATCGGGCGTCGATGTACTTTTGACTGCGTGCTTTGACTGTGGAGTTAACGAGCGAATCTTTGCCTTTCTTGCAGGGGTTGAAGACCTTTGCAACCCAAGCAAAACCAACTGCAAATGTTAAGGTAAAGGTCACACCTCGATATAATTTTAGAATGTTTTTGTTATATCACTGACGCTTACCTTTTCTTTTATCTTCTTGGTGTAATGTTTTTAAGTAGCCTAAGCTCGATTTTGTTGAATGCATCCATTTCTTGGAACTCCTATATCAGTGATCCGATCTGTATTTTCAGTGCATTCCACGGCTTGCTTATTGAATGAGGATAGAGAGAATTGTAAATTGTTGTTGGATGATAGACGAATATGTCTTCTGTGTATTTCAGAGCTCATTTAAATATTAGTTAACTAATGCACCATGTATCTTGCTGAAAACTTTGCTTGTGGAAGTATTGCCCTAGGTTACATTATCTATCTATCTATCAAGTGACACCAGTCATATATAGAATGCTATACTTGGCTAAAACTGGCATGTGGTCATGAAAATATCTCTCTAGACTTGAGCAATGGGAGCAGGTCAATATTCACCGACAATAACACTTCTCTGCATCCATGAGGCCGGAAACTTCATAGATGTCATTCTTGAAAATTTAAATCCTAGTTGAGGATGTGAAACCAATTTCTAAAACTAAAAAGTTACCTACATAGACACAACTGAAACTTTAAGAGGATTACTTGACTTCCTTGAGTAGATAACATGCAGATGCATTAGATTATCTTTCATAGGTGTTAGAAGGGAAAGACAATAAGACAACTAATTAAGCAAAAAGGCTCCTTGTTTGATTGGTTTCTAAGTCTCCATTGGCAGAAGAATCTATCTTGTCTCTTTATTTTTTGGGACACCTGATTGTCTTCCTGGTTTTGAAAGATAATCCACCCAACTGTCTCTACTTCACCTATAGCTAAATAGGTTATACCGTCATTGGTGTAGCTCTATTAGATGCCAATACATATACTTTGATATCTATGACTGTACAAATTAGTCAGTTATTCTTTTCAGCAATTTTTGCTGTATTTGAGAAAAGTCCTGACGGTATGGTATGTGTATTATATTCTATACTCTTTAGGGTGCATAACGAATACAATAATAAAACACATGATAGATAAATCATATCTGTACATCATATGAATGAGCATGTGTGCTTTAACTATGCCTTCAAGAAATAAATGCATATTCAGAGAAATGGAAGCAAGGAACAACTGAATCAAGAGGAGACAGGGTGGACAATGTTAGTGTTTTATCAACAAGAGAAGTGTACATTTGTAGTATAACCAAAGAACGTAAATGCTTATGATACTAGAAGAAAATAATCATCAGCGATTTCATATTTTGAGTTAGGAACCATTTTTAATTGTGGGTTTTTTAATTAAAGAGAGAAAGAAGGATTGCTTTTTTTAGGCCTGGAGATACTGAAGAAGAGTTTATCTGGATTTTTATGTCGTTCTAAATTATAGTTTTTTCCAGTTTCTGACTATCTCCTGATACTTGCAATATTTCCTTATGTTAGTTTCAGATGAGGTTTATTTTCTGTATGGACTTTCAATAGAGTTTTATAATGAAATTACAGGTGCCTTTATCACTATTCGGAGGTTCAGGAAATTATGCATCTGCTCTATTTCTTGCTGCCTCCAAGGCAAATGCATTGGACAAAGTTGAATCTGAGATTCTTGACTTGGTAGAGGCTTCCAAAAGGAGTCCTTTGTTTTCACAGTTCATCAAGGATTTATCAGTGCCTAGGGAAACACGTGTGAAGGCTGTGCAAGCAATTTTTTCTGAAGTTGGCTTTTCTGATGTCACTAAGAATTTTTTGGGTACAATCTTTTTTTCCTTGCAAATCGTTCCTAAATATATTATACTATAAGGACATCTATGTTGGGCATGACAACAGCACTCATTTTTATTGAGAAGTTGCCTGTTTCAATACCGGTGTCAAAGCCTGCCATTCTGAAATATTGTTTTATGTTCATGATATTGTTTTATACTGTGAGGACATCTATGTTGGACATGACAACACAATTGTTCATGATCTTGTTTTATGTCTGCCAATGCATCCTCTCAACTTTTGAATCTTTATATATTTATAAGCTACTAATATTAGCACCCAATACTTGCAATTTGTTTGTTATTGCAGATTAGTTCTTCTAGTTTTTTGGTTAATTGAAAATTGTGTTCATCTGCTAGAATATTGACTATGTTTATGATATTGTTTTATACTGTAAGGACATCTATGTTGGACATGACAACACAATTGTTCATGATCTTGTTTTATGTCTGCCAATGCATCCTCTATAAGTTACCTGGTATAATATTAGCACCCAATACTTGCAATTTGTTTGTTATTGCAGATTAATTCTTCTAGTTTTTTGGTTAATTGAAAATTGCGTTCATCTGCTAGAATATTGACTATGTTTATGAAGGCAATTGTCTTTTTTTTCTTATGAATCTTAACCCTGACCTTTTTTGTCTTAAATTATACAAGCTGTCTTGGCTGATAACGGAAGACTCAGCTATATTGAATCCATAGCTAAGAGGTTTGTTGAGTTGACTATGGCACAGAGGGGAGAGGTGAAAGTCATTATCACAACAGTTACTGTAAGTGCTCTGCTTTGAATCATAACTTGCATATATACCAACCAATTTGAAGTCCATTGTTAAGAAATTGCAGATGATGTGAAGCAAGCTTAAGATGTGATTGATAAAGACATTATATCTGTTTTTTTAGTTGGGTATTAAACATGTTATGTGTGATAATTCACTGTATGCCTGGAAACATATTTGTCAATATTATGGCCCATTTGCTTTAAGGTAAGGTGATATAATAAAGAATGCTGTAGTATTTCTCTATTGCTGTCTTTTGATTGCTAGTATTATGGCTTAGGTGACAGTAAATTTTATTTTATACATAAAATCTTATAGCAATTTGTCATTTAGGATCAACAATTTTACACTTGAAGAAAATGCAAGTTTGATGCTTGTAGCATGATCTAATTTTCTGACATGCTTAGTGTGTTGCCAGATTGATATTAGTTCATACAAGAAATTTTTGGAAATATCTAATCAAGTGGTATAAATAATCTTTTATTATTCTTGACTTGTTTTTTTTCTGGTTGTTACTTCACATGTTAATTTTATATACTAATTACCAGTCATAAACCAAGTTTTTTGCTTCAGTACTGTACTTTTTGGTTTATGTGCCATTGGTAAATTTTATTTTTGTATCAGGTTGACCCTTTGGGACCAGAAGGAGATATATAAAACTGCCAGAAATCAATATTTGCAACTAACTCTATGCCAGTTACTTAATATTATTAAATTAATATTTTATCAATCATTTAGTCATTTATGTGTTTTACATCTTCTTCATCAGCCACTTCCTGCAGAAGAGGAGAAGGAACTTAAGCAAACTTTGCAAGAGATTTTAGGACAAGGGAAAACGATCAGAATTGAACAAAAGGTACTTTTTTGAGTCGCTGTATTGAGCTGTTAATGCTTCAATAGTATTATTATATATGTAAAAGAAGAAAGGAGAGATGATGAGGAAAAGAATAAGAAAGAGACCGAAAAGAGAGCTGGTGAGTTGTGCTATTGGCATCATGGGATTTTTTTAAGAATAAATAATGCTTTTAAATTGCAGTGGGCATGACACCACATTTGATTCATGTGACATGCTTTCGTGATTTTCATTGTCTAAAGAAATTTGGATCTTGGATATTCATTGTGGATGTCTGTTGAATTATGGCAGATATGCAAATAATTTTAGTCACTCACAGTTTGCGAGTACTCCAATTTAACACATTTGACATTCTGTTTTTTGGGTAATGATCTTACGTACATATTTCTTCCCATGACATGAGAGAAGAGCACGAAAGAGTTAACATGGGTGTACTTGTTTGTCTGCCAGTGATTAAATAGGTAGAAAGTGCACAAGGCATTTAGAAAAGAACTTTCAAGTGGGTGTACTGTCGGGAAGTTTTGATCATGCTCTTTGTCCCCTCGGTTAACTGAAAAGTTCATATTCTAGATAATGCTTTCCATTTAAGACTGTTGGATGATCATGGTTCCTATCAATCCGATTGTTGTTTGCCTTTATAACTAACTACTTTTTTCTTGCTTATGCTATGTCAATAGGCTTTTTTCCGATGATTTTGGACCCACATTTGTTGTTGTTTGTACAGATTAATCCCAGCATTCTTGGAGGATTGGTGGTTGAATTTGACCAGAAGGTATTTGATATGTCAATAAAGACAAGGGCCAAGCAAATGGAAAAGTTCTTGAGGGAACCAATTAACTTTGACAAGTTCTAGTGGCCCAGAGATGCAGCAGCTAGTAACAACCTTTGCTTCTGCTACTGTTTTGTGGTTTGTTGCTTTAAATAAAATATACATACTCTTTTGTAGCTCCTTGCATTGATTGCAAGGCCAATGCCTGCCAAAAATTCCATAATTTTTTGCTTGTCTCTGTCTGAAATGGTTAAGTTTATTTTACTTGATGCTTTGTACATGATTTTTCACTTGAGGTCATAAGGTAAATTGCTGGTGTATTCTCCCATTGGCATCCTACTGACAGGCTGCAATTGTTGGATTTGTAAATACTTGTCCAAGTGATTATTAGTGAAGTGATCATGTATTACGCTGCCCCTAATTATCAAGCTACCCTTGGTTCTATTTTATGGCAGAACGGTTCGAAAAATACTGATTTAATGGTTTGCTATCACATGCTTTAGGGTCTCAGGTGGTTGTCGTTAATAACCTTTGCAAGTGTTAGATGCATGCACTTGAGGAAGTGAAACTAAACTGCAGCTAGGAAATCACAATATTTAGGCACGGACTGTGGTAAACACGGTAAGCTGGTGAAATTAAAAGAGGGACAACCCAGTTTCCCTGATGGCTAAACTTAGTTGCTGGCCGTTTAATTCGGTTCATAAAATGTCTATGAAGTTTTTTGCCCTTATGTTGAAACATATTTTTAGATATCAGTAAGTTCTTGAGAGTAGAGAGAGAGAGAGAGAGAGAGAGAGTTCTCTGGTCCCTGGATATAGTTCCTTCCTGTTAAAAAGTTTGAGCTTTATAAGCACAAGCTCGGCGTGATGTATCACGATTTTTGTTGTCGTGGCCCTATGTTTCTTATTGTGCCATGTGAGTTGCGAGAACCGTTAGATCTTTCCTTGTGCCCCCGCATCCACCATTCGTCATCGTATATTTACTACATATGTTCCTAACTATTTTCTTTTTCAAGAAAAGAAAAAGAAAGAAGAACTCGATGAGATGGGACTTTAATCAACTATACTCTTAAAGATTCATGGTACTCCAATATACCCAATTTGTTTGGGCTTCCAATTGAGACCGTTGGTGGATTTAGGGGAGCGGAGCCGGTGGTGATAGGGTGCTAAAATGGACGATACTCAAGACGATCCATGGTGTCGCCGGCACGCGTAGGTCTCTCCCCTCTGCGCCTTCTCCGGCTCTTTCTTCTTCCGCGTTAGCTCCTCTTGCGCAGCGTAGGTTTTGGCGGGCAATCTCGAGGGACGACATGTCTCTTCTGTTCCTTCTTCTTTCTTGTTTTCCTAGGTCTTTCTTTTGGTAGGATTTTATATGCTAGGATGTCAAATCTCCTTGATGGTGTTCTTGTTGGCACAATGCGTAGTATCTGTTTTCATATTGTCTTTTCTGTTTCTTTTTCCGATTCTTGATCTTCCATTTTCTTCGATGACCTCTGTCAGTTGGGGATTTTTTCCGTCTCCGTGTGGTGGAGTCTCGTTTGTTTTCTTCTTCACTCATTCGATGATGGAGTCATCGTATTCTTATCGGCTTGGTACAACTTTTTTTTTTTTCCTTTCTTATTTTAATTTATTTCCGAGTTGATTTAATAACTCATCGGACTAATGTTTGCAAATACTCAAATCACATTTATAAGGTTTGATTTTTTCTCAAAATAAAGTTAAAATTTTATTTCTTAGAGTAATTTTAGATTTGCTAATTTTAAGCTACGGCAAGTACAAATTATATTACAAAATGAAGGCAAATATATAACATGGAAGGAATCGACAGTGAAACGCAATACCAACAGGCCGTAATGTCCGGACAGATTTAAGGTTCATGTTGATGAAAACTGATACAGGTAGCCCCTTTTCTATCCAGGCTTGGCAATCTTAGGAATTAGCATTGAAATCCCACTACGGTAAGTTCCACAAAGAAATTATTATTATTATTGCTACCATTATCGCATAATTTGAGTCATCAATATTGTCTGGATCCTGGAATCTGAATGTTTCTTTTTTCTTTGGATTGCATCAGGTTCTCACACACACATGATATGTGATGTATGCTGAAACAAGGATTATTATTGCTCAGATGGGGGATTAGTACTTGTTACCAATTGTGTACATTGACAAGGATCCTAGAAAGGAGAGTGCCATGGAATTCTGACCAACCTGAAGACTCACATAAACTCAGTAAGAACGCATGTCCAGTATGAGATTGGCCTAATACAAAATGTGTACATTGACAAGGATCCTACTACAAAGGAGAGTATGACCAACCTTAAGACTCATATGAAGTCAGTGAGATGGCAGGTCCAGTATGAGACTGACCTAAAACAAAATGCTTCTTGATGATGAGAAGTTATGTGATGGACAAAGGCTTAGTTTCTAACTAGTGGATCTTGCCACAGTGAGATCATTGTAAACCACTCGTGCAGATAGTTGATTATGCATGATCTAGACTCAGGCTTGGAATTTTGATCATTGTTTCCATGGTGAATGCAACTTTGGGATGGTTTTGCTGGAATATTTTGAGGACTGCTACCCATAATTGCTACTCGGATTATTGAAGGAGACGGAAAGGGATGCTTCAAAGTGGACAAGAGAAAAAGGGCATCGGAGCTAAGGGTTCTGTCTCGGAGCTGACGTGGTCTGTATAGTTCACATGTGGATATCTGATAGGATAAAAGGCAAACATGCTGCTTTGACTTCTCCTCCATCTGCGTCCCCACAAGACAATTCAGTTGCTTTCACTCACAGTAGCATCATCCTTCATGAAGAAATAAAAAAGTACTTATCGGTCAACAAATGTAAATTCTTCTCTACTATGATCTGCACACTGTAAGAGTAGTTTTTTTTTTTCTCTCTGTTCAAATTAATATTGTGGTTTATAAACTGCATGGTTTTCTTTCCTCTTAATGCCATTGTTTAGCCTCAAATTGTCTTGGTGATGAATATGTTTCTATTACATGTATATGAAAAATATTCTCATTTTGGATATTTTTCGGATGACACCTCTTTTTCGTTTTCCCAATCAGTCACCTCACGTTTTAAAGTTTAAACATTTCAAAAAACACTCCTCTAAATGCTGTCATATTTTTTTAGCTTAGTTTTGAGCCATTTTAAAAATTGTCATGAGTTTTTCCACTCATTTTATGAGCTACCCTGCCGACCCATGGATTGATTCAAGTGTTATTAAAAAAAAATACTTGATATCAATTATAATATTTTTTTGATATCTATATAATGTTTTAGATTACCTACATAGTCTTTTAGAAATATTATAAAAATTACCTAATGATTTCTACAAGTGTGGTCTTCTAATTCTCTCTACAACTAACGATTACTGTAAGGAGCAGACGATCATGTCAATAATAATATTTTTTTCAAAAATTATACATTGATTTTGTATAGCTATATACTGTTTTTGAATAACACTTGGATCACAGATGAGCGAAAGAATAGATGATAATTTTTGGGGCAATACTTTTACAACTTTTGAAATATGAGATGACTGAAAAAGGGAGTTATCATTTGAGAATACCCAAAAATTTTAATCGTATATATATATATATATATTATTTTATGGATAAATTTAGACAAATTGAATCCAGCAGGAGCTAGCAAATGATCGACAGATTCTCTAGAAAAAACCCTCTTTTTTTTTTTTTTCCGTAGAGCACTTCCTCCTTTGAATTTTCCCCTAAACTATGAATAGGTGGAAAAAAATAAGAAGAAAAATTGGAGCGGTATATGGAAAATTCGAAAAAGGAAATTTTTTTACGGAAAAAAGTGAAAAGATGCGACTTTTCAGGGGATTAGTCCATGCCAACTTCCATGCTCAACAACAACAAGCGAATAGCTACAATTTCGATGCAGTCGCCTTCCCTTCATTTCTTGTTTGTTTGGTAAAGTTATGTTTCTGACGTCGTAATCTTATGCTATTAACAAAAGCATCTTTATCTTATCTTTGGTTTGAACATTCCTCCTAATTTGTCAATGCGTTCATATTTCTGGTGATTTATTTCACGTGTGAACTTTGGACAATAACTTTGTCAGCTCGTTTATGTTGTGCTCATCCATCACACTCTATCAAGTCAACGTTCATTGTGGTTGACCGTTCACTTAACGTCACTCGTTCGCCACTGTTGATGATGTCATGTCTCGCCCATCAGTATCTGAAATTTATGTTCATATATATATATATATATATATATATATATATATATGTATTAATTTTTTAGTATTTTTAAAGATTTGAATTTTATTTTTAAATATAGATTTTTAATAATTATTTAAAGTTATGTAAATAAAATTTTTGATGGCCGTTGAAATTGAAACCAATTTAAACTTTTTATTGAACCAAACTTGAAGGAATCTAACTAAGCCTACACAAAAATAAAGACATGAAAATGATGGGAAAAAGATCTCTCATCTTTCGAGGAGTAAAATAAGAAATTAAAAAAAAATAGCCCTCGCTATTTGGGGGGGGAAAAAAAAAAACAATTGGTTCTTTTTGCATGAATTCGTCATTTTTATTTTTGTCTTGATAAAATAATTATTTTGCAGAAAATGACTTGGAGCATTTGTCCATCACCAGTAGATGGTTGCTACTGACTCCGAGCCGGCCACCGAAGCACCACAAGAAGACTTTTCAACAGAATTAAATGTCCCCACGCGTCCACCCGCTCGTTTGGCTGTGGCGACGATGCTTCTTCGCTTTTGCGCATGGCCCCACCAGCCAACGCACGTTTTGCACTTGCACCACGTGATCCGTAACTTAGGTCGTTTCTTGATCATGATTACAGGCACGTGCAATCTCTATAATTTTGTTTACGAGCGATGGCTTCCCATCTCCATCCCAGGCGTACCCGTCAGGTTCGCGATGGGACCCACACCTTCCCTTTCTGCGTGTCCGTCACGGGCGCGGTGGACCCACACGAAACGCGGATGTTCTCCTCGTTTATAAGCAATGGCGCAATTGGGCGCTGGAGAGCAGCGAGTGTTGTGCTGCGCCCTCCCCTTTCTCCCTCCCCTCCGTGCTAAATCCTCCGAACTCCGGTAGAGATGAAGGGCGCAGGTGACGCCGCTGCTAAGATGGAAAGGAAGACGGTGGAGAAGAACAGGCGAATGCACATGAAGCGCTTATGCATGAAGCTCGCCTCTCTCATCCCAAAAGAGTACGCCGCCAACTCCAAGGTACCGACTGCTCCTGCGCTCTGATGCCTCTTTCCCCTGTTCTTGCTTCTTCTTCTTCTTCTTCTTCTTGAAGAACGGATGAACGCAAATGTTATTGCAGGACATGTTGAGCCAACAAGATCACTTGGATCAGGCGACCTCCTACATCAAGGACCTTCGAGGAAGGATCGAAAGGATGAAGCAGCAGAGGGGGGATATCAGGACGAGCGCGGAGGGAACTAACAAGGACGTCGACAGCGAAATGAAGACGGAGTTCAGATTGCCGGTGGTGGAAGTGAGGCACCGGGATCAGAACCTGGAGGTGGTTCTGGTAAGTGGGCTGCAGAAGAGGTTCAAGTTCCACGAGGTGATCGGTGTTCTCGAGGAGGAAGGAGCAGAAGTTGTCAACGCCAACTTCTCTGTTGTGGGTGAAATGATCTTCCTCACCATCCATTCCCAAGTAATCACCGTCTCTGTGCTTTACTGTTTGCATGCTTAATACGGAACTTAATGGCCAACCATTCATTCTCGGAACAGCGATTAGCGATTAATTCAATCTCAAAACGTGAAGAACTTTCTAATCTCCAACTCCTCCTCTGTTCACTGATGCAGGCAGTCAGCTCCAGACTTGGCTTGGAGGCATCGAGGGTCTCTGAGAGATTGAAGGAATTGATCCGATGAGCATTTCGCCCTTTATTCCGATGGAGTTCGGAGAGTGATTTAGAAGATAGGCATACATCCATGAGGGTGCGTCTAAAAGAAGAAGCAAACAAAGAGAGAAGTGAAGCTGTTCTTGTAGTGTTAGGTTGACTTTAACGTCGCTCAACCCGCTGTGGTTTCTCTTTACATCTCTGCTGCTAATAGGAAATCCCAAAATGTGGTTGACTGCGGCAATGAGCAGTGGATTTGATTAAGAAAGCTGATTTATTATTATTATTATTATTATTCTTATTACTGTTAATAATATTTTCTTCACGCTAGTAACAGATCCAAAACCCTCGTTGTTCCAACAAATATTAGTAATATTATTTCTAGCATTAAGTTATTTTCTCCACTAACAACATTTCTGCTGAGAAGTGTAATATGGAAATATTATATAGGTCGTAAAACAAGCATAAAACATATCGATAAGGAGAAAAAATATGGGTAGAAGAAAGGAAGGAATTTGTTCTTTTAGAAAAATGAGTTTTTTTTTTTACGCTTATATATCTAAAATAGATAAAATTTTATATTATTATCAATTAATCAATGATTTCAACAAAAATTGAGAAACTAATTAGTTCATCAAACTCGAGTCGTAACATATATAACACAAAAATAACATGAAATTTATTTGTGGAGGTTAAAAATATTGACAATGAAAGAAAACTTAAGTCAAAATAATATTTTGTTCTTCTTTTTGTCTATGTAGAAGAAATAAAATCAAAATTTTCATTAAATCAGCTACAAGTTATCAAACTTCAATTCAAATCTTCTTGTCTAATATAAATGGCAAAAAAATTTCTTTAACGGTTCATAAACTCAATTTTCTTTTACATACTATCTTGTAGAAGCCCTAAAGAAATATTGGAAAGAAATTTTTAGAATACTAGATATGTTTTCTCATATGATTGTATCATCAAAATCTAGAGATATAATTTTAGAGGTTTCTTTTCATTACAAGATTTTCTATATTTAAATTGTATTTTCTTACAAGTGCATTGACTACAGAAATCCAAAAAGAAAAATTATGTTCTCTTTCTGCATTGAAAAGTACTTGTAAACCTTCACCAAATCAGTGAGATTGCTTTGCATTGCGGCAGTGAGGGCTATTACCAAATCAAAGAAACCTTCAAAATTTTTCATTCAAAGAAAACTAGAACGTCCTCAACTGGCATCTCATCATTCACTCAGATCCAACAAACATCATCCGGAAACCTTCATTCACTCAGACACAGACCATTTCCATAGTAAGAACATATCGCATAAAATGTTTAAGCAAAGAATATATTGGTTTTTTGACGCTTCGGAATAATTTGAGTGGATGCATCACTCTTCCTTTGTTTCTCACCATTTTGAGCTAATTTGAGGGTTCCCAATGTCTCAACAATGCATCACTCTTCCTTTGTTTCCACCACTCAAGTCATCCATCCCCTTCTCTTGGAGTCCATCCACTTTGGGTGCCCACCAACTTCATCAGCTTTGCCTCCACTGCAAACAGAGATCACCTTTAGTATAGAAGACTGGATTAACGCATGCAAATTGCTGTTCAACAAATAAGATCTTTTTGCATTAATGCAGCTCCGGTAAAATATCATCATAATTAAGGAGAAAAATTAGACGAGTCCAAGTCCAATTAATCAAAATTGATATGATCAAATATCAATTCAATATAAAAACTTAAGCTTCTTGGTTATAGGACTCTTTCGATCTTTAGTGATATAAGATTATTATTTTTAATATATTTTTATATTGTATACATAAATATTTTTAATAGTAAATATCTGAATTTTTTTTCTTTTACATGTCGAGAATTTGGATCCCCTGTAGCAATAAATATTGAATATAACTAGCCTTTTTCTATCCAATATTGATAGAACAATTAGGTTGGAAAAGTATGCTTGGTCCCCACTATCATTAGGTAATATGCCTTCCTTGTTGTAAAGGCATCGTCCGGCTGTGCAGCTAATAAAAATGTCAGCCACTGACAGGTGCTTCAATAATGATTGAATAATGAGTTTTTTTTACTCTACTTTTTATTGCTGAAAATATCTTTACCTTGATACTTTTGAATGAGAATCTAACACTATTGGTTCGGTCCTAAAAATAAAAATTTATCTATAGGGTTCGTTTCGGGAAAAGAGTGTGACTCAAGAGGGGGCCCGAGGTAGCAAGTTGACTCCTGATCTGTTGTTAGTTCATAATAATGATTCTACAATCGTCTTGAGGCGTAATTTATCTATTGAAGAAAGCTCGAGTCATCCCGAGGTGTGTCTTGGCCCTATTTGGAGATGCTCCACATCGTCCCGAGATGCTCTTTAGATATGTTGGGTCTTGCACAAGTAGTCAGCGACGAGGGTATCATGCTGCGACATCTTTGATAGTCAAGTTAGTAATTTGTGGTCCCTAAATATGGGTTCGACTAGTTTAAAATCAGTGAGTCTCCCATTTCCCTGATTAGGGTGATTTTTTATACATTGAAGGAGGGAAAAAAAATTGTGATCTCATTCCTTATTATAAAGAATGAGTATTTCTTGTCATAATGAATAAGAAAAAAGTTTAGAATTGACTTCCTTACCATAATGAACGAGAATGAAGTTTGTTTTTCTCTGTTTTGAATCTTCATATAAGTAGTAGATGATTTGGATGACATGTATTGTCAAAAAATCTTCGATCATCATCTCATGCACAGCGAAAAATATAAACAAAACCTAGATTCTCGAAGTTAAGTATTTGACCATTTTATGATGATTGGTACGTGAGAAATCCGTAAACACTTGAAAACTACACAGATCATAAGAGATGTGTTACATAGGGAGATCATATATCCCTGAAAATTTTCAGATATGATGGAGAAGACGAATGAGTAATAGGAGGACAAAACTCTGAGGAGTAATAGGAGGCTTTTCTGGCTTTCCCTTGTTCTAGCCTATGAATAGTGGAGTGTCTTCTATTTCTAGAAGTGAATAAGCATATTCCTGATTCTATTTATATTAGATCCTTATCCAATTTGATCTTATTCATATTGGATCTTATTCATATTGGATCTTATTCAATTTTGATATTATCTACATTGGATCTTATCTATATTAGGAGCTTTGTGAATATCTCATTTTCACATCTCTACCTGTCGCAACGTCTACCATATGTGTGTGACCCTCTAGGCCCGATAAGGAGCTGGATGTGAGTCGCTCCCATCAGAATTCCTTCTGATATAGTCAATTATTATCTCCATAATAATTCATTCGACTCATCTATTATGGTTGTACTAGGCCACTACGTCGCAATCCTCAAATGGTACAGGGGGATCAAATTCATCGGACCTATCTGTCCATAGTTACCATGTACCTATAGTCTCTCATCCAACTAATATCCTAGAGGCCGTATATTGGGCATGGATACTATCAGGCCACAAATGGAATCCTTTTGAGTCTCGCTCTAATCGAATTCTCCTAGAGAACTCATTCCCTCTTAATCCGAATGACCTTGGCAAGAGATTTTATCTGAGTGAGCATATACGAGATATTCCTCTCATAATACTCGAGAGTGGATGATCCTTTGTTGACACTAATTGTCTTTGTATAATTGACTACCAATCCCAATAACCGACTATATCAGATCTGGACCTTTTCAAACCTTTAAGTCTGATGTCAAAGAAAGAAGTACTCATACAAGATATCCTTGGTGTCTCAAGTCTAAGAACTAAGCGCACAATTAGGACTAGAGAATTACTGTTTAACATTAGGTATCATTATCCATCCAATATTTCGTAAGCGGATCAATTAATGAACTTATTCTCCAATGAGCACCTACACTGTACCTCTAGTTCCCTATACAAGCGATTATGAGACCAGTCGCCTCCATCATATGGACGAGTATACAACACACTAGTCTATCCAATTATCTTGATATCCCTCTCAAGTAGCATATGACTAGGATAATTTAAAATCTATGTTTAAAGGTGAATTAGTCTCATTATCATGATCTGATTCTCATTGCATGGATCCAGGGACATCACAATATACAAAAATATATAATATGAGAATATGCTAATAATAATACGCAAAGAGATTAATGCAGCGTGTTATAAGTACTATCGCTTACGTGATTGGCTTGTATGACACCTATAACTAGCAGTGATGATTGCGCATCAATTATTGGTAAATTTTTTACAATTTGTTTCCCCCGGAAGGTGTACTTCGGGCTCCAATAGAGGTTCGAGGTGAGTCTTCTGGTTATTTGGCTCTATTAAGTTTTAGTTTCACAGTTTTGTGTATGATAATTTTTGTTATTGACCACCATTGCAAAAGTAGAGGTTCGTCATTATGGGAGTAGAGGCCCGTCGTTGTGGGAGTAGGATCTACCGTTGCGAGAGTAAGGGTTCACCATTGCGAGAGTAGGGGTCTATTGTTGCGTATTTCACCTCGATCGTTGTTGTGGGAGTAGGGGTCAATTGTTGTGGATTTTATTGCTATTGCTAGAGTAGGGATCCACCATTGTGGATTTTGTCGTGGGCGTCGTTGTGGGACTTTCATTTCTTTTCTGATTTTTAACCTCCCCTTCCACTTCGGGAGGTTTTTCTTCTTTGATTTATGACCTCCATCTTCCGCTTCAGGAAGGTTTTTGATTCGTGGCCCTCCTCTTCCGCTTTAGGAAGGTTTTTGATTCGTGGCCCTCCTCTTCCGCTTCAGGAAGGTTTTTGATTCGTGGCCCTCCTCTTCCACTTCGGGAGGGTTTTTAATTTGTGACCCTCTTCTGCATAAGAATGATTTTTTATTTGTGACCTCTCTCTTATGTTTCAAAAGAGTTTTTTAATTTGTGACCTCCCTCTTCTCCTTCAGGAGGGTTTTTGATCCATGACCTCCCTCTTCTGCTTCAGGAGGGTTTTTTGATTTGTGACCTCCCTCTTATGCTTCAAAAGGATTTTTGATTTGTGACCTTCCTCTTCTGCTTCAAGAGGTAGGTGGCGGGCTCTCTTGCTGCTTCTAGGAGAGGGCATCGGTTCGGGGCCCTACCGTAGTGGGCCTAGCTCAGCTGTTGTAGTGGGAATATGGATCCGCTATAGCGGCTTGGCTCGATCATAGTAGTAGGAGTGTGGATCTGCCATAGCGACTTAGTTCAACCGTCATAGCGGGAGTGTAGATCCATTGTAGCGATTTGACTCGATCACCAAGGCAGGAGTGTGGATCTGCCGTAGTGTCTTGGTTTGACCACCGTAGTAGGAGTGTAGATCTATTGTAGCGACTTGGCTCGACTACCATAGCGAGAGTGTAGATCCGTCATAGCGGCTTGGCTCTATCGCCATAGCAAGAGTGTGAATCCGCAATTGCGGCTTAGTTCAATTGTTGTATCAGAGTGTGGATCCATCATAGCGACTTGGCTCTATCATCATAGGGGGAATGTGGATCCACCATAGTAGTTTGGCTCGATTAACGTTGCGGGAGTTTGGATCCACCATAGTAGCTTGGCTCAATCATCATAGCGGAGTGTGGATCCATCATAGCAGCTTGATTCAACCGCCACAATGGGTGTGGATTTGCTATAGCGGCTTGAATCGATCATTATAGTGGGAGTGTGGATTTGCCATAACAGCTTGGATCGATTGTCATAACGGGGGTATGGATCCGTTGTAGTGGTTCGGCTTGACTACTATAGCAAGAGTGCGGATCTGCCATAGCATCTTGGTTCGATTGTGGTAGTAAGAGTGATGAACCATTGTAGCGGCTTGGCTCGATTGTTATAGCAGCTTGGCTCAACTATCGAAGCGGGGCTTGGAGCCTTTTTTTTAGGTGGATCCGGTCTCCTATCTAGTAGCCTCGGGTGGCGATGGTGAGTCGAGTCATGTTTTGATGTGGTGTCCTTTTTGTCTATTGACTTTGATTGCGGTGGGATCTTCTCCTACCTAGGGCTTCGCTCGTCTTGGGTTCTGTGTCACTTTATGTGATGGGCATTGTAGATCAGTTCGTGATGCTGGGATGTTGGTGGACGAGTTGTCTCGGGCAAATAAGGATCTCTGAGCGATGATTGCCAAGTTGGAGAAGAGGATTCCTTGACGATTGAGGATGCCCCGGTCGCCAAGATAATTGGTCTTCCGGTGTAGGCCCGACAGCAGTTGGAAGACACAGAGCAACATCTGGTAGTCTTGCGATGGAGGTTAGAGGATGCCTAGGAGAGGGCGGACCAACTGGAGGACACTGTGTAGATATGCTCTAACGAGTTGATTGCCACCAAGATGGAAGCTCAGGAGGCTAAAGAGCTCTTGAAGGAGGAACGACGTCGAGCCCATGATCTAGACAGGGGGGTGATCACTACATATGAGTCGGAGAGGTTTTGGCATAACCTGCTAAGATTGGGAAGGACTTCGTATCGATATGGGTACCTCGTTGCTTTGGGTAATTTAATACCAAGTACTCAGAAATAAGTGATGAGGAGGACCCCTTTGCTTAGCGACCTAAAGATCTTGATATTTAGTGAAATTTTTTATGCATGTGTAGTTTTATCATAGGTTTTTGGTCGAAAATTGATTTTAGGTTAAAATCATTTTTGTTGATCGAGAAGTACTTTTAGGATAGAATCTTTTTTGTTGATGTGCTACATCGAGTTTGAAGGTTGCACCGGCATATATATATATATATATATATATATATATATATATATATATATATATATATATATATTCCAGTATGCTGGTCTCGTTAATTGCATGACTTCCACCACCTAATTCTTGCAATGATAGAACGATGCTGATTAATAGCAGTTCCGGTGATTCACATCACCAACACACTCCGACACTTTGGTCGACCATTTCATCCTTGGTTTGACTCGCCATTATTGAATCCACCTGATATGGTAAGTAATGCCTGCAACATCATGGGGTGCACAGAGAAAGGAGAAAGCTCACCCATCACACAGGAACGTTGGTGTCTTCTTCCTCCAAAGAAGAGACAATGGCGTGGTGTTTGGGGCTGCAGCCTGCAATTTCTACTTCCATCGAAAAGAGAGGAGGTAATAGGTCTCTTAAAATAATTGTGGTGCCCCCCCATCACATGCCATAGTGGACGGCGGCCGTCCCGTTGGCCAATCGGGCGAACGACCGCACATAACGCAACGCAGGCAGGGCATGTAGTCTGGTATATATTGCAAGCAACAACGACCTCTTTCCCCCATTCCCGTGGTATTTCCAGATCTCTTCTGTGCTCGGTCTCTCCTCCAATCCTGTCCTCTTTTTCTCTCGTCTCCTTCTCCGTCGCTCTTGAATCGAGGGAGTGCCAGTCAGGAAATGGCGCTGAAACTGCCACTACCGGGAGAGATCCAAGGAGTCTCCTTTCTGGAATCCAACAGAGGGACCTCTCCCCAGCTCAAAGGTGCCATTTTAGCCGTTCCCTTACTCCTCCGGTACAAATTTATTCCCCAACATAAACCTTGTCGTGATCGAACTATTCGCTCTTCAAAATCAATTTTTTTTAAAAAATTGTGTTATTAATTTGGATCAATTGCAAGTTAAAAGCGATCCTTTTTGGTTCTTGTGACTCCCAACAACTACGTTTTCGTGAGATTGTTGTTTTTGAAACTTGCAAAAAGTTGATCTTTTGGCCTACTTTCTCTCGTGAAAAGCACTTTCTTTAACCTTTTTAACCTGAAAAGCATGCATCGGTTCTCCGAATTACGTAAGAATTACGAATAAAGATTTTGTCTTTGTGTCCGGAATTTTCTGAATGATTCAAGCACAAAATTTTGTTATTTTCTGTGCTCAACCGAGTAGTTTCTGAAGCTTGTCGACGTTTCCTTCAGTGGGGTTTCACTTGAAAAGAAAGGAGAAAGGAACAGTTTTATTGAGGCAGACGAGTTGCTCAATGCAGCAGGCGCCTCAGCCAGCCTGGCTAGGCCGAGCTGTCGCAGAACCAGGGCACAAGTCTTGGGACGTTCCCAAGCCTATTTCAATTATTGGATCCACTGGGTCAGTTGGAACTCAGGTATGCAGCTGAAAGCAAGAATAACACATATTCAATGTATGTACAATGTGGATCATGTCTCTTCTTATTGTGTGTATAGACATTTGATAAAGGTCAGATAGTTTTCATGATACACTCTGAAATTTCTTTACCTGAGTCCTTTCTGTCAATGTTTTCCTTTAACCCTTTAAATACATTAGAACTAGTAAATCCAATTGTAGAAGTTTTTATTCTTTGCTGAATGCTGTTATGGTTGATGGCCAATCAGGAGGAAAGTAGTCTGTAATTGAGCATCACAGACTTTCCAATGCACCAAATTCAAGCCAGAGTGTGATTATTGTTGAGTATGAAATCATGTTTCATTGACTTGTCATTTTACCAATGCATTTTGATTATGACAGACACTGGATATAGTTGCTGAACACCCGGATAAGTTTAAGGTTGTCGCTCTTGCAGCTGGCTCTAATGTGACCCTTTTAGCTGATCAGGTAACAATTGTCGTCCCTTGTAGGTGCCTGAGATGGTGGCTTAGATGGATAATTATTATTGGACTTCCTCTTTAAGTTTTCTGGGACAATTAAGAATTGACTCTTTTTTTCCTCTGAGCAGGTGAAGAGATTCAAACCTCAGCTGGTTTCTGTAAGGCACGAGTCACTAATTGGTGAACTCAAAGAGGCCTTGGCTGATGCTGAACAGAAACCTGAAATTATTCCTGGGGAGGAAGGCATTGTAGAGGTCAGTTGTGTTCTGCATACTTCTCAATGGTTGGACCTGCTCTCGAGCTTACATCATAATGTGTTTGGATATGAGTTACAGGTTGCTTGCCACCCAGATGCTGTCACTGTGGTTACTGGGATAGTAGGATGTGCTGGACTAAAGGTAAAAGCATATAGGTTCTTCTAAACTCATTCCTGGTACAACTGCTATTTCCACAAAGTACATTCCTTTATGTTAGCTACTTTGTTTGGTCATTCCTGGTGCTCATCTTAAACAACATACCTTGATATATCGAGAATAGATATATAAAGTGAATATCCTGGCATTGATGCAGCAGCACTAACCTGCTGTTTCTTTTACTATCTGGTTGATGTGTATTTATCGAAAATCATGTGAGTTTTATACTTGGTTGTAAATGATACACCTTTGATTTGACATAGATGCTAACTGAGATGAATATGATTTGACATTTTATTGGTGAGGTGCTTCTATTGGCTCACATGTACCAATATGCTTCTAAAATATGATCAAGGTATTAAATATGATTATCATCAAATCCCTGAAATCGAAAACTATAGTTTTAAAGGTGTCTTATTTTTTCCACCAAGAAGCACAGTTGTTGATATTTAGTTCACTGTCAATGATGGTATCATATGTCTGCATCACAAAATGCGCTAAGACCTTTGAAGGATGTTTGTGTGGTTCTGTCTCCTGTACAGTTACCTACAAAGAGGCAACATATGCAAACACAAAGCTCATATGCACCTGCATATATCTATATACATTTGTGTCTGCGTGTGTGAATATCTTCGCCTTTTTCAGGCAAATTCACCTAATAGTCACTTTTTGTTCTACTTTCAGCTTATTTTTTTCTACTGCATGATGTGCCAAAGTGAATATATGTGTTGTATATAGTATATACATCCAGTAATCCATTTTGTTCATATACTCAGCCGACTGTTGCTGCAATTGAGGCTGGAAAGGACATAGCTCTGGCAAATAAAGAAACTCTCATTGCTGGAGGTCCTTTTGTGCTACCTCTTGCTCACAAGCACAAAGTAAAAATTCTTCCTGCTGATTCTGAACATTCTGCAATTTTCCAGGTACTTATAGTAAATCACCAGTACTATCAGGTTATCCAGTTCAAGGCCAGTGATTGCATGCCTTTGCTTGTTTGAAAAGCTAATAATCTTTGTATCTAAACCCATTTGCCTGATTCATCTGTGTCTAATGTTGTTCAAGTACGAAGTTGTTTCTTGAATGGTGATGCTTATGGGGTACTATATCTCCAGTGTATTCAAGGCTTACCAGATGGTGCACTTCGACGCTTAATTTTGACTGCATCTGGAGGGGCCTTCAGGTATAATATAACTATTTAATGCCTTTTGATGCTTCAATCTGACATCAAGAGCACTGAACACATGTCTTATCCGTGTGGTCACTGTTCTAAAGATGTTCGAATCAAGGCTTATTGATCAAGTCGTGTGGATGTACTGCCAGTTTATGGTTTTCTTCATTTATGTCAATCATGCTGCTGTAGATCAGTAATTACCCTGTTTCCTAGTATAAGTTTCTTCTCTTCTTCCTCTTCCCTTGTGTGAGAGGTTGCTAAGATCTTATATTGTTGTTGTCTCTTTTCATCTGTGTTTAGCATCCTCAACTTTTACTAAACATCCATCTTTGGTAATCATCACAGGGATTGGCCAGTTGAAAAATTAAAAGAAGTGAAAGTTGCAGATGCTTTGAAACATCCAAACTGGAGCATGGGGAAAAAGATCACTGTGGATTCTGCTACCCTGTTCAACAAGGTATTGAAAGCATTCCCATTAAATTCCTTGAAACAGAGGTGATTGTTGATATGTCTCTCTCCTAGTTTCTGAGAGCCTACAAGCTATTCCTTTGTGGTACAGGGACTAGAAGTTATCGAAGCACATTATCTATTTGGGGCTGACTATGACGATATAGATATTGTGATTCATCCACAGTCTATAATACATTCGATGGTTGAGACACAGGTAAATTTGTTATAATCTCATTCCATCATGTTACTGTTGGGTTGATGTATGAATAAATGAGGTGCCCAAGTTTCCAATTACTTTGTCACACAAAGCTTTTTAATTAAGCTTTCACTCTTTCATATATTTTCACCCAGTCTCAGTCACCAGATATTCTTGAACTGGTTTGTTGTTCTCTTGCAGGACTCATCTGTATTAGGCCAGTTAGGGTGGCCTGATATGCGCCTACCAATCCTTTACACATTATCGTGGCCAGACAGAATTCATTGCTCAGAGATCACATGGCCCCGACTTGATCTTTGCAAGTATGTAACTCAACTCTTTAAGCACATTACACTTTGCTTTGAATCCTATCCACGAATTGCTTAATTGCACTCACAATAAGAGTTTGTAAAAGATTACAACTCTTGCCTCGCGTATGCTATGAGAAAGTCAAGACAAACTTGAATGTGATGTTCACCTCTCACATCTTCTTGATTACATGCTTAGAATGTCAAAGATAGCTTGGACTAGATAAGTCACATCATGTGAAGAATAACTCTAGTATAATCCATTTTACTTGAATAATGTGCATCCATTTTAAGATTGAAAGAAGAAAAGACATGACCAGCTGACATGATTTTGCAGCAGCTACGCCATTTTCTGGAATCTGTAAATAGATAGCTTGCCGCTCGAGATAGTGGCAATCTTCCAAATTCATACATGTATTTTTTGAGTTGAGTGGAATCAATTAAACAGCAGAAACTTCAGGTGGCAAATTCACAACCATTCAGGTCTCTTTCTGATTGCCATGCCTGATGAGTTCGTTTTGTAAATTGATGGTACAGGCTTGGTTCATTGACCTTTAAAGCTCCTGATAACGTGAAATACCCATCCATGGACCTTGCCTATGCGGCAGGGCGAGCTGGAGGCACCATGACAGGAGTCCTTAGTGCTGCTAATGAGAAGGCTGTGGAGATGTTCATCAATGAGAAGTACTCATTTTTTTCCCTTTCTTTCCTTTTTCATCTCTAGTACCTGCAATACTCTGAATATTTTCTCAACGCAAACCTGTATTGGCTACCTTGACATTGTAATTCAATTTGCAAATCATCTGTTGTGGTAGTATCATAAAATGCTGACCAAATCAGCCTACATTCTTTTCTCCTCGTTTGAGTTGGACTCATTTATTGACAAATTTGTTCTTGTTCTGCAGAATCAGCTATCTGGATATATTCAAGGTGGTGGAGCGTACTTGCGATGCTCACAGAAACGACCTAGTTGCCAACCCTTCACTCGAGGAGATTGTACACTATGATTTGTGGGCTCGGAAATATGCTGCGGATATACAACTGTCATCTGTGTTGAATCCTGTTCCTGCTTGAGTTGAGCGCTGCATGTAGTCAGGCAGCTCAGGTCAACTACTGTTACGGGCATAAATTCAAATCCAAATATAGTGAGATGCCCATTCTGCTGTAACAACAACAAAAAAAAACACAAAAATTTGGAAATATACATTTATTTTTCTCCATCTTCATTGGTGAAAGTTCAGCTGGAACACTAATGAGCAAATAAGTGTATGTTCAATAGGCTTTTTCTACTTGGTTTCAGTTATGAGAAGCTCCAAATTGACACAGTTTGCATCTTAATGCTGATTCAACCAAGCAATGGAGAGACCAAAATTAATCATATTGGATCATCTCGATTCAAAATGATTTGGTTGACCTGTAACGTTGACTCACATGCATATGTTCTCTACCTTGGAACTTTGTCATCTTCATCCTTGCACATCGCCACAACTTGGGACAAACAGCATGCGTAATACTGTTAGATTCATGGAAGCTGAGATTGCTAGCTCCAAATTACGTATGTGTAGTTCATATATATGATGTGCGCGACAAGGGCACGAGACAAAGTCCTCTGCTCCTCAGATCTCGCTTTCCCATGTCATCTCTCTCCTCATTTGAAGCCTATTTATGTGGAAAACGAAGACAAGAATTAAAATGCCAATTGAGCTGAAAAGAAAGAACGAAATCAAAGGTCAAGGTGCTAATTATCATTAATAATCTTGGTTTTCTGCTACCATGTTTTGCTTAACCTCACAGTTATGTGTCTCTAAAGAGAATAATGCTCTGAAGAAGACACCAGATGCAATTGCACAAGGTCACTGTGTTCAGCATATTGGCCTAATGTGATAAATGTCAATACTGTGGGATGCTGCTGCATACCTGTTGCATTGTTCTAGGTCTTTTATTGCCAGATGACCTCATGTATGGTAAACTTAGCTTCTGCATGATGTAGAAGGAGAAGCCATAAGTTGGTAGTACTGCAAATTGATCACATTAAAGCAGAAGATTGTGATGGTGGGGGGTTTATACCTCAACCTGGTCCAGCAGAAACTTAATGTATCCAATGGCCTCCATTAGCACTGAAGCTGTATCAGTCTACACATATAAACCAAGTTAATTAACCCACCATCTATCTTCTTCACTGTAGCCCAAGAAGCACTAACAATTTGGTAGTTAGGAGGCCTTAATTACCTTGCCAAATGGTGCCACCAGCTGCTGCAATGCTGCAATCCTGTCACCCATCTTCTCCTTCCTCACCTTTTAATGTAATATTATTCCCATGACAACCAAAATGATCAAGAAAAAAACGTAGAAGAGAATCAATTGCAACTAAATCCAGTGCTACAATCCTTTAAGAACTCGAAGCATATACCTTGAAAGGAGAGAATGAAGAGTGCTGCTCAAACCGAGGTTTTGTGGGTGCTGTCTGAAGTGGTTTGTGCTCCCAACCGCTGTTCACTGTTCTTGCTTCTGCTGCTCCACTGGCTAAAGTTGGCATCTTTAAAGCAGCAACAGTTTAAAGAAAACCTCATGTGTTAGCTTAATTTATGTGTTTGGAAACCTTAGAAAGCACGTTAATTAATTTCTTGTTTTGTCCACAATCTTCCTTTAAAAAAGATGATTCATAAATGTCTCTCAGAAAAGCTGGAAAAGGGTTATGTACTATATATTATTGTATCAGTGTAGGACCTCTGGAATAGAGAGAACAGACACATCATGAACCTGAGATATCTGGTGGAGCTAAAAGACAGTGCAAACCTAAAATCTCTTAGAAACATCATAAGAATCCATCTAGGTGGTAAATAAATTGTAATGAATGCTGATATTTCCCTCATTTTAACACTAATTCTTAGATCTGATTGCAGTGCATTACCACAAAAAGAGAGCTGGGCACTGTGTGACACATACTGTCTTCATGGCTACTTTGACTGCCATGATACTACCGAAACCTACTAAAAGACAGCTTCAAAAAAATCATATCAGATAGGCAAAAAAGGAGAAAGACAATGCAAAAACTTATTAGATTGGAAATAAGAGAAAAGAAACATGTCAAGAAGATTTAAGGTCAACAACTCCATGATAGTGTTAAGAGATCATGTTGAGGTTTGTGCATGATTAGCATATGTGGTGATTAAATTTTCATTTGCAGAAATAAACACAAATCACATGATAACTAAAGTGTCTGATAGAATTCATTGTTTTGTTTCTCTGAGAGTGCGTGCCTCATGTTGATCTTGACTAGAATTATGGCTGTGGCATACTGGTATTGCTGCAACATGATGCTGAAATAAATCATCATTCTTATATTTCTACACTTGCTTTTATGCTTCACTATCATAGTTTCGATGGTTTTACCATTATCATTACACATTTTGGAATAGAGAAGTACTATGTACCCACCTTATGGTGGTGATGGAATGGCCCATGAATTGATTCCGGAAGATGGCCAAACCCAGAAGATGCATCCTCGCTTAGCACTGAGACCATACCAGTGAACGAAGTTTGACAGAAGCTCCTTCCTAATCTAGCTGAAGCCAACAGATCCATGTCTGAGGATCCTGAGAGAAATGGCAGACGAGGACTGGAGTGTGACAAATAAGCAGTCGGAAAACTCATGCTGAAGCTCTCTCGACCACCTCCATGGCTGTCACACCACGAGTTTTCGGACAAGTTTCCAGGCAGAGGCTGAAGGCCATCAGTCTGGCGACCTGTATCTGTTCTTCTTACGAAGAGCTTCTCATGTGGCTGGCATTCGTCATTAGAAGAGAAATCTTTGCAGAACCCATTAAGCTTTGGAAAGGAGGAAGTATCTGGAAACTCTGTGATCGTAGTTGGGTGGAGTTGGTGCACTGGCAGCTGGTACGTGAAGCCATCTTCACCGTGAAACCCTAGGTTATGAATAGTTTGCGAGGTAGCTGGTGAGTGTCCATGGCTCAAACTGAAAGCTCTTTGGCTGGATACAGTTCCATTGGCATCTGAAGCCATCTCGTTCCAGTTCCTGCACAGAGCCAATGTAATCTCACCCGAGGATCTACAAGGGAGGGAATTCGAAACAGAAGCCTCAAACCAGACCAACCAAGAAAATTCCAAATCCGAGGAATTAGATAAAGCGAGATCTAAGTCCAGCCGAAGTCTCTGTTGAGACATCCGGATTGATTGGTACATTGTTGTACAAATAATAGGTTTCAGTTTCGAGTCGATATCTTATACGTTATTTTATTCAATATCATGAAAATATTTTTTATTCTTAAAAAAAAAAAAAACTCTTTCACGTAGAAGAAAACAAAGATTAATCGTTGCTCTATACACGAAGGAAGAACACAGCGACTTACGATGTCTGGCTTCGGTTCCACTGACGGTCGTAGAAAGCTGGAGCTGTCACTACAGTGGAGAAGCCATGCCGCTCTTCTTCTTGATGTGAAGACCTCATCACGGTGTTTCAGAAGGTTGATAGTTCCAAGAAGAAGAGAAAGGAGAGAGGTTGCTGGAGCTTCGGATTCTCCTTCTCAACCAAAGGAAACCTTTGAGCAGCTGCTGCTGCATGTATACACGAATCTACGTCTGTTTTCCAACTTGTTTCGCTTGCTTTCCATCTTACTTGGGAGCAACCATATGCATCTTCCAAGCTTCACAAACCATGTGGAGATGTAGTGAAGTAGAGGGTGGAGGGAGAATTGATGGATTACTTCTCGGATGCGTCTCTTATAGCACTTTTTCATTCCGGAGGAACTTTCCGTGGCTCTGAAATTAAAGATAAGAGATCATCTCTCTCTCTCTCTCTCTCTCTCTCTCTCTCTCTCTCTACAGATCCAGTCCTTTTCTTCTTTCTTTCCTCCTTCAATGATGATGCTCTTGCTGGCAATCACAGGGGGATCATTGCACCTCTGCTGCCATTATAAGCCTTCGATCCCAAGGCTTTGCAGCAAGACCTCCATGGAATGGTAATAATAGCACCCGTGCTCTCTCTCTCTCTCTCTCTCTCTCTCTCTCTCTATCTCAACACAGTCAATGCAAGACATGGCGGCCCTTCTTATCACATGGAATCTTAAATATGTCGCAAATAGTACTTTAATATCTCCAGTAGTGTAACACATGTTTGAGGCAACTTTACACCATGTCTTATGGTCGCAACATATATATAGATAATAATGAAAGCAAAGACACGGCAGTACCTTTTTAACCTTGTTGCTTTCCTTGTGGTTTGTAAGATATTAACACCAATCCTAAAATTATTTTGCTTTTATTATATTATAAAGTTTTTTTTCTTTACCTTTTAACTTGTTGGAATAAAATGGTAGTATTACTTTAATTTGTAGTCATCAAAGTTCACTTTTCCATCTAATATTAACCCGTCCATGAATAATGAATAATTTAAATTCATGTATATCCTTTTCACTTCGAAATCCACTGCTGAGCAGCTCACGGCTTCAGTTGTCGTGATGATTCCATGGCAGCAACATTAGGATACATGCAGAGTTTTGCCGACCACCCTCTCTCCAAAAGAAGCTCTACCATAATAAGCTCAGCCCCCACAGAGCTTCATGTCAGGGAAAAGGAGACTGGAGGAATGTGAAGCAGAAGAGGCGTGCTTTCCTTTGCCTGCTTCACCCTCTCCTTTCTTCTTTACTCATCAACCCTGGACGCACCACTATCCCACATCCATTCCCAGAAAGCATGGAAGCTTTTGTCTAGATTAGGCTACATCTTCCATGTTCTATGCATGGGACTCGTCTTTTTCCTCTAGCACGATGGGTAGACCGACGATAGAGAGATCTTAAATGTTGACATTTGTGAACTTAAAAAAGGGTTCCTTGCCATTTGAGACACACCACTGGTATGTCTTTTCTTTGTCTAAATTGAGTATTGTGTAATTATTACTTGTTGATGGTCTTGCGCTTAAGCGCCAAACAATTTGATCAGGTGCATGTTTACTGTTCAAAACCAAAATAAATTTTAGAGATAAATTATCGAAAAATATACTAAAAGTCGATACAAGATTAACGTTTCTTATCTATATTCCTAAAATAAAAAATGAATTATTCACCATCCAAGATCAGCTAACAAAATTCTTAGATTAATTCCAACTCAAACATAATTCTATGACCCATTGAGAGTAGTAGTACCCTAAGAATGACAGAAGTATTTTCTTATATCATTTTTTTCTCCGTTCAAAATCTAAATACACATAAGATTAATGCTGTGCAATATCAAAAATCTAAATATCAATGATAAATTTTAATTTACTAAGAACTAATCTTCTTAACAAATGTGGGTGAGTGCTGTTCAATTCCAAAAACACATGAACAGGAAAAGCAGCTGCTTTTCTTAGAAGAAATACAAAGATCGCATCACAATGCTTTCACTTTCATCAATCTGACAAGGTTCTAAAATCACATGACTAAAAGCACAGCCTGCCATGATTGTCAACTTTAAGGTCTCTTCCATGGACAAAGGACATATCAACTTGGCTTTCCCTAGCCGGCCTTAGCGAGTCAACTCCAGCTCTTTGATGCTTTCCTTCTCTTTTAAGCATGCATGCATCAGCATCTGCATTAATCCTTCTCCGCACTGTCCCACTGCGGATAAGTCAGTAAGGTTATGAATCAAAGACTCCCATCGAAGTCTATGGAAGAAGAGTTTCTTGCTCCCAGCCACTGTGTTGTGTGCTGCTGATACATGTCATGGTGCCGGATCAAAGTTGCTCTGAGAAGAAGACAGGAAGTTGAAGGGGAAGAACATATGCTTCCGAGTGGTCTGCGTCCCTATCACGTAGATGACATGGAGTGTCATGTCCATGCAAGGACCTACGTGACATGCGTGCATCCGCGTGTCTTATCGTCTGCAATTGACTAGCATCAGATGCCAAGATTCTGATTTGGACAAAAGAAAGGCATGATCCTCCCCACATATTTATTCTAGCTGTCTATGAACATAAAGTACACAATACAATAATATAGATTTGAATCAGTGACACGCATCAACAAACAGGTGCATGTTGCGGTAACACAGCTTAAACAATGTAAAGAATCCACATGTTGCATGCACGAGATCGTTTCCTAAAAAATCGATCATCAACAACATTGATCAACAGATCATATTGGAAGTGATTCAAGGGGGGGGGAAGCCAGTTAACCTGACAAAGATACAGATGATACAGCTCCTGCTTTGGTAGAAAAGCTGCATGCAGGTTAAATACAAAGAGAAGGTACTCAAAAAAAAAAAAAAAAGCAGCTCGAAATAAATAGCTCAGGTGAACTGCTACATGAAATTTTTTTCTTAGAAGCGTTGGACCTTTCCTTGATCACTTACAATTAAAGAAGTATTCCGAGTATTTTGATTCTTTTGGCCGGGTGTATTCGTCGATTGTCTGACACTTTGATCTTGCCAGCTGAAACGAACAAACGAGTATGCCATTGCAGCTACTGAGACCAAACACCAGGGAACGATGCCACATAGCTGACCTGGACTTGATGGAAGACATTATAGTGCGAAGAGTGTAGACTAACATGGAACGCAACCACCTGAAGAGTTCCATCGGCAACAGTTAAGCACAAATGTGTACTTTAAAGTAATAAATCGTTTAAAAAAAATTGTTACTCTTGACTGATAATTTTGGCCAATGCACAAACCAATATAGTAAAAGACATGATGCAACCCCACCCAAAACAAACAATAATTAATTAATTACATTATTGTATTAAAGCATTACAAGAAAACTCGACACCAAGAATATTTTATTAGGCAATTTCTTCAAGAGCAACTACGTTCTGCTTACATTATCAAATTGTACAAAATCCAGTTCTCAAAAAATGCTTCAACTAGCCACATAAATCTAAGTGTACACCATCAAATGATTTCAGCACCTGCAGTAAAGATTCTATAGCAGCTGTGGTAGCGCTCCAGTGTAGGGAAAGTTAAAAAAGATATATCAACAAAATGCCAAGGACTTTAGTGTAAGACAAAGATAACATTTGATTTTCTCATTAAATCAAGTCAGTTGAACAGTTTCGGCTTGATTGCGGTTTTCCCGACCAGACACTTGGGGCAACGAAGATATAATTGATAAGTAGAATATTAGCTGACTATTTGTTTCATAGCCCAAGCAACATTTATTTCTTTGCAGCAGATTCAGCTTCCAGCTCTATCCCAGCTTCCAGTTCTCTCTCAATCCAACCATCTTCACTGGTATCATTAGCCATCATGGCCAGCTTATTCATCTCTTTTTCCCTCTTCCTCTTCTTGATAGTTGACTTGATTCTATCCATATCAATTTTACCAAGTCCACCCCAAGATTGGTCCCCTTTTGTCCTTGCTTGGTCCATGTTCCTCCCCGACATCTCATTATGCTCGGCAACATCAATGGGGATTTCAAAACCCCTCATCTGGCTCTGAGGTTCTAATCTATCCTCCACCACGTTCTGCTCTCCAGCTGCGTTTGGTATGTTGATCACGACATGATTGATGGAATCCTTAGGTTTATGGCTTTTATGATCTATATCAGATTCTTGGCTTGAGGTGCTTCTGGAGGAGTCTGGCCGATCCAAAACAGAGTCTGGGCTGCTGGAAACCTCTTTGTTGGCCGCTACAGCAACTGGCTTCTCCAATGGAGTCACAGAGCACCTTCTATTATATACCAAGAGCAGCTTCATTTGCTGAATTACCACTGCAAGTAATAGATAAGTAAGAACAACGGCCATAAGGATTAATCACAATTAGTTAGCATTCCAGAAGCTACCTAACCTTCTAATTGCTGAGGGTTCACATCAAATTCATGCCACCAGACATAACCTCGCCTCTCTGAAGGAAGTTTCAGATTATGAAGCTTAGCAGCAAGAAAGAGGGAACCAGCTGCTATGTAATGGGGTTTATATTGCAGGCACAACGAGGTCCAAAGCCTATGAGTAGAAATAGGAGATATATTAGGCTTTATGTGGAGTTAAATTCTATTGGGGGCAGGATGAGCATAAACTACATACCAGTCATTCACATAGTTCCATGCTACTTGTCTTACTTCCTTCTGAGTAATCCCAAGTTTCTTTAGAGCATCGAGAAGTGGTTTATAAGGATGCAAAACAGTAAAATCAAACCGAATTGTTGATAGAAGCAGTCTTTCCCCAATCAATATCAAAGCCTTTTGCTTCTCAAAAGTGTCCTGGTTTGTTTAACAAGAAACAAGAAAAATAATCACAGAGTTAACAGTGATTGTGAACTCATGCTGCTACAATAGAAGTTTGTGATACCTTTTGACGAATTTTCCTTGTAGCAGTGGGATCTCTTTTGTACACTGTTTCATACGCCACAACAACAATCTTGTCCAAACCACAAGGTGTCTCTTCTACCTTGGAAGCAAGAAACATGCATACTGTTGCAACTGTCTGCAATAAACCCCACCGTGAAATTCAGAACAAAGTAATCAATAACCTAAATATAACTGTAAATCCACATATATATAACCATGTCAAGCATAACTCCTGAGAATAAAAATAAAAATAAAAATTTTGAACTGTAAGTACAAATAAAAAGTGGGTGCAAAACATGTACAGTATTCGCATGCCAGCATCATTATCACTGCACTGGCACCATTAAGGTAAAGCAAGTAGGGATTTCTGCACTTTGGCAGGATTGGTGTAAATTGTCAAATTCCAGAGGGAAAAACAGGTTGTACATGGTGTAATACATAGTTTTACTTACACGGTAAAATTACTGTAAAGATGGAGCCATCAAGCTTGTCATATTCTCCCTACAATTGCAAGAATCTGGTGTGCAGATAAGGTAACTCGATTTCCAAAAGCCAACGTGCAATATAGCAGGATTACATTTGCAAAAAAGTTTTTGTCAGGTCCTCGCAGTCTGCAAAACCTCAGACAGGACTACAGAACCCACGACTAACCCAATACTTGGTATATAGTCTGGGAAAAGGTCATTATCTGATAGGAACAAAAGTAAAAAAATAAAGCCTTAGAAGATTTCAATAATTTGAGTGAATATTAGTATGTACAACGGTAAGTATTTTATTTGTTCAAAAGGTTTACCTGTGAGCGTTAAGACACAAAGATTTGAGCTTCTGAAAGTCTTAATAAAACCAACTGAAAACATGTCCCACATACTTCAAATAAATAATTGGAACCAACTAGAACCCAAATTATATAATAACGATCATAGTAGTAGGACCACTAAAAAACTTCCATGGAAGTATCATTAAGTGATTTTCTTCATTTCACATTGAACAAAGGGATAAAAGAGACAACATCCTCGAAAATAATTGTTTGGGGCGCCTATGACATGATCTAGTAAATGGCTCAAGAAATCCTATTAATACAGAAGTTTCAGGAAATGATAGAAAAAAACAGAAGTTTTGTTGGATGCAGGAAATGGCTCAAGAAATCCTATTATAACCTGAAACAGTGATTTCTTGTCAGACATAAACACAAAAACATTCTTGATTAACCTAACACCTAAGCAGCCCACCCCACTGTTCCTCTTCTACTGGTATTAGTGCTACATACATCTTGAAAGACATAATTGCATCAATACACCTTTGTCATCAGTTCTTAAAGATCTGGCTCTAGAATCAAACTTATTCAACAAAACAGCAAATATTTTTTTACTCCAACTGAAATATATATAAGAACTTAGTTCATAGAGAAATAAAAGGTTCTTCACAAACCAAAATTGATGGATAAAATTTAAATATTAAAGACAGACTGTGCTCTACAACTGACCTCTCCTTTATAAAACAAGACACATATAGGTGTCAAATTACTCCAAGGAAAAATAACAACAACAAGACATAATGTCCCAATCAGCTTTGCAAACAGGAACTATTAAACCATGGAGGGATACATTTCCATTCAATAAACTTTGGTTTTCAGTGAAGGAATCTCGGAAAATATGAATTTACATCAAATAATCTCTTTTATCTTCAGTTAAAAATCCCCTCAGATTCTTTAAGTTGTTTGTAAAGAGTGGAATCACAAAGTAAAGAATTTGAAGTACAAAATTCTATGACTGCACTAGGGACCCAGAGTTCAAAGTATGACAACTAAGGGAGACGAATTGTCAAATATCCAGGTCCACTTTATCACAGCTAAGCATTCACATCAACTTTGTACCTTCTCTTTTTTCCAAGTAGAAAAACTAATTAAATTTTTTGATACAAATATAAAACTTTGACCTCAACGATGAATAATAAAAACTTGATTTGTTCTTTATTTTATTAAATCTTTGTCTCTAAAAGAACTTAAATGAAGTAAATTCATGACCACATTGAGTTAATCTTCAATAAAAGTTTGGGTTCCTTTTGCTCTCTATCAAAACCGAGACAGAAATAGAATCTCTATTAGTCAGAAACAGCTGGGATAATATTAAAATACCATACTAAGAATGAGTCAGCTATAAGGTGGACCATAAGTTCAAAATAATGAATAATTGGCAAGCATATTTTTTTTAAAGTATTTAAATGAAATAGCCAACACTATCTTTAAGAAGATGCTACAAATATCAAGCGAACCAAATAAATGAATGGAGACATTATTTTTCTTGTCTGTGAATTAGAAGATTCCCCATGTGGCATAAAAAACAGAGCTTTCTCCAAAAACAATGTGTCACGTGACTTTAAAAAAACCAAATAATAAACCAACACAAAGATACTTTCCAAGCTTTTGGTCAGAATGCCTTCCATATGGAATGGAGCAAGTATTGATGTATAATGTATTCATATATGATGAACAATATTCATTAGTATAGATCAATATTGATACCAACATATCTTTCAATACCAAGAACTGAGAGAAAGAAAGTAAGGGCTGCATGGGAGACATAACAGGAACACAAATGAAGATATGAATGCAAGAACCCAAACCTGCCATTCATTCTTCACATGGGATTGGTGGAGATAAAAACGATGACAATACATAATGGCAGTGGCGATTGTAACTTGTGGCCTGCAATACATCAAAGTTATCGACATCTTCATTTATGTCAAATAACATATCAGAAATACAAAATAAAAGTTGAGTGCCAAAGCTAAACACTATCATCAATGCAGGGCAATTACCCAAACAACCAATAATAAAAATACGGTATATGAATGAGCAAGGTTAGGAGTGAAAAGGACTAATGTAAACAGAAATCGACCCAGTCTTTTAACAAACCAACAGAACGGTTACCACCACATGGAATGGGCTTGATTATCATAGTTGCTGAATAGAAATGAGGTGGAAGATGACATTGATGTGGGGATAAAGCAAGCAAATCATCAGGATAAAATGAATTTTACAGTGTAATATGTTATCTTTATATTTAACACACTTATGCATGGTTAAGGCACTTTACAGCATAGACCCAATACCAACATTTTCTTACTCCCATATCTGAGAAGTAAACTGGTGTTTCCCATTAGGAAGCCAAATCAAAATGATCACTTGCTATAATTGAAAAATAAAAAAAAGTTTGGCGAAGGGGTAATTGGTTCATGGTACAAAACACCACCAAACCAATTCACGTGCATGTTGTCTAAGAATCTTATAATATGGTACTCCGGAAGACTAGTTCAAAATCAATGATTTTATAAAAGAAATTGGTACATTAAAAGAAAGTTTTGTAAAATTCCTGAGTCTGACTTTACAAGTGCAACAAACATATATATGAAATAAGGAATAATGCAGCACTGGACCAGCAAAATGATAATCATATGCAACATATGCAAAACTAAAAAAGAAATAAGATAAAGTGCATACAAGCCAAGTCTGATGCCAATATCCCGAAGGAATGAACAGTATAACATCCGAAGTTGTGACTCTTTCCTTGAATCAATACCATCTTTCCTAGAAGGAGAGTTCTCCTCGATCTCTTCTTTACTGAAATACCAGCTTGACCTGAATCGATGAAGCAATTTATTTTCCACACTGCACTCCCCATTTATCATTCCAATGTCGAAAGCGGCCTCTGATGGCTCTCCCATCTTTTCTGTTTTGCCTTGCAATCCAAAATATTATAGCCAATAAGTGCTGTTAAATTGCTTGTTCCACTATGTGAAGTGATACTCTTGACTTGCTCGAAGGATTGGACCAATTTCCTGCAAAGTGATACATATGCTTAATGAGATCAACAGAGAGAACAAAAAAAAAAAAAGATTCACATGCCGAAGTAGCATTCAATTGCAAAAAAAGGTTCTAAGTGCATAGTAAACCAATTCTCCCAGCATACAAATTGGACTTTGAACAACATGTTGCTGGCTAAACTGAAAGCTAACTAGAGCATGAATGAGTTTTTTTTTAATCACTTCCATCTTTAGTTATCTAAGTTCTCTTCAAGATATTAGTTACTTTTATTTTCATTTAATAGAGTTCTCTGCATAAAATTACTATTTATCATAGACGAACAATGTGGGAAACAATATCAACTCAATGATTCACATATAGTGTGGCTCTTGACGGAAATGTATGAGCAGCAGATCATATTATATAACCATTCATAATATAATGATACAGAAGTTGCAGTTCAAACAAGTACATACAAAAAAGTAAAAAAAAAAATATTCAATAACTAAAACTTCAAAAGGAACCATCATCATATCTGTAAATAGTGAGTTCTAATAAAGAAGAATCCCTGATTTCTAAGATTAAAATAAACTCACTACTTGCATATTTATCCACACTGCAATATGCTCGATTCATTTGTTTTCTTCTCACAAACTAAATAATTAATCAATATGCAATAAAAGAAATAGATCAGCACATCCGTAATGCAAATGTGCTGAACTAAATTTTATTATATGTTCTCTTCCGATATACATCACCAGCGCATAGCAAGGAGGTAAAAGCCAGCCAAAACGAAATGAACGTAACATCTTGAATTATGCACAAGCACGGAACCCACAAAAGATGACAAAGAAAGCCATCGGCAACAAGGGAATCAAGAGATCAGAAACGGAAACCTCAATAGCATATCTTTCAAGAAACGTACAACTTCTACAGCTAGGACGAATACGGATTCGGGAGCACCCCAACGTCCGAAAGCCAAATCTCGTGGAGAGATCTAAAATCACCAAATCGAACAATAGCCCAAAGGAAACAAACCGGTTCCAAGAAATCAATGAAGAAAGAAGACAAGCTTGGTCAATAACCTAATTACCTCAAAAATGATCGGAACATGGGGGAAAAGGGGCGAACGAAATCAACGAGCGCGAGCCCAAATTCGAAGGAAAACTAGTTACCTTGGGAAATATGCGCCGCGATTGCCTCTGAATTCCTAGGACGGAAGGGAGAGAGGAGTGCCCAAAGAACACCAAGGACGGAAGAGGAGGGGAGACCGGGAGGAGAGAGAAGGATGTTAGAGAAACCGCACAAGTTTCCAACTAACCCTAACCCGACATAATTATTATCCTTTTTCTATATGCACCATAAATGGCAATTAATTATCCTTAAAGGGTATAGTTGTAAATCGGAGCAGCTGATCCTTCTCGTGTTGTTTCCTTATTTATTTTTGTTTTTTTTCCTTAAATAATAAAATTGCTGGTGGCAAATTATTCGGAGAAAAAATTAAAGTGTTTGTACGAGACGTACGAGCGTCTCCATGCCTTGCACTGAGAGAAATTAATTAGTCTTTTAATTTTAGATGAACTAAAATATTAATAATTATTTTATATCAATTATGAGATTAATTTTGATATATATATATATATGGTGAGTTGTAATACCATCAAAGAATTGAAGGAGTATGGGGAGAAGACAAAATCTTTTGAGCATCTAAATTATTTTTTCTTTATGCTATATGCGTCCTTCACAAAAAAAAAAATATATATACTCACATTAGAATTCTGAAAACACTGGTCAATGCTATAATCAGTAATATAAAATATTTTACCGAGTCAGATTTGAAGTTTTAAGGTGTTAAAACAGATGGATGCTCTAATCGTCTCCTGCGTCTAAGGCAAATCTGAAAGAAAAATGACATTCAAAGTGATAGGCCTGTTAGAATAATTTAAATAGTTAAAATTAGATAAAATAAAATATAAAAAAATTAAATTTAGATTAGATGAGAATAAAATTTATTAGGATATGATAGATTTTTTAATATTTAAAATATTTATATTTTATCTTTTAGTTAATATAAATAAGTGGTTTTGGATTGATCCAAAATATTACAAATTAAAAGTTCTTTTAGTTTTCTATATTATTTTTTTATTATTCTCCGAAGTTATATATAAAAGCCAACTCATAATTAAAAGATATAGAAAAGGTAAAAATTTATAGAGACATTTAACCAACTCATAATTTTATTTCATCCGAAGTTATATTTGATAGCAACATAAGCTTAAAAGATATTAAAATATATCTTTAGAGATATAGAAAAGGTAAAAATTTAAAATTTTTAAATTCTTGACGATGAATTTGATCTCTCATGATGAAATATTCTAAATCTATTGTTAATTTATTCTCAAAAGTATCTTCTATTATAAACTAAATGAGATCAGAACCTAAAAGATCAAACTATAGTAGAAAATATTTTATAAAGTTTATCTTCAAAATTTGAAATGATTTTTACGGTATGAAAAAGCCTAAAGATATAAGTATATTATCTATTAATAAATTAATGAGCTTTCTTTTAATTCATGAAAAATGAACAGATATAAACATATAAAACTTTAATGAACATAAATGATAAGAATGACCAAAAAGAAAATTCAAAAATCAAATCAAAAGGGATAAATCAAAATTCAAAAATCAACTAAAAGTCAGAGGAATACAAATGTATATAACAAAAAAACACCAAATGTGATATTTATTCTTGGTTTTAAAAAAATTCTCATTAGTATAGGATAACTAATGAGAAAATGATATTATGCTATTTTAATAAAAAATATCTGATTTATAATAAAAAAAATTGATAAATGAGTAGCAAATGTGAGGATAATAAAAAATAAAATGTTTACCTTATTATTTTTTATTTTTTCTTATATGATATTCTTACTAATGAATCGATTTGACATAAAAGTTATAATCATCTAAATTTTTATGGATCTATGCAAGCTATCTCAGATGGTGTATAATTTGAAAACTATAGTTGATAGGACATATGCAAAAAAAAAAAAAAGATGATGTCTAAACTCTAATGATAATAAGGAAGGTACAAGGCTAGATTTTTCTAAAAATATAAAAAATATATAAGAATAAAAAAGAAAGATGAAGCTTTCACATCCAAGAATTTGATCCTATATCCACCACCAGATCATCAGAGATAGATGTAAAATAATAATAATAATTCTGAAGCACCAAGGATTCTAAAAAATATATGATGAGGAAAAACATACTACAACTGAAGCACCAAGGATTTAGATTATTTTAAATTAAGTATTAATATTCTGAAGATAATTTTAAATTATAACTATTTAAATTAAGTATTAAAATAATTTAGATTAGATGAGAATAAGATTTATTATGATATTATAGATTTTAAATATTTTTAATTTAAAACTATTTGAATTAAGTGTTAAAATAATTTAGATTAGATGAGAATAAGATTTATTAGGATATTATAGATTTTTAAATATTTTTAAAATATTTGCATTTTATATTTTAATTAATAAAATAAATATTTTGAATTGATCCATGAGAAGTGGAGTTATCTGTATTTTATATCTTAATTAATATAAATAAATAAATATTTTACCCCTAACTTATGCAGAAAAGCGTCCATGAGAAGTGGAGTTATCTGTCAGTACGTAGTTCTTATGACCACATCTTTAATTATGGTGTTAAGCTAGCCTTCGTTCTTGCTTCAAAACCAATGCTGATCGAATTTGTTAATTGAAATTGATGGTGTACTATGATAGAAATGAGGAATGGAATAAATTACTGTTTATTTTATTTATTTACTTATATCTAGGATTAGGTGTTGAGAATTTTTCTTAATATTCTAACCATTCTGTTACAACATCTCTCAGCTCTATCTAACAATTCTATCTTTTAACATGCCCGTAAGATCGTACTCTTGCAAGGACGTCGATCTTGGACCGACGAAGAGAAAATAATTTGCGGGAGAGTAACTTCGTGAGGGAGTCTGCTAATTGATCAGCCGTGTAAACATGAGAAACACGTAGTTGATGATTCATCACTTGATCTCGTACAAAGTGAAAGTCAATTACTATATGTTTCATACGAGAGTGAAACACCGGATTGACACAAAATTATGTAGCCCTGATATTATCACAATATATTGTAGGAGTAACAGAAGAGTGGATGTCAAGTTTTTTAAGCAGATTCATTACCCAATTAAGTTCAACGGCTGCAGTTGCAATAGAACGATACTCAGCTTCAGTAGTTGATCGAGCAACTGTCTTTTGTTTCTTGGAACTCCAACTGATTGGATTGGCTCCTAGGAAGATAATATACTCAGATGTTGATATTATATCATCAAGGTTCCCAGCCCAATCGGCATCAACATAAGCATTAAGTTGAAGTGGAGAGTTTTTATAGAGAAATATGTCATAGTCAAAAGTACCTTTAAGATATCGTAATACTTGTTTAACTACTGACCAATGTGTGGTAGACGATCTATGCATGAATTATGATAGTTTATTAACTGCAAATGAGATATCTGGGCGGGTGAAAGCCAAATATTGTAAGGAACCAATTACTTGCCGATATTGTGTAAGATCTATAGCTGGACTGCCATTATTTAACCGAAGCGATTCATTAGTAGAAGAGGAGTTGAAATAAGATTTGCATCCTTCATGTTTGTCTTCACTAATAAGTCATGAGTATACTTCCGTTGAGAGAGGAAGAGTCCCGAAGATGTAGACGTTGCTTCCACACCCATAAAATAATTTAAGGGACCAAGATATTTGAGGAAAAATCTAGCTGCCAACTTCTTAATGAACATTTTGATCTCCATAGAATTATTACATGTCACAATGATATCATCAACATATACGAAAAGATATATTGTACTGCCAGGTTGTTGATGGAGAAATAAGGAGGCATCGAACTTAGAGTTAGAGAAGCCGACTGGCATAAAAAATGAGTCGAGTTCTTTGTACCAGGCTCTTGGAGTTTGTCGAAGACCATAAATAGTCTTGTGAAGTTTACAGACATGTTTTGGATACTAAGGATGAAGAAAACCAGGAGGTTGCTCTATAAGGAAGGAATTGTTCAAATCAAGTTGTCGCAGGTACCAACCCTTTGAAATGGCTAAACTCAGAATCAGTCAGATTATTGTGGATTTAACCATATGACTAAATGTCTCTGTAAAGTCAACACCAGGACGTTGATGAAAGACTTTGGCTACTAAATGGGCCTTATACCTGTCAATGGACTCATTAGGGTTCCGCTTAACTTGAGAGACCCACTTACACCCGATGACATTTTGTGCGGAATGAAACGAAACAAGTGTCCAGGTAGAGTTATGAAGGAGGGCGTCATATTTATCAGACATAGTTTAACGCCAATGAGGAGACTTTTGGGCTTGAATGACCGTGGTAGGTACACAAGTCTCAACAGAGGGAGTCACAACCGTATTAAGGTCGAGAACCTGACGTGGTTTGAAAATACCACTTTTAGAGTGTGTTGTCATTGGATGTCCAAGTGGTTTAGGAGATGATGGTGGAATAGGTGCTGGGGAAGTAATAGAACAGGGTGAGTTGGACTAAGGATCATTAGTTGTAGTAGGCTGGGGTGAGGGAAATGCTAGTGATTGAGTGTCTGAAGTTTGGATGTCTATGACAAGGGGTAGATATGTAGAAGAAGGAGAAGAAAATGAGAGAGCTAGATGTTTGTATTGGAGAAGTGCTCCACTCATGTATGTGGGCTAGAGTGGGTAATTATTGTTGAGGCTCATTGGATAATGACATGTGCCATTAATGCATATTCACCAAAGTAGTTAGTATAGTAGAAGATTTGGATTGGTGAAATGGAAAGGATGACTCCACAAAGACAATATAACGAGACACAAATACCTTGTGAGTCAAATGATCATAGCATCGGTAATCATTATATTCAAGTGAGTAACCAATAAAGGTAAAAGGCTTCGACCGTGGGGCTAGTTTATGTGATGCATCAGGATGTAGCCAGTTTATGTGATGCATAAGGATGTAGACAATGATAGCATACACAACCAAAAACCCTAAGTTTATGAAGATTTATAGATTTATGAAATAATTTTTCAAATGATGATTGATTGTGGAGGACTGGAGTATGCATGCGATTAATCAAATAGACTACAGTCTGGAAAGCTCAAAACCAAAAAGTAGTTGGCATGGAAGTATGATGAAGAAGTGTGAGACTAATTTCAACTATATGCCGATGTTTACGCTCGGATGAGCCAACTAATTGAGGAGTGTACCAAGACTTAAGATGCTGAATACCGCAGTCTAACAAGTATGGTGTTAGTGTTTGATATTTACCTCCACCGTCAGGATAAACTGTTTTAATGGTGGACTAAAAGATATTTTCTACCATTTTTTTGAAGGTAAGGAATGTTTTGGAGGCCTCAGACTGAAGAGGATAAAACCAAGTATATTTGATAAAATAATCAATAAAGATAACATAAAATCTATATTTGTCAAATAAAATACTTGGTGCAAGATCTTAAACATTAGTATACAGAATTTCAAATGGTTGTGTGTAAGAAATAGAGGAATTTTCAAACGACAATCTATGACTTTTATTAGTAAGACATGCTTCACAATGAGTAATAATAAAGCTAGCTTTAAATGATGAAAGATAATAAAGAGAAATTTTTTTTTGTAGAGTGGAGGAAGAAGGGTGACCAAGACGACGATGCCACATATCCATTGGAGCAACAACAGGAGAGTAGGTGGTGGGCTGAGAGATTGATGGCAACTGATAGATATTATCTTTACTCTTGCCTTGAACTAACGATGCTCTCGTGCTCAGATCCTTAACAAGAAAGTAGTTAGGAAAAAATTCAATGGAGGTATTGTTTTGTTTACAGATTTGAGAGACAGAGATAAGATTTCATTTTATATAAGGGGCACACAATACATCGTCGAGTGTAAAGTTAAGATAATGTGAATTAAGTATTGTGGAACCAGTATGAGTAATGGGAAGTCGCTTACCATCACCGATGATGATATCATCATTACCACTATAGTTGTTATGAAGGGACAAGTTTTGGAGATCTGAGGTGATGTGATGGGAGGCACTAGAGTTCATAACCTAGGAATGTTGATCAGAAGTCGGGGCAGTAGTGAGATGTGCTTGGGGCATGGTAGATAAAGGTCGAGGACGAGATTGACAGTCCTTGACGAAGTGACCAACCTTATCACACAACTAGCAGACTATTCGTTGTTGAGGCATAGGAGCAGGACGCCAAGGCTTTTGTGAACCGTAGTTGCTGTTTGGATTGTGATAAGGGGATGCCTACCCTAGACCCTTGTTGGCAGGCTTAAAATACTGATTACTCTTCTTTTTAAATTTATAACTTACTTGAGTAGTAATAGGTGGTCCTGGTGCCCTATCGTCACGCTTCAAATATATATCATAATCAGTCAACTTGTCGTACAACTCCTCAAACGATAATAGCGAGTCGCGTGCCCAGATTGTTGTTGTCAATTCTTTGTACTCAGCCCCAAGACCATTGAGGGTGTGGACTATAACTTTATCATCACTGAGATAGTACCCTATTAGAGCTAAATCATCGATGATAACCTTTATATTTTGGAGATAATCATTGATGATACTTCCCTCTTGTTTTGTGTTCATTAGACTAGAGAGGAGGTCGAGCATGCGAGTGCACGAGTGATTTGCCAAGGTAGTTTGCAGCTTGCACCATGCGTTGACAATAGTAGTACAAGAACATATAAGCGGTGTGAGGGAACCAACAACGGAGGCTTGAATCACTTAAAGAATGAGACGATCTTAACGTAACTATAGTTTATGCTCTGGATTTAGTACTTGACTTGTTGTCCCCGGGATGTCAATCATTGCTGGTGGACAACTAAAATATCCATCAACATAATCTAACAAATCATATCCAAAAAGGAGATTAGTGAATTGAGCGTACCAAGATGCATAGTTGCATCTGGATAATTTGAAAGGGATGATCACTATAGCATTGTTGGAGATCAGTCTAATATTCTGAAAAGTACTAGTGCTTCCTATGATGATACTGATAGGAACGTGAGAAGTAGATGATGAAGACATTGTGGGAGAAACAAAGCATCGGTTGCTATGTTTCGATGGTTGTGAAGCAGCGATAGAGGAGGCAACGATTGCAGCTACGTCGGTGAAGAAGTCGACAGTAAGGTAAGGGAATCTGGTAGATCTGCACAGAAAACGACGTATAGCAGGTAGCCTTGCAAAGTGCCACTGTCGAAACCGAAGGAAACTTTGGTCAGGCAGCTGCAAAGGAGCGATGTGGCTGCCACGACGGTGGCAGCGGTGCGGCGAAGGATCGAGGGCTGCTGGCAGTGATGAAAGCAGCAGGTGCCAACGAGATTGACCGAGAGGGCTAGGCGGCTGCTGCAGAACTGCAGCGCTGTCGAGGGTTGGCTGGTGATAGATTCCTTCTTGCTCCATATGCTACTGGCAGCAATAAGGGAAGGGCTGTGGGGGAGCAAAAGCAGCAATTGAGGAAGAACGTGAGAAAATACGAGAAGATGTTGCGCCGAGTAGAGCAGAGGAAATGAAATGAATTAGGCATCGACAGACAGAAAGAAGAGTACCATAATAAGGAATGAAATAAATTAGGCGTTGAGAATTAGCAGAGAAGAGTTTCCCTTATTTGCTCCGAGCAACAGCTCTCAGCTCTATCTAATAAGTAAATCTTTTAACATACTCTTTCCCTTTCACAAGCATCTCAGGTTGCGGCGAGTAGTGGTACTTAATAAATACTCTGCCAATGTTACAAATATAACCGAGTATTAGAGTATGGATGAGAAATGAACACCGTTCCGAATGTTGAAGCAGAAGGGAGTGTCGCTCTCTCGCCCAAATGGTCCGTACGTCATTCCTTCGCTGGTAACAAAGGTTAGCGATATCACAACATCTATACCATCGTTCCCAAGTGGCCCATAATAAATAGCCTTTCACCACTTTGAGCGTCTCCCAGGACATCAAATTAATCTGCATGCATCCATGTAACCCTATGCTTTCCATTTGATGATGATGTTGTTAAATATATACATATATATATATATATATATATATATATATATATATATATATATATATATATATATATATATATATATATATATATATATATATATATATATATATATATATATATATATATATAGATAGAGAGAGAGAGAGAGAGAGAGAGAGAGAGAGAGAGAGATGATATAGGTAAGTAGTATGGCTTACACAATCGAATCTGTCTCCATCTCCTCCATGCCTATGAGCAAGAATTGGAGTCTCATTGCGATCATAAGCCACTTGAATGGAATTAATGGCGTCCTCCATTACCGTAGCACACTTCATCCCACCTGTCGCTCCTAAGAGAAACTCGCCCTGTCACACCAAGCTTGATAGCCAACTGGTCATTCTGTATGATGCTCTGTAATCCACGTCACAGGTTGGAGGTCAGTTTCTTTCTTCATCAAACTAAGTCGATCAAATATCTGTGTAAGAATCAAATTAAAAGTCTACCATCTTCAAACCTTGTGCAGAGAGAGATGAATTGCCTGTATGGATCAAGTCCAACAACAAAAAGAGAACCATTATATATATACATGTAGGTAGGTAGTTCACTATGGAACTGGAGAGACTGCGAACCGATAAGGAGAAGTAGCATGCAACATACCTTCTTCTTCTTCTTCTTCTTCTTCTTCTACTTCTACTTCTTCGTGGGTCTCAGGCCACCGCTTTGCTCTTCCGGGAACGAAACGGCCTCGATGGTTTGTTGTGGGAAGCCATACAAGTAAACGATTTGCTTGTGCAGGAAGCCAACAACGTGAGGTTGCAAGTGTAGGTAATGCATGTTAAAGCTACTTTTGTCGGCCAACACAGAATGCTGCGGTGACGAAGGGATCGTATGCGCTGCTTCATTAATTTTGCATCATTTCGTGGAACATAAACAATATTCTGCTAAGTTCATTTTCATTTGTCTCGATTCTCATCTAGCTTATTACTTTTTGCTAACCTAAATCATGGTACTGATGTTAAAATTATTAATATGTGTACCTATTTGACTTAGATTTATTATCGATTTTTTCCAAGATGTCAAACCTAAGATAAAATTCAAAAAGATTAAGAAAATACTTCACCATATATGATGAACAGGAGAAGATATTATATATATATATATGAAACACATATCTCCACATCATATGGTACCAACATCTCTTCATATACAGGAGTCTCCTGCAAAAAAAAAAACTTAGCCCATACTCTCGCCACTTAATCTTGAGCAAGACACCTAAAGAGATTAACCACCTTTACTTCATATTTTAAGTTTACTTTCATTTTAATTTTAATTTTTTTTTTTACAAAAGGTATGTGATGAAATTGAGATTCGAGTCTAGGATCATAACATGTAAGATCAATTGCCTTCATGTAAGATTAATCATATACTCTTTAGGAGATAAACCTTGATGGACTATTGATATCCAATTTTGTCATTATTTTTCTGTAGAAATCATTTTTTAATCCTCTTATATCATATTAGAAATCAAATAACGATGATAAATCAAACAGTGAGTTTGAGTTGGACTGATACCGGTACAACCTAATCCGACTTTTTTAATTTTGAATAAATAATCTTCACATCACACATGAATATTTAAAAATTCTTTAATCGGATGTTGCTTCCTTGCATGCCTTTTCCATATCCCGAGCACAACAGCTCTTTGAGCTATACGATTAAACATCATAATTAACGAAGAGGTTCATCCAGCAAAGCAAAAAGATGCACTGAGATAAGTTGTTTTTGTAAGTTTGTACGTCCATCTCAGACATGTATATGCTCGCTACAAAGCTAGAAGTGTTGCCACGTGTTGGGTCTAGCCCATAGGTGGGCTTGGACCAGTCAAATAAAAAAAAAGAAGAAGATTAAATTAGAAAACTCTAACTAAGTGAAGGTGTGCTATATGCGGCAGAAAATAAAGAACACACTAAGGAGATAATAAAGAGCACACCAAGGAGAAAGAGAAATAAAAGAATAATGAGAGATACATTTGACAAGATCTAATGATTAAATTTCCTTCAATTTGACTCAAATCTTATACGAAGAATCCTTACAGCAAACTCTATAATCCTAGTGGTATTAATTTATAATATATCATCTCTATGATATTTTTATGTAATACTCACTTTGTGAGATTTGATATTTTTCTATTGTGAGATCCAATAGTTTGATGATGTTATCTCACTTGTAAACTAAGATACATATTTTTGATGTTATGGTGATCCTCTAGTTGTTTAGAGAATCTTCATTGTAAACCTATTATTAATAGTGGTGATAGTGAAAGTTAAGTGGACTACGGTCTCGTGATTTCTCCCGCTTTAGGTTTTCCACGTTAAAATTTAGTGTCTCATTTTGTGAATGATTTATTACCTTGCTCTGGTTAATATTTATCTTTTGGTAACAAGTTGATAAGTTTGGTGAGAATCTCATTTTGATACACACAGAGGGAAAGATATTATTTCTGCATTCTATAGTTTTTCCCAATAAGTGGTATCAGAATACATGTTATTTGGTGCAACTTTTCTTGTGTGATTGAAATGAAAGAGTCAGATAGTATGATTAAATTGGACTTATCGAATTATTCCACTTAGAGACATATGATGGAAGATTTGCTCTATTGCAAAGATTTGTATAAGTCAATCAAAGTTAAAGTAAAACATTCTACTATGGATGATGAAGAATGGAAGGTACAACACAGAAAGGTCATTGCCTATATTAGAAGATGGATTAATATAAATCTGCATGAGCATATCTCTGATGAAACCAGAGCTGATGTTGTTTGGCAAAGATTAGAAAATATCTTTGTAAAGAAGATAGTGAGAAACATAATTTCTCTCCTCAGAAGACTTGTCAATTTAAAGTATAAAGATGGTGGTAATATTATTAAGCATATAAGCCTGTTTTAGAGTCTTGTAAATAAGTTAGTTACTATGAAAATGAATATAGATGATGAGATGCAAGGACTGCTACTCCTCAGCTCTTTACCAGAAAGTCGAGAAATATATATGATGACAATTTCTAACTCCACTCCAGATGAGACTCTAACTATAGATATGATTAAAGACAGTTTGCTAAATTAAGATGTCAGAAGAAAAGAACAAGTAGAATCTTCTTATGGTGCACTTGCTATTAAAAAATAAGAACAACGTGGAAGAAGTCATAGCAAAAATCCACATGGTTATAGAGGAAGATCCAAGTCCAGAAGAGATATCAAGTGTTTTCACTGTAACAGGTCAGGTCATATGAAGAAAGAGTGTAGGTTCTGGAATAGAGAATAAAATAAAAGAAAAAAAAAACTAATACAGTTGCTGCTGAAGGTGATATTGTTATTATTTGTGATGATGGATGTGTTAATCTTGTAGCTCATGACAGACTGGATAATTGACTCTGATGCTTCTTTTAATGTTACTTCTCATAGTGATTTCTTTATATCTTACACTGTTGGTGATTTTGACAATATCAAAATGGAAAACAGTGGTATATCTAAGATTGTAGGTATTGGAGATATTTGGTTAGAGACCAATACTGGGAGCAAATTGATACTCAAACTTGTAAGACATGTTTCAGATATTCGTCTAAACTTGATATTTATAGGGAAACTTGATGATGAGGGGTTTATGTACTATTTTGGTGAAAGCAAATGGAAGCTTACTAAAGGTTCTCTAGTTGTGACAAGAGGAAAAAAACAGAACACCTTTTATGTTATGGAGGCTAAGTTACACAAAGGAGAGATTAATGTAATCCAAACGGATGAAAGTATAGATCTTAAAAGACTTGGTCCTATCTACGAGAAGGGACTTCAAACTCTTGCTAGAAAGTAGTTCTTACCAAAGCTGCAAGGTAGATCTCTTAAAACTTGTGATCATTGCTTAGCCAGAAAAACACATAGAGTTGCCTTTCATTCTTATCCATCATCTAGAAAATTAAATGTCATTGATTTGATTAACACAAATGTTTGTACTATATAAACTAGAACTCTTGGAGGTGCTCTTTATTTTGTTACTAAAAGTTTGAGCTTTTGCTTTGAAATCTAAAGACCAGGTACTTGATGTTTTTAAAGAGTTTCATGCCAGTGTTGAAAGAGAAACTGGAAGAAAACTGAAGTGTGTTCGAGCATATAATGGTGGTGAGTACATGGGTCCTTTTGAAAATTATTATAGGTTTCATGGTATTAGGCTTGAGAAGAAAGTTCCTAAAACTCCTCAGCAAAACGGTGTGGCAAAAAGGATGAACATAACTATTGAAGAAATGATTAGGTGCATGTTTTCCCATGCCAAGTTACCTAAGTCTTTTTAGGAGGAGGCTATGAGAACTATAGTTGATTTGATAAATCTTTCTCTATCAGTTCCTCTGAATGGTGATGTTCCAGAGAAAGTATGGAAAGAGAAAGATGTATTTTATGATCACTTAAGAGTCTTTGGGTGTAAAGCATTTGTTCATATTCCTAAAGATGAGAGATCCAAGCTTGATAATAAGGCAAAAGCATGCATTTTCTTGGGATATGGTCATGAAGAGTTTGAGTACAGATTATGGGATCTAGTGAATAAAAAGATTATCAGAAGCAGAGATGTCGTGTTTCTTGAATACCAATTATTTGAAGATGATGATAATATTGAGAAGCAAAATACCTCTGTTTATACTCCTTGGAGTTTGAGCCCAGGTCCTTCACCTATAGTTCATGATGATCAAGGGGGAGATGGACTGGAAGATGGTGGTGAGAATGTTAGTGATGATACTTCTACAGTTGATGAAGCTGATCCAACTGAACAGACTGAGCAAGCACCTCCACCACCAGACGAGATTCCACTGAGAAGATCTACAAGAGAGCGAAGATCATCTATAAGATATTCTCCACATGAGTATGTTATGTTGACTGATAGTGGAGAACCAGAAACTTACCAAGAAGCTATTCTACATGAGCACGAGAATGAGTGGGTTAAAGCCATGCAAGAAGAGATGAAATCCTTGCTTAAGAACAACACCTATGACTTGGTAAAGTTGCCTATAGGGAAGAAAACTCTTAAGAATAAATGAGTTTATAAATTAAAGACTGAAAATAATAGTTCACAACAAAGATACAAGGCACGGTTAATTGTGAAAGGATTTAGTCAGAAAAAAGGTATTGATTTTGAAGAAATATTTTCTCCTATGGTGAAAATATCTTCTATCCGAGTTGTTCTTAGTTTAGCTGTCTGCTTGAATTTAGAAGTAGAGCAACTTGATGTGAAAACTGTATTTTTGCATGGGGACTTAGAAGAAGAAATTTATATGGAGTAGTCAGAACGTTTCAAAGTCAAAGGAAAAGAAAATCTAGTGTGTATGTAAGCTTAAGAAAAGATTATATGGACTCAAACAGACACCTAGACAGTGGTACAAGAAGTTTGACTCATTTATGATGAGCCAAGGGTATAATAAAATCACATCTGATCATTGTGTGTTTACGAAGAAGTTTTCATAATTACATTATTCTCCTGCTATATGTTGATGATATGCTGATTGTTGGCCATGATGCTAGTAAAATTGAGAAGCTTAAGTGGGAACTAAGTAAGTCTTTGCTATAAAAGACTTAGGATTGGCGAGATAAATTCTTGGCATGAAGATTCTTCGTGATAGGAAGAATAGAAAGATTTGGTTATCTCATGAGACCTACATTGAAAAGGTTCTTGAAAGATTTAACATGAATAATGCCAAACCAGTTTGTTCTCCACTTGCAGGTCATTTCAAGCTGAGTTCAAAATAATGTCCTACAGGTGAGAAAGAAAAAGAAGAAATGTCCAAAATGCCTTACTCATCAGCAGTAGACAGCTTGATGTATGCTATGGTTTACACTAGGCCAGATATAGCTTATGCAGTTGGAGTTGTCAACCGATTTCTCTCTAATCCTGGTAAGAAACATTGGGCAGCAGTAAAATAGATCTTAAGATATTTAAAAGGTACTACCAGGTTGTATTTATGTTTTGGCATTAGTAAACATGTGCTAGAGGGTTACACAGATGCAGACATGGCTGGTGATATTGATTCCAGGAAATCCGCTTCAGGGTTCTTGATGACTTTTGCAGGGCGAGCAGTCTCTTGGCAATCTAAATTACATAATTGTGTTGCTTCATCGATCACAGAAGCAGAATATATAGCAATTACTGAAGCTTGTAAGGAAGTTTTATTGATGAAAAATTTTCTACAGGAATTGGGTTTAAAACAAGAATGATATATTATTTACTATGACAGTCAGAGTGTCATCCACCTCTTCAAGAATTCAACATATCATTCTAGATCCAAGCATATTGATGTAAAATATGACTGGATTTGTGATGTGCTTGAGATGAAAGAATTATACCTAGAAAAAGTACATACTGATGAGAATGGTTCAGATATATTGACAAAGTCCTTGCCTAGAGAGAAACTAGAAGCATGTAGATAGAAAACGAGCTTAGTATAACCCACCATATGAGCTGAAGGGAGAAAATTGTTGGGTCCAGTCGATAGGTGGGCTTGGACCGGTCAAATTAAAAAAAAAGGTTAAGTTAGAAAACCCTAATTAAGTGGAGGTATAATGTGTGCGTGTAACAAGTTGATGTTTGCGGCGGCAAAAAACAGAGAGCACAGTGAGGAGAAAGAGAAAGGAAAGAATAGAGAGAGAAAGTTTTGACAACATCTAACGGTGAAACTTCCTCAGATTTGGCTCAAATCTTATACGAAGAATCCTTGCAGCAAGCTCTACAATCCTAACGGTATTAATTTATAGTCTATCCTCTCTATGATGGTTTATTACGATACCCACTTTGTGAGATTTGATATTTTTTTATTATGAGATCCAATAGTTTGATGATGCTATCTCATTTGTAAACCAAGATATATATTCTTGATGTTACGATGATCCTCTAGTTGTCTAGAGAAGCTTCATTGTAAACCTATTATCAATAGTGATGATAGTAAAAGTTAAGTGGACTACGGTCCCATGGTCTTTCCCACTTTAGATTTTCTACGTTAAATTTAGTGTCTTGTTTTATGGATGATTTATTACTTTACTCTAGTTAATATTTATTTTTTTATAACAAATTGATAAGTTTAGTGAGAATTTAGTTTTGATACACCAAGTGGAAAGATATTATTTACACATTCTATAGTTTTTCCCTAACACCATGCTAACTTGTTGCTTAAGTGCATTTGGTCAAAGTTTTCGATAGTTCTCTTATATCAGTGGATGAAACTTTTTTTTGCTCGTCGCACAGAAACCAATATGTTCTTTGGGTTGATATGATTGATGCGAACTAAAAAAAGGATTAGTAGGTGCAGTCCTACTGTTGGTTCTAACTAAGTCTACACTTAATCACGGTGGTTGTGATCGTTTGCCAATAAACAGTACTAATGTCTTCGGTCTTCCTCATCACATAGTTTTTAATACCTTCTTCTTTGACGATTTGGAGGGTTGGTGAAGGCAATCATCTAAATTAATTAGCTCATGCTACCCAGTGTTCACATGACTTTTAAGTCTCTCGGCTGACCTTTTTGACTCCTCAGCAACAACTAAGAATTGATTACCTTTAGGTAAGCAACTAATCGCAGCTGAGGGATTCTTAATACCTCAAACCTACATGACTCACACCCTTTGATGATTTATTATCGATACCTCATCATCACATCACATGAATAATATAATTTTACTCTTAAGATGTTATGATCACACTCACTCACTCACGATCATATTATATACTTTGGATTCGATGCAGCATAATAATTACACCAAGTGCTAAAGAGGATCTGTAATCACTCCTCCGACATTATACAATATTCTTGACTGTGATGGTAAAAGACTTCATTATAAAAAGATCCCTCAAATGTTTTCCTAAGAGATTCTTTTCTACTTCACTTGACTCTTATAAGATTTATACGTTTGACGCATCTTGAATCGAGCAGACTCAAAATTTAAGAGATTGATTGTGCACTGTACCTGAAAATGATGTCAGGAGTTCCCTAAAGGATTACATCTTTCACTATATCTAATGGGATGTTTAGACCTGCGAAACCAAATACAAGCTCTATACAATATAATAAATACAATATCAACTCTCTCTCTCTCACTATGAAATATGTATTGGACAGGAAAGCCAATAGGAAAGATACAGGCGTGACGAGTAGGCGGGTCACAGTCAAAAAGGATTAGGTGCTTCTGCTCCCACTTCCTCGATTAATTTGACCTTCCCTCGCCTTCCTGGAGAGTCAGTACGTTTCTCCGAGATTAAGGCTCCATGACATCTCACCTGACGCCAGAACAAGTCTCATGTTCGACGCTGTTGTACGTGAAAGACTCGCTCTTCTTCTTTGAATGCGATTAGGCCCTACTGACTTTGAGTTGCCTTTGACGAAGTTGTGGTGTACTTCTTCTTCTTCTTCTCATGGTACTGCTGCGCTGCCTTGGAATCGTACGTTCGTTTGCTTTGCATGCAATCCAGCCTGAGACCAAATGTCTCATGTGACCCTCCTCGCTTGTGCTGACGAAGTGAAGGGTGAACCCTACTTTGTGTCTTTGTCTCCTTTTGATGAGCATTTTGAATCATATGGGTCGCCTAACAAAACCTATAACATATGGAGAATCTCCACAAGGTTTTACTGGTTCACTTGCGCATGGTCAAGTAGAAAGAAAGGAAGGCCAGCGCCGAACTTTCACCGCATCGAGGACAGCAGAAGAAAGAAGCAAGCCACCTACCTGCAACTACTCTTCTAATTTTCTATGCTCACTTTCGTCATGTTCTCCGGGCGTCATTTGCGCCGGTTCTTCTATAAATGCCAGGCTTCTACATCTCCTTTCATCGCCAGCAAGGAGAACCTCTTGCTTCTCCCTACTTTTCTCGCTGTCCACTAGGATCCCGCAGTAGTTGTTTCTTCAAGAGGGAGGGAAGGAAGAAGAGCGACAAGCATGGGTCCCTCCACCGTCAACATCGCGGTTCTCTTAGTTCTTGCCCTCACGTCACTATGCTCTGGTACTAGCAGTCCTGGGGCTTACCTGTACCCACAGTTCTACCAGCACTCCTGCCCAAGGGCTCAGGATATTGTGAGGTCTGTCGTCGCCAGGGCTGTGGCCAAGGAGGCTCGAATGGCTGCTTCTTTGCTCAGGCTTCACTTCCACGACTGCTTCGTCAAGGTTCAAGCACGACCATTTCTTGCAGCTCAATGTCGCCATCTTCTTCTAGCTTTAACCACGAGATCGTAGTTAACAACGTGATTCGTGCAGGGTTGCGATGCATCGCTGCTGTTGGACAGCAGTGGCTCCATCGTGAGTGAGAAAGGATCCAACCCAAACAAGAACTCCGCCCGAGGGTTTGAGGTCATCGACGAGATCAAATCCGCACTGGAGAAAGAATGCCCACAGACGGTGTCCTGCGCCGACATCCTGGCCCTCGCCGCCAGGGATTCCACAGTTTTGGTACGTGTGATCCTGAGATGCATGACAGGGATCGTACATGCAGCTTAGATGTATGACACTCGAGGCTCCGTTGTTGGCATTGCATGCACGCAGGCTGGTGGGCCCAACTGGGAGGTCCCACTGGGAAGAAGGGACTCACTCGGTGCGAGCTTAAGTGGTTCCAACAACGACATACCTGCGCCCAACAACACGCTGCAGACCATCACCACCAAGTTCAAGCGGCAAGGCCTTGACATGGTGGATCTCGTTGCACTCTCAGGTGAGTCTTGGTCTCATCTGCCACCATTGTTCTTCTCTTAAGTCTGCGAGCCGACATGTTCTTTAAGCACTCTGATGTGGTTGATTCCACAACTGGTGCCGCAGGCAGCCACACCATCGGTCTATCACGTTGCACCAGCTTTAGGCAGAGGCTGTACAACCAGACGGGGAACGGGGTCGCTGACAGCACCCTCGAGGAAGCCTACGCTTGGCAGCTGCGGTCACGCTGTCCTCGATCGGGTGGGGATGACAACCTCTTCACCTTGGATCGCGTTAGCCCCACCAAGTTCGACAACAGCTACTACAAGAACGTAGTGGCGGGGAAGGGGCTGCTGAACTCGGATCAAGTGCTGCTCACGCGGAGCCTGGAGACGATGGTGCTGGTGAAGCAATACGCCGAGAACAACGAGCTCTTCTTCGACCACTTTGCCAAGTCCATAGTGAAGATGGGGAACATATCACCTCTTACTGGTACCAAAGGCGAGATCAGGAAGAACTGCAGGAAAACTAATTAAATGTCGGAAGAGAGAACCGCGACGGTCGTCCGTCCAAGTTGTTCTGTTGTTCGTCCTTTCGTTTTCAGCTCTTTCGTGGGATCTGTTGTTGTAATCGGCAGTTTGGTTGCGGTTTGGGTTGTGTCAAGTGTGTGAGGTAATTGCAGATCAATACTAATAATAAAGAGGTTGCCGTGCTCATTCGGCCATGTTGGTTTTGTGGAGAATTAATTACTGTGATATTTGAGGTAATCGCAGGCCATGAGCTAACATGGTTAATCCGGCCGGTCATGCTCCCCTAGACCAAGACACACTAATGAAACCTCCTCTATCTCTAACGCGATTGAATTTGACCATAAAACTATCTTTTGACTAAATTAAACATCGATAACATCTTTGTCGCTTATGACCTCGATATAATTTTTGCATGATCTCCTGTGGATCGAGATCTGAATGAGTTCTGGACCATACTCTGGATCTGAACAATTAGAATCTCAGTAACAATAACAGATACAAATTAGAATACATATATTCTCATCGATATTACATGAATTCGGCCATAGATGCTATGGCTGTAGCTGGGCCACCATGTATAGATAAAATTTCCAGAAGAAACTGTAAGGGGTTTTGTCGACCACTCATCTAAAAGTGATTCTTAGTCCCAATCAGATTACTTACAGTGGCAGTGAATGGTGAACTTAAAAAGCAAAACACAGATAGTATGCCATCATAACCAGGATTTAGATTCATAATCATTGACACAATACAAACAATCATGTACAGTGTCGCAGCAGCTATTCTTTCTACAAGGAATTATTTTTATGCCCAAACCAAATGGGATGCCAGTTGGATACAAAGGATGTATCTCTTTGGTCTTATCAAATGCTGAAAATATATCCATTATGGTACAAACTCAGATATTAGAAGGTGTTTGCTGCAAGTAAAAAAATAAATCATACAGACCACCATGTAAAAAGAACTCGCTACACTACTTCTGACGCCATCATAGAAGAAAAATAAAGAAAAAGATTGGAAGAAACCGATCCTTAAAAAATATACAAGAACTCAACCAGGATATTCTTGTTTCAAATTGTTGTTCATCGTCCTTAGTTTCTTATCTTTTGCCGTCTAGCATCTTTCCGGAACCAGGTATGCAGCAAAACAATATCTCTACCTAATTCCATCTAGTCTCATCTCTATCAATGTGATTCCATGTGGTAATCTCCCTTTGAACCAAACATCAACGGGAACTATATCACTTTGTGGGAGAGCTGTATGTAATTCATGAGCCGCTTCAGTGCTTTACCACTATCAATGGCTTCTCTAGCCCTGTCCAGGGCAACCATGACATCCTCTGCCCCGTTGCAGCCCAGCAAGTGATCGACCATTCCTGCGTTTAGAACAATCCTGTCGTAGGCTGCTCCTTTCTCACCGCGCAGAGCTGCTAAACCCAGTGCAATATTCTTCAAAACCTGATACAAAGACCAAACTAAATTGATACACTTGCAAATTACAAAGTTCATACTGTGATGTACAATCATGAATTAACTAACCTATCAAGCATAACCTTATTTGTGCTATTTGTAATTCATTTCAATTATAATTGCTAAAACACTTTAGAACTGAACAAAATAAGAATTGTCAAATAAATGACATGTTATTAGATATAAAGTTGATCAAAACAGCCTTAAGTTTAACAAACACATCAAAGGAAAAAAGAGGCACTTTATAGTTAACTACTTGTAATACGAATGACATATATGGATTAATATTATGCCATTCCAGTTTCCTGATCAAAAAATAGAAGAATGCAAGTCCAATTATGTAGAGAGGGACAGAGAGAAGGGGAGCAAGCGCCTACCGATCTATCAGTTCTTGGAGTATCCGTGGGTTCAAAACCATAATCTTTGGCATTAACATCAATGCTGAAGCTTTCCCTTGAAATTCCTGCCAAAACAAACCAAGGATAGGGTCCTTCAAATACCAACGTCGGATCCATGTATTTGAGCACAAGGGAGAATACAACCAAACTGGGATTATACTGGTGAAAATCCACATTATTATACAAACAATCATTAAAAACTAGGAAGAAGAAAATTCCAAGTAGAAGAAAACCAACGATGCAAGAGATATAATACCATCAACATCAGGAATAACCGCCAAACTTGGTGGGCGGAACCCCGAACAGTGGTTTACTGGAAGGCCTTTCGATGCATGAATGGCTTTTGACTTTGTTGTCATTGAAAGTGCTCCTTCTTCTCCCTATAACACCAAAGTGTAACATGATTTACAAATGAGGTACATTTAATACTTCAAGAAAAAGGTACATCTTATGCTCAACACTCTACAAAGTTAATCCAGAATTAAAATATTAAAAAATCGGTGGCTATATGAATTCAAATCATATGTAAGGTGAAACTGAATCCCACTTACGACACTCAATATCTTATAATGATAACAATTGAAAGCAATCCTTTTGCCTGACAGAGAGGCACAGAAAGACATTATTTGCAAGTGCATTGACATGATAGTTGATTGAAGGTGATACACAGGTAGGTAACAATAAGAAGAAATGTGGCCCTTTTAGTTCCTTTTCAAGTCATATATATTTTGTTGCTCTTACAGATATTAAAGAAATCTGAAATCAAACTGAATTACTACAAGAAATGTTATGATATGCCATTTTCCTGATAAGTTAATTGATTGGTGATGCAATGCAAACAAAGCTTATCACAAGATCGTAAATAAAACATAATTACTAATGTTCGCATTTTCACACAAGCTGCAAACTGCCAACCTTCACAACCAAACCCGAATGAACCCTTCTTCTTCTCATAAGCATCAACAGTGGATTCTCATAACCTTCATGATAGAATCCAGCAACAATAGCTTCTCTTCCACGTGCCTGAACAAATAAATGGCACCAGTTAGACTTGCTGCAGTAGATAAAGGATTCTGATGTCAGTTGGAAATGTGAGTTTCCGCTTCTAAAAATTGCAAGGATGCATGAAACCTTTAATGGGTATCATAAAGACCAGAGATGGGAAAGCTTAGAAATTCACAGAAACTGTACGAAACATACTAAATGAATCTGTCGATATTAATTAAAACAAAAGCATCTTATGTCAATGGCCAATTTCTCATCAGCAACTATTGTATAATTGACATATAGAAGAAAATCATCTTACAAGGTCAAAGTAAAAATCGGGAACACAATCACTGATATATCTATTGAGACTCAGTAGCACAACAAGTAATCCTATCATCATGTGACGATGGGTGACGATGTCCAATGGCATTCAGAGCAAATCTTTGGGATTGTACATGAATGCAAAACGAATGGCACATGTAGCAAGCAACAATTCCTGGCATTAATGTGTAAACAATCATAGGAAACAATGTGACATGATTCATGAGTGATGCATGAAATAATAAGACATACGTGGGCTACACTAGAACAGAGAGTTACATGCTATGGTCTGTGAAAATTTAACTAACCCTGACAAATTGCTGAACTTTCTCTGCAGTTGCCAATGGTGGACGTTTCTTAATATGCTCCCTCAGCCCAATGAGTGAATATCTGCATGGTATGCAAGTTTGTTTTATTTAAAGTTCATGCAACCTGAAATGCATCTTGCAACATATAATTACATAGGATAACTATTACTAGTTGTACATTCAGAATGCTGAACAAATATCTCATTCATAATCTAACAGATACTATTGAAAATTAATGATGTAAGATTGTTTGACAAATACAAAGGCGCTCATACAATCATGAAAGAGTAAACGACAAGATGTGATATATAACAAGAGATAACCTGTTGTCGTTGTAAAATATACTCCCTCAAGGTTTCAGCGACTCCAGAAGGAAGACAGAAACAAAGATACCACTAAACTTCTCGTAACAATGAATTCATTCATCATAAAGCAACCATACCATCTTCTTTTGCTGAAGAATTATTCATCACAAAACAGACATGCCATCTTTGTTTTGAGAATTTAGTTGTCTTGTTGTTCATGAATATTCACATGCAATGTCATAGGCCAAGTCAATTTGCACAAGTGGAAACTTCAAGATTAACCATGTTTCTGAAGATGATTAAACTGTATGACTGCGCCTAATGCAGTTTCTGCTGTATATCCAGGCAACTAATTCATCAGCCACAACTGTGCAGCTCATCTTTTAATGTGGTACTAAAAATGTCATATAGTTTCCTGTATATCACAAGGTGTAGAACTTGGAACATAAGCTTCTAGATAAATTATATGATTGTAGAAAATTTTTCAACATCAATATTTTGGATGTTAAAGTCAATATAGAAAAGCAACCATATAAATTACAAAAGAAGTTCAAATTTTTATGATCAACAACTTCAATCCAGAATAGAAATTCCAAGTTTAATCTTATCTCCTGCGATAAATCGAATATGCAAATGTGTGTCTCAACCGTTCTATAAGATATTGAAGGAAAGGTAGTGGACTATCTAGCATCTGCCTGCCCAATGAGAAAGATCATTCCTCATGTTTGCGACTTTAATTTATCCATTAAAAGGCTTGATACTCTTCTATTATTTCAGGATACTGTAAAATAGACATTCAACAAAAAAGGGTGAATCAGGTGGCAAATCAATGCAAGGTCTGGAAAGTGTCAATATACGTTGCATTAGCTCTATATTTAGGGAGATTGTTTCTGAGATTCAAACCTTGGCCTGTCAGGTTGTAAAGGGGCAACGTTATCAGTATACCAAAGGTCGTCCTCTTTTTTGTTACATAAAATCTAAATGTCAGTAGTAAAATAAATTGATCAATGTTTGAAAAATAGTTGGAGTAATCTAATATTCTGAAAAATAGTATAAATTTCAATGAACGGAGAGGTAAAAGAAATTAAACAAAAGGAAGATTATTGATGATTGAACTGCAGAAAAACCAACAAAATTGTTCAAGGGAATTGCTATTTATCCTTACAGTGATGGATGAACTTCCTTCTGATTCAAATAGGCAAAGCCAACATTCTCATCCTGGAAAACAGGCACAATGTAACACCAAAACAAAAAAAGAAGACTAGTTGCAGATCTAAATTCAAGCATACCTCCAACAGTGTCTTTGCATGGGCTGGAGACAGATATATATTTGCGCCCATGAACTTCAGCAACTGCCCTTCTGTTATTCCTCCCTGCAAACTCTAATTAACTAAGAATTCCATGTATATTAATTGCACAGCTAATGGTTTATCACTTGAGATAGTTGAGAACTTTAGAGCTCAGAGATCAGTAACACGAAGCTCTGACCTTAGGTGGCATCCATTCCACACCCTGGAGCAGACAAGATTCACCATAGCAAGCTCTAACGGCAGCTACAAACAATGTACTTTTGAAGAATCGTGTATTTCCATCATAGGGTTCACCATAGTGGGTCAAGGAATCAACATCAGCAACAGGACGAGGACCTGAGAATTGCACAGAAACTGGCTGATGAGTACCTTGTTGTCAATATGGTTTCTGAACTATTTGAAAATTTTCTGTGACTCCAACGTAAGAAAGAAAGCATTACCTAGATCATCATCAAATGCCAGACAGTACGCTTTAAGCTCACGATCTGTTTCTCTATTCATCCGCTGTCCTATTAAAAATGCAGCTATCAGCGACTCACTGGCTTTTGCAGACCCATCATCATCTGATTTCAGTGGAAGAACATCTCTTAGAACACCTTGGACTTCTTCATAACCTAAATGACCACCTGCTAGTACTTCCCTTAAAGCACCTACAAGTCTCATCTCAGCGGTTCCTTCACCAACGTAATTTGACCCGATTGAATTACCAGATTCCATTATTGTGCCCTCTGGATCAGCTATGAAGATTATGTCTTGTGGAAGAACTTCGACAAGGTGTGGCCAAAAGACATCCATGGCACGCCTTTCACCCTCACTCCACTGTGTTGGCTCTGGAAAAGCATTTGCTCTTATTGTCATCCCAGCAAAAAATGCGCCGAGTTGTGCTTTAGAAACTTCATCATCCTTGAGTTCTCCCCTAGCTTCATAACACAAAAGGTTAGATGATAATAAAAAGCAATGCATAGCAATTCACATTCCTACTATATATCACGACTTTTCCTCATATGTCTATGCCCACTTATCGCATATTCATTATATGTTTATTGATCGCTTACATTGAAAACAAATATAAACATAGTGGCCCAGAATTCCAAATAACTTTACTTTCAGTACCTACTATTTTGGGACAATGAAAAAAGATTTGCTTCAAAAGATAAAGCAACAATTTATATGATAAAAATAAGAAATTCATCTTGAAAGGCCATTTTGCAATGAAAAATAGAAAGGTGACAAAGAATCTGGTTTGTGGCCAGAATTACGTGTGGAATTGCTACCCGTTATGATGTTGGACAATCCAGCAACCTTCAGAGCCTATACAAAAGCAATGATAAAACGATCACCAAAAAGTACTTGGTTGGTAGACGCATGTGAGCAATTGATGCAAACATCTAAATTTCATCTTTCACAAGTTAAAGAGGAAAATGATGGAAGATATGATCCCAGGATAGCTTAGAAGTTCTTCAAATGATGAGAATTGAGCTGATTTTTCTTAGCATGGATATCTGCTTGAGAATCATTGATTATCTATGATCTGAAAGCTAGAATCACTTATTATAGATTCTTCCAAGTATAATTAAGTGTTTTGTTGGACAGAGCTACAAAACAGATGCCCTAGGACTTCAGTATGTAAAAGTAGCAATTGAAAACAGGATTCGGACATACAAAATGAAAATTTGTTTACCTTCAACAGTTGCTGTTGGGCATTTTGCAACTCCGCATTCTATCAATCCAGATCATTAATAGATCATAAGACATAAATTCTCTTCCGTGATTTTACTCTGAGTATCCTAAACAAATTATAACCTCATTTTTCTTAACTTTTCAAGAACATGAGATTCCGAATTTTCCATCAAATTTATAGCACACACAAGACAGGGGAAGGCATTTGTGACAAAACTATAAGAAATTACGGCTGACCCAGAATCTGATAGAGGATTGAGGATTCAATGCTATAACCTCAGAATTAATCATGGGTTCTCCAAATGGAAGATCAAACTAGTTAAACATGGTATAATATGTTTAAAACCTTAATAATGAAACATTGTATTTTACACATTCTATGAAATGCATCAAGTGGAAGAAAAAATAAATATATTTCACAGCACAGAAGCATATTTTAATTTGATCAAAAATATAAAAGTATCAATTTTTATATGTATTCATTTAATAATATTAGTTTAGATCAGGGTCAATCATTTTGACAATAAATTAGTAGTCTACATCATAATTTCATGCATAAATGTTTTTTTACATAGTTTATTTTGTGTTAGTTTCATAAACAAATAATAATCTCAAGTTAACTGAATTTTAATTTCGATATATTTGAACAACATGTTTTATGGAGCTACTAGATTTGGAGCTTCCATCGTTGATTTTGAGGATTATAATCTCAATCTTTCCACAAGGATTCCACGTCAAATCAGAAATAGTTACATTATTTTGTGATGGGAAAAGGAATTTTGAGGAATTAAAAAAAATCTAAAACTTAATTAGTGCTTAATCTCTTGTTCTTAATAGGCACGCACACCGTAGAACGTACGAATAACTCAATAACATTCCAAAGTATCCGACAGCGACTTCAAAATAGCTGCACTCACCTGATTTGAGGATCGTGTCGAGAACCTTGAACGCCTGTTCCTCGGTGAGCGGCCTCGTCTGCTCCGGGCCGGTGCACACCCGCGCTTGAGCCTCCAGCACCGTCTGATTGGGCTGCGGAATCGTGGGCGGCCGATAGGACGATGAGATCGTGGGGTTGGGGTGCCCCGATTCAAGAAGCTCGGCCTCGTCGATCGCAGAACGGGCATTCGCTCGAAAGGACAGGCCGCCGATCCGGTTCCCCCCGCGCCGGAAGGAGACCCCATTGATCGAGTTCAAGAACAACGTCGGGTTCGTGAAAGAGAAGGAGAAGCGAGGAAAGGTAGGGTTAGATTTGGGGATGGAGATGAGGAGAGAGTTCATGGCGCAGTGACCACCTTGTGACCTTCCTGGGAGAGAAGAACAAGAACGGCACAAAAAGAGAGGAGAAGATATGACAATACAAAGGGGGTTTCGATGATGAGGAAGCGCGATCTAATCTGGCCCGTCCGAACCAAAACAGGGTTCACGAATACCCGCGTGCCCTGTCTGGGCCGACACAGGAGACGGCCCCCTCGACCCGCAAAGAGAAGGCGAGGGTTGGGTGCAGGAAGCAGTGAGAGCATCCGATGGGCCGGTCGGACCACATGAACATTATTCGCCCAGTAACATTTCAATGTTCGGTGACGCCTCGCAAACGGTCCAAACCCAAAGTGGAAGGAGGTTAGTCCGATCCGAAGCATCGAACTGACGTTGAACCAAATAGTGACATCGAGGTAGAGCTTTCGATATGTCCATGTGATGCTTATGATCTTTCGAGGAGATATCAAAATTGGAGCTACAAATGTAACAGCCCAATTAGTTTCATATTAAAAATAGAGAAAAAGAAATAAATATATGTTATTTGAATTTTTGTTGTTATATATTATTGATTGAGTTTTTTTTTTTTAACCTTTTAGATTCGAAGTCACTATTCATCAGGTCAGAGTTTTTTTTTATCGTCGAAGTTAGGATTCACTAATACAAGAGAAAGAAAATTTATTGTCTCAAACGAACAAGATTCAAAGAGGCGAAGAGAAGGAAGTAAAAAGAAGACAGAGCTGTAAGATTTCACGGATGTCGATGTTTCAGACACACAGGAAGATGACGCTTCAACGAAGAGACAAAAGCCGCTGGATGAAGAGGTCGAACGTCTCATCTCGATCCAACATGCTTATCCGCACATACTTCGCCTCCACGCCAAAATGCCTGCCGCTTCGGGTGAGAAGCTTGTGGTTCCTCAAGAAGCTCTCACAGTCTTCGACTCCCTCTTTCTCGCATTTGAGCCATGCAAAAGCTACGCATACACCGGAGAATGAAGAAAACATGAGAAGGAACCATCAACGGAGCTATGCTATTCCAGCATGTTAGAGTAGCATACCAGGATAGGTTTCGGTCTCCTCCCCAGTGAACCTGCAGAGAGATGACTGGAACTCAGGTAAACTAAAGATGCCCGACGCCTTCACTGCCGCTCGCAGCTTCCGCCACCTCATCGACATTTGTCTTCGTCCATACTCGAACAGCCTGTGCTTGTTCCCTGGAAGCTCATACATATCCAAGACCACTTTAAGGATCTTGGCTACCCGTAGCTGCGAGTCCTTCGACACTCCAATAGTGTTAAGCTCTATGAACTTGGTCATCCTCTGTGCGACATCCTTGTCCTTCACCAGAGCCCACCTGCTCACCAATGCTTAAACCTTAGATTAACAAGCTACATAAGAAAAAAGATGTCCAATTTCTACTGCAGATGAGGGTGAAGATGTCTACCCCAGTCGAGCTCCTGCATGGCCAGTGCTCTTTGAGACAGTGAACAGCATAATGTCATGGTCTGCGGCGCCAGTTATGGCGGTGTACTGAGGCCAGTAGTATGCAAGGTCATGGATCGTCTTCCCGTTCTTGGAACTCAGGACTGCTTCCCTAATGGAACCATCTGGGTTATTCGGAGAGCAAACCAACTCTATGTACGCATCACCTTCGAAAGTGGATGCATCCCCAGCCCACCGGTAAAGCCCTGACCGAAGGTAGTCTGTGACTGTTGGATATGACTGCAATCGATCGGTAAGGTTGGTAAGTCACAGCACATGTATCAACCCACAGAGATCGGAAACATGAAGAAGTTTGCCGGATCATGTCACTCTCACTGGTCAAAACATTTGATCTGTTTGGCTATCAGGAACATGATATCTGAAACCCGCAATACAGAATCGAAGCTCAAAGAGGTCTGATGGAAGGCCGGGAAGACACAACATCAGAAACATAAACTAAAGAAAAGGTGTTAACAAAGGTTTGTCGACTCAACACAAGTGATCATCACATGCCGAGATGCAGAGCTTTTAAAGATGCTTTACACCAACTTCGACAATTAAAGATGTCTAACTCATCTTGTTAGTTTATTAGGAATTATTCGGTGGTGACGCCGCCCACTAAGTAAAGGAAGTGCCATAATCCGAGTAAATCTAAGCACTCTGTGGCTTAATTTGTGTGCAGTGCATGCAATGGGACTCACCGAATAGTATGGGATTGCAGATACGACGCTCATTGGCTCAGCTGCGTCAGGTGGCGATAGAGCATAGAGAGCAGCCTGAAAGAGCTGAGTCGAGCCCGTCCCGACGATGATGAAACGACCGTCGTCGACGACAGCGTTGCCCACGAGGCTGTGGAGTCGCCGCACCTGGTGCGCGAACTCTGGTTCCAGGAACCAGCACAAGTTGGAGACGTCGGAGAAGTAGCTCATGGTCTGCCACCCGGGGAGGACGATGTCTCCCCTCTCCCCCATCCTCTTCCAGAAGGCCTCGTAAACCGTCGGGTCTCCACTGTCATTGTTTCAAGACAAAAATGGCATTATCGTTTCCGGCGATTGGAATATTCGACTAACAGTAAGTTTGAAGAAGAAGATGACTCACTGGTCGAGGTTAATGATGGCGTCCTTCGAGGTGGGGGGGGAGCCGGTGGTGGAGCTAACGCTGATCTCCTCAGCAGACACCATCTCCACCTCCTCCGCTGACGACTGCGGCGACGCTAACAACACCGCCTTCTCCGGTTCCGCAACAAAGCCGCTGCTTCCGGCCTCGCAACCCAGAGGTCCGTGGCCCTCATACAGCGAGGCGAGGAGGGCGATGGTGAACAGATTCAGGGAAAGGGAGCCCAGAATCGTGAGTCCCCAGATGGCGCCCGGAAACGCGTGCGCCCGCCCCTCGACCGAGGCCTGACTCCGCCTCGTCCTTTTCTTCGAAGCCTTCGGCATTGGAGTGTCGCGGAACCCCAAAAAGACAGCGGAGAGGGTGGTAAACAGATACCGGGTGACGCGCGTGCAGGCCGAGAGCATTCGCCAGACAACGGAACCTCGGTAGAAGAACTAAAACCTTCGTGTCGCCGCTCACCGGAGAAAAGGTAAGAAGAAGGCCGCCTGCAGCAATGCTTTCGAACTTGCCCTCCCAGAGTTTTCTGGCACCTACCCACCTGTGTTGGGAACTCCTGCACTACTACTTGCCTCTCTCTCTCTCTCTCTCTCTCTCTATATATATATATATATATATATACTCGCAATGCAACGGACACACACTGATAGAAGGGCGGCCCCAGCGACAAAAGACATCTCTTTTCCCTTTTTTTCTTTTATTTTCATTTTGTTTCCTAAAAATAAATTTGAACTGCTTTACAAAGCATGATCTATAAAGATAGAATATCAATATAAAAAATTGAAGAATTAACTCAAACATTTAAGGCGATTCTCCGAAAAAAAATATAGATTTTTCGAATGGTATTTTCATTTTCATGATTTTTTAAATAATTATTTCCTATTTTAAAATTTTCAAGAATACTCTCCAAAATTTATCATTTATTTTCCCACCCCATCCAAAACATATTTTTCACCAATTATTTATAGTGTTTTACGAGTTAATTTTTATCCATGAAAACATTATATAGCATTTTTATTTCAAAAATATGATATAGTATCTTTGTTTCAAAAATACTTCAACATCAATATTTAGTTCAAAAATATTATACAATATTTTTAAAACGAAAATATTATGTAGTGTTTTTAAAATACTATATGATATTTTTGAGGTAGTCTTATAATATTTTATAATTAAAAATTAACCCACAAAAACACTGTAAACAGTTGCATAAAATTCTTTTGAATTAGGTGACAGAAGAGTGACGACTTTCTGGAGGAGAATTTTTTTAATATAAAAAAAAGCTGATTATTTGAAAATAGGGTATCATATAGGAAGATGTTTTGAAGAGCAATCGAGTCCAACTTGTTATATGTCACATGATTCTTCTATACTTAATAATATATGATTTTTTTTTTCAATTCATCTCTATTTTTATCTTACTTGTATGTATTTTTTTTATAAAAAAAATCTTCTTCTTTTCTCTATTTTAATGCATATGTCTAATATTATTTTCCTTCTCTTTTCTATATATTAATCTTAGATACATAAATATTTTTATCATCTTCATATTTATGGTTGAACATGTCTCAAGTTGAAATATTAGAAAATAAAATTGATTCGAAGTCCTCCAAAAATTATATTAAAGACATGCCCGATAAGATTTTAAATAAGTATAAATTTAAATAATTCGATCAAATATATATAATAAATATTTATTTTATTTTTATAATATATTTGGGATTCTTTATGTAAAACAATAAGTAATCGTTGGATTGAGGATAGTCATAAATATTATAAAAAAGATTATATATATCATCTAATCATCAGTATATGATCAATAATATTATACAATCGAGTTGACTTTTTTTTATTGATTTAAGATTATTAGATTTAAGCCCCACATGACATATTGATCGAATGAGGTCAAAACAAGTTGCTTATAATTCATATCTCTTTCTATCAATATCATTAACTTGTCCGCCGAGGTAACTATAAATAGTATATATGCCTTCTAATTGTAATCAATCCAATTAAAAAAAGAGATGACTCGGTGGCAGAGACTCCTCTTATGGGTTGTAGCGCGGCACGCGTTCCCATGAAGCTTGGGTTCCTGCGAGCGCAGTCGGGCGGGCAGGCACGCACGCGCGTAATGATGGACGCATATGTTCGATGGATGGCCGCTCTCGTCGTCGCACGCTCCGATGCGCGCGCGCGCGCACAATGGCAGATGCACATGTTGGTTCCATGTATGGTGGAAGTCATGTCATGCCCAATTAATTCAGTAGGGCTGCTGCTTGCGTGCGCTGGCGCGCCGGCCGGCATGTTCGTATGGGCCGTGACCGGTCGAGCGCATGTTCCCCGGTTCTCCTCTGATGCATGTGGCCGGGCTCGGTTGATGTCCGAGATACGACTACGGACACAACTCCATCGAGTGGAACATGGTCACGTGGAAACATGGTGAGATGCTCCATGAGCGTTGACTCCCTCTTGTTCGTCAACGTATGAAGACGTAGCTTCCGCATTCAATGAACATGGACAATCATTAAATTAGTGGAATTGCTGCGGCGGCATCTCCTGAAGTGCTAAATGATGTGATAGATCTAGATTAGGAAGGAGAAGTATTTTTTAGATTTATGTGTCAAAATGCGCTTCAATCAAACGACGCGTAAGCAAGATTCTAAGATATAGATTGTATAATTATATGTAATTTGATAAAAATATATTATAGATTTAATTAGATTTTGATTATAATTATCGATCAATATAATTTTTTTTAATTATAATCAAAAAAAATTTAGGAGATAGATCTTGATGGACATTACGTTATACCATTAGATATTATATATCTGATAGGGCAAATAATGGGGGGGGCTCGATTACCGTAAGTCACGCAACCTCGAAGCTAGGTCACTCGACCACATCATCAAAAGACACGGGACATATGGCACAACTTTGACCGATCCTGTACAGTGCTGACCGACCAAGTATAGTGTCGACTGACCTATCACAGCGACAAGCACAAGTCTCGGAGGGTGCGTCGTTTGACACCAATATAACAACCGAGGTCTCGAAACCCAACGACACCGTACATCAGCTCGGCCAAGGACGTTGCCACCATTGAAAGGTCGAGGTACCACTATCTCCCGACGATGAGTACACAAGCCACCCCTGTGTATAGCAACATGGGGTTGGCCCCCCTCTCAATTGAACCCTCAAACAACTTGGGCAAGGCACTGACTTGATCGTCGAAAGGGTCACATCGAGTGCATCCCATCTTGACTAAGCCTTTGTGTATGAGTCATCGATGGACCCCGATAAGAAGGAACCCGAGGAATATACCCGAACAAAACCAACCTACCTCTCTTGAGCTCCCTAACTCTTTCGATGGACAATGCAGACGAACTTGTGCACGCGGGTGGAATCAAACCATGCTGACTCCTCGATCACAACATAAACTCCACCAACAATATCTTTTCTTTATCTTCTCTTATTTTTTTTATTTCATTGTATATAGTGGTATTGTAAAAAATAACAAATGAGAAGAAGAAGATGAATTTAGTTTTTTTTTTCCTTTTTAAGATCGACATACGCTTCTTTATTACATATATCTTCATAGTAACTCAACATGTGACATGACATAACGTTATATTATATATATATATATATATATATATATATATATATATATATATATATATATATATATATATATATATATATATATATATATATATATATATATATATATATATATATATATATATATATCATCTCCTCCTAGTTTCTAATAGAAATAGAAAAGAATACGAGTTTAATAGAAATGGAAACTATTCTTTTGAATACAACACGGCCAGGATTCCACTTGAAAAAAAAAGTATGGAATTGAAACAACTTCTTCTTTTCTTATCAGGGAGGGGTGTTAGTTTACTTCACTTTCTATTGATTCCAAATAGGATGGATGCAAGTCGAACAGAGATAGATAGACTTTTGAATCGATAATTCTCTTACTGCAACACCTACTCTTGTTCTTGTTGGGCTTGGCCCTCCCTATACGATAAATTTGTACATCAAATAATGGTTTTCCAAAAAGTATTAAAAATATGTAATTATAATATTTGATCTTAGTTTTTGATATTAATTTTTTTATATAATAATATAATTATATATTTTTTTTATAGGCATATCGTTCTCATCTTTTACTTCACGACCAGCTTATTTATTGACCAAAAAGATTAGTTATTCAAAGTAAGAGCGAAAAATGCATAGTATCCAATTTAACAGAGGTATGCGTTGCAACTTTTCCTGCCCCAAATGGTGAATACTTAGTTTCCCATAAGCCTTTACATAACCGATGTTTTGGAAGCTTTAATGACAAACTTTTAAGGTGAGAAGACTTTTTGAGGAGGAAGCACAACAAGTTTGGGTCAGTTAGTAAGATGGTGTAGAGAATAATCTCAAGTTGCTATTGGATTGATTAAAAGAGTGAGATTACATACACCAACATGGTAAAATGGAGTAAGAGAATAGTCAACATTACTACATATGGTTTCGGCCATGGTATAAAAGTTTGATCTTTTGTCTTGAATTGATATCAAATTTGATGTATGTTAATTATCCATAATTTGATTTTTTATTCAATCATTGTACTTTTTTCTAGTAAATAGTGACCATTAAATGTATCAAATGTGATGGTGTCCCCTATTTGCTCTTTTAACTCTTGGCTCGGGACAAAACTTGATATATAGAACTCAATCATGATTAAATTAGTGTAAACTATAGGAAAGTTTATTTTCTGAAATATATTTTATTTCATGAATATTTTCTTCATCACTCCCAAAGTAGAAATAATTCAAGTATAGTTGAATACTTGAAACCTCTTTTTAAGCACTAATCTCAAACTTCTCATTGAATTGCGTGACAAAGTAATCAAATAGACTCTCGATCCTGATTGTATAAATAATAAGAAACACGATCAAGGAATAAGAAAGGAGAAATAAATTTAATTGTCATACCTTATCGTTGATTTATCATTAATTATCCACGGAAAGATGTCAACATATTTTTTTTATAAAAAAGTAAATAATAAAGAGGAGGGTAGCGGTCGATGTAGAATCAATCGTATCTGTGGGTCGATCGAAGACGTCGCTGTTATTAATTGTCTCAATATGATCTTCCTCCATCCTTTATATATAAACATTCCTACTACAACCAACGTAATGTGGCATCTTTCCGACTCCGAATATACACTTCCTAAGTCTCTTACTTTCACATCCTGAGAGCTGACTAATCATCGAAGAGGGCCACGTCGAGCACATATCATCCCAACCAAGATCATCTTGCAGGAACTGGCCGAGGGGTCAAGCACTTTATCGACGGACCTTCTGATCTAATGCTATATCGGCTGACGCCACTCTTGATCCGATCGAGCCATGCTAATCCTCTAATCCTACTTGTACAATCTTACGCATGTGGGTAGAGAAGTGTCGTATTGACTCTCCATCCATGACATAAAATATAATAATAAATCGTCAATAATAAAAAAACGCAATTAATATGAAAATCTTACCATTCCGTTTACCATTAGTGACCCACATACATATTTTTTTGCTAATAAAGTAAATAATAAAGAACTCAAAACGATCTATCCAAATCTTATTTGCTAATAAAGTAACCTTTCCAATGGGTTAACATCAAATTGCTAATCGGATAGAAGTGGTAATTTTTTTTCCCCCTTTTTCTTTATCATCAAAATAAACTCCACCGTAAAACCAACTAAATCCGGGCATGTCACAACGTAGAGGAGACATGCCATAATTACTGCACACATTTTGGGCGTTTGCGTCCATCTTCGATTGACCGATGTAACATCGAAACAGATGTTTTAGCACTACAAAAGAGCACACACAGCCCAATAGAAGCCTCCTCCTCCTCCTACGATTAAGGAAGGAGCAGCAGAAACCTAAGAAGGCCCGCCGGTGATGGATGACAGCAGCAGCAGCAGCAGAAACCTAAGAAGGCCGCCGGTGATGGATGACAGCAGCAGCAGCAGCAGCAGCAGTACAGAACAAGTGTCACATCCCATACACTAACTAATATAAAAGAACAAGAAAGAGATGATAGTAAGTATTCCCATAATATAAAAGTGCGTGCCGAAAGAGAGAAAGGGCAGTGAGGGCAATAGCCGCAAAACCCGGAGAGTGTCTCATAAGGGGAGAGAGAGCCCCTCCTCTTCGATCATTCACTAAGTAATGCCACTAAGATAGACTTCCAATTGGTTTTAGGAGTCCATTCCAATCATTCTTTCATGTGGCGCACAGCCCCCCTCCTTATATATTTCTTATTTCGAGGGTCTTTGATCAATGCTTGTGTGTTATTTTTTTTTGGGGGGTTAATTACTTCCTGATGAGATACAAAACATATGGTTTGATATATATATATATATATATATATATATATATGCTTGGTTCATCCAAAAGGTTGTATCAAAAGCTGCAATTTATTTAGTCTTCTTAATGGGCTTAACCAAAGGGATTAGCCACGGTCTAATAGGTAGGCAGGCAGATGGAGATCATGATGATACACATGAAGGTCTAATGAGCTACACAATAATAATACTAGAGTTTATTAGCCTCTTTTGGTATCATAAGGTAGGGGACATAGTTTATGTATTAGGGCATCATAAGGTACGGACATAGTTTATATTATTGGTGTGAAATCAAGGATCAGATCGGTATGTGTCTCTTTTTTTTTCATCATAATATTTTTTTTAATTTTTATTTTATCTGAACTAGAATTGGATGTTGATATAAGATGTATCGTATCTAACAAGTCAATGATTTAGTACATTATTACACAAGTGATATATGTGAAGTTCACATGTAAATATCATTTAATTTTTTTTAATTTTAGGTTTGATGGTAAGTCATGTCCAAAGGTATTGGAAATAAATACCTTTATCAAATAAAAACTGAATTATTTTCTTCATATGGTTTAATGTTATCAATATTTAATTGGTACCAAATATTCTTCTATATCACACACAAATTTTAAGAAGAGAGTCAAATTCAATTTTTTTTTTTTGTTATTTTGAAATGTTACAACATGCAACATCTACTTCTCACTTTAGTTGTTATTATTTTATATATAGTGTCAAGCTTAATTTTTTTTTTATTGAGAATCATTATTCGATTTTGATAGAGAAAATTTTGGTATCGTCCAACTAGCAGACCACTTTTGATCACATGTGATGCCACCTCTAATCATACATCGCACAACCCCGACGAAGATCATAAGTTGTGATGATTGTGCCTTGAACTAATGCAACCTAGTTTAGAAAGGACGTAGCTATGTTCCAAAACAACACACAGGATACGCTCATGTCATTAGGAACTAAACGTCATTCACTAAGGAATATGTAACCCCGTAAAATGTGAGATTAGAAAAGCGCTTCTAGATAGACAATTGTCTACCTAAAATATCGACAGGGGGCTCAGGAAGAATGAATTCCCAATGGTAGGTATAAAAATCATCCCTAGGCAAATGCTAAATGGATGAATTTTAGATCCAGAAAAACTTATTTTAATTTCGAAGGAGTCATGCGAAAATCTCACCTCAGGTGATGGACTGTTGTGTAAAAACTCAGAGCATCAACGATTAATCCACAAACGTCTTGGGAGTGGACAACCACGACCATCGGCTCCTCTTCATAAAAAATAGCTTTCTCCTCTTAAAATCTACATGGATGCTCTTGCCTCCTCCGGATCGGATCAAGCTCATGGAACTTACAAGCTACGGTATAAAGAACCATAACAGATTAAAATAAAAAAATTAAATTTATTAAAATTAGAATTAGAATAGATTAATGATTCGATGAATATGAATCGAGAATCATGGTCTGATTCTGATTTTACCAAGAAATCGAAATTGACAATTCTAATTCGGTTCCAATGGGTGAGTTTTGTTTAGTCTCTTTGTTTTACTTGTCCATCGATAAAAAAAATAATAATAATAAAAAGAGAGGTTTCCCTACAATATAGCCTTGTCCGAGAGACCACATGACCGCATCGACAAACCTAATTGAATCGGATTAGCAATTCAAATAAAATAGCGATCTCTCTCTCTCTCTCTCTTCGCATGTGGCCTACCCACTCCACTCCACTCCACTCCCCTCCCTCGTGCCCAGATTCCCTTCCTCTTATCATCCATCACGTCACCATCAGACTCCCTGATGGTTGCAATTATTATTATTATCGTAACCATGTCAGGTTTGAAATCCCAACCGTACGTACTCTCCTAATCCGCAACACAGCCATCCATCCGTCGCACGCTGCTCTCCCTCCTACTACACAAAAGCCTACCGTCACGAGCAGGCGGGCAAATCGCCCACCGTCTCACGTGATAAAGCGACATCGCATTTCAATTTAGTCGACTCCAAATAACGTTTCTTTATGTTAAACCCCGACCATATGACACAGCTTCCCCGGTCATATTTTGTACACATTTGGTAGGTATCATGTCAATGAGATTTTTGAGATTGACAAGACTGGTTGACCTAATTGGAATCAGATCCCAATGAGTCAGCATGTCATCGGTGCTTGAATCAACAGCGGATCTATATGTGTGTGTGACCCGTATAGAATCTGTAGCTCTCGTGGTACGAGTTCAGCGAGGAACACAACACCTAATGTTGTCGATGACAAAAGATGAATCGGGATCCACGTTCGTGTTGGCTTAAATTAAGACTGCCGCCTCTGTCTGTCACGAGACCCCTTCATTCTGCTCGCTCATAGCTACTACCATTATGCCAACCCAGGCGAATCTTTCTCCATCAAAATTACTGCTCCACCTCTCTTGCTTAGCATTTGTGGCAGCCCAAAACTTGTGCAAAAAGTTACCTCGTGTTGCGTTCTCATCTGCTCGTTGCCCCGCTGGAAGTCTTGGATCCGGAGATTCTGGGTCTTCTCAATGTTAGCGCTGCAGATGATTTATATGTATTATGTATATATGTGATGGTAAAGCCTTCTCCTTTTCTTCCCTTTGCTCTTTCTACTGCCTGCCGCTCCTCGTTTCCCTCCTCCGTCAACATCCTCCACGCTCTCCTCTTTCACCGGCAGCAAAAGAGAGCACCAGTGACTAAATATAGTAGTAGAGTAGTCCATGGTAGTAATGCCTGGCGAAGCTGTAAGCGTGTGGAGGGCCTCCTCCTCCTCCTCCTGCTTCTTCCAGCTACTGTTGTGCTCTGTCATCTTATTATCCATGGACGCCCGCGCCATCGACCTGCAGGGCGAGGCGCTGCTTTCGTGGAAGCGGAGCTTGAATGGTGATAGCAGTAATGATGATGTACTTACTGACTGGAACCCGAACGACGCGAACCCGTGCCGGTGGTATGGCATCGCCTGCGACGCCAGTGGGCGAGTTGTGGAGCTGACTCTGCAGTACGTGGACTTGCTGGGCGGCGTGCCGGCCAACCTGAGCGCGCTGGCGAGCTCCCTCTCGAAGCTGGTGCTCTCGGGGACTAATCTGTCCGGGTCCATCCCGCCGCAGCTGGGAGAGCTCCCCCGGCTGGTCCACCTGGATCTCAGCGACAATGCGCTCACGGGCTCCGTCCCCGACGGCCTGTGCCCGCCGGGAAGCCGCCTTGAGCGCCTCTATCTCAACTCCAACCGCCTCGAGGGACCGATTCCGGCCTCCATCGGCAACCTCTCGCTGCTCCGGTGGCTGGTCGTCTACGACAACCAGCTCGAGGGGGAGATTCCGCCGACCATCGGGCAACTCGCGAGGCTCGAGGTGTTCCGGGCGGGAGGGAACAAGAACCTTCGGGGTGCATTGCCCCCCGAGATTGGCAATTGCACCAGCTTGGTCATCATCGGCCTCGCGGAGACCGGCATCTCCGGTCCGCTGCCCCCCAGCATGGGAGGATTGAGGAATCTCCAGACGTTGGCCATCTACACCACGCTGCTCTCGGGCCCGATCCCGCCAGAGTTGGGCCAATGCGCGGAGCTGCAGAACATGTACCTCTACGAGAACTCTCTCTCGGGTTCCATTCCGCCGCAGCTGGGTCAGCTCAAGAAGCTCCGAAACCTGCTGCTCTGGCAGAACAATCTGGTCGGCGTGATCCCACCGGAGCTCGGAGATTGCGGCGAACTTCAGGTGGTTGATCTCTCGATGAATGGCTTGACGGGGAGGATCCCCGCCACCCTCGGCAACATCACTGACCTCCGGGAGCTCCAGCTAAGTGTGAACCAGATATCAGGCCCGATACTGCCGGAGATCGCTCGCTGCCGGAACCTCTCCGACCTTGAGCTTGACAACAATCAGATCACCGGCGGGATACCAGCAGAAATCGGCCAGCTGGTGAAGCTCCGGACGCTGTACCTCTGGGCTAACCGGCTCACAGGGGGAATCCCGCCGGAGATGGGCAGCTGCGAGAATCTTGAGGCCGTGGACCTGTCGCAGAACAATCTCACTGGCTCCATCCCCAAGGGAATCTTCCGGCTGAGGAGCCTGAGCAAGCTGTTGCTCCTGGACAACGATTTGTCCGGCGCAATCCCGCCAGAGGTCGGCAACTGCTCGTCTCTTGTCCGCTTCAGAGCAAACGAAAACGGGATCACCGGAGCGATTCCGCCGGAGATTGGTCTGCTGAAGAACCTCAGCTTCCTAGATCTCACCTCGAACCGGCTTACCGGAGCCATCCCTGGGGCGATGGCTGGTTGCCGGAACCTGACCTTCGTCGATCTCCACGACAACAACATCGGCGGCAACCTACCGGATGGGCTCTTCGCGGGCCTCGTATCGCTGCAGTACATAGACCTCTCCGATAACTCCATCGGCGGGGATCTGCCGCCGGCTATCGGATTACTGACTGCACTCACGAAGCTTATTCTCGCGAGGAACCAGTTCTCCGGCCGTATCCCGCCTGCGATCGGCTCGTGCTCGCGGCTCCAGCTGTTGGATCTGAGCAATAACGGGCTCTCCGGCGAGATCCCAGCGACCATTGGCAAGATAATGGCGTTGGAGATCGCACTGAATCTGAGCTACAACGACCTTTCCGGCCAGATACCCGCGGAGTTCGCAGCGCTCATCCGGCTCGGGGTGCTTGATCTCTCCCACAACCGGCTCTCGGGCGACCTCCAGCCCTTGGCCCCCCTCGAAAACCTCGTTGCCCTTAATGTCTCCTTCAACAACTTCTCCGGCCGCGTCCCGGACAGCGTCTTCTTCTCCAAGCTCCCGATCGGCGACTTAGAAGGCAACCCAGCGCTCTGCCTCGCTCGCTGCTCCGGTTTCGACGATGTCAGCGATCGAACCAACGCGCGGAGGGCTGGCCGCGTCGCAACGGCGGTGCTCCTTTCGGCTGCGGTCGTGCTTTTCGCCACGGCGGCCATCGCCCTTGTTAGCAGGAGAAGGGCCCACCGCGAGGACGGGTGCGACGACGAGGAGAAGGACGGCGACTTGTCGCCGCCGTGGGAGGTGACTCTGTACCAGAAGATGGAGATTGGAGTTGTCGATGTGGCCCGGAGGCTCACGGCGTCGAATGTCATCGGCCGGGGTTGGTCCGGGGTAGTGTACCGTGTGAGGATCCCGTCCACGGGCGCGCTGATCGCCGTCAAGAAGTTCCGCACGGGTGATGAGGCGGCGGCCAAGGCCTTCGCTTGCGAGATTGGAGCCCTGGCGCGCGTGAGGCACCGGAAAATCGTGCGGCTGCTTGGATGGGCGGCGAACCGCCGTTCCCGGCTGCTGTTTTACGACTACCTCCCGAGCGGGACGCTCGGGGGGCTGCTCCACGGCGGAGGCACGGTAGCGGCGGTGGAGTGGGAGGTGCGGCTGGGGATTGCCGTCGGGGTGGCGGAGGGGCTTGCCTACCTGCACCACGACTGCGTGCCAGCGATCATCCATGGTGACGTGAAGACGGAGAACGTCCTCCTGGGCGAGCGGTACGAAGCTTGCCTCGCAGACTTCGGCCTCGCTCGAGTGGTGGACGACGGCGGCGCGGACGGGCGCGATTCCCACACGCCCGCAGTCGCTGGCTCTTACGGCTACATTGCTCCCGGTGAGCTCAAGTCTTGTCATTCATCATTGTTGGCTCGATCATACTGCTAATCTAAGTTGTCATCACGTCCACTAACTGCGGGATTTGCTCCGCGCGGAACAGAGCACGGGTGCATGACGAGGATCACGACGAAGAGCGACGTGTACAGCTTCGGGGTGGTGCTGCTGGAGACGATAACGGGAAGGAGGCCGGCGGACCCGGCGTTCGGGGAGGGGCAGTGCGTGGTGCAGTGGGTGCAGGATCACCTCAGGAGGAAGCGTGACCCGGCGGAGGTGGTGGACCCCAGGCTCCAGGGGCGTGCCGACCCCCAGGTCCAGGAGATGCTTCAGGCCCTCGGCATCGCCCTCCTCTGCACCAGCACCCGCCCCGACGACCGCCCCACCATGAAGGACGTCGCCGCCCTCCTCCGCGGAATCCATGGCCACGACGATCCCAGCAACCCTGCCGACGCCCGCAAGCCCGGATCCGTCAGCGTCAGCGATGCAGAGCTCAGAAAGAGGGATGAGCCGGCTGAGGCTGCCATCCGCACCCCCTCCCACTGCTCGCTCGCGTTCTCCTCCTCCTCTTCCCGCAGCATCGACAATTGCTTGCAATGACATCGCTCACCGCCGGCGATCGCTCGCTCGCTCGCAATGACATCGGAGACCGGATGCGCTGGAACAATGCCCAGCAAGAAGATATCTCGCTTCTTGGAACTGCAACTTCATACTGGCGTGATATCTCGCTTTAGTCTGGGCTGGCGTCTCCAGCTCTATTATCTCTGCATCTCCTGCAGTGATATCAGCAAAATTGCATCAAAGTTCACGGAATCAAGTAGATTTCTGCATGTTGCTTACAGTAATACGTTCCATGAGGGCAAAAAGATTCCTCTCATTGATCGAGAAAAAGATTAAAAAGAGTCGGAAGCTGTTGTTTGTACCTTTATGATCCCGGGTATGTTTCTTCTCTTCTTGCTGTTTGAGTTGCTTCTTCAAGGATTTGGACACCGTAGGCCTGCTTGGGTTGCGGGCGAACCAGGAACTCCGGCAATGGCAGCTCTTCCGCGGCCACCCAATGGATGCAGTTGACGGGAACATGAATCGACTGAAACCTGCGCTCGAAACCCTCTCGTCTCAAATCTTCCACAGAAAACAGCTTCAAATGTGGCGTGGGCATTGATTCAGCTCATGTAGTAGCGAGTTTACCTACCTCTATGTTCTTGGCATGGTCTCCGAACTGAACCTTGACACGAGCACTCCCAAAAGCTTCATCCATCTCGAACGTCTCTCGCCTGCATGGTGGACGCACTCCCGGCAACCTGCAACCCGACATATATTACAACAGCGACCAACCAGAACTTTTTGTCGTGTGATCTACTGTGTTAGATATTTTCTAACACAGTAGTAATTGATCGCTGCCGATGGAGGAGACGACTAAGATTGCACTCTCCAAGCTTGCCGCAGTCCTCACCCCCACCTAAGATATTTGTGTTTGCTAAAGGATGTAGACATAGATAGATATTTCTCTCTTGTGTTAGATATTTTTGCCATAATTGGTCGAAATTTACTATGATTAAATATTTGAGGTTAATTTAAATATATTAACTGTTCACTTGAGCTCCATTTGGTTTGAATAGGATTTAATTGTTCACCGAGTTAATAGGAATCGAATGAAGACATTAATTCTTTTATTTTGAGAGCAAGTATAGAGGAGGAGGAGATGAGACGAGCAGAAGCCATCGCTCATCTTGTTTACTTAGAGAACGACTTCCATGTGTGCCGTCATCGTTCGATGCGTCGCCTGTATCCTCCGCCGCGTTCCAACCCTGGCGACGAATGCTCAAAGCCGCCAGTTTCGCCACCAATCCCTTTGTGCTTGCCGAACCCTCCTCTGTCCTCGTCACCGCGACGGACAACACAAAGAGCCCGTCTTTCCGGAGATTTCCTTCGTGATCACCAGCGCGATGAGCAAAGGCTGGAGCTTTGACAGCTTAACCACCAGTTTTGGATCCGTAGAACTCACCCAACCCCTTGTGGAGCGCGTGCTTCTCGATCTCAAGGAGCCTGATGACGCCAAAAAGGCGCTGACTTTCTTCCATTGGTCATCCCGGACCAGGCGTTTCGAGCACGACCTGCGCTCCTACTGCTTCATCGTTCACATCCTCGTCCGCGCCGGGCTTCTCGTCGACGCGCGGGCGCTGCTGGAATCGGCAATCGGCAAGCACGCCAGGGGTTCTTCGGTCGCGGAGGTGCTTCTGACTACTTACGAAGCTGTCCTCCCCGGCCGCCGCGTCTTCGATCTGCTGGTGCAGACGTACTCGAAGATGAGAATGGTCGGGGCAGCTTTCGACGCTTGCAGATGCTTGGGAGACCGCGGATTCGATGCGAGCCTAATCAGCTTCAACACGATGCTGCGCGTGGCGCAGAGATCCGGTCAGAGTGGCTTGGCCTGGAAGGTGTTTGAGTATATGTTGGTGAGAAGGATATACCCAAACAAAGCCACGACGCAGGTCATGGTTGACGTGATGTGCAAGGCGGGGGTTCTTCCGAAGACGGTGGGCGTTCTGGATAGGATCCACGGGAAGCGTTGTCCTCCCGGCGTGATCGTGAATGCCGCACTGGCTTTGGGGATCATCGAGGAGGGCAGGGCCGAAGAAGCGATCATACTGTTGAAGAGAATGCTACAGAGGAACATGGTGTTCGACGATATCGCCTATTCTTTGGTTGTATCTGCCTACTGCAAGATGTCCAACTTAGATTCGGCATACGAGACCCGGAACGAGATGATGAACAGAAGTTGCAGCTTGAATTCCTTCGTTTATACTTCCTTGATAGGATCCTCCTCCGAGAGAAGCATCGAAGAGGCTGTTCGGCTGATGGAAGAGATGCTCTCGATGGGACTGAGACCGTACGACGAGACTTACAGTCATCTAATCGTGGGGCTGGCGAGAACCGGGAGGCCGGAGGAGAGCTTGAAGTACTGTGAGAGGATGCTCGACGAGGGGTTCATGCCAAGTTGCAGCGCTTGCAGTGAGACACTGAGCGCACTCTGCAAAGCCGGGGAGGTCGAGGAGGCCAATCGAATGCTGACTGCTTTGTTGGAGAAGGGAGTCGTCCCCAACCAGGACATGTACCTGAGCCTCATCGATGGGTATGGGGATACTGGAAATGCTCGAGAAGTCCTTCAACTGTACTACGAAATGGAGCACAGGGGCGTCGGATCTGATCCCGCTGTTTACACGTCCATGATCAGGAACCTGTGTCGATGTGGAAAGGTCAATGAAGCTGAGAAGTTTCTTAGCATGGGGAGGACGACGAAGGAATTGGTACCTGCGAGTTGCATGTATGATTCGTTGATCGCGGGGTATTGTATCGAGGGAGACGTGCGGAGGGCGCTTCTCCTCTATGATGACATGGTCATCGAGGAGTTGGTACCGAGTTCAGATACTTTTATGCGTCTAGTGAAGGAAGTGCTGAGAACTCGAGTATCGAGACATTTGTGAATTTGGAGAACTGTTCTGCAATTTGAGTAATGAAGTGGATTTTACACAGTCAATTGTTTCGTGGGAGGCTAATCACATGTTTTCCTCTATAACTAATTATTTTAGTATTTAGGTTTTTACACTTACAAAAGTTATATTTTAGATTTTTTATACTTACGAAATTAAAACATTTGATCTCATCTCATTATCCTCATGTCGTCGTTTATGTTGACGAAAATACTGCACGTGATTAGTGACAAACTTTATTATATTTTCGTAAGCAAAATCTATATCATAAGAAGAAATAAGATTAAATATTTTATTTTCACATAGTTAACTTTTAAAAATAAAGATATCGAAATATTTAATATAGATAATTGCAAAGGGGGTAAATAGTTATTAGCCCGATTGGTGGTTGAAAGAATGAAAAATAATATGTAGAATTCAAAACTAATTAATTAAAAATTTTAATTAGGTAATGGTAAATCTCAAAAGAAGTTATTAGAAAAGAATCCAACATACTTATAAGTTTTTAACGAATAAAAAAACTTTATATTTAACTACAAAAAAATGGTCACGTACTTTACCCATCAGGACATCTTGAGTATAATGGCTAAGAAGGGTGATTTGCCAATCCAAAGTAAGAATCTAAGGTGTTGTATGTATCAGCTGTAGCAAGGATATATTATCTTTTTTATACAGAATTTAGAAGAAATTTTCATTACATTAAATAAGGTACATGATGTTGGCACAGACTCGAACTTGAGATCTATCACTCGATCGAAGCTCATCTTTGAAATGAGAAATTGATCGCCCTATGCAATCATTACACACCTCAGCTATTATTATTATACAACATCATTGATAAACCATCTGCCACTACTTATAATCCACTCCCAGAAGCAAATCGATTTATTTAAGACGCATCATCCTCTGTTCTGCTTGGTCTTAAAGGAGCCCATCAGTGTCATCCCCCATTATGGACAGAGAGAATGGGGCAATTGCTACATTGAAGGTTGGTGAACCCACCGTATCAATGCGCTTCATTTCAAAGTCACCTTCCTGTGCACGTAGATGAAACTTAAATATACCTGGTAAAATGATCTAAAATATGAAAATTTATGTCAATTGAAGTCCTAACTCATTCACCAACTGTCATGTAGATTGCCATAAATATTGTACAAAATATCACAAAGGCATCAAAGACAGATTAATTTACCTGAAAGCAAAATGTCATGCCATTTGTGTGATTGTAAGGTGTCATATTTCTTTTAACATGATTTACTTATTTAAAAAACCGTTGTTATTCCATGATTTACTTATTTAAAGCATACCATTCTTCCACTAGGGGTGCTTAATGGACAAGCAGAAGAATACTCAAATCCAGTCCTAGGAAGTATAACGGGTTGTTCACCGATTACACCTGCTCCCCTGAATAAAAAGAGAAGTTAGGAAGAACTTTTGAAGAACATAAGAACATCTAGAAGAACTTGACTGACCAAACATTCTCGGTTCGCCCATTAGCATCGGTGATGATCCAATGCCTTCTTAGAAGCTGAACAGGATGCTGTGAATTATTACTGATTCGTATTCTGTAGGCAAAAAAGTATTGCCCCTTGGATGGATGGCTCCGACTCTCGATATACACACTCCTGACTTGCACTCGAATACCCTGAAATGTTGAGATTTCAAAAAGATATACAAGTTTTCAAAAGGATTCAGATGCAGTTGTTCATATCAGTATAACATTTCATTTATATATGACGAGTATATGCTTACAATTATTTGATACACGGACATAGATATTGGTGTAATCTGAATCTATTATATTCTTTCTATTTTATAATTACTTCTTATTTTTCTTGTACTTGGCATCCATAAAAAAGAAAATATTATAATTGAAGATCAAAAAGTCAATGAATGATATATTTTATTTTTGATGATGTTATTGGTGTGAGATCTCATTTTAATTTTTGATGATGTTATTCCACTGTCTACATGTGAGGTATGAGATTTACATTCCTAAGTTTGAAGGCCTTACATAGGATAATATAACTTCTGTGCTAGGCATGTCCCAGTTTATCCTGGTTCGTATACTGCTGATAGTTTGTTAGATCAGTAAGTACAGTCAGTGCCAGACCATCCAAGACGGTATTGCAAACCTTGATTTCTATTGTTAATTGAAGAACAATCTAACAAGTTTCAAAACTTATTTTAGCTGAACAAGGAAAGATGCAATGACTGTTATGCCTTAATTTATAAGATGTTATTAATTATATGTTTTTTTCTTGTGTTGGGGTTACAAAAAAAGGGGAAGGGGGAGGAGATTGTGATCGAAGATTAACAAATTAATAAAGTATGTTTCTCTGAAACGTGTAAGTAGTGGAAGGTCACATCTTAATTACCTGTGATGCAATTCCATTACCTGCTATGTTACCTAAGGAGGTATGAGACTTCATTCCAAGTTACTCCTTGAGCAAAATTGAATTTAATAGTTAACATTTTTACTTATTATCTTTTCTATCATTCATCATTATCTTTCACTATTAATATCTTTCTCTTCCTCTCTCTCTCCTCATTGTCTATTATCAAATAAAAAAAAAATTCTCTGCTCATGATAGATACCCTGGCATTCATCCTAAATATCAATTTTCTAAATGAACCAAAATTAATATAAAAATAAAATTAAATAGCTTGTCATGGTAGTACTTTGTTGGTTGATTTATGAGGATGTTTTGAGACGGTTTTGTACCCGTGAGAAATGGTAGGTTATAGTGAGGCCATAAACCAACAGATCATCATCAAGATCTAAAAGGCAACTGTAGCAACTTCATAAAAAGAAATAACTACTTCAAAAGGTCAATTAATTACAACAAGCTCCCAAAATTTGAAGCTCAAAATTTGCAAAAGACCTAATGACCTAGAGAGAACACAAGCATGATCAGTTGCCTCCTATCAAAACTACCCATTTAGTCAATTACCAATTAATAGAACTGGTTAACGCATTGGTAAAACTTAGCATTCAAGGATGATGAAACCATCAACACGAATAATGAGAACATATTAAACTAATCAAACAAAACACGCAGAAATTTTACCAGAGTTGTAGCATCACTCGAACATTTGAGGAGGGAATGTGGTGCTATAATCTTTAACTCATCCCTGTATTTGGCTGCATCCTAGAAAGCAAACTCTGATATTAGAATATTGTTAACTCACTGAAATATAACCAGATGTACTCCAATTGGATTGTTAAGAAGTCAACACATAGCCAAGGTAGTCCAAGATACAAGTCTGTAGATGTACCATAGCAAACTGAGCAATTGCTGAAGGACTTGATGATCAGACGGGTGGGCAGCACTTTCCGGAACCACTTAATTTTTTGAACTGGTGACCTTTTATTTTAATGTCTCAAAATAATATGCAATCCGGGATGCTCCAAAAAGCATACTTATCCACATGAATAATATTTTGATCTGAACAACGTATTTGCCTATGCGAGAACAAAAAATTCATGATGAAAAAGAATATCATAATATAATACCTCAAACCTCTCATCTTCAACTGCCTTCCTCATCAACTTGCGAAGGTGCAATGCTGGCTCCTCCTCCTCAAAGAATTTCAAGGAATCCCTGATTCTAGCAGCCTCCTTGTAGTCCTGACAGAACCAGTATGACACTAAGACTCTGTAAGATATGCCGAACTCATTTATATATATGGTCAAAATCTAAAAATACCTACCCACATATCTATTAGAGAGTTTTACAGTTGATAGTAGCACAATACTAGAATATGCCAAACAGCTAAAAATTTAATTAGTTCTCTACTCCTATGTGATCCTCAGCATCAAAAGAGGAAAATAAATGAAAATAAAGGGAGAAATGGTCAAAATTTAAGAGTATAAGAACATTAAAGAAAACATCAAAGCAGAGTAGAGAAATTGGTGACAATATACAATAAACCATAATGCCTTAACCGTCTATGGTGGCTACGTGAATTTAATTTGCTGTCGTTGAGCTATGCAGAAGTAATATTTTTATTGAAATTAACAATATTTAAGTCTTTGTCTCCACTACCTATAAATCTAGTTGGCATATGTTCATATCATCTTAAATAACTCTTTCTTATTTTACCATCTATCGAAACTAATGCCTAATTGTTCATGAATAAAAATACTTTTCCCTATCTTTCTAATAAAATCCACATACCAGCCACCTCAATAAAAAGGAAGAAGTTCGGGTGATGTAATGCTAACAGTTTGTTATGTGTCCACTATTAGTTCCAGTCTATGGCCACACAAGCAATCAAGATGAATGTTGCCAAGAACTACCACCCAGTAGAGCTGTGGAGCAGTGAAAAAGTTGTGTAGCTAAACATAATCATGCATCAAATGCTGATGATTTGCAGGCATGGAAATTTTTTAAGCAGAGGTTGCATGCAAGTTTATACTAGAAAAATTTCATAGCAAGAACGCATGCAAAAATTTCATTAAGAATAGAATAGATTTGAGCAGAATCGATGGGCAACATCGAATACCAGATTGCCCGGATACAAACTCAAGAAGAAGAAGAAGAAGAAGCGACGCCCACCTCGAACTTGGCCGCGACCGCCATCTGTTGCTTGAGCATAGCATACGTCTGGCTCCTAAACAGGAACGAAGCGGCGGCGGAAGAGGCCCCCTCTTCGCCCTCCACCTTGCCATCCCGATCCCGATCGCTATCCGGAGGGGTAGGAAGCGACGATGAGGTTGCTTTCGCCTCCCTAACATTCGCACATCGCCGTCTCGTTCCGATCCCACCGCCTCCTCTTTCCACGACATTACGGGTCGGCCAGCCTCTTCCCGATGTGGTTTTCGTCGCGGGATTCAACCCCGGCAGCAACTTCAAGCTCACGAGAGATTGGATCATCTTGACGTTGCTTGCTCGTTGAGCACCAGACGCCCGCCCCTAGTTGAATGCGGTTCGATCAATCTATCTTATCTGTCCCCCATATTTGTATCGCCCACTCGCTCTTTCTCCCCCAAATCTAGATCTGCATTCACGGAGAGTGAGGAGCAGAAACAAGCCCTATTTTTGCCTGTCCGATTCCACCTCGCCTCCTCCTCCTCCTCCACCACCACCACAATGTTATTTTTGGATGTCGCAGATGAATATTCATTAGATTTATCTTTTCGTCCTCGATGAGACTGCTCACATAAAAATATTTATTTCCGTTTTATGATAATATCTGTTATCTATCTAAAATATGATGGGATAAATAAATAAATAAATAAATGAAGAAAATTGAGGTATGGACTTTTGGACCTTTCCGATCTTTAATGATCGTCTCGTGGATGTGCGGATAAATCTGACGTACACGTAACGCTAAGGAGGAGACACGTTTCACATCCGGGACCATAGAAAGCATTCGCGGATGGGTAATTACATATTATCTCATAATTAATTATGAGTGATATTTTCAATTTTTATATCTTAAAAAATAATATTTAGATCTTTAGTGAAATATTTAATCATAATTCTACTTACATCGTTAATTTTATGAATGAAAGATGATACAAATATATTTTTTAAAATTATTAATTTTATATAAATTTTTTAAATCGTTTTTCTTCTCTTCTCCACTTTCCAACCTACTCACTCGTCGCATCTCCCGTGACGAGTAGGTGCGACGACGAATGAGCAGAGGAGGTGCGATTCGTAGAGTTAGTGGAGTACGAAGTGACATATGTCAAAGAGGGGTTTTACAGTGCTGACAATGGATCCCCTTCGATAGGTGATGGGGATCCTAGCCCACATGTTTTCGTCGAAAAACGACAATATGCACTTGGAGCGAAGCAGTGAGTGGTGGACTTTATGAATGAGGAGTTACAAGTGATGATGGACGTATGAGTGGATGCGACGTGCAAGTTAAGGAGGGGAGGAGGTGCAGTTCGTGGTGTCAATAAAATACAAAGTGGCAGACATCAAGATGGGGTTTTGCAACATCAACCACGATGACAAAGAGCCCCTCAATAGGGTGCCGGAGATCTTAGCGCACAAAGTTCTCGTTGGAGAGCAACAATACGCATATGGACATGGCAGAGCGATGGGCGGTAGACTTTGGGAAGGAGTTACAGGTGGTGATGGATCTATCAATGGATGACATGTGCGATGAGCAAACAAGTGCGACAAGCGAGGAATCAAATGCGGTGGGCCATGGGTGAGCAAATTGGAAAGAAGAGGGAATGAGAAAATTAGTTAAAACTAGAAGTTTATATAAAATTAATAATTTTAAAGTAATATATTTTATTTTATTTTATTTTTTCATTCATGTCCTTTTTGCATGTGTAATTTTATTTTTTCATTCATGTACAATTCATTCATGTGTAATTTTAAACTAGAACTTTTCGACGAAGTTAATGACGTAAAGAGAATCGAGATTAAATGTTTCACTATCACAATCTCAATACTATTTTTTAAAGTATAAGGACTGTGATGCTAATCATAATTAACTATAGGAGATAATATATAATTAATTACCTCTATAAAAGTGTTATTAAAGGGCTTTTATGAGACGATGTCCCGTATTTGATTTTTACAAAAGGTATTTTTAATTTTGATCGAAATACTTTTAATAAAATTATAAAAATATAATGATTACCTGTTGATTAAATTTGACTTAATTTCTTAGAACTGAACTAATTTTTTCAGTTAAATCAGATCAAACTAATTCAACTAAACCTTAATTATTTAATTTATCCTATCTCCTCTACCTCCTCCCAATCCCCATTGGCATTCTCCATCTCATCCTCCTTTTCTTTCTCCTCTCACTCCAACTCCCATTCTTTACGGTTTACCTTAAATCAAGGTTATATACCACTCGATTATATATTCAATCCTATTATATTTTAAAAATTAATCATAGTAAATTTATATAAAAATAGAAAAAAAATAATACGCCTTAGCAATTCTGAAGAAGTTTATAAAGATTTGATGATAATTCAATGAGTTATACTCGATTATCGATTCAATCTAAAAATACTATATTTAAAAATATATTTACCTTAAAATCATTTTAAAAAATAGATAAAACGATACTAAATATCTTATAATCATTGCTAGTAGTCCAAAAAGAAATCTAGTTTAGTTTGATAAAAATACTTTGGTTACGCTGGGATTACACTCGTTTATAAATTCAACAAAGTTTGATTTGATCTGAAACAATCTAACTTGAATTATGATGATTAGATTAAATTGAGCCGACTAATGGATCCGTATCTCAAAATAATCTAATTCAAGAATATTATAAAAAAATTAAAAAATATCTATTAGTATAAATCAATTATGGGAACATTAGATAAAAATTATAATACTATGGGTTTTTTTTTATAAATTGCCTATTTAATTTTCTAAAAATAATTTTACGAATCTAATAATTCTAAAAAAAAAATATTATGATTTTTTTTTTTAAAAAAAGAAGGATAAAAATTTACAAAAGCACCTGTAGAGGTCACTAAAGGAAAACATTAAACTTTGACGATATTTCCCTATGAGTAGCCCAAAGTGTTGTTTTGAGAAGAGATTTGAACAAATAAAGAGGCTTAGAGAAGATATTTGAGCATTAATTATTGTCATAGTTTTGTCATCTTTGATGCAATAAATAATAGAGCCTTCATTGTTTTGTTATCTTTAGAACCTTTCCTACAGTGCATAAGAGGCCATGATTCTGTTCAAACTGAAATCTAATCGATCCAATCATATTAAACAATTATTTGATGGGGTGTTAGCGTACGAGAGAGAGAAAAAAAAAAAAAAAACTCATAGATCAACAGAATAAAAAATATATTAAAAATTCTCATCTATATCCATAAAAAAAATATTTTTTAATATATAAAATTAATTAAGTTATCTTCACTTAAGTATGACTCCCTTTAGAGATATCTAATATAAATCTAGAAAATTCTTCTCTCAACTCTCTCTAGAAACAATTGAGATCACCCATTAGAAGCATCCAAAAAATTTGAAGCTCATATATAGCAACAAACCTTAATTCACTAAGGAGTCTTAATTTAATTATGATTCTACTAACTAATTTAAATATAATTAGGACTTCTAAAAATACTTAGTAACCATAACTATTTTGTGCCTCTACAGAAATGAACAATTAACTTAAAAAAATTCATCATAACTATTCATACTAAATCATTTTATAGTCAAATGCCTAATTTCAATAAAGCTACCTAAACATCATGTGTACTTGGAATCTAATCAATGACGATACTTAGTTCCAATGAGAGACCTCTATCTTATTATCTTTCCATCATCAATAATTTTTTTCGCGCAACTATTTACATCCTAAAAGCTATGAATATCACCTTTTTTTTTTTTTTGCACTTCAAAACTATAGGTACCTATCATTCCCTACATGCATGTGTAACTTGTTTCTAACCCTTTGAGGCTTTAAAACTCTACCTTAAGTTTTATAGCCATAACTTTGAGAATATAAAAAACTCAATAAAATTAGATACTTTCATCTTTAGAACATAATTCACATCCTCAAAAAAGTATGCACTGTTGTATCACTTGTTTTGATCTTTGCTTTACCAACACACATAATTTCTACCATAGAGTTATTGCCCAAACTTAACTTATTAGTCATCTTGTCATTTAACGAATTAAAAAAAATCCTCAAATCAACTCTTATGAAAAGATAAATTGTTATGGTTAGATATTGTGATTGACATCTCTATCATCATCCATCATAATAGAGCACTCATTGACCTCTTCTTTCTTTTTATTTTTCTTCAAACAGTTTCACTTTATATGTCTGTCTATATTTTTTTTTTTTATATCTATAACATTAGCTAGCAACTAAAGACCTGACTCTTGATCTCGGCCTACCATATTGAGATCTACAACACTTGTCTGAAAACCCACCTCGTCGACCTCCACCCTAAGAAGCTAATGCCTCACTATCTATATTCCCAGAATGATTGATAATATGAAACACTAAAGCTTCTTCAACTTGTAGAGTTATTTTATCTATCATCTTCACAAAGTTGTCTTAGGAGTCGGCAAGTGATGTAAGAAGCAACAACACCATATCTTCTAGCTTATTTAATATTCCTTTATATATGTCCAAATGTTTTACCATCCTCAGCTTATATACCCTTCACTTCAAATATTAATCTGTTAGTTAAGCTCTTTGTTAGATAATTTTTTTCTAACTTATCTCAAATAACCAAGACAATAGTACTCGTGCACTTTGTCTCAAGCTCTTCCCGGGTTATCTTTTCTGGTTCACTAGTTCATCTCTTCAATATTCTTGTTAGGACTTACTAAATAAGAAGATTCTGCACCCTCTTCTACCATATAGTGAAACTATTGTTTCTATTAAATTTCTCTATAGTAAAGTGAGAGGAAATAATCAATAACATCTTTATTTGAATCTCTAATCATCATATCATTTTTGCTTTGATACCACTTACTTGTTAGAGAAGGAGAAAAACATTTCAAAACCAAAAGAATACACTGAGATCAACAAGCTAAAATACATATATAAAAAAAAAGTAACATAAAAGTTAACATGATTCAATAAATCTTACCAGGCTCTTGAATTATTTCTACTCCTTTTGTACACCTCTTATGTAAAACAGAAATCACTCTTTGAAGCACCCAAAGTGTTTCACTTCTTTCTCTTATCAAAACTGTTAAACTCGATGTGTATTTATTAGAACAAATTCTAATTCATTAAGGAGTTTATAAAAAGGTGATTTATTCTAAATTCTACAACTCACTTTCTCGTAGTTTTTGCTTTACTACTCTTGACAAATAATGTATGAATAAACACCACCCAAAGAAACTAGAATTTAAGATTTAAGGTCTGAATCCAAGGCTTTATTTAGGTTTAGGCCCATGCATGAAGGAGGAGGAAGCCATCTGAGCTTTTTTTTTTTTTTCTTTTTCTTTTTCTTCTTCATGTTCTTCTTATTATGAGTGTCGATTGATGCCAACTACCATTGAGTTGAGTCTAATAAGAGCGAGATATATAGTATTTTTAAAGGATCGAGGATTTACCGACACCACACATGAATGTGTTGGAATTATGTTTAAAACTTAAGATATTATATATATTTTTTATAACTATATTGTATTCCTTTAGATTTTTTTTTTTCTTGACCTTTAAGAAATAGAACGCATACAAATGTATAATCTTATTGTTCATCTTCTTCAGTGTTATTCCTTCTATTAGAACCCATTTTATTTTACTATTCAATTCACTTAATGATCGTGCTTGTAGGAGAGATAAATTCTGACTTTTTTATTCATATTTATTAGTTTCTTTATGTAAATTCGAGTATGTTATTTTTTTGCATCCAATGACTTGACGTTCCACAATAATAGAAAAACTCAAATGAAAAAAAAAAAAATCGATAAGATCATACAGTCTCTCACCTATAACCCCTACATCGTGAAGGGTTTATGATTTAAATTCTAAGCTTAAGCGTATAAAGGATATGATAATGCTTTTATGTATCTATCACAGGGTTATGAATAGTGATAAGAGTTAGGATTATGATTAGGGTTACGTTGGTCGAGGTTAAAATTAAGATCAAGAAGACGACGGAGTCACCACATTTCAACATAAGTAGGCACCGTCGGCCATGGAATAGTATTGGCTTTTGTAGTTTGCGACGTCAAAGTTGAAGAGTGATGATGACCTGAATGCTTCCGTTATTTGGGACATCCGACGAAAATTCTACCGTCCAATATCGCCGTCCGACGCAGGAAAAGATTCTTTGCAGGTACGTAAGCCGGCAAAATCTACCTAATTCGATTCAGGAAGGAGATCGACATCAATCTCGCCGATGACTATGAAGCGCACGCGAAAGAGCTGCCGAGATCCATCCAACTATGTGATCAAATGGTCAACCACGGCAAAGGCTGTGGCAGCTGATGCTGCTGTCGAATTATAATGCCTCTCGTCTTCACGACGACGAGTGACAGCCATATATGTATGTCTTTTTGAGTGTTTTGAGTCGTCGGACGGGATAAGAGATTCGGAATCTATCTGAAGTGGAGATGTTAGGAATGAGACGACGCGTCTTTCAAGTTCATATAAAATTAAAAACTTCGATCAAATATTTGAAACCAAGATGTGAAAATTTATCGGTGTTGTTGTACAACTTATTGCCGTGGCCGAGTAATCATCACGGTTTTGAACCGAACCCTAATGCATAAGGTCATCCACGTGGTTTCTTGATGGCGAGATTGGCGTCGAGTCGGATGCGACTGATCTCTTCCGAGGCTGTCAGCGATGGTGAAGCAAGGGGATAAAAGCTTGTTGAGTTGCTACACATAGGTAGGAGTCGAAGGGTTTTTCTCGACCTAACCCCTCCAAAGATTAATTAAGTCAAAAGGGAGCAACGGTGAATAGGGCTCTCTCCCCCCTCCTAATGTTGGTTAGGAAGATAACTTATCGGAGTTTTTCGAAGTGGCTCAATGTGGCGTATCGTCGCCTTGTACGGTGGTTTTGGTTAATTCGAGGAACAGACAGTCGTGCGTCCGAGTTTGAGATGTGATGTTGAAGCAACATGCTATATCAACCCTAAGACTCCTACTCCCATGATTAACGACTGTTGTCATGAGGGTTAGAATATGTCATATCATATATGATCATTCAATTTACATTATAGTAAATGTTGAGCACAATTATACGTAATGTTGGGCATCAATATAATCAATTATAGGATCATTAATCGAATTCGAGGGTACATAACAATGATTAATAGAGTGAACGGAAGTCTCAACGTAACATGATCAACTCGAAAAAAAATTGAATTGATTCCCTTATTAGTATGTAATTGATGTGGACCTCTCTCGATCGAATGAGATCAGATCAAGCGCGGTTGACACGCTAACGAGCAAAAAGAAAATTAAAAGAAAGAAAAAATTTCGACAATTATTTGGCAGTTTAGAGGTCGGACCGGTGCACGCATTCAAAACGTTGACTTTAGTGGCAGTGTCTATACCACAATGGCTCATCGAGTATTTATTAGAAAAAGAAGTCACGCCCACTTACTTAAAAGACATTTTGAACTTTTTTTGTCCAAAAGAAAATTTATTTTAACGTTACTTGAACTTGGGAATGGGTCAAATACCACTTCAATTTTTTCAACAAAGAAAAAAGAACAAATAAAATATTAACAAAAAGGTGATAGTTCCGTTCGCATTTAAATTTTAAAAAATAAATTTCTTTTAAATTAAAAAAATATATGATCCTAATATGATTGGCCAGTCAGTTAGTAACATAATTTTCTTTTCTAAATATGTATATTAGTTTACACCGCTTAAATTGGTCCCCTTCCTTAAATACTTTTTTTTTTGTTAGTTTACAAACGAAAATAGATTAGAAAGCAAAAGATTGATAAAAATTGCAGCTTTTTTTTTTTTTTTCGATTTTAGGAATGCATGTTGTAGCTTGCACTTAATTTATTTTCCGATGAGGTTTTCCCCCTTTCCCAATAAGTGTAACCTGTTTCGTAATTAATTTGGAGAAATCCAAGTTGTGGTGCATGCTGGAAATGTCCTACCAAGTTTTATGTATAAATCTAAAAAATAAATGCATTATTTGTTATCGATAAAGTTTTATATTTTTAGTTAAATTAAAATGTTTAAATATTTATTGTAATTTTAAATATTTTTTTGGTCTCAAAATGAGATTCGAACCTAAATCCTTACTATCGATAATTAAAATCTTTCTCAAATAAACTATTCTTACATCTTCCACTAAAATTATTAAATGATGTCTTTTTGTTTTTGCATGTAAAGTATGGTTTTGTTGAGCGTGTGGGATACTTAATTTTGCTGCAATGGTTTCTTGGTGTTGGAAGTTATTTGTGAATGCTATGAATTCCCTCAAGGCTGGTTTTTGGATTCTAATTGGAAATGGAGAATCTACAAACGTATTGTGCGACTGTGAGTGAGGTTTTTGAGACTCCATTCATTACCTTTAAAAGCATTCTTATTATTATTATTTTTTAATGCTAATGTTGTATCTATCTACAACAAAGGTTTCTTGTTTTATTAAAGACAATTGCTATCACTTTGATGTGCTTTCGATGATGAGATTACTTCCTATGGTGGTTGGTATGGATTTATTTCCTAATAAAGACACTTAAATTTGGAAAACCGACCACTTATAACAACCCGATACTAAGTCCTAAGGTTGTTTCTTCTAATATTGATTAGAGATTGTTAAAAACTAATACACTACATATTTTTGTTAAAAAAATATATCAATTTAGATTTCAAACGCTTAATTTTTTATATATACAACACCAACAAACCAATATATAGATTTATTCTTTTTTTATTAATCAATTAATGAGATATTCACTAATTCTCCAATCCATTACAATCTACACGACATGTTTACATAGTAAATGACTTCACTCAAAAATAAATATTTCAAGCTCAACAACAATATCTCTCTGAGTTTAAAAAACAATACGCTTTAGAATATTCTCTATCTAAAAAATATTTTACTACTAATTATTATAAATAGGAATCTTTTTAGATATTATTTATTCTAGATCAAATATGTATATATATTTTTAAATTTCTTACATCGACAAAGGAGCCTCATTAGGTATACTTTCAATGTGACACTCAAGTTATAAGGATTCCATTTTGAAAAGCAAACTCAAGTATGATTCATCTCGAAATTAATCTCAACAATATAGTTTTCAATATACATACATTTCAGAAAAAAAAAAAAAAAAAAAAGGGGATCACGTAGGATCGACGATCAATTTGAATAATTCATCATAATATTCCCATCCCCAAATTGAAATGGTGTGCTGTCAAAAAGAAATGTCAAGAAAGGAACTATTTTACCCCCCAAAAGAAAAGAAAACTCGCACTTTAAAGAGGTAAGGAAAGGTGATGATGCATTCATTCATTCATTGATTTGACCGAACTATATTACCCCAAAAGAAAAGAAAACTCCCACTTTATTCCTCCTCTCATGTTTCTTCGACAGACCAAAAGGTCAGCGGGTGCTACTTGTTGATTGAAGGCCGAGGAACTTTGTGGAGCTTTCCATGGTGATTCTTCCACTGTGTTGTTCATCCCAAATGCTGCAATCTTTTTTTCTTATTAAAATGTGGTGGGGGAGAATCTATGCAAGTCTATCCCTGTGATAAATAAATTTGAAGTACGACTATTTTTTTTTTTTTATGATGGAGTCGAAGTTATGTGTTTGATCGGCATTTGGTCAAAACATCATGCGGATTACCAAAATGTCAAAGGAGGAAAGGAAATGTGGACGGGTGAACAAATAAATGAGATCGATCCATTTTGTTCTCTGATGGGATCCTACGCCATTCCATCACATCAGATTGGGAGATTTTTTTATTTATTATATATATTGTCATCGAAATCTTTAACATAAAGTATTTATTATTAAATGACGAAGATAGATTCAAATCTAAAACCCCTATGAAGCTATGCGAAATCTTTTATTTTTTTAAATTTAAATAAAGTAACAACTCGATCTTTTATAAGTAGATTATATTTTAGGTATTAAATATATCAAATGATGTTTGGGATTCGATAAATGAATATAACGTGTGTTAAGTGTAAAATAGGTTGAATGAGGTTTTGAATCCTTATTATTTAATAAATAGATCTAATACATTATCATCATATCAGTGTTTTACGTATAAACTATATTTCAAAGCTTAGGTGAAAAAAATATCATTCTAATTATTCAGACATGAAAGATTCTAATAAATAATTTTTTATCATAGATTTTATTAGTACTATATCATTTTTTTTTCTTTCTACTTAATAAGATTGTACCTCCAATAGTTTATCCATATCAAACCATAGATCATGATCATATTCTCTAAAGATTTTAATTTATATTTGTATGAGATGTAAGAATCTAATCCTCCTCAAATATCTCTTCATCTATTAAGATATCTCATAATTTACTTTACTAAGCATGATTTGACATGGATCAGGTCAAATCATCCTTGTGATTTAGATCAAGATCGGATCATTTGAAGTTATTTCCCTCTTATCACTCATATAGACAAACTGTTAAAAGGGGATGATGGGATAATTACAAGTTATCCCCTACGAGATCAAGTATAAAAGTTAACCCTCGACGTAATGAGAGCTCTCTTCCAAAAAAAAAAAAAAAACTTTTTACCCACAAAAAATTTTCAATCATTAACTTGAGCATCGAAACCCATAAAAATTCTTTCGACATTGGTCGATAGATCGAAACCTCCACCTCGGAGTCATCTCGATTGTCATTTCGGACATTCTTGCACCTTTGAGCTCAAACCATGTCAGGTCGACCTAACACGTTTGATATTTTTATGTATCAAGTCAAAATCTAATCACGAGAATACCTCTTAGATTCTACTATTATAATCGATCATTTTTATTACCTATATTTTTTTTATTTTTTCTATCTTATTTGTTCATATTCTCTGATTTATATTCATCTCATCTCTTATTTTCCTATTCTTCCTATTTGTTCATAGTCTCCTTCATATATTTATTTATCAGTATAATTTTTTTAGCTATGAGTAATTTAGTGAGAGAGACAGTAAACCTAACTCAAGAATATTTCACAAAATAATAATAATAAAAGAAAGAAAAAATTCCAACAATTATTTTGCAGTTTGATGGTCGGACCGGTGCACGCATTCAAACGTTGACTTTAGTGACATTGTGTCTATATCACAACGGCTCATCAAGTATTTATTAGGAAAAGAAGTCACGCGCACTTAAGATTTTTTGAACTTTTTGTCCAAAAGAAAATTTATTTTAACGTTACTTGAACTTGGGAAAGGGTCAAATACCTTACACCAGTTAAAAAAAATTTCAAAAAAAAAAAAAATAATTAACAAAGCGTGAACCAAAAGATTTAAATTTTTAAAAATAAATTTCTTTAAAAATTAGAAAATTCTGATTCTAGTAACATGATTTTTTTTCTCTCGAAATATATATGTTATTTTACACCGCTTAAATTGGTATCCTTCCTTAAATATTCTTTTTAGTTAGTTTACAAAAGAAAATAGACTAGAAAGCAAAAGATTGATAAAATTGCATCCTTTTTTTTTTTTAGATTTGAGGAATACATGTTGCACTAAATTTATTTTCCGATGAGGTTTTCCCCCTTTCCAATAAAATACAAGATTTAAGTGTAATTTGGAGAGATCCAAGTGGAATTGAGATGGAGTTGTGGTGTATTTATTTATGTATAAATCTTTTTTTAAAAAACGTCTTCATAATATAACAGTAATAAAGTCGTAAAGCTTTAATTATTTAAGATCAATTACATTAAATTTTTTAATCTCAAACGCTCAACCTTTGATTTGATGATACGATACAACACCACCAACCGATATATAAGTTCTTCCCCTTTTAGCAAGAATTATTAATAGATACATAGACTTTGTGCTATGAATCAATTAATGAGATACACATTAGTTCTCCAACACATTATAATCTACACGACATGGTTATTAGATAACTTCACTCAAAATTTGCTACTCTAAATTCAAAAAATATTTTTTAGAAATGCTTCGTCAAATATATATATATATATATATATATATTTTAAAATATTTTACATCAAAACTCATCAAACACACTCATTCATCTCGGAATTAATCTCAACAATCTAGTTTTTAAGATGCGATACATTTCAGGAAAAAAAGAAGAAGAAAAGGACCATGTTGGATTGATGACATGGATCAAGGATCAATTTTAATACTAAAATAATTGATGATGATCAATTCTTATAATTCATCATAATATTCTCATCACCAAATTGAAATGGTGTGCTCCGGCAACAACAAGTTATGTCAAAAAGAAATTTCTAAGAAAGGAACCATTGCCCCCCATAGAAAACTAGCACTTTAAAGAGGGAAGTAAAGATGATGATGGTGATGCATTCATTGAATGCAGAAACCTACCCACTGCATTTATTTGACCACACAACAAAGCAGGCCGTTTAGTATGATTACAAACCTACTCACTTTATTCCTCCTTCTCTCATGTTTCTTTGACAGACCAAAAGGGGAGTGGGATTCGTTGGGTGCTGCTACTTGTTGATCGAAGGCCGAGGAACATTGTGGAGCTTTTCATGGTGATTCTTCCACTGTGTTGTTCATCCCAAATGCTGCATTCTTTTTCCTATTAAAATGTGCAAGTCTATCTCTGTGATAGATTTATGTACGACTTTTATGACGGAGCCAAAAGTCAATGTGTTTGATCGGCATTTTGGTCAAACATCATCATGCGGATTACCAAACAACCCCAAGTTTGACTTGTAATGTCAAAGGAGGAAAGGAAATGGGGATCAAATGAGATCCATTTTGTTCTCTGATGGATGGAATTCGTACATCACTTCAGTTTGGGTGATTTTTTTATATTGTCATCGAAATCTTAACATAAAGTATTTATGTTAAATGACCAACACAGATCTTTATTTTTAATTATATAAAAAAAAAGATAGCGAAATCGAAGTATATTAGACGTTAAGTATATCGAATGATGTTTCGGATCGTCATCCTAATATAACGTGTTAAGTGTAAAATATAGGTCGAATGAGGGTTTGAACCTTTAATATTTAATAAATGGATCTAAGACATTATTATCATATCAATGTTTTAGGTATAAAATATATTTTAAACCTAGGTGTAAAAATATCATTCGAATTATTCAGATATTATTTTACTAGAATTTCTAACATAAAATATTCTCACAAAAAAAAAGGATGATTCTAATAAATAGTTTATTTATCATAGAATTTTCCGTAATATATCTTTTTTTCCTTCTTTTCTTTCTACTCGATAAGATTGTGCCTTGAACAATTTGCCCATATTAAAACCGAGATCCTATTCTTCTTTACATATTTCTCATTGCTATTTACTCTCATTTTTCTCTTTTCTTTATATCTATCTAACCCTCCTTAAACATCTCTCCATTGATTAAGATATCTCGTAATTTATTTCACTAAGTATGATTTGAGGTCAAATCATCATTGTGATTTAGATCGAGATCGGACCACCTAATTCACAATTGATGGTACTACAAAATTTTACTTTTTAATTTTACGACTGATATAATAATTGAGGATGAGATATATTAAGAAGACGAATCTAATCGATTTCTTTTACATGCATCCATGATAATTGATGCAATGAATGAGAAATGTGGTGCTGAGAAATAGTAGTGACAATAGAGAGCAACCACATAGCAGAGCATCGAGATAAAGCTTGATTACAAGGAAGAGCAACAACAAACGAAGGTTAACGCGTCAAGCACATTGCGGTATCTCGACATGATCACATCTAATCTTTAGTAGCAAGAATTCATTAGTCAACTATATTGCCCAATAATTTAAAGTTTTGATAGGAAATATATTAATGATCATTCTTTATTCGACATCTAATGATCACGTAAAAGCTATCATGAAAGAAAAAGATTCAAGTCACTCCTATTTATTTGTCACTTATAGATAAAACAGTCCAAGACAGATTATTTAGAGTTGCTTCCCTCCTGTTGCTCATATGGATAAAATATTAAAAGAGAACGATGAAACAATTTCAAACTATCCCCTTCGAGACCAGGTATAAAAGTTAACATCTAACTTTATGCTGAGGGTTCTTTTAAAAAAAAATCCTTTATCCAGAAAAAACTTCGATCATTAATTTGAGCATCGACCATATTGAAAAAATTCTTTTGACATTGGTCTTAGTATACATAGTTTCTCCAGGAAGTCAATACCTTTACCTCGAAGCCATCTCGGTTGTCACTTCGGTCATTCTTATACCTTGAGGCTCAAACTACATCGCATTGACTCAGATATGAATGATAAAATCTCGTAACACGTTTAGTATATTTATGTAACGAGTCAAAAATCTAATCATAAGAATACCTCTTGATTCTACTATTATAATCAATCATTTTTATTACTTACAATCTTTTAATTTTTCTATAGAAGAATTTATGGTAGAGATTAATAGTACGGAATATGAAGGGTATTGCTAAATTAAGAGAGGGTATTCTTAGGAAAAAATAGTAACTCAATAAAAAAGATGAGCTGATTTATATTGAATGGGGTTAGATTCTTTTGGTCAGTGGAAAATAAGGTACATTATGCATTATGTGAAAGAAGTGTATAAAATATTGATGATGATATTAATAATAATAATAAATGATATTGAGGATCATAAGACATCCGGAGGGAGATATTTTGATAAACCTTTATGACAACTAATTATGAAAATAAATAGAGAAAAGAAAAAGAAAAGATATGCTCTTGTTGGCTCCACTTTACTATAAGAAGGCAAATTCTAGCTAATATAGATGTAGTAAAATTATAGTAATATCGATTTTATAATATTAAATTACTGGATTAGAAATTAGGAATATGAATGATCAAAATATTCTGGACTCCAAATAGTAACTTAAAATGATTAAAAATATAAAAATATTAGCCATGATTTGACGCTTTGAAGGTGGTTCACGTTGAGCTCAAGTTGGTCCCACCACTTTCTAATAACATCACCCTCTCTCTCTCTCTCTCTCTCTCTCTCTCTTTCTCTCTCTAAATCGACCGAAGCAGACGTCAATTGTGATTTTTCATAAGTTGACCCTTTTTTTTAATCTAAAAGAGAAATATGTGAGAGTAAATATTACAAGAGTAATATTTAGGGCACAACATCAAATTTATATACGAACAATGTAATTTATTGTTATAACTATTTGAAAATAAGGATTAGACGTGATGAGATTAGAATTTCCTTTTCATCCATCCATAATAAAAAAAATTAAATCTAAACCAAGTATTTGGTGGATTAAAATTTAGATTGATTTATAAGAATCTAATGGATATATAATTACTAAATTTAATTTAAATATTTTTTAAATAAAAAATAATTATAATAAAATAAATAGAATAATGATCTTATTTATATTAGGGAGGTGAATATTGATATATTGAATTTATTATATATATATATATATATACCTTAAACATTGATCTGTGTATTATAACTTTAAATTTACGTTAGGGATATTAAAAACAAGAAAAGACACAGCCACGTGTCTGCGTCCAATTGGTGTCGGAAGTCCTCCCCATGCTACTGTCGTTGCGCTAATTGCCGCAACCGATGACGCGTTCATTGAAGGGAGATGACGGCGTCATCTGCCGTGTCTCGTCCATCGCAACTCCACTTATGTATTGCCCGCCCCCTCTCTCGAAAGCTCCGCTCCGCCGCCTGCGAACGGAACCCATGCAGTCCCCACCCCCTATCCCCTGTCCTATAGCAAGTAAGCGATCCACACGCACGTGACACCACCACCAACCCCATCCCGGTACGTTATTCCGCCATCACGATTAATAAGACTGTGTTTGAGGTCTCCATTTGACCTATGGCGCATGCGAAAGACGACGGTGCAACAGATGATCCGTGACCTGCATGTGCGTGATGTTGACTTGTTTGGTGCGCGTCGATTAGTCTCCATCCATCAACTCTTAGCTGCCTACACTCCCCCCTGGAAATGGCAACTGTTTCATTCACACGCCGATCGGATAGTTGTTGGGTATCATTTGAACGACCGCATCATCCTCACGACAACTTACGGTTAACAGTCACGGTAACATCGACATAGAATCCTAAGACAGACGTGGCACCTTGGAGTCCACACGATATACATTCGTTTACATGATACTTTGGACTCGTACGATACAACGAATCGTACCTCCATCGCTTGGGACTGTACAAGACGATATCGCACAACACAGTCGCTAGAGAACACGTGGAATGACATCGCACGACACGAAACCACGTAGGTCTATCTGTGTCATGCAGAGTATATGGGCCGAGAGCCCGAAGCACTGGCAACCTTTAACCGATCGCGTAAGGTCGACTCTCGATTGTAAGTATAAAAGTCGACCTTCTAGCTCGCGTTAGGGGTCGAACTTCGAACACTAGAAAACACCCCCAACCCCACCTCGTAGTAACTTAAGTTTCGGCAAGGTTGAGTCAAGAATCTCCTCCCGACTTTGGCTGTGTGTAGGAATTCAGCACGGAAGAGCGATGCCCTCCCAGTTCCAGCTCAAGTCAACCCAACGGATGGTTGCCCGACCCAATTGACGTTGACCTCCTCCAATAAGTGACATGGATGATCTTGTGCACTCGAGATTAGATCAAGTTGTGTTGACGTCTCGGTCATGATATAAAATTACACAACATCATTCATGTATGATTTTTTTTCTTTAATTATTAGACGGACTAATTCTTAGAAAAAAAAAATCTTCTTTGAGTTATTTTTAAGGAAGTATTCCTTTTTATTATTTTTCTAGCAGCATCATATTTCACTTATCTCTCCAACACACTCCATGAAGATATCCCCAGTCATCTATCCTTTTTATTATTATTATTATTATTATTATTATTATTATTATTTCAACTGTTTTATAGAGTGAATTAGTTAAGTCGCTTATGTTGTTAATTATAGTTTTTTTAATAGGTTTATAGTGTATTTGACACCATCATAAAAATAATGTAAGTCTATTAAAAAATAATGCAATTAAGATAAATTGATTCCAACCCCATTAGAACTCGATTTATATATATATAAAAGATTCCAATAATTATGCTTATTGTTTTAGAATAAAAATAATCAAATAGCGAGACTTATATGGCAGTTAAAATGCTTTAAAGTAAACTTATAGTATTTTTGGTATTTTTATCAAAATACTACAATTGAAAGCAAATGTACTCAAAACCCAATAGAAATATGAGTTTATTTAGAAAATAAGAATTCAAATATGTATCATTATCGATTTAGGAATAAGAAAAAACAAACGGAGAGACTTGCATATCAATTATAATATTTTTGAATAAATTTATAGTGCTTTTTAAATACTATAGATCTATTCATAAATATTGTAAGTGAGGAATTCAATTTGTTCACCCCATGGATCAATCCATTAAAAAGAAGAGCTCTTATTGCTTCATGTCAAAGGTGTGAATAATAAATTATGAAAAGATGAGGAGTGCCTCATGGGAAATCCAAGAAAAACTTAAATTTTTCTTGAGAATTCATCCATAATTATTTGAGTCAAGGTGTAATTATAGACAAAACCTGATATATGTCATTTTTTAGCTTTTAATGATATACAAAATAATCCATAGTTCATTTTTATGCTCATCAAATATGTATATTATTTACAGTGTATGTAAAAAAAAAAATAGAGTTTCAAACAAAAGTGTTAACATACTTATATTTTCTCTAAAATAATTTCATAATCTTTCGAGAAGTTATTAGGCGTATAACAATATGTTTTTTATGATAATTATTCAACTTTAACGGTCTTCAAAGTATTCAATCAATTATGTCAGAAAGAAACAAGCTTAAATAGAAATATATTTTTAGACATCAAATAAAAAAGCGAGATGATCGATGCCAATGATAATTAGCTTCCATTTATGTTCACGAAGTCATTAAAACCCAAAGCATTTATGTAATTTTCAATTGGAAACAAATGTAAATTAAGAGAATATGTTAAAAGGTAATTTAAAATTTAAATAGAACTATAGAGATAGACTCAATGACTTTTTCTTTTATTTCACATGATATTAATTTTCTCATCTTTTTTTTTTTTTTTTTTTTTTTTTTGTCTCTCCCATCCTGTTGGGAGGAAAATCTTAGGACCACTATTTCGTCATCAAATATTTTTTAAAAGAAAAAAAATACAAAAGTTATTTATAGAAAGATAAAACTCTTAATTTTTTAAACTTTTATATTATAGATGAAATCCGATACCATGGACACAAGCATTTTGAACAACCAAAATATTTACAAACCCTGACATAATTATTGTTTGTTTGGACTCATATCAACGAAGCCACCGCCTTCCGTCGGTCGGAAACGTGATCGGACCAAGGCGAGAGGACTCGACCCGTCGCCGTCATCTTCTTGACTTCGAGCGAACCGAGAAGGGCCTTTCCGTCTTCGCACTTCGAAGCCGAACCATCGGAAACGTAGAATGGTAGAGCAGCAGAGTGCTTAGAACTCCTCGAGAAATCTTTCCTAGGTTTTATTATCATCTTCGCAGCAACACAATGGCGGTTGTTTGGGTGAGAGCACGCATCCTTTGCACTAATGGACCTCGTGATTGAGGCAGAGATTGTATCCATGTTGCCCTTTTTTTTTCCGTCCCCCTCTTTTACCTTCTTCTCCTCCTCCGTAGTACACCTGCCTCCATATATATAGGTCACGCGGAAGCCATGGAATGAGCACGCACGCTAGAGAGAGAAAGAGGGTACGGCAATAATGGCGGAGAAGAGGAAGACGGGGGTGTTCCATATCACGCCGGTGGCGATGATGTGCGGCCGCGAGGCGGAGAGGGAGCTGTCGAGGGACGGCAGTCATTACAGCCTGTCGAGCGGGATCCTTCCTTCCCTCGGCGCCAGGAGTAATCGCCGGGTCAAGCTCCCGAGTTTCATTGTCTCCCCTTACGACCGCAGATACAGGTACTCCGCTTGAACTACTTCTTCTTTTTTTCTTCTTCTGCTTCTTCTTTTCCTTCTGTAGCTTATTGCAGTCGGTTCATCGATCGGCGGTCCCTGTTCCTTTCTTCTTGTCGACATGGGAAATAATGCGGAATACGATAAAACAACATAAATGCTTCCGCCTCCTTTCTTGTGTTCGTCAATCTCTGGTTTTAGATTTTCCAGTTTTCGATTTACCTGCATGTCTATTAATTGATTCTACAAGAACAAGACACAAGTCGAGTAGATTTTTCTCCATTTTTTACTTTCTTTTTTCTTTTTCCCTTAGGTTGATTGTTGTTTTTTCTTATTGCGTCCTCGGTCCATACGGTTTTCATTTCATATCACTTCCTTCGTCTTTAATTTTAGATTATTGCTCAAATCGATCACTACTTCTGATAATTTCCAAACAGTTACTATTGATGAATCTTGATGCTAAATAACAACTTAACAATTGTACCATCTGAATCGTGTAGAGATGGCAGAGATTCCAGTTTAGAGCAGTTTACTGAGATAAGAATTGTTTGGTGCAGGTCATGGGAGACGTTTCTTGTCATTCTGGTCGTTTATACTGCTTGGGTATCTCCATTTGAGTTCGGTTTTCTTGCAAAGTCAAGAGGAGTGCTCGCACTGATAGATAATATCGTCAATGCATTCTTTGCCATCGATATTGTTTTGACCTTCTTCGTGGCCTACCTGGACAGAACAAGTTACCTGCTTATAGACAATCGGAAGCAAATAGCTTGGAGATACTTGTCCACCTGGTTTATTCTGGATGTTGCTTCTACTATCCCTTCAGAAATCGCTCGAAAAATTCTGCCTAAGAATCTCCGATCCTATGGATTCTTCAACATGCTTCGGCTCTGGCGGCTCCGGAGAGTCAGCTCACTCTTTGCTAGGTATATGATCGGTATCTGATTCATATTAGATTTTTTATCCTCCCAAGTTACATGATGATGTGGTTTTAATGTTTAGTTGCATGATAAATTACTTTTGACATCATCTCGACGACATGAATTATATTCATCTTCTTTCTGCTGGGTTACAGATTAGAGAAAGATAGGAATTTCAACTACTTTTGGGTTCGATGTGCGAAGCTTATCTGTGTGAGTATATCAGTAGATAGTTGCTGCTTGTAGTCTTCTGATGTGTTTCTAAAAGGACTATTTCTTTTTCTGATCTGATCTCCTAGGTCACCCTCTTTGCTGTTCATTGTGCTGGATGCTTCTATTATTTCATTGCTGCAAGGTATCCTGATCCTAGCAGAACATGGATTGGTGCTTCTATACCAGATTTCCATGAGAAAAGCTTGTGGATCCGTTATGTGACATCAATGTACTGGTCAATCACCACACTGACTACTGTTGGTTATGGAGACTTGCATGCTGAAAATACGAGGGAGATGGTTTTTGACATCGTTTACATGCTCTTTAACCTTGGGTTGACAGCGTATTTGATCGGAAATATGACTAATTTGGTCGTGCATGGAACTAGCAGAACAAGAAAATATGTAAGATCATCTAAGCAATTTGTTCTTAAGCAATAAGTTGGCCTATGTAGTTAATGGCTCATTTTGTTTCTTTTCATGGATGTCCTTATGAAATTCAGAGGGATACAATTCAAGCTGCCACTGGTTTTGCACAAAGAAACCACCTTCCAGTTCGGCTGCAAGAGCAGATGATCTCACATCTCAGTTTGAAATTCAGGACTGATTCTGAAGGGCTTCAGCAGCAAGAAACTCTTGATGCCCTTCCTAAAGCCATTCGTTCCAGCATTTCCCACTACTTGTTTTACTCTCTCGTTGCTAAAGTCTACTTGTTTCGAGGGGTTTCCAATGATTTGCTTTTCCAGCTGGTAATACATATATGCTGCTTTAATTTTCTTGAGAGCTTCCAGTTTGTTACTACCTATACAATGCTCTCACCTTGTGTGTCAACTTTGAAGGTCTCAGAAATGAAGGCCGAATACTTTCCACCTAGAGAAGATGTGATCTTGCAAAATGAAGCACCTACAGACTTTTACATACTAATCACTGGAACTATGGTAATGTTCATTATCTTCCTTATTTGGATGCATGTTATGGGACCCAGTTGCCCGAACTCTTTAGTATTTTCTGTATTTCTATTGAATTAACTTATGTCCTGTTACTGATTCTCTGAATCCTTGCAGGATCTAATAGATCACAGGAGTGGAACAGAACAGGTAAATTGAGTTGATTTGGCAATTCACTTTATCAGCTTGTTAAGACAGAACTTTGTTGTGTCTTAAGAGAGATAGAGAACATGCAGATTGTGACAAAGGTTTCTGTGAAATTTATGTGATTGCAGATTGTTCAGTTGGCAAAGTCAGGCGACCTTGTTGGGGAGATAGGAGTCCTTTGTTACAGACCACAAGTATTCACAGCACGAACCAGATCATTGTGCCAGCTGTTACGGCTAAATCGTACTACATTCCTTAGTATTGTTCAGTCAAATGTTGGAGATGGCACAAAAATAGTTTGTAATCTGCTTCAGGTTATTACACCGTACTTTGCTAAGCAACTTTGAGACTTTATTTCTCTCCTCTCTGTTACACGAAGTGGATATTTGTATTTTGTTTCTACTACTACCTTTTTCCTAGATAAGGACCACATCATATCTTCTTCATGAGAAAGATTAAAATTTGAAAATATTGAAAAATTTACAAAAATATCACCTTTCATATTCTCTGATCTTATGTAGATTTTATTTGGTACAGTATCTGAAAGATCAGAAGGATGATCCTGTGATGGAGGGAGTCTTAAGAGAGATAGAGAACATGCTAACTCATGGCCGACTGGATTTGCCTCTTACTCTGAGTTTTGCTGTTATTAGAGGAGATGATCTACTGTTGCATCAGCTCCTGAGACGTGGTTTAGACCCAAATGAATCTGACAGTAATGGGCACTCGGCACTGGTCTGGAATTTATGTGCTCTGGCTTTCATAGTATATTCATTTTCTTGAAGTTAACACTGAAATCGACTTTTTTTTCTCTCTATATATGATGAATAGCATATAGCAGCATCAAAGGGAAATGAGCGTTGTGTTCGTCTCTTGCTGGAATATGGGGCATATCCCAACAGCACAGGTACGTCATAAGCAAGATGAATTTAGAATAGATGAATGAATATTTAGTTATCAGCACTTCCATTCGCACTAATTATATCATGTCAGCAAAAAGGTATTGTTAATTATCTAGAAATTTCTTGATGCTTCTCGTAGGCATGGATTTTGTTTGTTGTACACATCAAGTTTATCAGTTTTGGATGAGTTCCTTTTTCTTTGAAGGAGAACTATTTTTTGACTGTTTATATGCTAACCGAAGATAAGCTTTTGACTTGCAAACTAAAATGATAAAACATACTAAGCTTTTGGTTATGCTTTCTCTCTGAATAATCAATTATCTCTTTTCATGTTTTGAAATATGTTTGTTGTTTGAAAACCTAATTAAGTTTTGTGATGCCTTTTCTTTTATATTTTTCTTGGGGGAATCCTGGGGTATCTGAACATTTTATTAGGAATGTGAGATGAAATTAAGTTGTCAAATCAAGGAGTTGACGATGGAGGAAAACATATCCAACTCCACCGTCCAACCCCTGTTGTATATACCAAACATAGGCAAAAAAACCAGGCTGGATTATTTTGCTCGTGACTATATACTGATGAACATGATTGTAGATATAACTGATGTGGATAAACATCTGAATTGTGCAGATTCCGAAGGAAGTGTTCCCTTGTGGGAGGCCATGGTTGGGAAGCATGAGGATGTTGTCAGATTGTTGATAAAAAATGGTGCTGCTCTCTCATCTGGTGACATGGGCTCATTTGCTTGCGCAGCTGCTGAGCAGGGTAGTTTAGAGCTACTCAAGGACATCATCCGTTATGGAGGAGATGTGACAGTGCCCAAGAAAGACATGACTACGGCTCTCCATGTTGCCGTCTGTGAAGGGAATGTCCAACTGGTCGAGTTCTTACTTGAACAAGGAGCTAACATAGACACCCCAGATTGCGATGGTTGGAGTGCCAGAAAACTAGCTGATCAGCAGGGCCATGAAGAAATAAAAGGTCTGTTTGAAGCAAAGAGAGACTTTGCCACCAGTTCCATACCTGTGTCAACACCAGCCTCCCACTCGGTTGGAAGATACTGCAGTGAGCCTGCAATTCCACTCTCTTCCAACGAGGAGAGGCCAGACTTGTCTTGGGAGAACAGTGATCGGTTGCGGAAGACTAACTTCCATAACTCACTGTTTGGAATCATATCAGCTGCTCATGTCAACAGGCAGAATCATAATAGTCGATTGCTCACATCTGTTGGCCTGCTCAAGTCCACCGGGATGTACAATGGTAGTAGTTGCCACGATATACCCCTACTCCGTGTAACAATTAGCTGTCCCGAGAAAGGAAACACTACTGGCAAACTTGTGCTGATGCCAGATTCATTGCGGGAGCTTCTTGACATTGGTTCTAAGAAATTTGACTTCTTGCCCACTAAAGTACTCACAAAAGATGGAGCAGAGATCGATGATGTAAAATTGATCAGGGATGGTGATTACCTTGTTCTCTCGAGTGATGCTTGGATGGGATAAGGCAGCAGCAGAGAGGTGGGAGTTAAACATTACGACTCACTGGTAATCATTAGACATAGTTATCAGCAACTCTGGAATGGGTCTCATGTTGGAATGTATCACCATGAAATCACATGAATAAGATAAAATTCCAAGGTGTGGGAAATCTCCATCCAGAGAATTACCTTTCCTGTAGCCCGTCTCCCTTATTAAATAGGTAGGTCACTGGCACCATTTGAGGGGAAATAAATATATGTTCCAGTTCTAAACATTTTGTTAGGATGGCTATGAATCTTTGGATTCTTTGGCTGTAAAGAACCAAGTTATTTGGAGGACGAGGAATTTAAAGATTAAAAGAATTGAGAATATGGCTAGCTTGTAAGATGTTAGGTGCTAAAGTTGATGAATACACCAACAACCAGGATTTATTATTTAAAGAAAAAGAAATAAAGAGAGGGATAGTTCTTTTCTTGCGAATTATTTATATTTGTTTATAAAAAAAATATGATAGATAGATTAGTTATTTCAATTCAGAGAAGGATTCAATAGTTTCAGTCAAGTGTAGATCAAAATATTTAATTATGCGCTCCAAAGATTTTTGATGTTTAAATTTCATGAATTTTATAAAATTTCAGAATTATTAACTACAGAATTGAAGTGAAATACTAAAATTATTGAATGTTGCTTCCTTTGCTTTTTTTTGGTGAACAAGTGGCGCATATTGATTGGATGAAACACCCAATTTGCAGCCGAAGCACTGAACTCGTTACAAGCATTTTGAAGAAAAAATATTTATAAAATATGTATAAAATATTTGTGAATATGTATTTTACCTCACGAAATATCCGTCCCTCATAATTTTCATTATTTTGCAAGTATGTATAAAATATGCATAGTAGGAGTAAAAGCCTCGTGTCCCATCCCGTTGCCATCTTTAGAGAGTGGGAGCTCCGACCCAATGACTCGTTCGGGCTGTGATAGTATGTATAGAAGAGACGCGTCGCAATCTCGCGGATTTAGTTCGAGTCAGGTCCGAGGGAGTTGCGTGTTTATAAAGGAAAGGCCAGCCCAGAATAATCCGAAGGGAAGGGAGGTAAAGAGGAAGGGGGCGAAGATGATGTCCGGTTATACCTCCATCGACAACCAGAAGGTTTCCGGCTCCGTCCCTGCTGTTGCTCCTGTACGCCATCTTCCCTCGTGCTCTGCTAGCTTTGGCTTTTCCGTTACGTACAGATCGATCGATCGATCGATCTCACCTCGCTATTCCACCCTCCATCCCTCTTCGTTGATTTAATTGCTCGTATTTTTTTGCTTTAATTTTTCTTTTTCAGGCCAACTCCGGCCCCGATCGCATCGCCACCGTCAGATTCACAGGTTAGAATTGGGTCTTGGGTTGCCCGGTTTCCTTCCGGTCGAGACATCTGCCTCTTGTGTTATTTTATATCTTTGGAATTTGGGATCTCATTGGTTTTTTTTTTTTTTTTTTTGCTGGCGTTGCAGAATCCAATCTCCAAACCTTTCCGCCTTCTTCCGAGACCCAGGGCAAGATCTCCGTCGCCTTCCGCCCGCTTTCCGATGCCGACGGTACTCTCTTTCTTCCGAGCCATCCATCCCCCTTAAATCGATGGATTACGTCGGTTTTCACGTTTGATCTGATGTGGCATGAATTTACGATGACGGCATCGCTTAGACACCTTCTCGAAGCCGGCTTCAGGTGGCTCCACCGAGTCTCAGCCGACGGGGTGGATGCAATCGCTCACTGTGGGCGCTTACAAACCCTACTTTGATGTCGATACTTCCGACGTTTTGGAAAGGATCAGAGACTCCCTCTTCCCGTTCAGGGGAAACTTCACTGAGAAGACGGCAGACAACCCCGACCTGTATGTTCCCCCACTCAACCCATCTTAGTGCTGTTACGTTCTCCTCCACTTCATTCGACACCGTTTTTTCTTTTCTATAGACTAGGTGATATATCGATTATGCATTCATTTCCCACGTAGAGAGATAGATAAATCCAAGGCCGTTCTACTCTTGGCCATCTGCGTTCAATCAACTAATGAATTAATGGTCAGAACAGACACTTTAATTCGATCTTTTTAGGTTTTTTGTGCTTAGAAAGAGGTTAGACATTGGGACTTTCTAGGAATTAAGCTTACAATTGAGAAATTCATGCAACTGATTATCAGCTAAATTGTGAAAGATCGTAATTTAGATGGAATGACATGAAGTAAATCAGTAAAATTGTCGAATGCTGATATACAACCGAACACGGTTTACTGGGGAAGGTAGCCAAGCACCTGATCTAATTATGCACACTAGGATGACGACCGAAATTAATTTGAACCAAACAAAACAGTGAGTCAAATCAGGTTTGAATGTATTGGACCTCACAGTTATTCACCAGGTACTTTGGGCACTGATTGAAACCCTATCTATTACTTGCTTGCTATTAATCCCATGTTGAGACTGCTTTGGACCAAAATGTTCTACTATTTGTGATGCACAGCCTGAAATTTTGATTTTTTTTTCTTGAATTTGAAAGAACATGTTGGTGCAAATCTTTGTGCATTGAAAACACACTCCTGGATTTTTATTTTGCTTCTTTTGTGGTTTTCCTTTTGCATCCTAAATAACTATTCTGAAAATATGTTGCCGCTGACCAATATTTCCTTTTAGGTTTTAAGTTATTTGTTAGGTGATGCAGATGTAGTCCTTGTGCTCCATCCTGGATTCTCTCTCTCCTTTTGCCGCTTTTCCTGTTGTGTCCTAAATGACTAGTAAAATCTTATATGTTAAGTGATGTAGATGTGTTGCTTGTGCTCCATCTTTCCTGATACAGAAGAAATGCATATGATTATGGATGTCAAAACTGTCAGAAACGCTATCCTCATGAGACTAGCTTAGTTCCTTTTTCTGTCAAACATATGAACTTATGCATTTATATGAGAGCTGGTGCCCATATTGTATGTTTCTAATTGTTTGTTATATATATATTAAATAGTTCTTTTTCATATCTCTGGCAGGTACGGACCTTTCTGGATATGCACGACTTTGATTTTTGTAGCAGCTGCCATTGGCACTTTTGTTACATATGTAGCACACAAATTGCAAAAAAAAGAGTGGGACTATGACATTAATTTGGTCAATTGGTCTGCCGGTTTATTTTATGGTTATGTTATCTTTGTTCCTCTTGGTTTATACGTTATTCTCAAGTACTTCTCGGTACCATCTGGGCTTGTTCAACTTTGGTGTCTGTATGGATACTCTCTGTTTGTATTCATTCCCGCCTCGGTAAGCTGTATACTTGTGTTTATTTTTTATTTTTACATTCTCCTACTTGGTAGTTATCTTTCATTAACATGCTTTGGTTATTTGTAGCTGCAAGTATTACAACGAAACACTGTAGATTGCTGAGTTCTTGCAATGCATTAATTGACTAAGATTACAGTATGTAATTTAATTTTTAAAATAGCACTTTGCATACAGTTAAAACTGTTGCATGTTGAATGGTCATCTTGGTTTCAGAAAAAACTTCTATTTTGCCAAAAGTTACCTTGCCTCCTGCAGCACGGTGCCAACCATTGAAAGATGGTTACCATCTTGATTACTGGCCATAGTTTCCTCTAAACAATGAGGAATAATCCCTTGGTTCATGAAGTTATCATCATCTTGATGGTTTATGACATGTGGATTAATTTCATTGTGCCATATTTTGAACTTCAAAGTGTCATGTGCTTATCCATAATGGTTGATGTTAGTGGTCTTACGCTTGCTGACTGAGCTGGTGGTAAAATTTGCAAATCATGCCTTAACTAGGTTCATATAATAATAGATATTGCAATTCATTTTGATTAAAAAGTTGGCACTATTTTTCCTCTTTAAATCAGTTCACTGCTCATTTTTTGGAAATGAGGATGGCACACATGCTCTCTGTAATTCCTATATTTCATTGAACCTCATATGGCTTTAAGGTTTAGAAGGAGGATGGGGCCACCTTTTTCCTTCTTTGATTGCAAGATTAATATTTTTTATAGTTTTTGTGTTCTAATTTGCCATTGCATTGGTCAAAACAGAATTATTGCACAAAATAAGTTTAAAATATGGTTTTTGCTAATATTTTGAAGTGAAAGTTACCAAATATTTGATCACAAAAGTAAATTTCTTCTATTTTGATCCTTGATTGTCAATTTCTGGTGACAGGCATTGTTTGTGGAATACATAAGCTGAGTTGAATTGGTCTAATATTTTTCCCCAAATGATCTTGTATTAGATGGGAAATATAGTAAAAGAGGTAACTATATAAATGCATAGTGAATTGTTATGGAAAGCAGGGTCAGTTGTGTAAACCCACAACATGTTGTCAATGGTTGAGAACAAAGCTTATTGCATATTGTCAAGATTTGAAGGCAAGGGTTTGTGTGTGTGTGTATATATATATATATATATATATATATATATATATATATATATGGAAACATGGTTGATTGTTGTATCATACTTACCATATATTTTTGTTGATACAGATATCAATATTTGGACTCTGTTTTACATTAGTACCTTCCCATAGTAAAGAATGAATTTCCAAACAAATTTATACAAGACGCTAATCCTCCTTGTAATTTTACAGTGCCTGTCTATTGTACCTGTGGAGATATTCAGATGGGTGATTGTAGGTGTTGCTGGATTCATGTCCGCGGCTTTTGTTGCCATGAATCTTCATACGCACATCAAATCTGCTGGAGAGAGATGGTTTCTAATCGTCGCGGGAATATTTCTGTTGCAGTTGGCTCTTGCTGTGGTTTTGAAGCTCTACTTTTTCACCGTGACCGTAGGAGCAAATTAAGGTCCTCTTTACCTTTCATTTAGTAAAAAAAAAAAAAAATTCATGTCGGAAACAAGCTAGCTTCTCTAATCCAACATTATCCTTTGATCTTCTATTCCAGTAACTGTATTATTCTGTACTGAGTTGCATTCCTTTTACAACACTCAGTTGCATGGTTGATTTGTATGCCATATCCTTACCATTTTAATGCTTTTAATTGTTTTGTTAGATGTCTTGAGTGAGTGCCGGTGCTACTTGTTACAACTGCATTCTTCTTGGGAGAAGGCACTGCAAGTTTTCAGAGGAGGAAGATGAAGCTTCTTTTTTCTTTTTACCGTGAGCGTTGAGAAGATGGATCTTTAATTTTTTTTTCTGAATATAAATGAAATCTATAAAAGTTTTTCTTATATGTATGCATACAAATCAGATGTTGGATAAGTACAAGAAAGATGCATTACCAATATGAATCGGTTTTTGATATAAATCAAGATAAATGTTGATCGAAAAGAAAGATAACGTTACCTACTCGGGCAAGTGACAAAAAAATTTTAAATCAGTCAGTGTGTTTTGATATCGAAAGATGATGGATATGGGAGGGAATAATGCAAAATATCTAGTATTCAAAAGTTAAATGAAAAAAGAATTTGGAGGGTTTGAAAAGCTGAGAGTTGAATAGAGTCACTCTTGTAAAATAAGATACGTTAGTCGTTTCATAGTAGACTTTAGCCATCATCGTCAAAGTAAAAGGGGACCGATCGAACTATCTATCAGCTGTTATAATTAATATCATTGTAAAATGATGAGGCAATCCGAGCAGGTATCAATTAGAAATGATATGATGTTGTAATGTCCACATGTAACTCACATCTCTCTTACCATTGACCTTATTTCCATTTGGCACACAAAAGGGTGTTAGGAGGAGGCAGTCTTCTTCTTGGTCAATAATTCTAAGCACATCATGGATGTTGGATGGTCATTACTGTAATTTTGACTCACCAAATGTGAGGGACGCTTGATTGATACTAGAATTCGATTGGATTAGGGGATTAAGAATGCTTTATGACCAGATTCAATTGTGTTTGAAGATTGAGATATTTCATGATCATGCTTTGTGGTATCAAAAGATTGAGGAAGCCTCGTGGTTTAATTCTCTCTATTCACTTATATTTATAAAATATAACATCACAGCATTACTCAATGAATTCCTTAAGTTTTGACCCATACTCAAGATCATAATTGGATGTAATTAGTAACGAATTATTTTTTTGGACACCAAGAATCTATTGTCACCATATTATTTGGTAAAACTTCATCTAGTGTATGTACTAGGGAAAATTCCATAGAAAAATCTCTTTTTTTTTCTTCTTAATTTCCTACATAGCACTTCTATTTTTTCTTTCAGTAATATCAAAATGCATCTCAAGAATTAAAAAAAAAAAACATCTTTCAGCGAGAAATATAAGGGAAAACAATATACAAGTATTGTTATAAAGGAAGAAAAACTTAGGAAATTTGAAATGGTATGCTTTGCAAAGAAAATAAATAAATAAAAAAGGTTTTTGAGATAATTGATTAACGATGCTAAGATTATTTAGATTGTGTTACATAAATAAGTAGTTATATCCTAATCGATCCACTGTGATCTAGATTCGTATGCATTACATTGTCCGAGGTAAAAATGTTGAGCTCCTAAAATATCATCTATATAAAGACTGAGGTCAAAAAATATTTTCCAATCCAATCCCATCGTTGTCCAAATTAGTAATCTAAGATATATGTAGACATAAGTGATCAAAAATATGAACTTCTCCGTTTTAATTGTGTTGAAGATGAATCGTTGACATCACATAATATAATCACAAATCACTATTCTCGAGAGATAAGCCAAAATCATCCTAATCAAACTCAATAATCCCATTAATAAGTACTAAATCTATGTGAAGGATTTATATTTTGTCTCCATGCTTCAACGCTAAGTCGAACAAGTATTAGCAACAAGTATTAGCTTACGAATCTTACCTGTAAAGACGAAGGAACAAGACTCTTTTCTCCAATCTTAACCATAGATTTCTTTGATCTTAAACATAAACATAGACGCCCCTACCGACATGTGTGAATGTCAGATTAATTGAACAAAACAAGTCCGCGATACTCACCATATCAACACAAATCAAAACGTATAATATCCTTTAGATGAAATCTGATATGGAGAATGCTCCCCATATCAACACATTCTATAAATATAATTTTTATAGTATTTTTCTACCTCATTCCAACTTCGTACGTCTACTAACTTGGAAATGAAATCCAACGCATGCAATTGATAGTCTTCTGTGTTTTCCGAGGAGCAGATTTATATTTACTCACATGACATATTATAGCTCAACTATAATAAACTTTCATATCATTTTTCAAAATTCTAGTTGTATCAATTTTCAAAGTCGAGTTGACTCATCTGACTCAGTCTAGACTAAGATCTCAGAAATAAGCTTTGTCTCGACCCATCGCCTGAGGAGCTCAACCCTGATCGCATCCTCGACTATCATCGTGATGACTCCTTCCGTACATCTCCTGTGCGTAATACCTAATGGGAGAACTTGTATCAACCGAGATAATAGCCCCAAGAAAGATTATGTCTGTTGTATATGCATAATAAAAACAATCAATGCAACAGGCGGAATTGAGAGAAAGATTGGGGGCCCAGCCACCGACCAGCGTACAACATCAATATATCATCCACACACATTAACCCACCTCATACGTCTTCTGCCTCCCTAAGTAGTATAAAAGGTACCCAATCAAATAAACAAAATGACATTTCTTCAGCACGAAGCATGTTACACAGAACACTAGCTGACTTGACCATCAGAGGGACTAGGTCAGGGCGGCACCTCACCCTTCCCCGATCATAGTCTTGGTGCAGGCATGAATGATCGAAGAGCCAAATGAGGAACGAAAGGTCACGCTCGCAAAGAGAGAAGTCTCGCCCACAGAGACCAACCAAATAAGGTCCCCCGATCAAGGATAAGCAACTCCCATCGAAACATCACAATCGACCCCGAGCAACTATAGCTCCATCAAAAGTCGACTTCAATAATGAGACGACTACCTAGGTTCTTGATCTATCAATCGATATCCCAAAAAAATCAGTACATCTCTCGAGTGTCAAATAATAATTATTATATGTTGATAGGTACATATGTAGAATCACCTCAGGCTCGATGCTTAAAAAATTATAACATTCGCCTTAACTTATTGGTCTACCAAAAAGCTTAACGTGCACTTATTGACCTTACGAGTTGACTGGGACGAAGCACCATGTCTCTTTTTAACGTGCCCGCATGTCTTCTTCCTCGGGTGGGTAACGCCTTCCATCAATGACTCCTGCACAACATGACAAACTGAAGTCAGCGGTCGTCGCCACCGCCTGCCGTGGCACTAAAGTTTCTCCGCCCACGTCCCGAGGTAGCCGCTCGCGTCGTCCGAAGCCATGGTTTCCAGCGACGAGTTGGTCGTGCTTCCACGGTATCGCACGGTTCCTTCACTTGGCAGCAGCGGGAATTCCTCTTCCCACCACCTTCGGCGTGTTAAATAATGCACACCTTTGATCGTGCTGTTGCTGACTAATTAAGGCTGTGCGCGAAGGAGGTGTGAGATCCGAGAAACCGCGCACCGTTCTTTCTCTTCCTAATATACTTAATACCATCATCGCCATGTCAAAGGGCTTTGTTAAACTGCGATGGGTTTCCTCCGTCGACTCTTCTTAGGCTTGTAGAGGATACGGTCGAGATCAAGAAGCTCATGGCCTCAGTTGCAGCTGATGCTTCGAAGCAGCACTTCACGACGGCCGGCCTGGTCGTGGGATACTCCCTCTGCTCCAGCTTGCTCGCCATCATCAACAAGTACGCCATCACCAAGTTCAGCTACCCCGGCCTGTTGACCGCACTCCAGTACTTCACCTCTGCCCTCGGCGTGTGGGTTCTCGGGAAACTGGACGTCCTGCACCACGATCCTTTCACCCTTGACAACGCCAAGAAGTTCTTGCCCGCCGCCGCCGTGTTCTACCTCGCAATCTTCACCAACACCAACCTGCTCCGCCATGCCAACGTCGACACCTTCATCGTCTTCCGATCCCTCACGCCGTTGCTCGTAGCCATCGCCGACACCGTCTTCAGGAAGCAGCCTTGCCCTTCCAAGTCCACCTTCTTCTCCCTCGTCATCATACTGGGCGGCGCCGTGGGGTACGTCCTCACCGACTCCGCCTTCACCCTCACCGCCTACTCATGGGCGGCCGCCTACTTGGTCACCATCACCACGGAGATGGTCTACATAAAGCACATGGTGACCCACCTCGGCCTCAACACCTGGGGCTTCGTCCTCTACAACAACCTCATATCCTTGTTGATGTCCCCTGTTTTCTGGATAGCCACCGGGGAGTACGCCGATGTTTTCACCGCCGTAAAGATGAGCTCCGGCAGCGGGTGGCTGCAGCTGGATGCCACTGTCGCGGTAGCTTTGTCCTGCGTCTTTGGCTTGCTCATCAGCTTCTTCGGGTTCGCGACGAGGAGAGCCATCTCGGCGACGGCATTTACGGTGACCGGCGTGGCCAACAAGTTCCTCACCGTTGCCATCAACGTGATGATCTGGGACAAGCATGCAAGCCCGCTGGGCTTGGCTTGCCTGCTCTCCACTCTCGTAGGGGGTGTTGTTTATCAGCAATCCGTCACCGGATCCGCTTCCTTCCCATCCAAGCAGAGCTCTGAGGCGAGTAAGCTCATAGACAATGGAGAAGAAGATGCCGGCGATTCCGAAAAGGTTGAGCAAGATATAGAGATGCCTGTGTCTGGTAAGAAACCTTGAAGATAACTCTCTCTTTTGTGCGACCAATTCTTTCCATGAATGTTTCGCACCTGCAAGATAGATCGAGGCACAGTCTTCCTCTTATTCCTACTCCATGAAGTGTGTGTCCTGTTGAGGATTATACATGACATTGGTTGTTCTTCTTCATCTGCCGACATTTGCTGTGTGTTAATCCCATCAGCGAAGAAACACACAAAACATTGTCAAAGGCACAGTTAAATTTGCCATCTTAGTTTCCGTTGGGCAGTCAACGCACTCTTCTCATAGATTTTACTCTTTGAGTTTGTGAGATGTGATGAATTAATTAATCTATCTATTTTATTTGACTTAAATCATTCATCAAACTCTTATAAATCAATCTTAGATGTCAATCTAATTGGAGGTTCTACACAATTATTGTTTTGAGTGACAGCCGAGAATATTTGTGGGTTGATCCATTAGCAACTATCTATGTAATAATAAACTATCATTGATTTTATTTGATTATGGAGTCTAAAATATATGATTAAACTCAAATTAGTGATGGCATATTAATTTACTTGTTTATTTATATAAATTATCAGGCATAAGGCCACTTAATTATGACACATTCTTTTGAATAGCGACTTTGTCCAAAGTCCAATTTTATCTTACTAATCATATCGAGTAAGTGCAGAGGCTATTAATTATTATTACATACATTTCGAAATAAAGGCTCGATAGGAAAACATTGATTGCACAGAAACTAAGATACCATTTCGTCTCTTGTGATAAAAAAAAATATATAATATAAGCACACTGTGATGTAGCATCAGAAGCATATCACAAAACCTATCCTTTATGCATAATATGCCAATTGTTTTTAAATGTCAAGGATCCTTAAATACATTGTACTTATTATTTTCTGTCAATAAAAATTAGATACATAGAATCCAATCAATATCTATTGGACATGCTATATCAACTATCCAAGATGTGGAAGAGCTTATTAACCATAATCATATCATTATTTCCTCATTAAATTGGTGGTTATAAGAATCAAGTATGTTTTTATTTAAAAGAAACTAAATAAATACTTATGAGCCTTAGATGCTTGTGAACACATACTAATTTGATCATTCAAAGAGTTTTGATAAACAAACCTCTAATCTAATTATTATGACATGTTGAAATAATTTCACAAAGTTAAATTTGATGACAATAAATCATTTGTAATTAAAACTGTAAAAGATCCACTCAATAATAATTTAGAAATACTATATAATTTTCTTTAAGTTATAGATAAATCCTTTTAGTAATCACCATTAGTTTAGACTCAAAAAAAAAAAAAAAATTAAATCATAATTATAAAAGGCACCAATCTATATCTCGAAATATTTTATATTTTTAGTATCTTTTTAAAGTTTAACTATTGGGGTGGATATTAACATTGGGATCACAATAGTTAAAATGAATATGAGCTATATTCGTAATCATCGGAGATTTTTCTTCCTTAACATTAATTATTTTTTTATAAAAATATGTTACTTTATTTGAAATATTAAATTTCTTCTTTATATAGTATGATTAATAAAATAATTAAGATTGATTTCCTTAATCATGTGAACAAGTTAGGAGTAAAATCAATTAATTAAGTTATTAGTTGACTTATTTCCTAATATGTGATTTAAAAAATAATCAGTTCATATTTTATTTTATTGTGTGAATCATAAGGACTAAATATTATAATTTTATCTTTATATATAAAAAAATTAAAATAAAACAATTAATTATTGTTTATTTTTGGGGGAGAGCTCTCCCTCTTTCATTCCTCAAGAAGCTGATGATAGGATCCTTAGGAGGGTTTCACAATGTGAGAATTTAGGATAGGGTCTTCTACTCTCTTTTTTTTTTTTTTTTTTCTACATTATCGAATTTGATACATATCTTAAATTTTTTTATAATAAAATTATTATAATTTGTATGATGCATAATTATATCTCAATTTAAAATTTTATGATTAATAAATAATGATCATTGAATCATAATATTAGAATGATTATTTAATTTAGTATTAATAATAGTTCTAATTCATTTAATTAGACATATTTATGTTTCAAGGAATTATGTATAATTTTTATGATTTAGTTACTATAAAATTTGAGATCATAAATTTAAATTAGTGAATTCATGAACAAAATTCGATTTTAGGTTAATTGTTATTTTGTAATACTTTAAAATATCTTTTAAAAAATATATATAATTTAATAAGAGAAATCAAATTAGAGTATGAATTAAGTTATGATATATATGAATTAAGTTAAATGACCTAATAATGATTTATGATATAATAATGCTTGACACTTATTAAAGGGTAGAGTTTTGGCTCACATGGGCATGACTTATGATATAAAATGAGTTTTTATTAGTATCAAACGATATTTGGTTGAATAAGTGACTTATGGTAATTATCCTTTAGAGGATCAAGAATATATATATATATATATATATATATATATATATATATATATATATATATATATATATATATATATATATATAAGGAATAAGGCTCTTTCCTATCCATGTCATTAAATTGTCGTCACTTTCTAATCTTGTTGAGGAATTTATAATTATAAAAGAATAAAGATATCCTCCAATTTATGTAAATATCATCATAACATGCAATAAAAATAAAATTGTTGAGCGTTCAACCATCGAAATGGTTGGTTGGTTGGTCGGTCGGTAATCGAGAAGGACCAAAAGTAGTGAGCATCCCAACCTCTTTCTCCCCCATCGAATCATTCACATCCATTTCCCCGTCCCTTTAAGAAATAGGTTAGTGGTTGTCCTCTTAGCACAATCACCAAGTGGCTTGTCGATCATAATAATAATCATAATAATAATAATAATAATAATAAGGTAAGTGAGCAAATCTTGGCTGCAGTAACTTATTTGGTTGACGACAAACTAATTGAGACAAAAACATAAAGGATTCTTTTCTTTATTGAAAGATTCTTTTCAATAAATTACTGAAAGATTCTTTTCTTTATTTCCCTTCTTCCTCTTTTCTTCCCTTCTACTTTTCTAAGTTATTACCGAAATATGCCCATTCGGGAACATAAAGAAAGGAATTATCCAATAGTTTCTAATGTGGAAAGGTGGCAGCAAACTCAAAAGGGGAGTCTCATTGTCTGCTGCAAGTAAGAGAGAGAACAAAGTTTGGCACTCCGACATTGGCAAAAGATTTGTGTCGAAGGGCACACCCCACTTTTGGATCCTCGCAATCTAAAGCAGCAACAGATGTGACAACATAGAGGAAAACAAGTCATGAAGAAGAAAAGAGAACTCTACTACTTCGATTGTTACTTGACAAAGGTGCACTTAAAATGAACAGTTGATATCGTTCTCTCTCTCTCTCTCTCTCACTCACTAAAGATATATATGCTTCATTGTTTTGGGATTGAGAGTTAGTGTTTTTTGGATTATTATTATTGATTAGTGTTGCAAATATTTGTGTGCGAGATGAATTAAGAGAATAGTCACGTATCACTAGGGATTAGAATGTTCTAATATAATAGCAACAAAAAAAAAAAAAGGTTCTGTCAAACAATTGTACCTATTTAGATTGGATTAGACTCATTTTGTTCGTATTTGTGTCAAATCGTAATCATAAAATTGTAGTCGTCCGAATGCTTGAACCCAAATGACAAGCCAACTCAATACTTTAGTCATTGAAACCCTTGTTGACTGAATCATACTAGTTTGATTAATTCTTATTGATTCGAGTTTAAATTAGATAGTCTAAATGACTATATACTAGTTTAATAGAGAACATATTCGATTAGGTCATAGTTAAATTGAGTATAGTTCAACTCAATTGGACCTATTTGGTTACGGTTCAATTATTATATCCTTTACAATATTAATATTTGAAGGGTTATTAATAATCTTGACATGTCATGTTCTGTAATGAGAATTATAAATTATAAAAAGGGTTCATCTCTTTCGAGTCAAAGCAACATGAGGAATGTCGAGCGGCGATAACTTCTCCCACCATTTTTTATAATTAATTTAATCTATACAAATTTATATGTTTTTATATTAAATCCAAATAAATTATTGGTAATTGATATTTTTAATTATTAAAATTTAAAAGTTTTAAATCATATAAAAAGAAAACATTAACAAAACGATGACATATTCATACTTGATTGCTAAATTGAATTGTCTTAGGTAAAATGATTTGTAATGTTTAATTATTTCATTATGATCATTTGTAGTTGTAATATGTGGATTTAATTATTTAATCATTATTGTTTCATTATGTTTACGTTTGCAAGATGAAAGTTAGTTAATTGAAATGCGTAATTATTGATTGAATTGATCATGATATATTACAATTTTATCATGTTGTTTTAACTATCTAACGAAATTATAGTGATTTTATCCATAATCTTTATCTTCGATATTGATTTAGTTAATTGTTTTTTTGTATACTATAAAAAATTATATAGGGATGTGACAAGATGAGTTGGATCGACCTAATAATCCATAATTTAACCGCTTAAGTTTTTTTCGAATTGTACTTTTGTCAAATCTTGTGAATAGTCTTTGAGCACTCCTACGGAAAACCTAAAATTTTTAAAAGAATATATAACATCATATCAAAGCTAGATGGGTAAAATTTATTCTAAATAAACAAAAAAAAATACAAAAAAAAAGAATTGAATCATATAGGCTTCGTACCTAAGTGGTTACAAAAATATATAGTAACAGATAGACACACAGAGTGGTTACAAAAAATATGTAAAATTTTTGGATAAAAAAATTTAAATTATTAAAGATAATCAACCCATATATGCATCCATCAAGCATGCGTAACATAAAAGAAAATATATTAAAAAAATAATCTCAACAGTTAAAATAAAATGTATATGTGTCACACATATGGTTCGAATATATGTGTGTGTATATCACACATAAGATAAAATATCGTTGACATCTTAGTTAACTTGATATGAATTGAACCCATATACGTAGGGTTATCTAATATTTCTTCGAAGTAAAAAATGTTAAGTTATCGAAGTGTCACCTATACGAAATTTATCAATTTAATCCTTTCGATGTTTAAGTTAGTAAACTCAGTATGACTTCAATTGTGTTACACGAATCCATTTGTCCACAGATCGCACGGCAACCAATCCATCAGCCAACAACAAGTTTTCGTAATCGATGTGCCGCAAGCAAGCAAGCAAGCATTATGATCACCCAAAGCTGATGTCAGAGTTCCAATTGGACAATAACTACAGTTTCTTCTATAAAAATACGACGATCATCACATCTTAATTGGACAATTGTGGTTTCTCCTCTTCGGTGACCAAAGACCGCGCGTGCTTTTGGTTGGCGTTGTCATCAGCTCCACTAAACTTATCCTTTTTTAATTTAGAGCATTTGGATCATGGAAATACCCACTGCTATTTGTCCATTGTTGCATCCAACAAATCCGATCGTCCCAATGATGAGTGAGGACAAACCTTCCTCACACTATAATATACGTCGAATCTAATCGAGACAGACCACGGTGACCACCGAGCTCAAGGGGGTGGTGGGTATTCTAATGTACCCTTGTGGAGATCTACGTAGGCAGACCAAATCTTTCTCCCCCTGCCCATTATCCAACAACTTGGCCTTCGCCGTTGCATATTGCACTGGATTCTGTGTTTTGTACCCATTGACTTTTTTTTTTTCTTTTTTCTTTTTCAAACTAGGGTGCATGCAGCATCAGTTATATATATATATATATAACTTATGGGGTCTCTCGTGACGATAGATTTCTGATAAACTTCTAACTGAAAATAATAACCAATATTATCCTAACTAACATAATCTATCAAGTCACTTGCTGTGGTTTGTAGTCATGGATGGGAACTCATTAGGACCCCACAAGTTATATAGGCTGCATGTACTCGACATGAACACTATAGTTTGAAAAAAAAAAAAAAAAAAAAAGGTCAATCGCATCCTTGTGGGGGGAGATTTTATTGAGGAGATCGAGCAGATCGTTTCGAAAAAATTATCTAAATAATTATTAACTAATAGATAATCTTCAGGTTCACTGAGTATGGACTCTTAACTAACCTAATCTATCAAGGTTATTATTTTCAGTTATAAATTTATAACTGAAAATAATAACCAATTCTTCAGAAACTAACCTAATCTATCAAGTATCTTGCTTTCATCAGAAACTGCTGATGTTCCCCAGGCATAAGTTATGCCGTGACATCATCAGCACGAATTTTGACGTGGACTGATCTTTTAGCACCAACTATATATATTTTTTTTATGTAAATCGTAAGCGCATAAACTATTCTTCTTCCTGTTTTTTTTTTTTTTCGATTGTTGATAGTGTGAGCCCAATGACTTGCCATTAACTAATCCCTATTGTGTTCTCTCGGCTCCATTGATGCGAAGAAGAAGGCGGCGTTATTGTTGTCGTTGTTATCGTTATTTTGTTGTTTGTTCGTAATATAAATACACCACCTAAAACCCATCCCTCGATGGCCAAACATCCCTATTCCTACTGAGAAGCTAATCCGACACCACCACCGCCAATTCGAGTTAACCAACGGGGCGGTGCAATCCACAGATGAGCGACAGCGATCGCGGCCCCGCGATGACAACCACAGCCGTCGGCCTCTGCCTCCTCCCGGCGGAGCTCCTCCAGGAGATCTTCCTCCGCCTGGCCCTGCCGGACCTCTTCCGCCTACGGTCCGTCTCCAGGGACCTCGGTTCCCTCGTCTCCGACGGTGACTTCCGCCGCCTGTACAACCTGCGCTCCGGCCGCGCCTGCGGATGGCTCTTCGTCTACAAGAAGCGGCCCCCCCGCGACTCCGTACTACGTGGCTTCAACGACCGATCCGGCCGGTGGTTCCATATACCGGTTGCCGGGATCCTCGCGCCGGCTGTGCCCCCTGGTGAGGACCTCTACTTCCTGGCGGCTTCCGGCGGGCTCTTCCTCTTCGCTTCCAACGGCCGCCGCGAGCTTCTCGTGGTCAACCTGGCCACCCGCGCGGTGCGGCGGATTCCGCCCAGCCCGCTCGGGCCGCGTGGAACTTCCTCGTGGAGGCGGGCCGGATTGAAGCTGGTGGCCGACCCCTACGTCGCCGATCGCTTCCGCTTCCTCTTCGCCGACATGGTCGGCAACCGCCCCGTGCTTTTCGAGTACCGCTCCGACGTGGACGCCTGGCGCGCGATCCAGGCGAGCGAGGGCGCCACGGGAGGCGGGGGCGTCGGCGGCAGGGACGTGTGCCTGAACCTGGTTAACATCGGGGGCCAGAGCGTGGTGCTGTCGTGCGCAGGCAAGGGAGGGGGAAGAGGCCAGCGGCCGGCGCCGGTCGCTCACAGGCCGAGGTTTCCGGAAGGTTTCCAGTGGGGGCCGCCGGTGGGGATGACGACGAGCGACCGGTTCCACGTGTACGGCGACGGGAACGTGGCGGTGGTGCGGTCGGCAGCGGCGGATGTGGCGGGCAGCGGCGGCGGCGGCAGCAGCAGCGCCACCACACGGGCGCGGGTGGTGACGAGCGTGCAGCTTCTGGGGCTGAGCGAGGTCGGGAGCGAGTGGGAGCTGACGTCGACGGCACCGGCCGCGGTGTTGGAGGAGGCGTTGAGGCGGCGGCCGTACGGGGTGATGATGGGGTGCGTGGTGGAGCGAGACGGGGTGGTGGGAATCGTGCTCATGTCCAACTACAGGGGGTCGTGGGGCCTGGCGTGGCTCTCCTACCACCGAGCTCAAAGGAAGTGGGCGTGCGTCCCCGTCCCCGACTGCGGGACCAAAGGCCTCAACATGGCCGGCATCGCCCTCTCCTCCACCTTCTCCCGGTCACTTTGGCCTTCCCTCTGCTCCTCCTCCTCCTCCTCCTCTCCAAGCGAGCAAGCAGATTGATTGCATCGACAACAACTTAGGCTTTTCCGCAAGTAGAGTATTATTATAAGCATAATCATCAGAATGATAATTATTGCCCCCTTCTTCCTTCCCTCTGTGTATGTATGATTGTGTCCTGCGGCTTTGCGGTGCAGCGCTTCTTTTTACCCTCCCGTAAAATGATTTATAGTATGTACCAAAGAGAACAGCACAGAGCAGCGCAGGGCAGGGCAAAGCAGAGCATGAATTGGCTGGCAGCCACTCTGAATTCATTTCCCCTGACTCGTGATCCTTCTTGGCTGAAGACAACAACGTCATGTCCCAAAGCTGCCCTCCGAAATCTTCTTCTACATCTGAGTCGAGCCACCGGCGGAGCCATAGTAGTTGGCCAGTCTGTCTCTCACAGGTGACGTCGTCGTGGTATCATCCATCACCAGCGGTCGGAGCCACAGTAGTTGGCCAGCGCGTGAACCTCCGCTCCGTTTCCTCTCTCTGCTTCCGTCCTACAAACCCACCGCTCCGTTGGGCTTTCTTTGAACGGAACCGCCACCGGAAGCTCTCGAGGGCGGTTTCTCCGTTCTCACGTCAAAATAGCGAACCCAAGATTGAAATCTTACTGGTGTCCAACCAATAATGCAATCGGCAAAGTAAAGTATGATATTTAATGTATCGTAGACGAGTGGATGTACATATGATTAATGAAGATGGACACCATCATGAGTCGTGATCGAGACAATAATTGTTACGTGTACATTTCGGTTTTTGGAGGTTTTGGCGTTGAGTGCACTTGGAAATCAATCCCGTTGCTTCACGATTCTTCTAGTAACTTCGTATAGGAATTGGGAGGCTTTGACTACGAGTACTACGGAGGCCTTCTTCGGGCTAGCCCATCAAGTACAGGCCTTGACAGGAATGATACAGGTTATCATCCTCCATATTCCTCATCTCGCCTAGACGACGACACCCCTCAGTCGGAGTCCCAGCAGCCCCCGGCCAACCAAGGGGGGTCTCGGGAACACTCAACGCCAGCTCGACCTGGCTCGATGGGATAGAACCCTCCCAAGACCAAGACCCGGTCTGAGACCCCTTCGATTGTCTTAAAGAAATCGACCGCTCTGTACCTCAGGGAGGAGCACACCCTGTGGGAATCAGACACTTTATCGTCGAACTCGACTGACTTGCTCCGAATGCAACTCCGACGCGTAAACAAACGACTTAATGTGGTATAGCCGTCTCAGTCCGACATCCATTATTTCATTCGACAAGCTCGCGAAGGAACTGGAGCAAAACTTTCTGACCAATGCCCGACCAAAACCCATAGCAACCTCGCTCCTCGGCATTACCCAGGGAAGGGAGGAGCCGCTCGCCCAATTCGTCAGCAGATTCACCACCGAAACATGACCAATCCCCGATGCGCATCCCTCCCTAGTTATCCAAGCCTTTCTGATGGGGATACACCCGTCCAAGATGTTATAATCTTTGGTCGAAAAACCTTCGACCACAGTTCCCGAAATGATGTAGAGGTTCATCGCAGCTGAGACCCTGATCGCTGGAAAGCACGAGGAGCAGAAGTGTCTTCGAACGGAACAACCCCGGGGACCTACCTCGGGGCCGTCAAGGAGGAGGATAGAGGGGTCGGACTTCAGCCGCACATGACCTCCGACAACTCCCCTCAACTCCACGTAGACCAAAATTTTCCTCCAAATAAGGGGAAAAGGACTATTGGCGCCCCCAAATCGCATCAAGACACGTCCCAAGGAAAGGGACCGGGGCATATATTATCGTTTCCATCGTGAATACGACCATGACATCGAGGAGTTCTAGGACCTAAAGAACCAGATCAAAGACTATCCGCCAAGGACACCTCGGCCATCATGTCCAAAGGCGAGGAGACCACCCCGACAGGCGACTAGAGAGAGACCTATAACCGCGCCCAGCCGACCCAATCGAAAGACAGATTTACGTCATAGTCAGTGGACCAGATGCGGGTGGAGACAGCGCCTCAACACGCAAGGCCTATGCTAGGGCCACAGTCGAGAAGAGGCCGAGGCGTCGCCCCGACCCCGAAATCAGCGTCCAACCTGAGGGAGAAGAGTACTCGGATCATGACGATGCTCTGGTCATTACTGTATGCATCACCAACGCCCGAGTCAAGCGGATAATGATAGACACAGGAAATGTCGCAGACATTTTATATTTCAAAGCTAGGTCTAATTGACCAAGATTTTAACCTCACTGACCTCCACATTGATAGGGTTTACAGGAGATTTGATCTCCCCTCTCGGAACGGCGACCCTACCGTTGATGATTAGCGAGGAGCCATGCACCAAGCTTTCCAGTCCACTCGTGCCCGAATTGCATCCCTTGGTCACCATCAGTCCAGTCATGCCTGAGTTGCATCCCTCGGCCACCATCAGTCCAGTCGTGCCCGAGTTGCGTCCCTTGGACACCATCAGTCCAATCATGCCCAAGTCGCATCCTTCGGCCACCATCAGTCCAATCGTGCCCGAGTTGCGTCCCTTGGACACCATTAGTCCAATCATGCCCGAGTTGTATCCCTCGGCCACCATCAGTCTAGTCATGCCCGAGTTGTATCCCTTGGCCACCATCAGTCCAATCGTGCCCGAGTTGCATCCCTCAGCCACCATCAGTCTAGTCATGCCCGAGCTGCATCCCTCGGCCACCATCAGTCCAATCGTGCCCGAGTTGCATCCCTCAGCCACCATCAGTCTAGTCGTGCCTGAGCTGCATCCCTCGGCCACCATCAGTCCAATCATGCCCAAGTCGCATCCCTCGGCCACCATCGGTCCAGTTGTGCCCAAGTTGCTTCCCTCAGACACCATCAATCCAATCGTGCCCGAGTCGCATCCCTCGGCCTCCATCAGTCCAGTTGTGCCCAAGTTGCGTCCCTCGGACACCATCAGTCCAATTGTGCTCGAGTCGCATCCCTCCGCCACCATCGATCCAGTTGTGCCCAAGTTGCGTCCCTCGGACACCATCAATCCAATCGTGCCCGAGTCGCATCCCTCGGCCACCATCAGTCCAGTTGTGTCCAAGTTGCGTCCCTCGGACACTATCAGTCCAATTGTGCTCGAGTCACATCCCTCAGCCACCATCGGTCTAGTTGTGCCCAAGTTGCGTCCCTCAGGCACCATCAATCCAATTGTGCCCCGGTCGCATCCCTCGGCCACCATCAGTCCAGTTGTGCCCAAGTTGCATCCCTCGGACACCATCAATCCAATCGTGCCTGAGTCGCATCCCTTGACCACCATCAGCCAGAACATGTCCTATCGATGCGCCTCGGCTGCTACTAGTTGCTACAAGCCCGCAGCGTCCAAGCCAACCAACTCCCTCGCAAATACCCCAAAGATCTAAAGCTTCGCGGCAATTCGTTTTGTCGTAGTCCAAGCCCCGCTACAATCCTTTATAGGTGTGCCCTATAAAGAAATGACGAAAAGGATTTTTGCAGGGGGGAGAGAATGATGGGGCCAATAATGGTCAGTCCAGAACGAGGCAAAGAACACTGCGTTCCCACCTCGGCCACGTCGCGGTTCAGCCACGTCGAGCGTGCATCGAGCACCCGACCCGACCTCGGAGGATCAACTGGAAGTCCTGCGACTAGCTAACTGCCCCCTGACAATAGGCGACGGGCGACATGACAAAGCAGACATGTCGAGCCGACCATCGAACAATGCCCTTGACCCCTGATAGCAGGTGGCTGGCGGCATGGCAGGGTAGATGCAACAGGCCGACCAACGAACAATGCCCTTGACAATGGGTGGTTGGCGACGTGTCCGACACTGTAGCGACGACGAGCTCGTCTATGTAGGTATAAATGTCCCCAGACTAGCGGTGGTCTAGGGGAGGCCAAAAAAGGAACTCAGGCCATATGTCTTCATTCGATCACTCCGACTCCTGACTTAATCGTTGAAAGGACTTGGTCGAGCACAAATAGCTCGGTCAGGATCTTTTTGCAGGAGGACGCATCGCCATCCGACGGAAAAGCCGACCAGAGATCGAGACCGAGGATGTCACGTCACCGAACCACGAAAGTGAGCTTGCACACGCGGGAGACCTCGTCAAGGTGATTGATCATTCTACATTCCGGGGCGACCACAACATAACTCAGACTAGGTCGGTCCTATGATACATCTGTTCTGTGATGGCTAACAAAGTGAATTCGAGAACCTTGAAAAGAATTAACAAAGGCTCCTCCGGCAAAAGAAGGGTTTGGTAGCAGTAGTGGTTACAGGAGATGATCCATCATGTTGAACTGAAACAGTTTGAAGGTTTGTCCATTGGTCATCAGCACAAAATGATAACAAACCATTGTTGAACTCTAAACAATCGCTCCATGAGACTCATCGATGAACCATGATATAATGTCATCATGGTTCATATTATCAATTTATATGATCAATTATCAATACGGTAACTATCAAGTTGTATCGAGCTATAACGTGTGCATGATCGATACATGATACTCTTAATATATTAATGTATCGCCTATATCGATTCTTAATCGAATTCATACGTACCACCCATATCGAACAGTACACTTGGATACATTGAACCTTGAGTGCCACAATAATTTTCTTTTAAGTCTAGATCAAATTAATAATATATGCAACGATGAGTACCATAGCAAGCGCTGTTATGTTAATTTAAAAATTAATATTAATAATGAATTTTAGTGAAACTAATTTGTTATCAATTTAACTTTAAAATTGAAGTTATTAGATTATGAACCAAACCTGTTATAGATAACTCTATTCTTTTAATCCTTAGAGATATGAGATTTTCCTCTCATATTTAAATTAATTAATTTTCTCTTACTCTTAAGGGGTTATATCTTTTTTTGGTGCTATGAGATAATTCATTCCTCCACGTCTGTCTGTCATTCACAAGTGGATTAAGATTTATATTAACTCATAAAAATATGATGAATTTATTATAATTAATTTTATCTTAAAATATTTTAAGACAATTAATTTAGGGTCTATAAAATTAGACCCAAGGAAATATGCCTCATGCAACAATTCTTGTATATATATGGTCCTACCAACGCGAGTGGTTCGTGTAACAAACCACGTAACGTAACATTGTCATGTACACACCACATGCGAGAAGGGCACCGATTCGGAAACAAACCGGCAGTGGAAGGACGATCCATCTCTAATACCTCACATAACAGCTTCTTCTGTCAAATAATAAGATGGACATGAGTCTGTTTCTTTCGCTTTTCTTCTTTCTCTGAACCTTTTTTCCCAGTCTGGTAGACTACGAAAAAGCTGAAAAGGGAAGACGACAGACAGAGCCACCAGCCAACCTGTCCCATACTTACCCTTCTTCGACCTCTTGCGCTTATCTTCGTGCGCAGCTCCGACAAGCAAAGAAAGAATTTGATCACCGATAAAATAAATACTAAATTCCTTTCTTCCTTCCATGAACCGAAGAAATCCGACTACACGCAGACCAAAAAGAAATTATAACAATGATGATAGTAATTAAAGAACATGAGGTTTGGTCGAACCAAGAAGATTCTGTCTCCGTTCCGTTCCGCGCCGTCGACTCTCCTACGTGGTGGTCGCCGTCCGGTTGGCGATGTCCTCCATCATCCGAACGACCTCGGGGAAGTCGGGTCGGGCGTCCGGCATGGTGGCGACGCAGGACATGGCGATCTGGAGAAGCTGCACCATCTCCTCCTCGGTGGTGGGATAGCGCATGAGCTCCACGTCGAACACCTCGGCCGTCCACTCCTCCCGCACGACCGACTGCACCCAACGCGGCAAGTCGATTCCCTCCTCGCCCGGCGCCTTCCCGGAAAGCAGCTCCAGGAGGAGCACGCCGAAGCTGTAGACGTCCGACTTGAAGGTGGGCCGCCTTGTCTCGAGGACCTCCGGGGCGCGGTAACCGACGCCGCTGTAGGGTGGGGTGGCGGAGCCAAAGAGCGGGTGGAGGCCGAAGTCCGAGACGACGACAGAGTGGAGGTCGGAACGGAGGAGGACGTTGGAAGCTTTGATGTTCCCGTGGACGATGCGCGCAGACGTGTGCAGGTGGGAGATGCCGCGGCCAGCGGCGAGGGCGATGCGCATCCGGCTCTCCCAGCCCAGCGGCGTCCGACCCCATCCTCGTCTCCCTGTTGTGTTGTTTTTTGTTCCGACAAAGTCAAAGCTCATTATTATTATTTTTTTCTTTCACAAATATATGTTTTCATATAATAAGAACAATCCAATTCTAAATATCTTAATTGAATATAAAGATCGTAGAGGAAGGGAGTGAAGACTGACCGTGGAGGAGGGAGGAGAGGCTCCCGACGGGGAGGTAGTCGAGAACGATGAGCTTCTCATTCTTGGAGTAGTAGTAGGCCCGCAGCGGCAGCAGGTTGTCCATGCGCTCCAGCTGCCCCAGCGTCCGTACGTGCTCCTCGAACTCCCGCCTGGACACGGCCACGTCCTTAAGCCGCTTGACCACCACGATGGTGCCCTCCTCCAGCACCGCCTTGTACGAAGTCCCCACGCTCCCCTTTCCTAGAACCTCCGCCGACGCCCGCAGCAGGTCTTCCAGGTCGAAACGGTACTCTCCCCCGCTCCCCATGAACACCAGTCGGTTCTTCTCCGCTGCCTCCGCCACTGTCGCTGCCACGCCGCTGCTCAGGTCGTCCTTGGAGGACGACGTTATTCCCATCTCTCCCGGCCTCCCTGCTGCCTCACCCGCCGCCGCAGCCGTCATCGCCGCCTTCTGCCTGGCCTTTTGCCGCCTCTGCAGCAACGCCAAGCATGTCAGGAACAGCAGCAGGACCAGCAACAACACCACGACCGCCGCCACCAAGATCCCCACGATCGACGTCTTCGATAATTTCCTCCTCGACTCGACCGGGTTCTCCTCCGCCGTTGGCGATGGCGCCGGAGAGGGGAAGAACGGGTTGCAAGGCGGCAGCGGCGCGGCGCATAGATCTAGGTTCCCGACGAAGGACGACTCGGGGAACCGCCTCAGAGTCCTGGGGATGGATCCATTGAGACGGTTGTCCGAGACATTGAAGCCGACGAGGGAATCGATGCTGATGCTGGGGAGACTGCCGGAGAGGCGGTTGTTCTGTAAGAGGAGACCGGTGAGGTGGGTGAGGTTGCTGACCGCGAAAGGGATTTCACCGGTGAGGTTGTTGCCGGATAGGTCGAGGCGGACGAGGCCAGTCAGCTGGGACAGCCAGGAGGGTATCCCGCCGGAGAAGAGGTTGTTCTGGAGGTAGAGGCCGTGGAGGCTAGCGAGGCCGGCAAAGTCGTCGGGGATTGGGCCGGAGAGGCGGTTCAAGCGAAGGGAGAGGATGCGGAGGGAGGAGAGACGGCCGAGCGTACCGGAGGGAATGGGGCCGACAAGGCCGACTGCGGGGAGGCGGAGGGCCACCACAGCGGTGCGGTTGGCGTCGCAGGTGACTCCCACCCAGCTGCAGGCCGAGGAGTTTCCGTCCCACCGGATGCGCTGCTTGTGCGGGATGGCGTCGAGGAAAGCCAGCAGCGCCGCCCGGTCCTGGACGGGCTCGGACCGCACAGCTAACTGACCCAGGCGGCCAATGGCGACGAAGAATACGAGGAGAAAGAACGGAAGAAGAGGAGGCGCCATTTCCAAGGGGACGGGGGGAGACGAGCGTCGCATCGGTGGAGGAATCAGCCAGAGGGAGGAGGGACTGAAATGGTAAGCCTTTTTACGGCGATGCGGGGGAAAGTATTTGGGGGACGAGGAGCATCTGCAGATTGAGAAGGATGGGAAGGAGCGTATCATTGGATACAGAGTACATAGATAGAACGGAAGGAGTAGTAAATAGTAGTAGCAGGCATCACAAGAGGAGAGGGGAGAAAGAGAAGGTTTTGAGAGAAGGGGTGGGTGGGGGGGGGGGTGAGGGCTATGATGAACTTTTGGATTCGTCAAATTGCTTTCCTTTCTTTTTCTGTTCCTCTCTCCTTCTTTTACGAAAAATAAACACAAGAGCAGTCCCTCTTTTTTAAGGTTATTCCAACAAAAAGCCTCGAAACCGTTTGATTTATTGGTTTGAATTGGTTTGGAGGTTTATTTCTTTTCCATGTACATGAATTGGGCGTCCTTTGAATTGTGGACCGCTACAAACCGGTCGAATTCCAGGAAAAGGGTTTCGGACGGACGAGCGAGCGAGGTTAGGGATTTGAGAGCTGTCAAATATGGTCTTCTCAGAGGTAGTGTTCGGCGGCGAGACTTAATTACCCTTTGTAAAAGGAAAATTAATTATGTTTATTATTCATGCATTCATTTTTGATAATATTAGCTGACTGACTTCTCCAATCAGGCAGGAGAGAGGAAAAATAATTATGGAAAAGTGGCCCGTAGGAGAATTATAGACTAATTAGTTTATTATCCAACTAACTAATTGTGTTGGTAGCATTATATAATGATCGAATATGACCGTGTTTTAGCTTTTTTTTTTTTTTTTTTTTTGCAGATTAATCTGAAAGAGTAGGCGTCAATAATGTCAGATTCAATTAAAGATTAGATTCTAAATCCTCAAACCCTTGTTGATTACCTTCTCTGTAAATATATAATTGATAGAAAACTTCACCTGTAATCCTTGCATTAGGTTACTTCCAACCTTTTTTCATATATAAATATAAACAAATAAATAATATATATATATAAATAAAAATATATTTTAGTTGTCAATTATGATACCGATTCAGTATCAACCGGAAATCGAACTTTGTGAAACTACGTCGAGAGTATTCCTAATAAAATCTCTAAAATGTTTGGATTAGCTTTTGATTAGTTGTGAGAGTTAATGTAGTAGAATATATATATACCTAACAAATCTTTTATATTAAAATATAGAATCATTATATTCAATGCTGTAATTTATATGGAGAATGGTTGTATGCCTTCTATGGCATTAGATATGATTATGTAACGTTTGAATCCGAAGAGCATTATGTAATTGTGAACATACTACTCTGTAACGTACGAAAGTGATGTCATATCAATCATATAGTGTTGATCACGTAACAATGAGGTGTCAATCACGTGACGTCTTTCTTATATTATTATATTCATCATATCTCTATCAGATTACTATATATATATATATACAGAATTGTTGATAAAGGAAGCATCACAGTAATGAGACTTTGAACTGCAGATGGGAGAATCCACAGGCAACCAAATGGAAGAGAGAAAGTGGAGCTGTCAATGGACTCGAAACACAACCAGTACGCAGTGAGCGCAGCGCAAAAAGGGTGGAGAGACTAAAAAGAAGCTGCAAAGGCAATCGGAAAGGACCATACGCCGGGAAATAGCTATAGGAGTTTCCTGAACAGTTGGTGGAAAGGTGTCAACAACCATCTCAATCGAGCCATTGCAAAGAATAGTGTGAGTTCCACGACGAGCTAACCTTGAAGCATCTGCTTCCTAACATGAATCTGGAGGAGGTTGGTGGAGTGTGATGCCGTGAGGACCTAAACAGGAGAAGATAGGGATCCGTTTTAATGGATTCCTTACTCGTTCAGCAGGTAATGATAGTTTCTGCAGACGTTGATGTCGCGACTTTGTTCACCGTAGATTACGAGTCGCGGAGTGAGGAAGACGATAAAGAAATCCGTAGAGAGAGAGAGAGAGAGAGGAAAAAAAAAAAAAAGGGAACACACCATGAAAACCAACAGTAACAAGCAATTATCTTCCAATTATTTGGGGTCAGCATCGTTTTAAATAATTGAAGTCCCGTTGGTGCATTCTATATGCTTGATGTCGATCAATCTGACTGTGTGATGTCGGTAATGTATGCATCAATCCGACTTGATTTGAGCTAATATAACTTCAAAAGCTCCAGAGAAACATCGAGATCAGATATGATTTGATATGGTTACTTTGACACTGACTAATCTCAAATAGATAATAGGAGTTTTCGAGTAAATAATTATTGTAGGTTGGTAGACTTTTTTTTTAGTGGGCTTAATTGGAGAAAACATTTAGTGATATAAGTGGAGTATTCCTCCAAAATCTTATATTTATATCAATCTAACTTGATTTGAGCTTGTGTGATATAGTAGATGATTTCAATGACATTTGATTTGGGCTCCTCAATTCGAGCTCGCGTGATCAAAGAAGCCAAGAGGGAGTTAATACAACTTCAAAAGGTTGAGCGAACACAGACCTATACAAACATCGAGCGAGGTTGGATATTGTTCTGAGATGATCTCTTCCATATCAATTAATCCCAAACAGATAATAAGATTTTTTGAGTAAATAAATAACATCGTGGCTTTATAATAGATTTAGATTCATTTCTAGGTAGATTTTTGCAATAGATATTTTCGATTGGACTAAATTTATCAATATTTTAAGTTTGGAATATGTCAGCTCATTACCTTACCAATCAGATAAATAAGGCTTTTTCCCCTTCCTATCTCGAGAAATATTTTTTTTTGGTACTGTTTATGTTCAAATTATTTAATTGAAAGTTGATCTGGTTTTCTCAAAAGAAAAAAAAAAAACATCAGGTCAATTGTATATTACCGCTTATAATTAATTATCTTTTTACGTCTACGTCCCTACATATTAAAAGGTTGCATTGACATTCTTACCATTACAAAATTAAAACATCTATATTCATTTATATTAACAACGTCAATTTTACTAACGAAAATATGAAAATAAAGGGTAAAAATATAATTTTATCATTCAATGATGGATAATGATATCGTTGGCATGTAGTCGCCTAGTCTCCTTCGATGATGATAAGGTTCATTCTCATTGTGACGCCACTTGCTTTCACAAGAAGCATACCGTCGACCTCATCGTCGATGGTGGTTGTCGTGATTTCTACGACGAAGATGGTGCGCCTCATCATTGACCTATTGGGCGAATCCCAAGCTCGACCCCGATCTCAGGTTGACGGAGCTTCTACCATGCCCTCTGTTGCCACGTCAGTTTTTGCATCACCTCTCATCGAGTGACCCTTTCGTCACTCTTCATTTGCGTTAGCATCAACGTATTTGTCGAGTGATAAAAGGGTTGCTCGACATTTGCATCAACATCGACGTAGATGCAGGATGGTGTCGCTCAACAATTACATTGGCGCGCAAAGTGGTAGGAGCTCCGATGTCCCAAGCTTGTGGTTGAGACTAGGATCCAACCAAACGGTTAACGACTAGGTAGTCACCATCTTCGCCATAGATGTTATAGCGGCCATCGTCATTTACATCAATATCAATGTAGTTGCAGAGCGACATGAAGCAGATAATGTTAAAATTATATTTTTAATTTTTTATTAATAAAATTGATATGGTTAAGATAAATGAATCTGGGTATTTTTGTTTGATAATTATAAAAGATTAATATAATTTTTTTTAAAATATAAGGATCTAAAGATGTTTAATTAAAGAAGTTAATATCTAATTAGGCCGCGTGCATCACGAGTTCTGACACATCTCCTTCAGCAATCTCATCGAGACTCGAGAGGAAATGAGCTCGAGTTCCAACACGCCTTCGGCCGGCTTCTTTAACCCGCTCGACGCCCATTCTTGCTTGCTGTAGAGTGACGCAGGAACGAAGAAGGAGAAAGCTCCGGAGAAATGGCGTCGGAAGACTCAGCCGCCAAGCAAAAGTACCCGAAGATCGACTTCTCAGAGCTGGACATCGCCAGCCCTGGAACGCCTCGATGGGAAGCCGTGCGCGAGCAGGTGATGGAGGCGCTCGCCTCCTGCGGCTTCTTCGAGGCCGTGTTCCCACAAGTCGCCCAGGAGCTACGCGAGTCCTTCTTCGGCACGGCCATGAAGGAGCTCTTCGCCCTTCCGTTGGACACCAAGCTGAGGAACACCTCCAACAAGCCCTTCCACGGCTACCTCGGTCAGATCCCCTACCTCTCCTACGAGAGCCTGGCCATCTTGGACGCGTCGCTTCCCCAGGGCGTCGATAGCTTCACCAGCCTCATGTGGCCCGGCGGAAACCCTGCCTTCCGGTACGCGAATGCCTACAAACTCTTCTTTCTTCTTGTTTACGATCGACGCCAACCAAGTTGAGGTCCCCGTTGATCGATCGACCGATCCATCGATGCGCCAGTGAGATGGTGTGCTCGTTCTCAAAACAAGTGGCGGTGCTGGACGAGATAATCCGGAAGATGATACTGGAGAGCCTCGGGGTGGAGAAGTACCACAAGACCCTAATGGAGTCCCACCGGTTCCTTCTTCGGGTGTCGGAGTACGCGGCGGCACCGCCGAAGCAGCAGCAGGTGAGCGAAGAGAAGCAGCAGCTAGGCTTGGTTCCTCACCGGGACAAGAATACGCTGGCCATAATTTGCCAGAACCAAGTGGACGGACTCGAGATGGAGACCAGTGACGGTGGATGGGTCGTCGTCACGCCCTCCCCTGCTTCCTTCATCGTCATAGCCGGGGATGCCTTTCGGGTAACTACGATTTCTCTGACTTGTTTGGTCTGCACAAGATGACAAAAAGTCGCTCAGCATCGCATTGTTTACCCAATATATTATATTTCCGGTCCCTCGCATCCTCTCACTGTCATCTCAACCCTTCATCCCACCTACCCCGCGCAGTCACGCGAGTCGAAAGCAGCCAAGAACGAGGATGACCCGTTGCTTAGAAGAGCAGCAACATCGATACACGCTCATGAATTGTATTTTGTTTGCGTTGATGGGTTTTAGTTACTAAGGTGTTACTGATGCATTGACACCAGGCGTGGAGCAACGGGCGGGTGTACTCGCCCTTACACCGCATCATGGTGGGCGAGGAGGCGACGAGGTACTCCGCCATCCTCTTCTCCATCCCGGAGGACGACATGGTGATCCGCGCCCCACCGGAGCTGGCGGACGACCACCAGTCTCCCGGCTTCAAGTTCAAGCCCTTCGACTATGGTAGCTACGTTAGCTTCTGCGTCACCGAGGAGGGGATGAACGCCAGCTGCCAACTCGACGCTTTCTGCGGAGTCGCCAACCAGCAGCAGCAGCAGGTCTGATCAATGAGTGCCCAATTCTCGATCATCGTCATGTCGTCTTGTTTCGATGAGTCTCTCCGAACTGCGTCGAGACATTAATCTATCAGAATAAAGATTATGAAGTAGCCATCTTTTCTCGTCTCAGGTTTCAGTGAATTAGCCATCGCTACTCAAACGCAAAAACTCTCTGAACATTGTTCCGTTCAAAATTTTTGAACTTTTTAAAAAAAAAAATAAATAACAAAGACGATATTAGAATCCATGATCTTATGATAAATAAAATTTTAAGATAATATAAAAAAGTAAAAAGCAGCATTGTTCATACTGTAAACTTGAATTGGACTCAACAGGAACAATGCTAATTTTCTGAATATTGTCTACTTTAAATTTCTTTAAAAGGATAATTGACGAAAAAGAGATTCGAGTTCATGATCTTACCATGAACAATTTTTTTTATATTTTATCTCAAAGATAGAAAGAAAAAAAAAATCACCATTGTTCCTTCATGGTTTCACCATACAGAATTTTCATGGCTTCACTATACAGATATATAATTCAAAAACTTAAAATTCGAGTCCAAAATCTTATGATGAATAAATTTCTTATGCTTATACCTCAAAGAAAATGAAAAAAAATCAGCATTGTCTCTTGATTAAATCAATATACTAACTGCTATTTTTAATCCAAAAAACTTGAATCGGACTCAAAAAGGCTAACTGCTAGTTTTATTAGCTTCAATGGTTAACCCATCATTTACATCATGACATTCTTATAGTTTGAAACAGTACATTCTATTGCACCAAATCAATTAAAATCAAACGAATCGATTTGAATAAAACTCAGGTAAGTACTGTTGGACTTGAAGATGAGCTACAAAAAAGTGGATTGTCAACCTCTGCCTGCTTAACCATCCAAGATGCGTTTGAGACCTGCCCTCTGCTCTGTTGTCAGCCTTGAAGGGAACCTCACCTCAAATATGATCCTCAAGTTTCCCTTCCTACCTGGATCCTTAACTATGGGCATCCCTTCCTTGGCAATCACAAGCTCATAGCCCGGGCTCACAATGTCACTTACAGGGATGGAGAGGTTACGGCCATCAAGGGTGGTGAGCTCCACAGAGGTCCCTGCAAGTGCCTCCACCAGTGAGATCTTCTGATTAACGATTAGATCATTGCCATCCCTCTTGTAAACCTCGTGTGGCTTCTCGTTGATGACGAAGACAAGATCTGCTGGTAGCTGCCCCACCTGTTCATTCCCCTTCTCAGGGAAGGTTATCTTGGTTCCTTTCTTCCATCCAGGCTTCACATCAATCGTTAGTATCTCCGATTCAGGCACCATTCGTCTGTAACATTTAAAACACAATAGAATGACTAAGATTAATAAGAAAAACAGTCCAGGGATCAACAAATGCAATTTTAACTCACAACAAAAGAGACTATTTCTATGATTCGAACCGAGCAAATTCTTCGTGTCTAGAATTGGAGAGTGGAAGAAGGATCCTTTGACATGAATTCTTCAATTTGTTTCATTCAATATCATGCACCAAAGCATATGGCAAAGAACCAACAAAAACATATATGCTGTCACAGATATTTCAAAGATGCAATACCCCAAGTATCCATGCACCATTGGCCTGGTTTATTAAGCATAAGGAAACAATGGAAAGGATTTTACCCACTAGCGTCCATGACATTCCTAGATATCTTCATCTTCCTAGTTGATCCAGTGTAGAGCTCTTCCAGGCTGCATGACAACTTGCTCTCCACTGCCGGTGGTTTCCGTGGTTGACCTCCCATGCCAGTTCCGATGCCATCGGTGTATGACCGGAAGACATTCTCAGCCCCACCAAACCCACCGAAGAGGCCACTATCTGACTGGAACCTCATCGACTTGGCACGCCCCATGGATCCAAACCCGAAAGGGCTGCTACCGAAGAACTCAGCAAATATATCTTCAGCATTTCGAGGATTGAAGTGGACGTCGTTAGGGCCCCCTGAGGAGCCGGGAGGGGGCATGCCTTTCAATCCGTCTTCTCCATATTGATCATAAACTCCTCTCTTCTGTGGATCGCTTAGGACCTGAATCGAAACAGATCGTGAACATTCGGTACATGATCATCCCAAATACCATCAAGGACAGAATCAGAAAGTTAATACCAATTCGTCCTCTAATTTGAAAGGTCTCTTAAATTTACTAGGATCATAATGAACCCATGGCTATCTATACTCATCCCACGAGCTCTCGTAGGCAAAAAGGTGAACACCTTGCAGACATCCAAATCAGACCTTACCATGATCCGAATTGTTCGAGAAAAGATGGATGGCAAGCAAAGAGGTGATCTAAAGCAACTCAGAAAGCTGTTTCAGATCCTTAATTTGATTTATCCTTTCATCCCTAGATGTCTGATATAGAAACAGAAAAACATGTTGAGAAAATGCAAGATCTTATCCAGCATATAATTCGAAGAAAGCAAGAAGCCCTTTTATAGCTATTGTGTCACATTACATCGCAGATGATAAGCAATCCGTTAAAAGAAGTGTTTTTCTGCATTAAAAAAAGAGTTAAAGTTGTGGATAAGAGATCTAAGGAAAACACTAAGCCATGCCGACCAAAAGAAAGCAATAGTTTTGGGTCACCCGACATATATCATCGAAGGATTCCAGTCTAATGTACTTACTTCGTATGCTTCTGAGATCTTCTTGAATTTGGCCTCAGCCTCCTTTTTGTTGGTCGGATTCTTGTCCGGGTGCCATTTCATCGCCAGTTTCCGGTACGCCTTCTTGAGATCCTCTTCGGATGCGTTCTTGCCCACCTTCAAGATGTTGTAGTAATCGACACCCATTCCTTATCACAAACCACGAATCCGACAAAAAATGCCCCAATTTCCAGCAGAGCGACAAGCAGCAGCAGCAGCAGATCAAAGCACGAGATTTATAAGTTCCCTTCCGATCTAGCCCACACCCACTGTAGATGAAGGGGAAGACAAATCACAAGCTTGAATTCCAAGGCTTTGATCGGTGAGAAGCATAAGATGAGAAGGAAACGTTGGTCATCCTTGATTCTATAGCTACTGGTCTCGATTGATTCGCGGGGAACAGAGGAGCTCTCGTTGCACGTTGCACCAAACGCAAAAGGGGGATGAAACAGACGGTCATCAAGGATATATAGTCTTTCGATCGTCTTCGCCACGTTGACCATCTATTCCTGTAAACGAGCGGTCCTGATGTCTTTTCTCAGACCACTGGTTTCTACGTACGCAGTATCCCACAGCCATCGTCACGCGTGGCGTCCGCACAATGGAGTTGTAAGGAACCACAGAAAGCCATGTTGGGCATACGAATTATGCGGGCGTCTCCTCTCCTTATTATTTATTATGATAATAATTATCATCATCATCTCAATCGTTGATATTATTCGATATAGTCTAAACATAGTAATAATAATAATAATAATTATAATAATAATAATAATAAAACGATGGCTGGGCCCTTCGCCTCGCTGCCTTCCGACGGCCATACCTTTCGGATAACACACACAACAGCACACAGAGAGCGAGGAAAGCGCATCGCTTGTTGGAAGCAATGGCCGCGGTGGCGGTTCTTCTCTCGCCTCCTTCCTCTCTCACCAATTCGTACTCGCATCTTCCCCCGGCTTTCCTCCTCGCTCGGTGCGTTCGAGCTCGAATTAGGGCGCTTCCCCCATCTTTGCCTCCGACGTGGTGCTGTCTTACTCTGTTGTTGGCTTTTCACCTACGCAGAGATGGAAGTCGCAGTGGTCCGAGGAGGAGACGCCGAAATGGGAGGGCCGGCGCTCTTGTCGTCTGTTGTCATTGCACTGCGCCGACTTCGATGAACGGCTTTCGCAGGAGGAATTTATTGCTCTCGGGTCTCTCGTCTTCCTTCTCTCTCATTCTTCCGATTTCTGGTAAGATATTCCCGTTCTTCTTGACTGCCCGTTTTCTAATGGAGTTATGTTGAGTTACACTTCCAACAAAAGATACAATTTGAAGTCTGACAACGTCATATCGAAGTTGTTATTGACGGAACCAAATGGTTTTCCTTTAATTTTGCTTCCGAAGAATATATTTACGGTAACTTGCTGAGCCATCACTTGTTCTACTTGATTTTTCTTCTTATATTTGTTGCGTCTCTGTAGATTTGCGTGCCTCTGTCGAATTAGATGAAGATGTGAAGATGGATTTACTGGTTGATGACATAAATGCGTATTCTTTCCTTTACCCTGTCAACTTACCAGCTAAGAAGTTTGCTTTCAAATGGTACTTCCTTGGATGGATCATTTATATGTCTATACTTCTTCTGCTACATCACTTTATAGTTCACTTCCCATCTATATATTGGTTCTTCAAAAAAAAAAAAAAAAATCTAAGTTGCTGTTAAATTGGTGATACTTTTAGTACTTCTGAATCAAGCAATAGCATCTAATCAAGTAATATCATTCTACTAATTGAATAATATATTATTAAATATTTGTTTTGTATATAAAATAGTATGTATCTTGACATAAGACACATGCATGTACTAGCTCCTGATCATGGTCGGAGATTTGCAATCTACTAATACTTTAACAATTTAAGAGAAGGGTCCAAAGAATGCCTCATTTTTTGTTAACATTTAATTTGATGGAGGAAGCGTAGCATCAACAGAAGTTTTATCTAGTAATTCCCAAACCATCATGTGGACTATCTTTCCTCTTCTTTTTGTTCTTGCTTGGTTATATTTCTGAAGACCCTATGACTGATCAGCTTTTGTCATGTTTCAAGTTTCAGTATTTTATAATCTATAGGAATTATTGAAAACAGATGTAGATAATTCACTAAATTGGTTTACTTATTGCATGTACATTCCATTTTAAGTATACAAAATTCCTTATGAACCATAAAAAGCACATTTCTCTTCATTTTCTTTGTTTTCTTCCAATTTCTTATTCATCTTAACTTCCATTTCTTTGAGGTTTTGATTATTATCATTCAAACAATTAGTTGCATATTTGATTTGACAGCAGCATGATTGGAAACTCAAGCATTTACTTTTGGACATACTACAATTGGGTCTGGAAATTTTGATGAATGTGTATGCAATAGATCCTGAACCAGGTGTGGAGGCACTTCTGGGAGATCATTGAATGGTATAATAAAAAACAGTTCAAATCAATGACTACCCTTGCAATAAAAATTTTAGCAGAGAGGCTGAACACCTTTATAACCTGAATAAAAATTCTGCAGAGGTTCAGCTCAGCAACAAAAAATTTAGAGGGCGCACTTAGTTTCATTAATGGTTGCTCCTTTGTGACCTGATTTACTAGGGTTCAAAGGTAAGACTGCATCTGTTGTCTCTTCTCAGACCCTACATTAGCTGGTTACTGGGCTGCTCTTAAAAAAAGAGTTTCAGTATCAAAGGTAGGCACTGCAGAGGTTGGGGACTGAGACAAAGTGGAGAGTATTGCATTGGAGGAATATGCAAGACATGTATCGGCTGAGCACAAACTATTCTGAGCCAATTGAGATGGCCTGGACATGCACACTAAACAAGAATTAGCATTAATTGAATTTCAGCAAAACTAAAAATGAGGAAACCATACCTTTTCTATAAGTTTTAAGGTCTCAGGAAAGCCATGTGTCTAACTGTCTAAGTTCACCTTTATTAACACTTCAAAGGTTAATATCCACTAAAATATAATATTATGCAGCTTTCTACCATTTCATGCCAAACCTTTCATGACTCTATCTCTTCTATCTTACATTTGATTTTTATCATATATGCTTTTATATGATAAAATTAATTAATTTCATTTTATTCACTGTCAAATTATTAAGGATTATGGATTTGGCATGAATCTGGATCATGTGTAAATTTATTAAGTATAGTTCATGGAACCATACAAAATTTCCTGAATTGTGAAACCAGTAGCATATACAAAATCTTGCTTATTCTCAAGTTGCTCAGGCAAGCATTATCAAAACAGATTAAGTAGCTTGATCAAATTAATCAAGTTGAATTTGAATGATTTTCCTATTCTCATTAAGTAGCTTTCTTGTTCTCAATGTTTTAATCTGCCAAGTATTGATAACTGATTTTCTAGATCCTGTTCTTTGCAATCTATAAAGTATTATATACTGGTTTATTTAACTGGCCACCTAGATTAACAAGAATTTTTCCATCATATCTGTTGGTTCTACCTAAGTTTAGATGGGCTGAATAGTTTCTCTTTACCTATGAAAGAAACATCTTGGATTGATATGCTTTGCTGCTTCTTCAGGAAGTGTCACTTTAATTTAAAGTGTCATCAAATATGTTACCAATTCTTTTCTCCTGAATTTAATTGCCTTTGCAGCATTTGATTTTTACCATTAACAGCAACTCTTATGTACATGTAAAATATCCGTAAAGCTTCCTTAACATTCTAATCTTTTTGAAGGGTAGAATCCAGAAAGCCAGAACGATACTCATCTGCTGCACCACTATCACGTGAGTAATATATAGCACTTTTATTCTAGGTTCTTCTTTTGGAACTGTTGGGTACCAGTCTGCCACTTGACAATTCTTTGTTACTTCAGTAAGAAGCCTGTTTGTTTTTCAATTTGTTTAATAATTAGCACAAGTGACTAATCTTTAATGACTGCATTGTTATACAGCTGATGCACGGCAACGCATTGTGTCTGAGCGTGTCGACATGATCAATAACCTGGTCATCTCTGTCTCGGTAACTTTAATTGACTATACAAGCAGTGAACAAACTTTAAGCAATTTAAAAATGTGATTTATTCTTATTCTTCACCTAAACACAAACGCTTGTTTTCCCAGTTGCACCAATCTGTGTCAAGGATTGTCGTGGTCATGTTTTGCTTGAGGATATCCCTTAAGTCAATCGGATGCCTATCCAACTCATTGGTTTGATCTTTACTCTTGACATCCTTGTTGCAGATTGGCCCTCCCAATCCACGCTTCCTAACTTCAAATGACAAGAGTGCCTGGAAGGCAAAAGATGTTGCTGATTCTGTTTTATCTGACAAGACTGCACTGGTAGTCACTTGCTCCCTTTTTGATCAGCAGTTGAAGCTTATATGAACTTTCTGTTCTTTTTCTTCTTGTAATCTTTTTTTTCTATGCCTTCCTTGTTAAAAACTTGATTTCATGCTAGATGTAATTCTACTAATGCTATTACTGTAGATGTTGAGCCAAAATGGATGATTGTGAGCATTTTAAAGCTACCAAATGGTTGTATTTCCTTTTTCCTTTTAACTAGTTGTTTAAGTGAATTGGCTTGTCCAGACATGCCCCCACTCCTGCTTATTCAATATTCTCTTCCATTTGATGCCTGTATATGTGTGTATACCTACAATTAATTCATTCACCTAACTTCAGGTCATTGATGACCAAGACTGAATGTATAGTTGTATTAACATCTCATACAAGAAGTCTGATATAAGAAAGGAGAGCCTAGTGCATGAGGCTGCTACGAATATAGGATCTAGGGGAGGGTATTTGTGCACATCTTGCAACCAATAGGTTACGTCCATGACTCAACTTCTAGAGGTAAAATGGAGCAACCCTTCTATAGCACTAAGGCTTGCCTTTTACTAATGTGAATGTTTTGCCATGAAAATATCAAAATGCTTGCACTAACATAGGATGACAATCTTTTCTTGCATGAAGAAGATGCTAACAACTGCACCCAAAGTAAAATTACTTGTTTGGCCATCAGACGGGTGGTATAATATTGGTTAGTTATTGTGTATTTTATAGACATAATAACTGCTTATCTTAGGAGCTGCATATTGACAACTCATACACAATATAGTGCTTGCACTATGCAGGATAGTTGTTTGACCTAAAAATCTTGTGGTTAAGAGTCCAAATCATATTTCTTTTAAAGAACAGAAATAGTAAGATAAGGTCCTTAGTCAAGTTTCATATATTCTCTAGCACATAAAAGACAGTTGAAGTTGAAAGTTTAGTGTGGTTAGATTAAGCCTATTATAATATTTCTAGTTTCTTGGAGATCTTTTGTAACTTAGGTTATATGTTATATGGAATATTACTTTTTATAGTTGAGCCATGGCCCCCAAAATGGTTAAAATTTTGGGCCCGCTGCCGGTATACTTCTCAACATTCAACTGGATTAGTTGAAACTCATGATATTTTGGTAGGACAGACATATATAAGATACACCTTCAGGCGCATTAGCCAATGAACATAGGCATGCCATACTCTTTTTTACATTGAGTTCAAATACTGATTCCATTCATCTGATGTTTGTTCTGTGCGTTTATTATTTGATATTAAACCTGTTCTTTTGCAGCGTGTAACAAGTGGTCAGCGTATGGCTGAGAGTTCCGTTCTTGATTCACATTCCCTTGATGTAAGCTGAGTCTGAGTTTACTGGACATGTCTCTGGTTTTCTATCTGTTCTTAAAACCCTAATGTTTCTATGATTAATAGTGATGCCAACCTAAGCTTATCATTTTATGCAGGTTGGTGGTGAACCGTACTGGTATTACGAGTATCTTGTTCGTAAATCACCGACAAAATCTGTGAGTACTTATATATGTTACAACAGATGGTAAAAGTGAGATAAAAAATAGAATGATGCCTTAGGTTTGGTAAACCATAAATATTTGGAATGAAAATACATGTACTTCCTCTTTTCGTAACGTTTTATCATTCAATCAGTTAATTTCCTTTAACTGCTTGTACTTCTGAAATTTTATGTGCTAATCTTGATTACTGTCATTTTCTCAGGCACAAGAACCAAATCTTTTTAGGCACAGTGTGGCTTCAACTGCTGAGCGAGATGGTATTAATCATTGTCCTTCTGACAAGTCCATTTGAACATTCATGTTTCTTCTAATCTAACTATATATGTTAATCATTGCCTGCTGGATGTACTTTGAGCTTAATGATATGCTAGACATTCGACTCCTTTCTTTATTCAGATTTTTTGGAATGTGCTTCTGCTCATTTTAACCTTTTTTGAGCAATAAACAAGTACAAAAAATGCATAGGTGTAGGCAACCTGTTCTTTAAGAGCTTTGTATTTCAGAAAGTGCTTCATTCTATCTCATGGCACTTTGCTTTCAATTGTAAATGACATCCCGTTTCCCTTTCCCAGGCTATTTGTACTCTTTGAATGCGTCAACTCTTAGCAAGCAGTGGGAATATGTAAGTGCTCACTTGCATTAATACTGTATGTACTCTATGAGATCTGCAGAGTTCTTTACTGTGATTTTTAATTCCAGCCATTGTCATAGTTCTGAAGTTAGGAAATAATATTCATGTTCCTACTAAATTGATTGAATCAAATGGTCTCTCAACTGCAAATGCAGCTTAATATTTTGACAACTTATACCCTGCCATGCAAAGTTTAATCTACTAAAGGTTGCTTGATCTGATTCTATCGAAGAAGAAAATTGAACAACTATAGTAACAAAATAAAATAGATGTACTGATTATGAAGCTTTTCAAGTTAAATTATGATGGTTGCAAGATGACACAGAAAGACAGATGGAGGGGCGGTCATCAACTAACCTAGACACAAGTTATGATGAGCACTTAAAAATTTTCAGTAATACATCAACAGCAGTTAGTTAGTATGAATGATCGGTGAAGAGGTTGGCAAAAAGATGGTGAATATAATTGGAGAAAACATTGATAGTTATTTTGTTTGTGAAGATAGAGTGAGGAATAGACTTCCAACTGATCTAGATGTGAGTTATAAGAGGTACTTTGAACTTTGAAGGACTGGCAGGAACAATGCGTTTTCAGTTGTGAGAACTCTTGATAGTTATTTTGATTGTTGATGTTGGCTCCAAACCCGATTATGCTAAATAATGATGCCTAATAAAGGAAAATTGTCAGAGATCAATAGAAACCTGGACCTCATAATCTCATGAATTATTTGCATGCCAAACTTTCGTCGAACATATGGTAGGTGTTTCTTATAATATTTTGTTTGATATGAGCAGAGAATGTATTCAGGCATCCATCTAACAACAAAACAAATTTATTAATTTGATGATTGTCCTGCCTATTAGTACCACATATTGTGAAAACTAAAGTTGTGTTTATGACTAGAACCTCAAGCATGTCCTATTGGGGAATGAATGCATATTCATATTATGCTGGTGACATTTGACCAATTGATGTTATTATTCAATTGATGCAACCGTAGGTTGCAGGTAGAATTTTCTCAAGCTCCTAACGACTGAACATTTGGATCTGATGCAGTTGGGTCCTTTGCTACAAAAGACTGTGGCATCTTTTCGCCTTCTTCCTCCTACAGAGAATTATGTTCCTCCATACAAGGATCCTTGGAGATTTTGGTGACAGTGTTTCTTATACGTTGGTATTCAAATTTATCTCCTATGAAGGGGGAAATGATTTGCATTGTCCTCATATGCATATCTTTTTGTTCCATCGGTTAATGACTTTTCACTTCTTATTGTCCCGGAAGATGTAGAATTTGAGGGATTGACAAAAATTGGTCTTTACAGAGAAGGAGAAATATCATCCTTTGTTCTGCCGACGACTTGGTCATCATGCTTTATTTTATAAGTAACAGGATAATTCGTTGGCGGACCACTGGACTTGTTAGCTCCGGCGATGTCAACCATGTCAAGAGTGCAAGAAGAATCATGGATGATATGGAGCAGGGAAAGGTTACAAATTTTCTCTTCTTTTCTTTTATCAAATCTGTTGCAAAATTCGAGATATTTTATATGCTTCAATCAATTTCTGGATCTTGTATTGTTGAAAGCTTATTGTTCCTCAACATTCTTCCATGATATCTTTTATGATGTGGACCTTTTCATAGTCAATCTGAAATTTGTGTGATATGATCATTTCAAGCGCATTTTATATCTTCCCAAATCATTAATTAGATTGTTTTGTTGTCAGATTCTTATCAGACTTGAAAAACCATTATTAACATTGGATTTTCTCAAGAACACAAGTTTATAGCATGGATATAACATTGTGGAAGCCCCACTCCTATTGACCAATAAACTGGATCACCCTCCAAAATTTGAACAAAAATTGGAGAAATGTCATAATACACTGATACACTTCTACAGCTATCGCGATGTGTGAGTTTTATCACAATACCGGGAGATGGTGTTATTTGCATAAGAATCATCCTTTAGATATGAGTAATAAGCCTTATGGAGCTATGGTCATTGATTCCTGCAGGGAAAAATGGCATGCAGAGACTGCCTCATTCACAGAAAGAAAGACCCACTCTTCTCCTACCATTTCTATGTACTTTGCCAATACCAACTTGTCTGCAACCTGCAGCCTGGGATTTGCTAACACCACCTGCAAAACAAAAAGTGCAAACAGCCTCCCTTCAGTAAACAAGAAATTTATTTGCAAGCCTCTCTGGTGTCAGTGCTTGTAACCCTACCCTGATGTGTCTTCTCTCAAGGTTCCTGTAGACCTCTATTAGCATGCCAATCCCAGTATTGTCAATGGTTGTTACTCCTAGAACACACCAAAACAATTCAGCCTAAAAGCCAATAAGATCACAGCAAAGAATGGATCCAAAGCAAACTGAGGCTTACCACCCATGTCAAGAATAAGGTAATGCAACTCCTCCCCATTCTTGTTGGCAATGCTCTCTTCTTTTTCTATCCATCTTAAGATCCTAGTCTCATGACGAAGAAGAAGAGATGAGCTATTGCCAGTGTAAACAAGTTGGAAGACAAAGGTCATGCATGCCTTTATGTTGTTTACCTCTCTCTGGAGTAGCTGGCATTTGCATAGTAGACAGGTGAACTCATCTTTAAGATGAGCATGTTGGGAATGCCAACACAGTCTGGATATTGCTCTATGTCACGAAACATGTCGGTCCCTGCTATGTTTCCAAGCTTGCAAGTGTTTGGCCTTGCCACATACAGTAGTGCTCTTATCACTGACAAGCCTACCTGCACAACATGGTTTAGCAAAGAAGAAGAAGAAGAAGAAGATTCACTGTTCCTACAAGAAAGATATGAGATTGATTGCATTGGGTACTTACTGAAACCATAAGACCAATGATCATGTTGAAAAATATGACGCCAAAGAAGGCAGCCATACAAATGACGAAGTCAAACTTGTCCACCTTGAACAGATGATGAGCCTTTTCGTACTCGATCAAGCCAATCATGGCGACAGTGATGATTGCTGCTAAAGACACCAGCGGGGTGTACTCGAAGAGCGGCGCTAAGAACAACAAAACTAGCATCATGCAGATCGACATGATCACATTGGACATTGCTGTCTTGCATCCTGCATCGAAGTTGACCGCTGACTTGGAAAAAGGACCTGTGCGAAAGGTATGAATTCAAGGAACATATATTTAGATGGTATCTATCTATCTATCTATCTAAGTGAAGAGCTACAAACATGAGAGGATAAGAGGATTCACCAGTTGTTAGATAGCATGAAAACCAAGACCCAACAATGTTCATCATCCCAAAGGCTATCATCTCTTTGTTCCCATCTATTTGTTCATTCTTTAGCATCGCCAGACTCCTTCCGACTGCTATTCCTTCCTGAAATAAGCTGGTGAATGGTTAAAACCTAAGAAGAACAGTCTGTCAAACACAGAACATTGTTATCTCGTTCTTTTACCGATAGTGCAAGGAAACCAGAAACCAAGCCTGCTTTCAGAAGAACACTCAAGTATTTAGACTGAAACTTCAAATGTGTTATGGAAATTGGGTTCAGCCCTTTCTTCAAGGGACCAACCTGCATGAATCACATATTATATATCTATATATAGTTTCAGATCATTATAAAAATACTGAGAACAACACTTAACTATATGGATTCCATGTTCCTCCCCATGCACAAGATAAGCAAAAACACCTCCTAATACGACCACCAGCAGTGGAGCAATAGCTGGCACCCAAAACAATCTTGGAACTTTTGCTTTCTGTATAAATCAAATCCCAAAGTATCATTTATAAAAAAAAACATATCACACAGAAAAAATGTGGCAGTAAAAGTAATAAAGAATGCAAGAAAGGTCAAAGGAAGAAAGAACACTATATATACTCTGTGAAGGCCCCACTTACCACATACTTGCACAGAAACAAGAAGCCGATAAAGCATACCCCAACGAGCACACTCTCCCATCTCCACTGAGAATATAGAGGCAAAAAGTCAACCACTGTCACAGAAACAAATTAAAATAGGAACAGAACCAAAGGGAGGAAGAAAACGAAGAAGTTTGTTCTACTTTTGGCTAGGGGGATCTATATATAATTAATAATGGGCTCCAGAAATGAAGATTTAGGGTATATTTTACCTATAATAGTTTTTATTTCGGATGTTCCATTTTTATTTCTGTATCATCGCGATTACCAAAACACTACGATAACATAAATTCTTCTTTTTTTTTTGAAAGAAATAAATTCATTTGACAACTCTTTGTCTTTCCAAATTTGATGTGCTGACAGATACTTTGAATGGTGTGTGACAGATTCTTTGAATGGTGTGTTACAGATCCTTAAATGGAAATAATTAAAGACCATGATAATATAGTGATCAAAATTAAGATTTTTTGGTATGTGAAGTTAGGATATGTTTCTTTCACTTAATCTATAAGATTCAATAGAGAATGATTATGATAATACATGAGATTATTCATTTAATCCTCTTTTCAGTCTAATATATTATTAGACTACAATGAATTGGCAGGACTAATATATTAGATTGGATTTCAAAGAGGAGAAGAGAAGAGGAGGAGGTGTTCCTTCTCTTTCTCTTTCAATCTCCAATTAAAGGAGGTTCTAAAATTTTTCCCATAACACCGAGAACCTAACCCCTTAATCTATTTACAGTTTCAAAGACACCACATACATGGCATCAATATCAAAAGAAAGTGTACACAGGAGGGATGTGCGAGATGAATCTTCTGACCTCACTTGTGTGGGAGAAAACGAAGTGCAACACTGAGACGACATCAGTCTTGGTGGTGAAGTGTTTGAATCCAAGCACACCCTTGAGCTGCTGCATGATGACTATGATCGCCGTTCCTCCCATGAAACCGGTGATGGTCGAACGCGATAAGAAGTCCACCAGTATCCCCAGCCTGCGGTCGTCGATCGTTCATCTCAGAGCCCTCTCGAGTTGGTATCGATTCCATGGCCGAAGACATTAGCATCCTTACCTGAAGATCCCCAGAGCCACTTCAAAGACCCCGGTGAAGAAGGCTGCGGTGAAGAACAGATACATGTATAGGTCCGGGCTCTCGGAGGCCGAAACCTCACTTCCGATCATCGAAGACAGTAACAGCGATACTGCCGCTACGTTTCCGACCGCCAGGTTCATGGAACTACCGAATATGCCGTAGATCAGCGGTGGCACGAAACTCACATCTGTGACGCAAACATAGACGTATGAGTGTCGCATCAGTACTCCCAGTCGGTGCCACCAGCGGAAGCCCACTACTTACAGAGGCCGACGACGGGAGGAAGGTTGGCGAGACGGGCGTAACTGATGCCCTGCGGGATGGCGAGGGTGGCGATGGTGATGCCGGCCAGGAGGTCCGACCGGAACTTGCCGAGGGTGTATCTCGGCGCCCATTCTAGCATGGGGACAAAGTACTTCACCAGGCTGCATGCGGCGCCGCAACCCGACTGGTGCTTCAGATCGCGGAACGGGTCGTCCGGCAAGAACGTCTCCTTGAGGTCGCATCCGAACGACGCCAAGGACGATCTTGAGTTGGTGAGATTCACTTTTATGCGGTGGTGGCGCTGCTGCTGCTGCTGCTGCGGCAGTTCCAACATTTCCATCTCAACCAAAACAGAGGGAGGCAGGAAAGAAGAGAAGGAAAAAAAAGATGATGCTACAAAGATAAGGGTCAGATACTGCTATATATAGAGAGATAAAGGTTGGGTGCGGTGGGAGTGGGTGAGAAGATTGTGGGAATTGGGTGTTCATGGCAGCAATGCATAAAAGTTATGGATTACTGAGGTCCTTCCAAGGAGGAATTCTCGCAACCTGGACACCGCTAATTGATATTAAATTGGATAATTCATAGGAAAGACGAACAAGAACTTCCAGAAGAAGTATTTGATTACGTACGTACCTATTATTCTTAATTTGGTAAAAAAGTATTAGATTCTATATATATACGTAACCTTAATTCGCTACTTATTGGTGATGATTTAGAATCATGCATAATGGATCTTATTTCCGGCTGCTGCATCCACATCCGCATGCGCTTTGTTGCATTATTTAAGAACAAAAAAAAAAAAAAGGGAAAAATCTCGCCCGATGTCCATGCAATGTAGAAGAAAAGTTCAAAGGAAATGAATCCAATTAGGTTTCATGTATAGTTTGTAGAAGAAATGATGAATGTATCATCGTAGATCTTATATTTCTTTGATAACACAAAGAATCAGTAGGTCAGTAGCTATGGCTTTACTTTTTTTATTTGGTGGGTTAAGTTTGGGTCACTTCAGAATGGCATAAAAGAACACACACAGCAAATAGATTTGGAAGGATATATGAAACGTATGTGGAATAAGAATCCTATATGCTCTCCGATTTGGAAGGATAAAAACTCACATATAATAACCCGAGTTACGTGTATGGTTAATATCCATTAGGAATAAAGAGATCGGCAACAAACAAAGATCCATAGAATAATTATGATGAGGTCAAAGACGATGGGATATAAGTGGCTTGGCATAATCCATAGAAAACTGCATGCAATTATGAGGTACCACCGCTTGAGCACTTGAAGAACATACTGAGAACCTGACACATACGAATGCAGCAGAAATAATGGTTTAGCTGAGACACTACATTTCCTACCAAACTAAATATGTTTGTGTTATATATATCACATATGTGTGTGATATCGATACCATCTGCAGTACACATTGCTGAAGAGTATTATTGTTCAGGTAGTCACAGAACCATATCTGTATTCCCAAAGCAATGCATGAATGAAATAAAAATGCTTTGTGAAGGGCTGTATCTGACGTAAAGAGGAAGAAGACAAAGGCAGCATAAGGATTTCAGATGGTGTCCTCGAGGAAACATCACAATGAACTCGCAAGAATTCTAGTTGGCTTTTCGGATGAAAAGGGGGCCAGAAGATTAGACCAAGTAAAGTCTTTCAAGCAATGTTGAACATGGATGGGAAGAACCAAATGCTGCACCCAAGAAAAAGTGAGAAGATTCAGCTTGCCACCCAAAGAAATTTTTATCGAGGGAGGGGCCAGCGGTAGGAATATATGGAGAAACAAAGTGAAAGCTCGGATTCTTGTTCTCCTTCCGCCATTAAAACCACTTGCTTTATCTTAAAGAAGAAGAAAAAAAAAAAAGACTGTGTTGACGTATCTGATTAGAGCCATTCCATATCAGAAACATATATCCACTGAAATCGCTGCAATCATCATGAATTATTTCTTTCTTTCCCCATAAACTCCAAATCATTTGGAATGAAAAGACCTTCTTCTCCAAGATTCTATATCTCAACCTCATTATGGAGGAGGGAATAGACCACGGTTGTAACACCCCAACATGATCAACGATTGAAAGCAGGATCTGTGATGGTGCTTTGGTTGCCTGTCCACTTTGGAAAACAAGCCCTGGGAAGGAAGAAATATATGCCTGGATTTTGATTGGAAGTCTTTTTCACATCCTTTTTTTAAGAGCTTCCAAAGGTGGTATTTGTCGCATGGTTAATTAGTGAGTGAGGCACTCACGGATGTGCCTTCCTCGGTTAAGCATAGATCTTTGCACCAAACTAATTAAGCCCTCCTCGACAATGCATCCCACCTAAGTGGTGAGGTAAGGTTTCACATTTGCACATAAAGTCGACTTGTGAAGACTAGAACGTCAGAGAGAGTCTGGAAAATGTTTACTAAGATGATCAAATTTATTGACTAGAATACTGAATTATTCTTAGTCAGATTGACAAATCTTTTAAGTTTTGTTGGAGTTTATTATGCTCATCGGATCATCTTCTATGTATTTCCAATCACGCTTTATTACTTTTAAAATATATTTTCGATTAAGATATGGGCAAAGCCAACCCAAAAACTTTTTCCAAGATCATCAATTCAACCAAAAAATTAAGCTTCTAAGTATATAACTCTTTCAATCCTTAGATAAGTTAACAAGACTAACCTCATATCATAGTATGTTATGATCATTTTGACTCATGGACTTAGAATTTTATTAATAATGATGTGCATTAGTTGATTATATGGTTATACAAAAACTTTAATGTCAAAATATGAAATCAAATAACAATGGATCTAAATGATTATTACGATACGTACCTTTTAATGCTACTATTCATAAAATTTTCATCTGATCTACGAGTGTATCATCATCGGATCCAAGATCTACAATAATGTCAATCTGCAATGAGAACTAGACTCATCTTCTCTTCTCTTTCTATTTTTTCACAAGACCACTATGATCGATGGATTTAGAAACACAATAATATAATAGAGGAACTATAGTCTCTCAATTGACTGGTTCACGTGATAAAGGGAGATGAAGAGAAATCTGTAATCTCTCAACTATATCATTCTCATAATCGTTTATCCCCCTTTGTGTCTCTAGGAGGTCATGTCTATTTATAAACGAAAGTAGAAGATCTAGAATAAATAATTAGAAAAGTTACCATGGGTCACATATAATTTAACAATTATACTTTTGTTCGATATGCATGTACCTCAATCTAATAATAATGTAGTAGTAACATATCTAAAAATAAATAAAACATAATAGAGTAATAAAATCATAAACTTGTTACTATTTCTACACTTGTTCTCTTAACAACATTAATGGATGGCTTCTAATAATTTTATCAACCTATTATTTTATATTTTGATAGTCGTTATGATTATTATAACATATCGTGGAGACAAGAATATTATAAGTAGTCAAACAAGTCAAAGTAAGATGTTAAGAGATGAGAAACTTACATGGTCAGTTGTCCTTTTGTTTAGGTTTTCAAATTCATACATTTAATCTATTATGGAAACAAATAATATCATAATCAAACAATGTCTTGAATCTATCTAAATTGTAATGACCATTTAAAATGAAACAGCTAATAGGAGCCTCCAAAGTCACCAAATCAGGATTTATAAAAGTCAACTTAAGTATCTAATTATTACATGAGATATTAACAGTAATATCATCCCCAATCAAATCAAATGGAAGAAAATAATCTTGAGATGATCCATAACATTAAGGAAGAGGGGCCAAGATCAAGAGGCATTAGTAGAATGCTTAGGAGTGATCACTTACTTTACCGATGAATAAATAATATTTGGTTGATTATGTTTAGTTATTATAAAAAATCTTAAATTATTTTTTTTCAAAATTATTAAGAATAGAAAGACATGCAAGAGGAGAATAGAATTGATGAGGGAGATCCACCTATTTATATTATAAAAGGTATCTTTGAAGGATAAAAAATATAAATTATATTTGAAGGACTAAAAATCTGAGTTACTATAGAAATAATAAAAATGAAAATTCTAAATAAAAAAAAGCAAATAATGGTATATTATGTCAAAATAAATTAGCTAATAATTTAAGGAGGATGACAAAATCTTACTTGTCGATGGATGATAAGATACGGGTCGGATCCGCATCGGGTTCGGGTTATGCCCGCTACGTTGCTCGTGATCCCTTCCGCTCGCTCGCTCGCGTTCTTAGGGTGGTTGCCGAGGCAGCAGCCACGGCCAGGAGGAGGAAGTCCGGAGGTTTGCCGAGTGTTGTGGTGCGCTCATCATTGTGCAGGCGGAGCAGGTCTGGGAGTTCTTAGGGTCCTTCTTTCGATCAAAGTCTTTCGAGCAGGAGGTGCGATCTGATGGAGCTCCACCGAATCGAGGGAGCTTAGTGAGGAAGTCGGGTTCTTGCCAAGCAAGGTAGGAAATTTAATGGATTGCGATCGAGTTTTGAAGTGTTATTATCATCATTTTTCTGTTTGATGAAATGAGGCTTTGCCCTGAATGCTTGATCGAAGGTTATTTCTTCTTGAATGGTCATACTTGATGAAATAAGTAGAGATCCTAGTTAATGCATTATGTGGAGATCATGAGACCTTTCGCAAATTGACATGATTGCTAGAACATGAAGTAACGGATGGTGGAGATGAATCTCCGAAATGACGTGTTTTGAAGGGAGGAGGAAATTATAAAAGAGATAAAAAGTGCTAAAAGCCCCATGATCCTAAGGAAAAGATAAAAAGTGTTTAAGTAAGAAGGTGTTGGCATAAAAATTATAATTATGTAAACTATTATGCGGAAACTGTTATTTCAGGATTGAAATCAAACAATACGAGATCTGTTTACGATGCATACCTTTAGATGTCATCTGATTGAGATCCAATTAGATCTTCAAGAGCACCGCCCGTCGGATCTGAATAACGTCAGGATATCGATCTGCAAGAGGAACTAGAATAGATCTAGACCCCTTCTCCTCTCTTCCTATCCTTTCACAGGACCACCTTAATTGATGGTTTTGGGAGATCAAGAGAATAACCGTAATCTCTTGCTCTATTCACCCCTTTGTCGTTCTGTGCCTTTCTGTGCATTAGGTTTATAGTAGGTCCTGTCTATTTATAGGCGAGAGCAGAGGGTCTAGGGTAAGTTATTGTGATTGTTCCTTCCATCAAGGGCATCCCCTAAAATATCTCAATATAATATGAACTTTATTTAATATTGACTAATATCTTTTATCAGAATCCAAATAATCCATAATATATCTTATTCAATTAATAAAGGGTCACATAGTCTTACATTCTTCCACTTGGCCCATTAATTGATAAGATATAAAAGATATCCAAAATCAAAATAAACAAAACAAAATTTATTTAAAAACAATTTTATATAATTGGATTCTGAAAATTTTTAAAAACATTTTATACATGGCCATTATTTTAAAAATAAGTCAATAAGTCCAATAAGCATAATAATACCATATTCAGTCCAACTATCAATGTTAGTCATTAGCGGTTGTATATCATCAATGCCACACTTCCTTCTATGTACTACAATACTGTTAGTCTTTCCTTATATAGTTTATAATGACCCCTGTAATTTGTCTTGTCAGGACAATCATGTTTCTTGTATTCAATCATAATATACATAAACATAAACACAAACAGGATAGCAGAAACAAATAACTTTAATTATGTAAAAGAAATGTCAATAATAGCATCCACTTAAAAAAACTTCACTATATCCTTTATGGCTTGCTCACAAGCCCCATTCTAAGAACATATTTTTTAAATGTTTTACACTGCAAAGCTTTAGTAAATGGATCAGCAATCATCGTAGTGGTGCTCAAATTTTAAATTGACACTTGTTGTTTCTGGACTCTTTCTCTAACCACCAAGTACTTTATCTTAATGTGCTTGGAACCACTAGAGTACTTGTCATTCTTAAAGAAGAAAACTGCTACAGTATTATCACAAAATATCTTCAGCGGCTTGGCAATTGAGTCGACCACACCAAGTCCTGAGATAAAATTTCGTAACCATAAAGCTTGATTTGTGGTCTCAAAGCATGCCACAAATTCAGCTTTCATTGTAGATATGATGCAATAAGTGATTGTTTTACACTTTTCCAAGAAATTGCCACACCAGCCAACATGAACACAAAATCCTGAAGTGGATTTCCTACTAACGAGGCAATTTACAAAATCAGCATATGAATATCTTCAAGCTGATCTGACTTCCTATATATGAGCATATAATCTTTTGTCCCTTGCAGATATTTCATTACTTTCTTTGCAACTTTTCAATGTTCCATTCCAGGGTTACTCTGGTATCTACCCATCATTGCCACTGCAAAACTGATATATGACCTTGTACAGGTTTGAGCATATAATAGACTTCCAATTGCGCACCCATAAGGAATATTCTTCATTTGATCCCTTTCTAAGTCATTCTTCGGGCACTGATTTTGGTTCAATTTTTCACCTCTAGTAATAGGCGTATCATTGGCTTTACAAAGCTGCATATTAAACCTTTCCAATATACGATTAATATAACATTTCTGAGACAATCCTAACAAACCTTAAAATCTGTCCCTAAATATCTCAATGCCAATAACATAGGATGCCTCATTCATATCAACCACCTTAAAGTTCTTGTTGAGAAATATCTTTGTTTCGTGCAACAAACCAAGATCACTACTAGCAAGCAATATATCATCCATATATAAGACCAATATAATAAACTTACTCTCATTAACCTTCAGATATATATACTGATCAACAATATTTTCCTTACATCCGAAGGAAGTAATAGTATCATGAAACTTTATATATCATTGTCTGGAAGCTTGTTTAAGGCCATAAATGAATTTCTTAAGTTTGCAAGCCCAACTTTCCTTTCCTTTTTCTATGAATCATTCAGGTTGTTCCATATAGATTTCCTCATCTAGATCCCCATTCAGAAATATTGTTTTCACATCCATTTGATGTAACTCAAGATCATAATGAGCTACTACTGCCATGATGATTCTCAATGAGTCCTTTCGAGAAACTGGAGAAAAGGTCTCATGGTAGTCAATGTCTTCTTTCTGAGAAAAACCTTTGGCCACAAGTCTGGCTTTATATCGTTCGATATTGCCCACCGAATCACGTTTAGTCTTAAAGACCCATTTATAATCGACTCTTTTATAATTATTGGGCAATTCAACGAGTTCCCAGACACTATTCTGGTTTATTGATTTTAACTCGTCTTTCATTGCATCATACCATTTTTCAGAATCATTACTTTCTATGGCTTGTGAAAATGATAAGGGGTCTCTTTTCATTCCTATATCAAAATCTGATTCTTGTTGATATACTACATAATCATCATAAATGACATGTTTCCTTTTTCTTTGAGATCATCTCAAATCTGTCAATTGTGATTGTTCTACAAGACTATCAGTGACGACATCAACATCATGTGAGAATTCATCAATATTATTTTGTTGTTCATCCTCATAAATTCTCTCATTGATTTGAGGAACAACAATTTCTCAAATAGGGGATAATACAGGAGAAGAAGTCTGAATCTCCTCAATATCAAAATTACTCCTTCGAGACTTTTGACTCCCACTGATTTCGTCATTTTCTAGGAATTTTGTATTACCAGATTCTAATATCCTCATATTATGATTAGGATAATAAAATCTGTATCCATTGGATCTTTCTGGGTAACCAATAAAATATTCAAATATTATTCTTGGATCTAATTTCTTTTCATGTGAATTGAATACTTTTATCTCTGCAGGATACCCTCAAATATGTAAATGTCTCTAACTGAATTTTCTACCAGTCCATAACTCAAATGGAGTTGATGGAACTGATTTACTAGGAACCCTGTTCAGGATATACATAGTTGTCCTAAGAGTATCACCCTATATCGACTCAGGTACAGAAGAATAACTCATCATGCTCCTAACAATATCCATAAGAGTACGATTTCGCCTTTCAGCAACATCGTTATACTGTGGCACACCTAGTAATGCATACTGAGCACAAATACCCCGTTGTTCTAGAAATCTAACAAAAGGACTAATATTCTGACCAGATTCATCATATCTGTCATAAAATTCACCACCCCTGTCAGATATGACAATTTTAACTTTTCTATATAATTGTCTCTCGACCTCATTTATGTATACTTCAAGAATGTCAACGCCCTGAGACTTTTCATGTATTAGATAAATATAATCATATCTAGATAGATCATCTATAAATGTGATGAAATACCTTTTTCTACTAAAACAAGGAATATAGAATGATCAGCAGATATCAGTATGAATAATTTCAAGAAGTTCTTTACTCCTTGTGTCATTTTTCTTTGTATTCTTAGTTTGATTTCCTTAAATACAATCTATGCAAACATCAAAATCAATGAAGTCTAAATTTTCAAAAATATTATTCTTCGCTAATCTTTCAATTCTTTCCTTAAAGATATGCCTCAAACGTCTATGCCACAATATAGAAGATATTTCATTATTAGAATTGCGTTTCATTCCAATACTTGATTGCAGGGTCAATAAGGTATTTACAAACTCAAGATTCAAATTAATTCTGTACAAATCATCACACAGAATTCCAGAACCAACTTTTATTGAATCATAAAATATGCTGAGTTTACCATTACCAAAAGAAACACAATATCCTAACTCATCAATTCTAGACAAAGAAATTAAATTTCTAAAATTTATAGGAACAAAACATGTGTCTTTAAGATCCATCAGATAACCCCCGTGGAATGGAATAGAATTTGCATCAATGCATCACAAAAATTTAGTGAAAAACAGGGATCAAATATTCACAACTATAAGGTAGAAAAATGTCTACTCCTACACCAACACTTATATTTTATAATAGATCTACAAATGAAAAATTCTTCTGTCAACATCTTTCTTTTACCACCTTGAGTTTACTTCGTGGAGCTAGACGCCAAATTTGTACTTTGACAACCACTGTCTGCACATGTCAACCACGGGCAGTGCATTTGCAACTGATGCCTGCAGGATTAGAAAAGTGCACAAATTCAAGACCAATTCAAACAAAGAGATACAAGAAAATCATAATATATCTTAATTGGGATAAAAATCTCATAATTTAATCAAGAGTTGCAGATTAAATAATATATGGAAAAAAAAATCAACAAGTTGATAAAAAAATTGTTGAAAGCATGACATGGCTGATGCCCATTGCTCAACTTTCTAGATCTATGTATTAAAGTCAATGGCAGAGGAGAGTTCGTTCACAAAACACGTCAAGTATGTTTCATTTTTAACAATGGTGGGTTCCTCATTACAATGAAGTAGGAATATGATCTAATGGTGAATGGTTCAAAATCTTTAACATGTAAAAGTACAGCATGATGTCAATATCTAGTACAATGAAAGTGAAAACCCACATGCCTAGAATGCAACTTCTGAAACATATGTTTAATTGTCATTAAGACATCAAACCTGATGTGCAACATATTCAACGTCAGCAACACTTCCACTTCGGGAAGCTATCTGGAATGCACTCTTTAGACGGCCACAAACAACGCAAGCTAAAACTTTCCTATAAGAAAGAAATATCAAGTACAAGGAAACACAATTCAGATATACAAGTGAACATACAGTGCTGATGAAATTTTCATTAATTTAATTTTGAAATCAACAGGTAAATTTAATTGGAAATTCACTATATCTTATTTTAATTCACAAGCACATTCACAAGCAGGAAGTAATAGACTTCCTCCGTATGTAAACGGTAGAGGAAACCACTTGACATAATGTATGAGTTTATTATTAGTATTTCTACTGGAAATTGTTGGATGTGCTCAGACTAATTGAGATATATAAAGTTTAGAAAGCAAAAGTCAGTGAAAGGAAGAAAACAGGTAACGTGGAAAGACCATGTGACAGAAACAACAGACCGCAATGTCCCAACTATACGGGGTCAGCTACTTGTATCTTTTCCTGTCAATGAGTTATATACAAATTAATCTTGATGATGACATTAAGAACATTCCATTGTTGCTTGTAGTTTCTAGTAAAGCATTCTTAGGCAAAGGATTTTATTCCTTGTATATTATTTTTTCTTCATTTTCACCCGACTATATTAAATTTGCAAGTCATGAACATGATTGTTCAAAGATATAAAATTAATTGGTTTTAATGACATGCTATACAGTCAGACCAAAAATCATTTGAAAATTAGTCTAAACAAGGATTTAAATATCAAATGGAGTGGCATATAGCAACTAGTATTCACCGATCTGACCCCGTACCTGCATCAAAATGTCTTAATAACAGTAATGCATTTTATTTTAATTAATGATACCAGACAGTATGAATCAATATACTGCCTAGGATACTGGCACCATATCAACCTGATAGTTTAAAGGTATTTAAACCACGGCTCACCAAAGCATATCGTACTGGCGTACCGAGCTCAGGCCGGTATGGTATGGTACGCTAGGCATACCACTCGGTACGTATGTGTGTGTCTATATATATATATATATATATATAGAGTTAAAAAAAGGGGGCGGCGACGTTGCCTCGTTCCTTCTCCCCACGTGGGGAGACGTTTCTTCTTCTCGCGTGGGGAGAAGAAATCACCCGCGGGCGACGAATCGCAGGTGACGGATCGCGCGGGCCAATGAATTAAATAAGCGCTCGGGCGCTCGCCTAAGCGCCCGGGCGAGGCGAGGCCCGAGCGCCTCAATCGTCACCCATGCGACGCGCTTCAAAAAGGCGCCGCCTGGGCGCTCGCCCGAGCCCAGGCGACGGCCGAGCGCCCAGTTTAATCCAATCGACCGAACCAGGCTTTAAGCTCTGGTTCGGTCTATCGCGTTAGTTGGTTCAATCGAACCAACTAACGCAGCTATATATTTACTGTTAACTCAACCCTAATCCCGATCGTCGCTGCCGTATTTGTTGCCACCGCCGCTGTCGCCTCGCTGCTGCTGTCTTCGCCGCTGTCACTGCTCTCGCCCGAGTGCCCGAGAGCCTGCTTTAGTCGCTTGGATTACGTCGCCGACACCATCTCTGCTTCCGTTTCTCTTCGTCATCGTTCGCTGTAGCTCGCCGTCATCACTGCTGCCGCTTGCCGTCGTCGCCGTCGCTGCTACTCCTCTCGCGGTCAGGTAAGCTCATCTCGATTCTACTGTTAACAGTATACTGTTAACAATTAACAGTATACTGTTAAGTTGACTAATTATTATAACTAATTATTAATAGTATCTTATACTGTTAACAGTATACTATATAATGTATATTAAATATTAATAGTATAAACTGTTAACAGTATATTGTTAATATACTGTTAACAGTATAATATATATTAAATATTAACAGTATAGTAGTATACTTGTTAATATTTATTACATATATAGTATATTATCCATATTACAGTATAGTTAACAGTAAACAGTATACTGTTAACAGTATTTTTAAGTATTAAATAGTATATTTATTAAATATGACATTTTTATTTAAATAATTATATTTATTAATTATATTATATATTTTTAAATATTTTAGCGCCTCGCTTCGTTCGGACAAGCGCCTAGGCGAGCGCCTGGCGCCTCGGGCGTTTTGGGACCCTGGCGCCTAGCGCTTTTTTAATCACTAGCGCGGGCGATGGATCGGGATAAGGAGAGCAGCATCATACTCCAGGTTCTCCCTTTTCTTCTCCCTCTTCTTCTGATACCGTCTGAACTGGCCGTTGATGGTCGAAATTGATCGTTACCGCCCAACAACGACCGGCGACGATCAAAATCGATCGTTTACGACCGATTTCGAGTGGTAACGGGTGGAAACTATCCCAATCTGTCACGAACTTAGCTGAATTTGCCTAAGTCATGCGGCACCCTAGCGGCACTCTCGAAGATTTAGCTGAAATTGCCTAAGTCGTGGAGCAACCTTGTCCATTGTTCCGGACTTAGCTGGGATTGCCTAAGTCATGACACGCCCAAAGCGACAGACAAGTCCCAACGTCTCGCAAAGCGGGAAGCTATACAAGCAATTCGTCGAACACCTTGAGTGCAGCAGAGAAAAGAGAGAGAGAGCGAAACAGGACTTTAGAGGATTGTAAGAACGGTCGCAAGTCCACAAACGACGGTTCCCAAGGTATCGGATGCAAGACAAGTTCAATTGTTGATGAAAGCCTATGCCCGACATATACCCGTAACCCCATCCAGCCCGATGCCACCCGGGGGGTTCCACGGTGCTGAAATGGCTGACATTTCGCACCGCTCAGAGTGGTCACCGCAGCACACGAAAAAGACCCAAAAACGGGGTTGTTTTGGCTCCGCACAACGAGCGATCGTTCTGCAGCCTTCTACACTACTTTCGCTCACATTTCTTAGGTAAAAACACAAACTCAAGGTAAAACAAGCTGTCAAACATTTGTACAAACAAGAAAAAGCCATGAACGGTTTGCTGAGCAAAGATGTTGCGGTTGAGCGATGACCGTTCGTGACAAATCGGTGGTATCACCCGATACGGGTGATATCCATCGGTATTGCAAACCTTGATTTAAACCACTGGATAAATTAAATCTAAAAGCTTAAGCAAGATGGTCCGGTTCCGAATGACCAAAGTTTGAAGTATTATTTATGCATGAAGCAACAAACTAAAAGATCCGCTGGACCCCTTATGTCTACTCCACCTATAATTAACATAATAGCAATAACAAACACAAAGCCATTATTACAAGCAAGGACACATAAGCATACCTGTGACTGCTAATTAGCATGTCTATGAGACGATCAGGCCGTTCTTTGTGCTTGTTAGCATATACGTTGATGGCAGCTCCAAGAACCTATTAAAATTTGAAGTGATGAAACATCATTTAATTACTAGTACTAATATAACTATTTCTAGATTGTCGTCATTTACTGTAGGTGAATACACAAGCAAGGATTTAAATAGAAGTCCTTGATGAATACCATTAGCCAGCAAACTGGCATGGTATATCTTGGTACAACCTCAAAATATTCAAAAAAAATCCAAGTATCAGCAGGTCAGTGTACCATTTATGGGAATAGAAATTGGACTTATATATATATATATATATATATCAGTACCATCACTACAAAGTGATGTACAAATTCATGTCCACTGGCACAATCACACTTAGCTTTTAACGATTTTTATTGAAGCAATAAAAAATAAAACTTTTTATAATCCTCAATTGTTCTAAAAGTGTGAGTTACTAATTTTACAGAATCATGAAAGTAAAACATTGCCAGCTTATATGTTCTCAACATTTACAAACTAAAACATTCATCCATAAATAATCAACAATATCTCATTATGTTGGATTTTTTGGCATGAAGAAGGCAGCATTTTTATGAACTTTGAACAAAAAATTATGAAGTCGAATGGGCCCATAGGAACTAGTAGTACTAATGGGTCAGGTCAGTCCATGATCGTGTCGGGCTAAGATCAATACTAGAACAAAACTCTAAATTCAAACCCCACCAAGGATGACATGATTAAGGCATTTCAACAAGATTCAACTAAAATCTGATCACACCTGTAACGACAGAATTTGACCTATTTATAAGAGACAAAATGATACAATTGGCATCCTAACTCTGAAATGACATTTAACACATTTGAGTATAACTGGACTATCGGGTTTGTTTCAGTCTTTCGAATCAACTTCCTAAACCTGAACTCAACCCATCTACCAATCAGATCGATTGTGTCTACCTATTTGAGACGCAAACACATAGGTGACCACTCAACTGATCTTGTGTCAGGTAAGGACCAAGTTGACAGATCAAATCAGGAGTTGGCGCCTCTATTATGAATTTAATAACATAATCAATATCAGATAGTCTGAATGTTCTACCATACTAAAAGGTGCAAAAACATGTTTCTTCCTTAGAAAAATAAATTAGTTTGGTAAAAACCTTTTAAATAGAGGTATTGGTTTAGATCAAGGTTTTACTTACCGGTCCGTACCGGTGTACCAACATATTGTCGGTACTGGTACGGGACCTGTACCGGGCAGTACGCACAGTGCGTACCACCCGGTATTAAAATATAATATAACATTTTTATAATATAATATTATATAATATAATATTAAAAAATTTAAAATATAAAAAAAAAGAAAAGGGGGGGCGACGTCGCCTCGATCTGTCTCCTCGCGCGGGGAGACGCTCCGTCTCCTCGCGCGGGAGAAAAAGCGGCCGCGGGCGGCGACGGCGCGCAGGCGACCCGCGGGCGGCGACGGCAGGCAAGCGAGGACGGCGCTGGCAAGGTATTCTTTCTTCCCCTCTTTTTTTTTTTTTTTTCTTTTCCTCTTCTTCTTCCCTTTTTCTTCCTCAACCGACCACCGATGGTCGATTTCTCACTCAATCGACCGTCCACGGTCGATTTCTTTCAAAATCGGCCACCGCCGGCGGTCCGCGTACCGATAACCTGACGGACCGGTATGTACCACCCGTACCGAGCGATACAGGTCGAAATTACAAACCTTGGTTTAGATGACAACCAATTTAACCAGAGGTTAATATCATAGAAGCCAAAATATGGAAAATCAAAAAATCTTTATTCTTTACCTGGTCCCAATCATCTTCATCTATTGTGCCCTTTATATTCTTCAAGAGCTCTGTTAATTGACCGCCCTTTTTTCTCTCTGCAAGGGATGCTGCTACGCCAGCATAGATGTCAACAGCTGAAAGATGAATGATATGCAGTACACATCAGCCTTGGCCAAGAAGAAATAGATCCATAAGTAAATTATTTAAGAGAGTACAGGATGCACATGAATACAGAAAAAAAAGAATAATAAATATCAAGATAGCATATAGAAGACCATGAATGCCTTACCAGGGAGGTTAAATTCATAAATAACTTGAAAAGCCAAGTCAAAATGCTTTTCAGCAAGTGCCTCAGCAACTAAGCATCTTCTCCTACAAAGTTGAACAAGACTTGCAGTAAATAATCAAAACGGTAAAAGAAATTCAGTGTATTTAATCCATAAAACAACATAGGCCCAAGTTATAGTGAAGACAAATGAAAAAGGTTTTCCTTGAAAGTCGATATAAGCTGAAAAACTATTGTCATGCATGTCTTTTGTGATCCTTTGGAGCATTAATTCTCCATCAAAAAGTTCTTGTTTTCACTAAACCACATAAAACAAAACTAGCTTATTAATGAATAAACAGCAAAATTCACAAAAGCAATATAGATAAAATAAGTACAACAAACCTAAAAGTTTCAGGTTCACTTGGATTTCCAAACAGAGAATACTTCCACTGATGTCCATCTGAATCATTGAGGGATTTCACTACCTCTACCTACATAATGTTAAGATATGTAAGAAACAGGTTGATGGAGCCCATAAAAGGGAACAAAAAAAAGAAAAAAGGAATTGAGGGTTCTTGATATCTAAAGTTCTTTTGCAGTATTAAGCAAGCAATCTGTGTTTTACAGAAGAAAGATAAGTGAATGTGGATGTTTGTCTCTGTGTCTAGAGCTCCTTTGGTACCAGGAAGATAAATCCAGTCACTAGAAACCAGATCTCAACCAAGGGTATGGTGCCAGTCATGCCATAGTGTAAGAACTGCAACAACAGGCACTTGGCAATTGATATATGAAGATCCAATAGCAGTTCATGGAATTAGAACACTGCCATCACTTACACCTATAATAGCAGATACCATATTTAACAACATATGTAACATGCCAGTAGCTGGGTATTACAAGCAGTGACCAAGAATTATTTACTGTCAGATTAGCCAATTCATGTAACATCAACAATCAGATTAGCCAATCAAACTATAATTATTTACTGTCAGTTTCAAGAATTCAGTTCTTTCAATCACAAAACAATTTTATAATGATGTGATTGTTCTCAGAGAACAAAAATCTAGTAAATGCATAATATCATTAAGGACCAGTATGATGGACCAACAACCAAGAAAATCAGAGCTTACAAATATTAGGGCTGTTCTTGGGCTGCCACCAAGTGTTAAAAATTTGCATTGTAGCACGTATACTAGGAAAACAGATATGATTGGATGTGTGGTGTTCGATGATGCTGATCACAAGGTTGATCACATAGGGTATTCTAATTGAAGAGCTTTGATGAAATCTAAGTTTAAACTATGAAAAGGAAGATCACAATTGTTAACCCTTTAAAAATAGACGTTTAAAAGAATATGGTGAAGTAGATAAACAAATTTTTAATGACTTGGATCTACAAAAACAGATGACTAAAGAAAAATTACAATAAAATACGACCTTCATGGTCCAAGGGGGCAGGAGCATCTAGTTTCATATCTGATAGTTAACAGGTCCATGGAGAAGGGTATTATAAGGTATATAGAGTAATGAAAGGTAATGCAAGATTGTTAAGATGAACAAATAGTGGGGAAGCTGCGATGAGAAAAATAGGATAAGGCACTACGTAGCAATCCAACCATACCATATGCCATATGTCCCAACTAGTGTGGTCACAGCAGCAATTCAACCATGAAAAGAATCCATAAAACTGAAAAAACCTGTAACCTTTTTGTATCTTACAAAAAAAAGAAGAAATGTTCAAAATTTTGACATTAACTATTTCCATTATAAGCCAAAATTACAAAAAATGAAAATGAAGAAATAATCTTATATCTCATCCTCTTCCTCTACTAGATCACTGCCACAACATCTCTTATCCTTCGTCTGTTGCCATAAGATTACTGCCACCTCGATTCACGCTACTCTTAGTGCTAACTCCACCACCACAACCATCACCAGCAATATCCATTACTCTTGTCATTGTTCATCAACCACCACAACCTCCTCTTATTCCTCCACTTGACAAATAGTTGGTAACTTGGTAAGTTGTATGGAGATAATAAGAGCGCTGTGGTTATGCTACATCAAAAAACAAAAAAAAGAACAACTATAAGACAAACGAGTTAACTAGAAACCTCTGGACTATCTGACAAAGATTTCAATATAGGTTACCAAGTCCATCAGTTACAGATGAAGAAAAGACCACCACTTCCATATTTTTTTCTCATTTTGGACCCTCGGTTTCCCAATTGGTACTACCAACATAGACAACACTCGTGTTTTTGCAGGAAACCAACCCATTGCTCTGAAAAGTTAGTGAGCCATGCAATATAGAACACAACTAGCTCTCTCTGGATATGTAGTTCTTTAGGTACACTACAGGATATAACCAGCAATTAACAAACTGAAAAACCATGCTCTAGTATAGGCAACTAGGGCATAAAAAACTCAAGACCACCCAATGCACAAGGTCTCACTAATGCAGGATCTCATGCAAATTAGTGTATCTATTCTTACCTCTACAGGCAAAGACATTAATTCTATGATTTGAACCCTATCTATCCAGGTCATCAACGAGCAACCTTCTAATGGTGCCAAGGTTCATCTTAGCACACAAAACGTGCCAAGCTGATGAAATCCAAAAAACAATTATAATTTAATATAGTTTTAATCAATAATTCTATTCATATTCCTATATACATTTAAATTTGTGGAGGCAATTCATATGAAGGACCAATGTGAGCATTGACAAGCATATAAGTGTAGAAGCTTATGAATTTGTGCAAGTATTTTTATGTAGTTGCAAAAAAAGATCCTCTATAAAAGAATATGCATGATATAAAATTAGAAGTTTAATTTGGTACAGAAATAAAACATGTTGGGATGCATGCTCTCTTGTTATTAGAATATAAGAAGCTGCTTTGGTCCAACAATGTTATCATCCCACCTGGATAGCAACACGGGCTGAGAACTTTACAAGCCCCTCTTCACTTAATTTTTCTGAGGCACTCTTTCCACGAACAGACTTGGAAACCACTCTAGTAGCCTCGCTTGCTGCTCTATGTCGTGCAGATAATCCTTCGTCGAAATGAATCTACATCCATCGTCAAGATACAAGAACAAAGGAAAACATTATATAGGGAAAGCAATAAAGTCCAATAAAGATGATTCACTGTGATAAGATGCTACTTGCAGAACTCAACAATAGAAACTGAACAGGTTTAACTTTTAATCAACATCAAGTAATTGACCATTTTATTGGAACATACTACTGCAGAACCCTCACTAAGTAAAGAGAAAACTGAATATATTGATACAAAACCACTTGTAAGGTAGAAACTTTTAACAGAACATGATATTATACCTTAAATTGAAAACTTAAGCAATTCAACATAAAGAGTAATCAAGTTTCACATTAATGTCTCAAATCAAACAAACAATCAATTCAATGGAAACAAGATGTTCTTCATCCTCTTTGATTGAATATACTTTCTGAAAGATGACTTATTCACCAAGAGCTGTATGTAACATTGGCATACTTCACAGAGATGTAAACTAAAAGAAACTGGTATGGAGGCATTGTTCCCAGATTATACTGCTCTCTCCCTGTTGTACATGTATTACATATGCACTAGTTCCCATTATGATGAATTAATCACCAAAAGTCAATGAGCTATGCAACATTGGCATGCTGCAAAGATATGTAAACTAACAGGAATAAAAATAGGGAAAGTACTCCAGTTAAAAGAACTCTCTGTCTATTGTACATGACTATATGTGCATATCATTGAGAAATGAATATCTGGCAGAGTATATGCATATATATTTTCATGCCCCAATGTTTGCTCGCATGAGTATGGGCTTGTCATGTATTTATCATTAGCTATGCGTAGTTCAGCCATACCCAGAGGATTTTGCATCTGAGTACTACAGGTGCAAACATCATCATCGTTCATATGTCACAATGTAATGTTGATAATTAATCAACATAAGCCGTTCATAGTCTTGACTCTTGACCTTCATATCAGCATGGATTTCATATGTCACAATGTGATGTTGATAATTAATCTCAATTTGCTGAATCTAATGCTTCATATGGCTCAGTCAGTCTAGTGACGATAGTCGCAATTTTTACCTCTCAACAGCCAATATAGGTCTTCCCTGACCCTACATGCCCCAAGCCACGACAGTTACCAACATGGGGAGCAGCTAAGAACCTAACTATACTTTATGATCAACAGGTCATAAATCTTGCTAGTTCGTTTCATGCATGATATATCAGTATCAATTATCATAGAGCAATGTCATGAATGGATTTTAAACCTATAATTAGGATCTACTACCATCTGATGTTGGGACCACGACCTACATCTCACTTCAGCACAGTGGCCGTTTTTGGTGGTAATGGTCACTAACAATACATAACATATATTATTTTGACTTTTTACTTGACTATCTAATCGCCACTATTTGAAATTTTCAATGATATTCCCACTGTAGCACTTCTGTAATTTTTTTACACATTTTTTTCTTGATATATACGTTAAACACATTTTGATTCATCAATTAGCGAAAAAATATAACAAGTAAATTTAATTAGCTTTACTTGGCTCAGTGCAGACAAATCTGAATCAATCCAACTGCTGACCAATACCAGAACCGGACTGAAATATCAATCCTTGCAATAAATGATCACTAATCTAGCATATATGACCACACTTCAATATTACTATCCACAACCACTACCTTAAATGTTATGTTCATAACTTCCCATCTTAACATACTAAAGGTTAGACACCTAATAAAAATTAATAGAGCATAGAAGACAATCGAGTCTAAAATGAACTATCTTAATACAAAAACACAAAGAGGCACCAATGTTTAAGTATTTCTTTTCTAATGAATGTACCCTCTTTAAAAGAATAATCAGGATGCAATATGCCAACTGCAAAAAAAAAGAATTATATATATATATATATATTATATACACACACACATATAGAGAGAGAGAGAGACAGAGCAGAGGGAGAGACACAATCATACTTTGGCATGCTCCAAATGCTTTATCGCTTCATCTTGAGAGCAAGAATTCATGAATAATTGAATACAACATAGACCAGCAGCAACATGATCACCCTTAATAACCTGGATTATAATGTTCAGGTCAGATTCACCTTACAAACATTAGAAAAAAATAAGTTTATGCAAGGGGGGCATGACAGTGGCAAAGACAAAAAATAGGCTTTCTTCAGATCGACAATATTGGGAGAGTTACATCCAGTGACATTTTACAATATTATCATTTAGAAAAAACCATGCAGAACTCTAAAGAGAACTTGAGATGTGTGGTTCTTAAACAAGATTGAGCATTAATACATGATTAAAACACTTATAGATCCAGTAGTTTTAAATCCAATCCTTCTCATAATAAACATACAAAACAGACTACTGACACCCACCATTGAGTTCTCTAGAGTGTTATATAATCAACTGGCAACTCGCAAGTACTAACAAATAGATTTCCGTTTCCCCTATCTACAGTCCATAATAATTTGGAGCAAGAATTAAATACTAGTCAGTACCTCATATTGATCCAACATTGAACCATGACAGTGTCAGGATGACATATCATACACAACTGGGAAAATAATTCATTGTGAAAGAGAGGAACACCTCTTATTGTGCACTACATAGATTGCTTCCACCATGGCCACGACAACACCTCTTATTAAGAAAGGGGCCAGAACTACTGCCAATCCCGCCAAGAGGATCCGAGGCCATATGGAGGAAAGTATTTGAGTTATAGACTTCATTGTGATCATTTTTGTACATTTGCTGTTCTACCAGCTCAATTGTGTTAGAACAGCAACTTAACAAAATGTGAAGGCAAAATCTAACATGCCAACCACATAGATTAAACAGGATTTATCCACAAAACTAAAATCCTTGGCATATTACCTTTTTGCAAAATAGTATTGATTCTATTGAATGTCATGCCAGTTAGCAAGAAAAAATTGGCCGAATTCTATGTTGGTATTCTGGCATAGTTTGACATGATGAATGTGCAGTGCATATACCTTTTAGGCTCAGCACACCCAACATGTGCCAACAAATGTCAATAGTCATGTTAACCACTGTTTACATGGTTTCAAACCAGTAAATACAACTACTCAACATAACTTGGCATTTGGATCCTTTTGTTTGGCAGAACTAATTCCATGACAAGATCAAATGTTGACACATATTAACCACTATTTTGAATAAGATGATATATTTTTCAGAAAAACCGAACTTGCCCCTGTTCTTTCAATGCTGATTCTGTGGAGCATGCTCTTGACAGTATACACAATTCCATTAATATCTTGCATTCAAAGTAGCCTAATGGTAAATAAAATAGCCCTAGAATCCATTAGCAATATATTGGGAAATAATAGAGTTTAACGATTTATGATAAGGCATCATTTTCAAACTGTTGTATCTGCAAAGAACAGGAATCCTAAAACAGCAGGTGGTTTCTATAATAGAATTTAAAGCAAGTGCCCCAATTAAGTTCCAGTTTGTAATATATGAAATAATGTCATAAGCAAAGAGTATGCTAGACTAAGAAACATTATAATACCAGAAACTTGTAGAGATAATTAAAATGCCGGTGTGTTTCGCAGTAGTTGCATATACGAGTGAGTGCAGCAGATAAATACTGGCTCACTGTTGCATCTTCTAAATGTGCAGAAGCAATTCTTTCTGAGATGACATCCTGCAAAACAACCATACACCCATACCCAATGCACAAATCACACAAGTCATCAATGGTTCCATAGTCGGTTGCCAAAGGATCAGCTCTTTGAGGAGACGAGGAAGGAGCTGTCGACACATGTGGTGAAGGCTGTGAGAGTGAAGGTAGAGAATGTTGTGGAAAGAACAGCAAGCAAGCATCATTATAGTGACCATGCTTCAACATGAATGCAAGCATTTCTGGACGAGCATACTGCACATTCATAGACAGGCATACATCAATAAAGCCAGTAAGATCACTTCCTGAGGCAGCAAATCACAGAAAAATTGCAGTACCAAATTGCTAACAATATAAGAAGAAACAACAATCCATCATAGCAGCAAACATAACATATTTTAGATAGACTATATATGGAACTAAGCTGATCAATTACCTCTATCATCAACTTCAACTAGTAGCATCTGCTTACCCACGAATTAAGCACATAACAGAATCAAACACGCAAGTTCTACATCAAATGAGAAAATATTCATGCACAGTGTATACCTAATAAAATTTGGTGTATCTTGAAATTTAATGATAGATTTCATTTTCCCAATAAAAATAATGCAGAATTATGCTCCGTGACAGTTACAGTTAATAGCTCTTGCTGCATTAAGCTAGACAGATGGTACTTACTTCTTGTAAATAGTGAATGCATTCAACATATCTGATATTGTCAAGGTTACTGCGAGGACTATCTTCAAAATCAGTAATAAGATATAAAGATGGACCATTTGAAGATTCTTGAGATCTTCTGGACCTCTCAGAACGTGGAAAAGTTGATGGCATATACAGAACATTCAGGTATGCATCAGCAGAAAGTGAATCATCCAAGATTGTCGGTGCACTTTTAGCCAAGTGTTCATACCTGCAATGTTAGCCTGGCAATCAACTTTTTTGTGAACAACAACAATGAAAAATGAACATATTCCTGTGACACACAAGTGGTTCATTGGTATAAAGAGATTTTGATACAGAGATCAGAGATTAATAATGCAGAAAATACCAAGCTGCAAATAGTATAGGTAGAGTGAGTATTAATGTTACAAGAGTTTGTTCTGTTTGTACCAAGGTGTTAACATTAATCAATGCATATTTGATTATTTATCAGCTTGGTACGTTACCAGTATACTGGATATTACATGAATAAAATACAATAAATTGAAAATGAATGTATTGCTCCCGTATCATGGTGTAAGTTTCAAAACTGTACTTGGTCGAACCAGGAAATACCAATCTGTATGTAGCCTAGTATTCAAAACCAAGGTTTTACTTACCGGTCCGTACCGGTATACCAACATATTGTCGGCACTGGGATGGTACCAGTACCAGGTGGTACATAGAGTGTGTGCCACCCAGTATATTAAAAATATTATAATATTATATAATTAATATTATATTATTATATAATACAATATTAAAATATAATATTAAATATTAAATATATTAAAAAAAGAAAAAAAGGGGCGACGTCGCCTCGATCTTTCTCCTTGTGCGGGAGAAAAATCGTGAGCGAGGGTCGCGACGGCTCGCGAGCAACCCACGAGCGAGGGCAGCGGCAGCGCGCGGGCGACGACAGCGTGCTGGCAAGAACAGCGCGAGGTATTCTTTCTTCTTCTCCTCTTCTTTCTTCTTTCTTCTTTTCCTCTTCTTCTTCTTCTTGCCTTTTTCTCCCTCAATCGATCGCCAACGGTCGATTTCTTCCAATCGATCGCCAACGGTCGAAATCGACCGCCGACGATCGATTTTGGCGGTACCGCCCGGTAGCGAGCGGTCCGCGTATTGGTAACCTGACGGACTGGTATGTACCGCCCGTATCGGACGGTACAGATCGGTATGGAAAACCTTGTTCAAAACCTGGGTCCGTAGTGTAACATTTACCAAAGCAGATGATTTAAACAACAAACATAATGGACCATCTTCCTTCCTGTTCCAACTACAGTTCATGCTATATTCGTTTGATCAGGCCTTCTAAAGTTTCTTCTAGAGCTGCTCCTACAATCCCACAAAATTTTAGTCCCATCATCCTGCCAAGAAAGTCACTAGGTTTGTCCATTTGCTTGTGGTTCTAAGCTCAAATGAAAAAGGTGGAGGGTTGCATCGGGCCATTGACAGGAAGTGTAGAACTATGCAGATCACTGTAGCACAATGAAGTGTTGCGAGGCAACTTCACCACCCAAGAGCCTCAAAGGATGGGTCAGGAGGTCATGGGAAGTGGCCCATCACATCTGCGTTCAGACATGGTGCAGTGTACGCAAGAGTTCCCACATTCTTTTGAACTGATACGAATGGAAAATGAGGAGGTTGACTAAGAAAACTTTACTAACAACCATAATAATGGTTCAAATCAAGGTTTGACTTACTGGTCTGTACCGGTGTACCGACATATTGTCGATACCAGTACGGGACCCTTACCGGGCGGTATGCACAGTGCGTACCACCCGGTATTAAAATATAATATAATATAGTTTATAATATAATATTATAATATAATATTAAAAATATTAAAATAATAAAAAAAGAAAAGGGGTCGACATCGCCTCGATCCGTCTCCCCGCGCGGAGAGACGCTCTGTCTCCTCGTGCGGGAGAAAAAGCGGTCGCGGCCACAGGCGACCCGCTGGCGACGACTGCGCATAGGCGACCCGCGGGCGGCGACGGCAGGCGGGTGAGGTATTCTTTCTTCCCCTCTTCTTTTTGTTTTCTTTTCCTCTTCCCTTTTTCTTCCTCAATCGACCGCCGACGGTCGATTTCTCTCTCAATCGACCGCCGACGGTCGATTTCTCTCTCAATCGACCGTCGACGATCGATTTCTTCTTCAATCGGTCGTCGACGATCGATTTTTGATGGAACCGCCCGGTAGCGAGCGGTCCGCGTACCGGTAACCTGGCGGACCGATATGTACCGCCCGTACCGGGCGGTACAAGTCGAAATTGCAAACGTTGATTCAAATGCTTTCAATTAACTAAGGACATTACATTTTTGCATATCTCAATGGCAACAAAAGGTCTAAGTAGTTGACCCAAATAGTTGGAACATCATTGCTTGTTGTTTGTTGCTGTTGCGAAATTCACAAACTCTGGCAGCACAAATCTCATAGCAGTGCACTTAGTAAACCATTTCAAAAGTTATGATAATTTCCATTAGAAAGACTGGAAAAGTAATATTAAATGAGACTGACAAATGCTCATGGATAATGCAAAAGATTAAAACAAGAGTATCCTTTAATCGGTGTTGCATGTAAACAAATCATTTTAGATCAGCTTGTTATACAAGGGAAATTGACACAAACAAAACTACGGTCATAGTCGAAATGATCTAGGAAAAATATTCAACAAGTCCAGTGGTAATTATCATAAAATAAAAATAAACAGGACATACAACAAAAAGGTTTTTCAATATTTTGCATGAAATTTTTGTATTGTCCTCCATATGAAGGAAGAAAGATCATGTCACAATAGCTCGTCAATAATCACCATTTTATAGTATCCTAAGTTTGCATGTTTATGAGGAACTTGATTTACTTGAGACATTCAAAAGCAATGACCTTTCGTTATCACAACAAGAACCGAATGAGAAAAGGCACGCATATAATGGACTTACATTGATCTTATGGAGGGAACATCCACTGGAGGACCTCCTTCCACAGTATTAATGATGTCGAGGATCACAGCTGCAGGATCACCTTTATGCAGTTGAAGAGCTTGCCTGGATACAATCACAAATATGTTACACAAGAACATAATCCAGGATAAACAGCAAGCATATGTACTTCGGTGACAGGCATATATTGCTTGACCGTCATTTCCTATCTAGTGAAGCTTTGGCACAACAAAAGTGATTATACAAGTTCCTCATCCATAAATTTTGCTAAACTTGATGTAAGATAGGATATCTTAAAACCAAATACCAACATATACAAACATCCATTGCCATTCTGCTATTCCAGGCACTCCAGAACCTTTTATTCTCAACGTAAATTAATGACATTTTTCTGGCATAGACTGCAAAACTTGTCAACACTTGAAATGATTTCACTTCATTAGCCACTAAGTTCAATTTTGAGGCTTCTTTTTAATGACACAACCAACTCATGATCATTATCACTTATATTTTCTTATTACACCTTCAAAGCATAACTCTGTATAAACAATTTCATCAATATGAATAAAAATTAATATTCCCCAGCCAAAAGTAAGGTACCAGCTCAATGTCACATAGTAACATAAATTTTTGCCGCAGCAAGAGGATTGCTGGCCACTGATTGGCTATCCAATTGTAATGCCAAAATTGTAGCACCAACCAATCCAGTCATGACCATAAGCATAGGTTGTGCACCATACCAATATGCTACCAGCACATTACCACACAGCTACAAAGGTAGCTTGGCTGCACATGACAATCTATGTAGCATACCTATACAAAGTCCACTTTTTTAACCAACCAAAAGCTCCAATTTTATTATTTTAAAAAAATTTAAAAAAAAACATTTTCATTATATTAAATGACGTACATGACGCTCACATGTGGATTTGAACCCGAGACCTATCATTTATGCAACAATACACTAACCAACTTAGACGTATCAAGTAAGACTCTAATTTCATTTAGTCAAAATTGTCTTATCAAACATAAGAACTACTAGATTCTTTTATTGAGTTCTGACACGAAACCAAATATCCTACTTACTTGAACTTAACACGTGCTTGAGCATAGTGTTCCATCCGAATCAAGGCATGACCCCAAGCATTCCATACTGGAAAAGCATCAATCTAACAACCAAAGTTTGTCAAGAATCAATTCAACAGGTTGAAACTAAGAAAAGAACTAGGATGGATATTTTCTCCATTAAATTGAATGACAACCTTGCACTTTTTACATGTATATACAGCCATGCTGTACCGCTCATCGACAATCAATCTGTCGCGCAGACGTGCTGAAGATTCCTTATCAGCAATATCATCAAGAGAAGCAATTATTCCTGATCCAAGAAGACTCTGAAGAAGCTCTGCACGTCCTAGCCAGATGTCTGCTTGTCCGAGAAGTTCAGACAGCTCATCAGGATACTGACTTCCACTACTTGAGCTTGCTGTGTCCGTAGATGCATCATCTGTCTCCCGAGTTTTATCATAGTTGCTTGAAAATTCACTTGATCCAGACAGTTTTCTCAACAGACTTTTTGCATAGCCTAGCGCCTAAAATAGGTACCTCAGTTATTCAAAATGGCAAATAAATAACTTGCTTCTCACAGAAGTCATATACCTGCACATAAGTTTCTGTTGCATGATATGCTTTACTCATAGTTTCCATAGAAGCATTCAGAGGCAGATGTTGGGAGCATAACACATTCCTCATCTGAGTAATACATAATTGCAGAGCACCTCTGGCAGAGGCCAACTCATCCGAGCACAAAGAAATCAATGCCTGAAAATCATTAAATTAAACATCTTAGAGAACATCTAACAGAACATCTACACCAGCAAATACCCTTTGGTTTTGTATAGTTGGCCAGGCAAGGGAAATAGATAAACTACTAAAGTATAACAATATAATCCAAGAAGCCATTTCTGATCAATCATTTATTTTGAAATGGCCACATAGCTGCAACAGTCAAGAGCATTACTAAATTAATCATTCTGAGATATTTCATAAGACGATATCAACTCATTTTTTAACTGTACTTTTTGATTCAACTACAATATTTATATGTAGATTTGGTTTTTAACAATCATATTTCCAATAAATGATGCAACTCAATTTTTAACTGTACTTCATGATTCAACACAAGCAAATTTATATGGAGATTTGGTTCTGACCAACCAAATTTCCAATGAATCACACAACAACATGAAGCAATTCGAAAATGACTATACAGAACTAACTGTTTCTGTTACATGATAAAAGTCAGCTGAAGAACCATGCTGCATTCAGAAGCAACACTTTGCAGTTCATACCTTAAAAAGTGTAATATCAGGTGAAGTTTCATATCTATGAGAAGCACGAACAGCATTATCCTTAATTGGGTCACCGGTGAGAACCCATTCTTCAGCTATGCAGACAAATGGAAGCCTCTCTTGTCCATCAGCAGAGAATGCTGTGGCACGCTCCTCCTGGATACCCGACATTGCTTCCCAAGCAACTCTATCAGAATGCATAAATCCTGAACTCTTTCTCTTTCGATGAACATCCTTTGGAAGAATCTTGGGTGCATTATCACGATTCGTCCATGAAAAAGCCCGGCGCGCCTCTCTTTGCCAGTTACCAATACTGCTTGCAAAATTTGACATAGATGGTGTGCCAGATCTAGTTTTTTGCTTTGATCTAGACCCTGAAATGGAGATCCTGGTCTCTCTATGAGCAGCACCAACATTCACAGTAATCGCTTTAGCAGCATATGCAAGTATTAGATTGTCATCTCTCAAGGATGGAAAGTCTTTCAATATCTGCAGATAAACATCATCAGTAAGCAATTCTCCTGTTGCACTTAAAGAGTTAAGACTTAAGAGTGCAAAAAATACTGCCAAAACTTCATGATGCTAGTCATACGTTACCGTCCTAACCAGGCTCAAAACCACAAGGGCTACGCTTTCAAAAAGTTCAATGGACTAGCATTTACTTCAGTAACATCTTCAAGAACATGGAGAAGATAACAAGATCTCATACATGAAGATTCTTAATCAAAATGCAATTCATTAATATTGCAACGAGTCTTAGTTCAGAACTTACATTTGTTAACAATATTGTGGATAAAAGCTATGGTGAGTAACAATTTACCAATGACGCTGACTGTAGCTGCTTCATCATCAATGTAACTTCAAGAATCAAATGAGGATGTTCATGCAAAGCCGAACATCGTTGCTGGGATGGCGATGGCAGCAAAGCTAAAACACGAAGACCCAGTGCCCACAAGTTAAGTTGGGCAACCTCAGTGTCTGAAAGGTTTCCAACTCTTCGTTTTAAAAAAAAGTGAACCTGTATGAGTTCAAGCTGTTTGAATCAGAAAAATAAATACAAATCTTAGGAAAATCTTAGGAAAAAGTTATTTGCAAGGCGTTATACAAGAAGCTGCTTTGAGCGCAAGTCAGGTAAAAGCTGCATAGCTCCAACAGCAACAGGTAGGGCATCATCTGAGTCGCGCAATGAAGAAAGAAACCTTGAAGCCTCAGCTGGGCCTCCACCACTAAGTGGGTCTGTTGTGAGTAATTTAACAAGTTGTCGACCTTGCAGTTCTCTACGCAACTCGACAGATAAGGATGCACTTTCGGCAACTTCTAAAGCAGCAAAAACAGCCCCTTTACCAGCTAATCTTAGTGCTAAACCTTCAGGATCTTTCTTACAATCATCTTGTACCTGAAAAGATAATTGAGACAAATTTTCAACATAATATGCTATGAACCAAAGATTTAATCTCAGTCCAGTACCGGTTTCAACAATTGTTAGGACTTAGGACCAATAATTTACCAGTTTACCACATAGTGTATCTACTTAAACCATTTGGTATCAACTTTAAATTGTGATCTATAGCCTTACCATCTTGTTACCAATAAGAATGCATGATAAATTCAAAATCTGGATGGAAGAGATGGAAGTAAAATGAAGTCATACCTCTTGCCAACTGCTGTAATGCTCATCAGCATTTAAAATGTGATGGTATCTCTGAAGGGCTTTCCTCGTATGCAAGACCTACCAAATCACCAAACAGATATCATATTTGGATGCATGATCAAAATAATTTTGCAAAAAAATTATATTGATGTCAAAATGTCAATATTTTGTACACAAATCTGAAGTTTTTGACAGACAATTGTATTTACCTCACTCCGCAAAGGTTCATTAGGAGGCAAGTGGCAGATGCACATAGTGAGAACATCAATTGCAGGATCTAAATCCCACCTATGTAGGTATCTGAAATTCACAAACATAAAGTTAATTGCAAAAGCCTCAAGCAGAAATTCAACGAAAGAACATATTAAAACAAGAACAAAACCAATAATCCATGGATTTCTTTGCCAGCTGGAACATACAGTCTCAGTTGGCATCATCAATATATGCTCATAGATAAGCAAGTGAAAATTCACACAACTGACATGGCAGCATATTGTCATACGAGGATATACAATGTGACCAAGGGGGTCCAGCATGTTCATAGAAGGATAGGCACGTTCCAATACGGACTGCCAGTCTAAACAAGGGAATACCATTCATGATCATATTAAAACCACTCGAGAAGTCAGAAAACCATGAAAGTCAAAGAATTGACAAATTTTGGCTGCTCTCAACTGATACAAGCACCACATTATGCCCAGTTGAACCTAGTTGATCCGAGTCTGATTCTACCAATTTGATTTGATGATTTGAAGCGACCAATCCATCAATCCAAATCTTAAATTTTTAGAGATCCTTAGGCATGCCTCTGTGCAAGAGAAACCACAATTTTATCATCTAAAATAGCCAAGGAATGCCAAAGCAGCAAAACTGCCTGGACCAGTTCATACCAGCCATTATTTAGTGGTTCGGGCGTGAAACAGTCCAATTTATATTTAAAAAAAGATCTTGTGCCTAGGGTTTTCTGATGTGTTTCAGACATGTAACTTGGAAGTTGGCAGCCACACTGCAGACTCGTCCCTCGACGCCAATCAGACCCACACTGATCTGACCATGGACCCATAAAGGTCCAGTACTTAAAAAGTTAAAATTGCATTATTGTTTAATGCTATTGAAGTCAGTTTTAGTACCAACACAAAGAACTGCCAAACTTTGGTGGTTTTAACAAGGACTGCCTTACCGGGTACTGGACCCATACCTGTTGCTGGCCAGACCAACACATACTAATCAGTACCGATATATCAACATATGGTACACTGGTACATACTAATGTTTCGAAGACGAAAAAGGAGAAGAGGAAGACGCAGTGAAGGAGAAAGAAAAAGGAGGAGATGGTGGAGGAAGACGATAAAGATGAAGGAAGAAGGGAAGGCGATGGAGAAGGGAGGAGGGAGTGTACCATGGAGATTGACAACAGTAAATGATAATGGCGACAACGTCGAATGACAGCAGTGGTTGCAACAATGTTGGTTCCACATGCCCCCATGAAGAAAGCTAGCCATAATTGTTGTTTTAGTTCTTTTTTATTACTTAGTTGGACCAGACCACCCAAGACAAGGGCAATCCATGTACCGGTCCATGCCCAACCCAGTATGTATTGCCCATTTCGTACCATTTTGGGCAGTACAAAAATCCTTGGTTTTAACTAATACAAGCACCACATCAAGACCAATTCAATCTAGTTGATTTTAGGTCGATTCCAATCAATTTGATTCAATGATTTTAAACATGCAATCCCTTAGACCCGGATCCCAAATTCTGGAGATGCATAGGCATGCCTCCATGCTACAGCAGATACAAACTTGTCATCTAAATTGTTCAATTCAACGAAAGTCAATGCTAGTATCAAGTCCTGGTGACATAGGACTAACATCAATATGACCCATAGTTATCAAACTTGAACTGGTCATCAACCTAACCAAGCCTAGAATCACTGAATAACTAGTTAAACTAATAGGTAATATTTTCTATTTTTTTCTTTTCTTTATTATCAATTTATCATCACTTTCATCTACCTTTATTTCTTTATTATCCTCTCATTATGTTCTATTTTTATCTTCTTCTCTTTCTTTAAATGTTTCCTCATCTTAAGAGGACAAGCCACAAAAACAGTATCTTTGATTGCATATAACAAATATACATGATAAATGCATTGTGTATTTGATAATAATCCGCTTCCACCTCTTCTTATTCTTTCTGCTCTATTCCCCTCCTCTTCTCCTTCTTCATCTCCTCCACATCATGAGGCAGAGCAGAGGTCTGTGTGGCATGAAGTGAAGACACATAATGTGGAGAACATGGATTAACAAGGAAGCTGTTTCAATTTAACTTACTACTTTTTTCATTCTTATCATGCTCTTGACAAACAATAAAAAGGAATCTGGAACTAAGTGCATTTCAATTACTTTTAGATCAAAGATAAAATTGAACCTGTTCAGTTTGACCCTGTCATTACTCACAGGTCACCATAACCCCCCTAGTCAACCAGTTCAACTCGTGTCATAGACAATCCAAATATAGAACCGGGTCAGTCAAAGGACCAACTCCCTTTTCTCTGGTTCAGCCAACCAGTCCAGTTCAATTTTGGTAACTAAGATTTGAGCTAACTGAGAAAATATGGAAAAAATGCAAAACATGAATTTTATCCTAGAAAAATGTTTTTGCTATTGTTTAGGCTACCGACAAACCACCAACAAATGGGTGAAGGATGCCATGATGCTGAAAGTCAGACCCGTTGATATGAAAATGTCTCTTTAAGATTCCGAACCATGTGGTGCTTGTGAAGCATATTTCAGTGTTCTACATTGCTCAGCAGGTTATACCAGTAACAATAGTCCCCTGAAAATGCTAGCGCAAAACCAAGAATACTAAAGGTGGATTCATTTCGCGCTCAAAATCAACATACATTGGGACATTATCTTGAATCATTTGTATGAAAGGATAGAGACAAACAGGCATGTTTTACAAAATCAATGCCTATTGGATGCATTGAATAAGTCTTTACACAGCATCTGATGCATGCTTGCTGAATCATCTGACAACACAGAATAAACCAAAAGTCAATTGGTATTATTGGTGCCCAAACAAAGCTAAGTAGCTAACAGTACTTCAAAGTTCAAATATATATTCATCCTTCCGTTACAAAGGAACTGAGCACCACAAAACTATCTGCACCTATTAAACAGATGCGATTTGATTATCTAGAATTTAGGATGACAAAAAGGAAAGAAAGAAATCCAGAGAGGGGTTATAATGGGTAGTAGATATTTTTAAAAAAATGGTTTGTTACCCATAATATCTTAATATCTAAATAGTCATGTACAAAAGTCCACATGCTCTATCCATGGACTAGCCTAACACATTTTTAAATTGAGTCGGATTATAGTTTTTATGATTAACAGAAAAGTTAATTTCTTCTTATAAAGTTCCAACTTCCAACATCCATTTACAGGATTGTATCTACTCCAACCACATGCATCTTTCTTTTAGCATTAGCTGCTGATAGCTATTATCTGCTTGAGTCTTGACTCCTGGGATGCCTAAACAGAGACCAATAGGCACTCAATTGTAGCCTAATATCCACTACAGCAATTAACATCTTGAATGCACCTGATCATTTTGAAAAATCTAAACCAGCTGAAGCCCTTAGACAACAAGACCAATCAGTAACACTTTATGAAGTCAAATGTGAACCATATGACTCACGAACATACCCAACTTTTGTGGTATGGAATGGGGCAAAGCCCAGAACAGTGCACCCAATATGACTAAAACCAGACCCATTTTTTAAACATTTAAACATGATGAATCTACACAATAAATTCATACCAAGACAAATGTTCTACCCTTAAATAAACTGCACCTGTGAAATTTATTGACTCTTCCGCTTAAGTTGGCTAGTCTGTTTTTGGGCTGGTCACAAATTGCCCCCTATATTTAGATCTCTTTAGCATTATGATCCATAAACTTAAAAAATTTACGGTGAAATCTTTATGGTTATGAAAGTGAAACATCTAGATCTATTTACTCTAATATCGTCAATTTCACCAATGGAAACACGAAAACAATGGGTAAAAAGTAATTTCAACATTTCGGTTGGTGGTGGTGATGGACGGCCTCGGTGGCGCTGGGGGCCGCAGGTGGCTACCATGGATGAGCTGTGTCTGCATTGACGCCAACACAATTGCCAAGCGGCGAAAGGGTCACCGATGCAAATGTTAAGCGGCCCTTTCGCCGCTCGACAACTCTCATTGCATCAACATCAACGTAGTTGAGAGTAGCGAAAGGGCCGCTCATTGCATTGGCCAACGCAATTGCTGAGCGGCAACCCTTCGCCGCTTGGCAACTATGTCGACGCCGACACAGTAACCGAGCCTTTCACCACTCAGCATATGCATCGATGGCCCTTTCACTGCTTGGCAATTGCGTCGCCATCGACGTAGTTGTCGAGCGATGTCACTCTACATCTACATCAACACCAATGCAGATGTCGAGTGGCCCTCACCTCTTGCTATCACTCTCCTCATCTACAACAACCAACCACTCGCGGCTCCTAACGAGCTACCGTCCACCACCACCAACGGAAACAATTTAAATGATCTTTTTACCTATTATTTTTGTGTTTCTGTCAGTAAAAATAATAGCGTTAGGCAAGGTTCGCCATACCATACTGTATCAGGGTACCAAGCTCAACTCAATATAGTATGGTACGCTGGTACCAAGTGGTACGCGTAGGCATACTACTCAGTATATATATATTATATTATATTATATTATATTATATTATATTATATTATAAAGTTAAAAAATAAAAAAAGCCGACGACGTCGCCTAGTTCCTTCTCCCCGCACGGGCAGAAGAAATCCCCCATCGGTGACGGATCGCGCGAGAGACGAATCGCGCAAGCGAAGAGCAGCACCTGACTCTAGGTTTTTCTTCTCCCTCCCTCGACTGATACCGTCTGAAATCGATCGCCGCCAGTCGAAATCAACCGTTACCGCCCGACAAAGGTCGACGACGGTCAAAATCGATCGTTACCGATTGATTTCAGGTGGTAACGGGGCGGAAACAACCCCAATTGGTGGTACCGCCCGATAGCAGGCGGACCGGTACGTACCACCCGATTCGAAATCGCTGACCTTGGCATTAAGTTAAATGGACCTAGATGCTTCACTTTCATAACCAATAGGGATTCAAATGTAAATTTTAAAGTCTAAGGACTGGGATGCTAAGGAGGTCTAACTAAGGTTTTACTTACCAATCCGTACCGATGTAACGACATATTGTTGGTACCGATACCGGGCGGTATGCACAATGCGTACCGCTCAATATATTAAAATATATTTATAATATTATATAATATAATATTAAATATAATATTAAATGTTAAATATAAAAAAAAGACGACGACGCCTCGATCTTTCTCCCCGTGCGGGAGAAAAATCACGAGCAAGGGCGGCGATGGCCCGCAGGCGACCCGCAGGCGAGGGTGATGATGGCTCGCGAGCGACCAGGAGCCGGCGACGACGCGCGGGCGAGGACGGCGCGAGGTATACTTTTTCTTCTCTTCTTTCTTCTTTCTTCTTTCTTCGTTCTTCTTTTCCTCTTCTTCTTCTTCCCTTTTTCTCCCTCAAGCGACCGCCGACGGTCGATTTCTCCCTCAATCGACCGCCGACGATCGATTTTGGCGGTACCACCCATATTGCGCGGTACAAATCAGTATGAAAAACCTTGGGTTTAACTACAGAGGGTAATCTGTAATTAGCCCTCTGTTTTTGACTTTCTTCCAAAGCTTTTTGCCACACAGACAACTAAGTAATAATTTCTATAAGCCTCCATAACAGAATTGTTTTTCTTCTGTTGCGATTAAATAACTCTTTGGCACTGTAGCTTTAGACTCATTGTGGGAGATCTTGGGGTATCACAGACATAGACAAGTTCAGAAAATTGAAAAACTTACATGTTAACATTTAATTCTAGCCAATTGTTGGCGCTGAGGACCTGCTGCAACATCTTAAAGTAGCTTGCAAGGAATTAAAAAACATTGTCTGCCTAAATAACTGTTTACTTCAATAGCAGTTGAATCTTCAACCCAATGAAAAAACCTACTTAGGTTGAATATATACTTGATAGTTGAAAATTTGTATGAGTTGAGGATTAGATACACAAGATGAAGGAATGGATATATGACAATGGAAGCATTGGATACTGCAGAAGAGCCCAAGTAACATGAGGATAACAAAAGGGATGTCTATTCTGAGGTAGTAATAAGTAAACATATATATCCGCATGAAGGAATTATGAAAGAATATGACATACTTTAAAGCAAGCCTTGCTGCAACCAATTTATCCTTCAGGCGCAAACAGTACTGCCAACTGGTGCTGCCAAAGTTATAGGCTCTCGAGCTATGGGGGTGTCCAAGTACTGGATTATTCCCCTCTTCATGTTCAATCAACAACTGAAGTAAATGATCAGATGCCCCTTCGCGTAAACAGCGATCAGACAGCGCAAGAGCATCCAGAAGTTTCCCTTCATCAATTAACCTACAAAATTTATATAACCACAAAATAACTATCCATGGCAATACACAAACAATTAAACTATTAAATCAGAAAACATATAGCTAATTATAGCAAACAGACGAATATTTGCTTAACTACACGTCCAACGTATGGCCAGTATTCTATTGTGCATCATTCAAAGACAAAGAATGGCTCACTCCACAAGCATCCAATTATCATCAATCAATGAGACTGTGAGGTCCCAGGAGGCGACCACAATGAGAAGTGTGGCTCATTGGCCTAAACAATAAGAAGAAAACTAAAACCAGTTTAATAACTGTGCCTGTTTGCTTTGTTTCAGGAGAAAGACACCTCGCAGAGCATGACTAAAGTCTAAATCACTCGACTGGCATTATGTTGTCAAGTGATGCAACAACAGACCATGAACTTCAATGTCACCCAATTTGAAATGCTTTGGCAGTATTTTACCAGTTCGATCGCCAACCTGTCACAGATGGCCAAAGCCACACTCAGAGCAACCTTGTAGTTAGACCCACCCATCGTTTTTCGCTTGTAAATGTTGTACAGTCTTGTCTTGGCATGTTTTGCTTGTTTTCCCTTGGTTTTGCTGTAAAAATCTGTCTGCAAAACATGTCCATGACCAACAAGCGCACCAAGCCAAAACAGCCCACTTTTCGCATTCTATGGCACTGTTTTTGGGCACCATTTGTGTGTGTGAAATATCAGCCATCTTGGAATCACCCAGGTGGCACAGGACTGGATGGAACCTCGGGTAAGTTATCAGCGATCAGTTTGAGCCATGTTGCACTGCTTTGTGCACTCTAGGCATTTCAATCTGATCCAAGTAAACACAACCAAAATACAAAACTCATTCAGCACATTTGGTCAATGTGCTGGCTTTCAAAGTCAGGTTAGTGTTGGTTCCATAATTGGGTGTACCATTTAGCAATGAGCATCAAGCAAACCCAGAACCCCAACTTGATGATCATATTTGCTAGTCATATGATACAAATTGGTTTCCTTCATGGCTCATTTAATCAATTTGTGGGAAGTTCCTAAGAGCTTACGGTCTTTGTCTACCCCACTGTTTTTACAGAAATCCATGCAAGAAAGCTCGATAAAATGGTTCTCCAGGTGACTCATGGCAGGTCTAAACAAAATAATATTTATACACATGCAAACATCACTAAAGGAAATGATAATTAGCACATTATTACATGCCGACTATAGTAAATATGCTTAGTAAAAGTAGGTAATGAAAGATGAACCTCTCGACAGCTTTTCCATAGGGCCCTTCATTCTCCCAATCACACGAAATAAAATTTGCAGGATCGATTCCAACGTCCTCAGGTGAGGAAGAAGAATGCCAGGACCTGGAAACTGAATGACCGTGGGTACTGAACTCTGATAATGTTGGAGTATTATGCCCACCAACAACCATATCATCTATTTCAGATTCAGTGTCACTTTCAGGTTCACGAACTCGTTTCACAGGAACTTTTCCATTAGATATAGCTGCAGCAGTTTTGATGTCACTTTTAGATGCTATTGCGGATCGGGAAATTTTGTGAAGGTTTGATTGCATCTGTATCCAACGGTTGAGTGTTGGAAACCTGTTACAAGTTAAAAAAATGTTAAACCAGAACAACAAAATTGTCAAATATAGTTCCAAGATAAAAAGGAATTGCCTCTCTGACTGATCGAGAGCAAACTCGTAGAATAGCCTCTCAGCATCAGGTGCTTGCATATATGAATCCTTAGAAGTTCTGGAAGCAGATGATTCACTACTGCTAGATAATATGGTACTTCCAAAAACACATGCTAAAACTGCCCTTACTGGTGAGAGCTTAGCTAAATGCTTTACTAAACTCAACTGAAGAGGATAAAGAGGTTTTCCGTATGTTCCGAAGGATGAACAAGTACTAGCCTTAGGAGAGGGGATCTTATTCTCCAAGCTGATCTCAGAAAGAGTAGGTAACAGCGGAATGCAAGCCCAACCATGACCCGAACGTGGAGGAAAAACTGGTGGCACACAAGCTGATATAACTTCATGCACAAAATCCACACCCATGATATCAGCTATCTTTCCAGCTGCATCAGTGCTCCCTCTCTCAAAGACTAGACGAGTAAGAAGCTGCAAGTTAAGAAAAGTACTAAGATACCTAAACAATTACCCAAGTTAATTTTAGTTCTCTGAACATAATAAGAAATAAGTGTTCTAAATTGCTTCAGAATAATACTAATACATCAATCCACAATAAAAATGCAAACAATTTCCTTTAACAATCAAATCATGCCTACAAAAAATAACAAAATAGTTTTCCTGCCTATTTTGATTTCTCTGCAAAAACAGGCAAGTAAGGTGAAGTGGTTCAAGATGCAACATGGGTACCAAGGACACAACTAATAAGTCTGGACCAGCCTCCAATTGCTCACTTCCTAATAAGGTAGGAAAGTGAAAATGGATTAGGAACAAAAAAGGTTGTGAAACGAAATAAAAAACAATGATGCATGTGATCCAGAAATAAAAACATCTGGACAGGATTGGAATCAGTAGGGAAATAAAAGGAAATTTAGTTTCCTTACATCTTTGGGCCACTCGTATATAAGTGAGAAAAAGTTGAAATCATGAGTTGTGTCAACCCCATCAACTATATCACCAATTGTTGCAATATAAATTATGAAGGCAGAAAGATATGTAGATGGCTTGGAAGTGACAGGGCCAAAAACCCTTTTCCCAGAATCTTTCATTTCATAATCAAAAATCTCTGGAATACTTTCAGCGTTTTCTGGATTCACTGATGATGATTTTGGAGTTTTAAGGCCAAGCCCAACAACTGCACCTTTCTCAGAATACAAAAGAGCTCTTTTGCTGTAATAGGAACCTTTTCCTTTTAGATAATTACTCTCTGCTTCTTCGATAGCAAGAGCTTTCGCAAGATTATGGAGCTTACCTGAATTTAACATCACAAAAGGCATTCATTGTTTCAACAAATTGTGATACTATTAGACATAATCACATAAAATTCTATACGAACCAAATACATTATTGTACAATTACCACTTAAAAATTGCCTCTTTCCTTGATGAGCATCATCAATCATTTGGTGTAAGATCACAATAGCCCTTTGCCTTTGTCCTTGTTTGCTAGGTTCATTTGATTGAGAAATAGTAATTTCTTCAGCAAGAATGTCCTGAAGGGTCAAAGATTTTTCCTAGCAAAATAGTAAGTGGGCATAAGTAGCAGAACCAAACTTGATCATAAAAATGAGGTATGCCATGTCATGGGGAGAGAAATGAATATACTTCTTCACATTACAGATAATCATACATATAAATTAATGATAGATTATGAGGCTTTACAATACATCCAGACTCAGCCAATTGACCAGACAGCAGAAAAGCATGGGAATCGTACAACAGCTAAAGAAATGGTCAAAATGAACATTTATATTGGTATATCAGAGTCCTCAATTTGAATAACTTGAAAAATTGCATGAACAATTACGATATTTGAAGTTATGGATACTGAAATTTATACAGGATTCTGTAGAGGAAAAGAGCAAATGGAATAATTGGGAGGTTTAGTTAGACAGTAATAAGTTAATAGCACATAGATAACAACTGGGTTCCCTGCAATATAAACCAAGGTTTGCAATTTCGACATTTACCGCTTGGTATGGGTGGTACATACCGGTCTGCCAGGTTGCCGGTACACGGACCGCCCACTATCGGGCGGGTACCACCAAAAATCGACGGTCGATTCGGCCGTCGACGGTCAATTTTAGCCATCGGTGATCGATTGAGGGAGAAATCGAGTTGATTGAGGGTGAAAAAGGGAAGAAGAAGAAGAGGAAAAGAAAAAAAAGAAGAGAAGAAGAAAACCTAGCGCTTGTCCTGGCCCCCACACCATCGTCGCCCTCACCCGCGGTTCGCCGACGTGCCTTCGCTCGCGGATCGCTTGCGCCCGTCGCCGCCCGCACCCGTGCAAGGAGAAAGATCGAGACGACATCGTCTAATATTTAATATATCGGGTGATACGCACTGTGCATACCGCCCAGTACCGTACCAGTACCGACAATATATCGGTACACCGGTATGGACCGGTAAGTCAAACCATGATATAAACTATAAAAATCACTACTTTCTGAAACAAATAAGAATGGCACCAAAATAAAATTCAGGTTCCCATAAACTGTATGCAGAAAATGGAGACCACATGAGATGGAATTTCTTGACTAATGTTCAACCGAAAAACATATTTTACCTAGAAAGAACTACCCCAAACCTGCCAAGTGAGTGGTTCGATGAGAAACTAACCTGCTCCAACAGATCATACAAACGTTGAAGGATGTGCCTTGTTACTGATATGGTGGCAACTTCTTGTATCTGATCCCAATAAGTAGAACCTATCTTTGGAGAATTTCCAGGAAAGATCTCAGACAACACACTCCTAGCCTGGGAATTTCATCTTTTTATAAGAAACAAGAATAAGAGCATTGATTTCATCATTTAACACCAGAAGATACCCGATGTACTCCATAAGTTGCTAGTTAAAATAGAATCATGTTGAGAATTGCAGGATGGTGTGGCACATAAGATTGTTCTATTTTCATTTGGCACTGATAGTAATAATCTGAAAGAAAGAAATTGTTAACGCTTGCCTGGTCAAGAAGCAATTTGCACATATCCACAGACTTAGCAGAAGTAGCTGAAACATCAATGCAGAGAAGAATCTGATACAGAGATCTATAGTCAGACTACATATGCAATCACAATTCAAATAGGTAAAACCAATATCATTACATACAGCAGCTAAAGAACCTAGCTGACTACGCAAGGATGAAATATCCAATTTCTGAAATGCATTTGCTCTTCCCTCGGCGACACGAGATACTGCATCTTCAATCTGGACGGAATGGAAATAGAAGTTACATACTTTACCATTATATGATGACTAATTGCAACTGACAATAGCAAAAACCATACTGCATCAAAGACGGTTAAAATGTGAACAAAAGAATGAGTATGTGTTCAAGAACTGGAAGTGTTTTGAGCAAAGAACAAAAAATCTGAGCAAAGAAAATACCGATGCTCTTCTAAAAGCGCCAGCTACCCATTCTGCAAGTTCAAGAACTGCTTTATCTTCGGGAGGCAAAGAAAATCGTCGCACAGCCTCTTCCCCTATATCATACTTCGCCCTTTGCATACAACTGGTCATGATTGCGACATAGGAAACAAAATCATCACGACTTGTGGCGAGGAAGATTTTTCTTTTCACATTTTCAAAGTAGTTTTTTATAACAAGTTCAGCCACATATTGCCATTTAGTAGCTCAAGAAAGAAAGATGACCAATTACTACAATCCATCCAAAACAGATTTCATAAGTAACTAAAGTCCTTTGTTGAAAAGCTAGTCATGTCCATTGCACTAAGTATAAGGTCAGCAAAGGGCAAAAACCAACACGATACCATGCACACTACAGCTTTGATAATCATGTGCACCATCAAACCATTTTGGACTAATGGAGCTTTGGGACAGAGGTTTCTCTTATTCTATAAAGGCAAAATCCTTTGGTCTTCACATATAAGAGAAAAATTCTTAATGGAATGATAACGCTATTAAAATTGCTAATGAGATGATTGATTGACTGATACCAAGTCATACAACAAAGCAGATGCATTAAAAGATTGAGTGATCAAGAAACTACTTCAACCAGTATTGTCAGCATCCCCGCCAGATATAAGGGCCACAAGTAGAGATTGACAAGCATAGATGAAAAACAAGTTCCCTATTTGTTGTTTTCTCTTTAGTAGAAAGAAACTGAAGTATTAAAGAATATGGATGTTGATAATTTCAGTCAGTAGCTCGCTGTGTATGATCGCAAGGAGTATGTACTTCTTGCCCTCCAGTGAAAGATGTGCATCTGAATCAGACAAAATTACTAGCTTGATGGTGATATATCAGAGTTTACCCTAGAGTTTAGCATCAGAAATTTTGGTTCTGCTTTGCTTAGCACCGTTAACATATTGAGGGAATTAAAATGTATATATCCAAGGGAATCATGCTATGGCCTGATTAATGCTTATTAAAAGACGCCAGCACAAATTAAAGCTACAATATAAAACTAACTTTGGGATGTTAAACAAAAGTGATTGTCCAATCTTGTGTTGCATTGTGTGTCTTTCAACCTATGAATCTTGTGTTAGGCTTGTAATTTTTCGCTATGTTCAGATTTATTTTTATAAATATTTTATAGGTGTAATTTTAGTCAAAAGATTTTTTAATTTCTAGGAACTTTAAAATTTCACTTGGCCAGAATACTGTCAAATGATTTTTATCAAGTTCAGGTTTGTTTTAATTAGATTAGATTCTAGTTTTATCTATTATTTTTGGTAATATATCAAAAAATTTATTTAAAAAAATTAAAGGATTATTGTTATAAACATGAATATAAGTGTTGGACAGTTAAGAAATTTGTGTTGTTAAAATGAGAATGTTGAGATGAATATGTTGAACTATTAATAAAAAATAAAGAAAATAAATGTTTATATTTATGAATAATTAGGGATGGATTCAATACAGGACAAAATAACGGAGAATAATTTAAGATGGGTATGGACCTATACATATTTATTAGATGTATTAAATAAAGATTTAAATACTCTTAATTTAACTAAGAATACGATTCTTTTACAAGACTCAATTGCAACAAAGATCCATGTAGCTGACTATTTCAGCATTGCATCATTGTTGTTGGTATTATTATTGTATTAAATAAATGCAATTTTTAGAATGTCTTCAGCTGACTACTATTTCAAAACAAGCACTAGATCTGAACTACACAAATATAAAATCAATAGGATATCAAAGAAATAGTATTGTGACAAAATACTAAAATTGTAGCTAAGAAAAGAAAGAAAAAAGAGAAAAAGTCAATCAGTTTTCTTTGTTCTCTTTGTATTTTCTTCTATAATACCTTTGTTAGAAATATAGGGGTCTGGTAAATAATCTTGTAGGATTACCTCTAAGCTTCTAATCCCCTCTCAAATCTATCTCTTCTACCACTTTCAATCTCTAATTACTACGATGTATCCAATTATTACAATGATGAAAGCCTACTGCTATGAGCATCAAATTTGTAATACAACAGAGTACAAACAGTATATAACAGAATCAAACACAAGGATCTCCAAGAAACTAACTTAAGACTATATAGTTCACCCAAAAAGTATAGACTCAATTGACTATCATTATCCGATATATACATTATTAAAATTTACATGATTAATACAAAAAATGAAATTTTAATCAAACTCACAGATTTAACAATTTGGAAGGAGCAGCACGAAAAATAACCAATGCCTCTTTCCAACCCCATTGGCGTTCTGATAATGGCTGAAGGCGGTCAAGTATAGATAAACGCCATTCCCAATCTTCAATGAAATGTAGAGATTTAGCAATTCTCCATTCCAATACTTGTCTTCCAGCAGTTTCCACAGTACTATTCAACAGATTCCCCACTTCAGTGATTGCTACAGGCAGATTTCGACGCAATATCTCAAATAGCAATCCCATAAAAGAAATTAAGTTCTTGTTTCCACCATCACATGAAGTTTTATGTTGAGAATGTTCTAAATGTCCAGAACAACTTTCAGCCAAGTTTGGTGGCAGATTGGCAGATATCTCATCCAAATACAGTAATGATATTACAATGCTAACCATAAAGATCTGCAACATAAACATGCAAAATATGAAAATAATTGGTGTAGAAAAAAAAAGAGAACGATCATAGAGATGCATTTGATAAAATTAAATATATTAACAATGGGGGAAATCCCATAACAATAAATGTGATGAGTATGATTAACATGCATGTAGCTGTAATGAAATAATACTGCACTATTGTACTCCATGCCAGATCTAAAGAAATAAAACCCTTTGAATCCTTGTGATCTAGGGACAAAGAAACACCACAATTGACTTAATCAACATTCTTCTGTCATATAATGTTGTCAAGGCATCACCAATAAATGTTGTCAAGAGGAATTTGGACGATCGCCTATGTGCTAAAGCGAGGGAAGGTAAAGCCATAGCACCTCCAAAGGCCCTACGCTAGGCTAGGCGTTTTTAAGTGGGCACTGGTTAGACGAGCACCTTCGTTGGGATTGGATAACCAGGCGCAAACATTCCACCCGCCACCCATGCATGACACTCACTTTTTCTATTTATTTCACAGATAATAATTAGATCTGAAGTTCATGCAATAAACTCATACAAAGAAAGGAAATGGCAGGATCATCAAAGATCACATAATCTAGTGTATATTAAATACAATCAATCACTCAAGGTTTGTCATGACATTGATCTTATTTCTTCAAATAATATTAGATGATTCAATGAGTCATAGATTGGGAAATGGTGCTAACATGTAAATGTAGAAGATGACTTGGTTTTCGGTCACAATTTGACATGGGTTGAAATGGTAAGGACATTTATTATTAAAGAAACAAAAGTATTCACTAAACAACATGCACAATTAATAACAAGAAAGCATGATTGAAGAGAAGTTGATTCAAACAAAATAGAAGAGAATAAAGGATATAAATCAAGTGGTGAAAGAGATGAGAATAAAAATGTTACCAATGACGATGTGGACCTTGATGATTATTTAAAGCTCTTGGACTGATATATATTTTATTTTTTACTTTATTAATTAATTTAATTATCATTTTGTTGATTGAGTGCTTTAAATAGATGGCTAGACATGAAATTTGGTGTTTTGTGGTAACCATCTTGCAGTATAATGATATAAAATTTCTTACTTTGATTGAAGCTCTTGTTTTAGTAATTATTTTTTCGTTTAATATCAACAACAACAAAACCATAAGTCCCAACTATTTGGGGCTTTTGTTTACTATACTTGCATAAATTTTATAAGCTAGCGTCTTACTTTACACGAGCAAGCACCTAGTGACTAGCAAGAATGGATCTCAGTGCCTTATAGCGCCTAGCAATTTCTTTAACATCGACCAAGTAATCTATTCAACTTCTTCAGGCAAATAAAAGCTTCTTTTTTTGCATATGTGCATGATAAAGCAAGGTTTGACATATCGGTCCGTACAAGGAATCGCCTGCCAGCGATTCTTCGCCCACAGGCGACGAATCCCACGAGCATTTTGTCTCCCCTCGCGGGGAGAAGGAATCGCCTACCAGCGATTCTTCGCCCACGAGCGACGAATCCCGCGAGCGGCATGCCGGCGACAGACAATGCGGGGAACTTCACGTGAATGTATGTTTCTCCTCTTCTTCTCCTTCTTCTTCTTCTCCCTCTTCTTCTTCTCCTTTTTCTTATTTCACCCTCAATCGATCGCCGATGGTCGAAATCAACCGCCGACGATCGATTTCGGCGGTACCGATCGGTAGCAAGCAGTCCACGTACTAGTCAACTGACAGACCAGTATGTACCGCTCGGTAAGGAGAACCTTGTGATAAAGTACCTACATTTACATATAAACCTTTCTAGAGTTGATATAAACTTTAATACTTATCTTCTATTTGTGCATTTCTTTTATCAAAGCTACTATAAAGTGTCAGTGCAAATATCTTGAATAGTAAACTATCTCGGAGGGCATTGGTGCATATATTTATTTTAGAGGCCAATATGCACATGCAACAACTATGATCCTTATGGAAGCACAACTACTAGTAGTCTAGTACCTTGGACCTAAATTACAACTCTCGTCCATCAAATTCAACTCTCATTTTGCACAAGTCCAGGTAATATTAACTATCAGTCAAATGCTCACAGAATTTGAAAGATATAGAGCATAGAGGAGAGGCACTTGAGTTAGCCCCATTTTCCATTGGAAATTTCACTGTAACCACAGTACTAATTGACTTCTTAAGTAACAAACTTCTGTACAATTAATTTAATAATAAGTTATCTGAGCAAACTCCCAAAATCTTAAGCACATAGGGAAAAGACCCAACAAACTAAATAAACTGGCATCCCCAAAAGCTTAAGCACACCAGGATCCAACAAACTACATAAACTGGCATCTTTCTAACATGAAAGGCGGATGAAGATTAACAGTCTTGACACACGGACCCAAGTGCAAGATAAAGTGCTAGACCAAGATTGGTGGTCCTTTTACGGTAAATAGAACACTTCAGTTATCAACAAAAAGAAGCAAACAAGGATCCAAACTTAGGAAATACAATGATAAAATGATTAGTAGGATGATCATTATACCTAAATGCTTAAGCTAATATAAAAAGGCCCAACATTATATATAAACACAAACAAGGATGAAGCACAAATCCTCCTACAAGAAACAAACAAAGAGCCAAAAAAACATATGAAAATAAAAGCGACGGCATACGGCATCAAAATTTTCAGATTACTTAAATATCCTCGCTACAATTTTATTGCAGAATAGAAGCAGGCATTCAGAGGCATGAATTAATAATTAACTTTCTGAAAAAGAGACTAACTCTGCGAGGAGCACTTCTGATAGCCTCGATATGATTTTGCATGTCTTTCAAGTATGACATAGCTACATGAAGTTGGGGGTTGTTGACAACAGTAGCACACCTCTCCATGATTCCTAGAGCAAAAATAGCTGACTCAAGAACGTAACGCATGTGCAAAAGTTCAATATCTTGCATCCTGTCATGTACATTGCATTAGCATTGAGTATCAGCAAGAAACAAAGATAAATCCAGAATAATTTGAATGCACCAAACTCCAAGAATAGATAGTAAAAGGGCCATTTAACATCGAAGTGAGCACATTCCTATTAGCTTAAATGCACATATGATAATAAGATAATATTGTTATTTTAGAAACTGTTTTAGAGGGGTTGAGGACACAAATCTAGAAAGCCAAAGTGGCTGATGATAACAGTAAGGAAAACATCTTAGTTATATCTTACTGCATCTTAAGTTGCAAGGAACAATAACATCTTAGTTATATCTTACTGCATCTTGAATTGCAAGGGACAAGAATATGCCCCTCCCTTCTTAAGGGTTCCAAAATAAACAGTAAATTGTTGAGCTATTGGCTTACTCACCAATATCATCATCCATCCTTCACGAATCTTCATGAATGCGTGATAACAATAAATAATCTAAGCGATTAAGCAAAAATGCAATGTTTGTGCACATGTAATCTATGTTTATTCTCCATGTAGTTAAAGATGCAGTTTGGTTTATGCAAAAGGTTTTGCATCACAAGTTCAAATTTCTCACATACAAGGTCTGTCGTTTCGCATCATATCGCTCGGCATGGGCGGTACGTACTGGTCCACCGGCATACCGGTACGTGGACTGCCCGCTATCGAGCAATACCCTTGACATAGCCCCGTTTCAGCCCAAAATAGGTCGGTAACAGTCGATTTTCGTCATCGCCCGCTACCGGGCAGTATGAGCCTAGCTACGATGAGAAAGAGGGAGAAGAAGCAAGGAAGAAGAAAGAGGACGGTGAAGAAGAAGGAGACGCTTGTGGTCGGAGAACCTCGAGACGGCGCCGTGAATAAGCAGAACCTCGCGAGGCAGCGACTTCTTGACCACGGTCTTCTCCTCATCTGAGGTGACAAGGAAAAAAGGAGAAGGCCTCGACGACGTCGTCGAGGCTTCTCCTCATCCACGTCGGGAGGAGAAAATGTGGTGATGTCGCCTCTTTTTTTATTTTTTTGTTTTATATATAAATATATATATATATATATCATAAAAAATAAAAAGGCGTATTGTACCATACCGAGCTGCTCGGTATGCCGGTACGATACAAAATTATGAACCTTGCTCACATATTTATATTTACTATTTAGTACTGCTAAAGCAATAAGAGATGAAACATATCATCAAGCACCGTTTCCATGCTGCAGAAGTTGAAGAAATGGGCTGCATGCTGAGAAGCTCAATTGCGTCTTGAAACTTTATCCCTGGGACTACATCAAACAAAACCTACAAAAAAAAATTAACACAGACAAAACCATTAATATCAAATTAACAACAGATATATTGTACTAACTATTTTCTTTGAGAAAATGATGAAAATAATATGGTTTTGTTCATGAGTATAGGCACAAAGTTTAAAGCAGAAGTTCATATAAATAATTAAGATATTTAACAAACAAAAGAATTAACTTACAAAATTAACCTAAAATCATCAATATAGCATTATAAGACAGATTCATAATTATCTTTACAAGTTACTAACAGTTAAACTCAAAATCAATGTGTTTGTTCATCGCATTTAAGTTCTATAAGCTTCAGAAGCAGAAACACTTACCCTCATGGGAGATTGAGCAGCCAGTCTTTCAAGTATGAAGTTTTCAACAAAAGGATCTAAAACTCCACTGTCATTTTCATCTGCAGCGTTATCTCTTTGAGAAAAGAGCAACGATTTTTTTGAATTCCAAGATCGACCGGAGTTGACACATGCAACATAGGAAGCAATATCCAGATGAAAACATAACACATCACAGAGATACTCCACACATAATATCTGTCAAGATAAACCAATATGATTCAAATGGTTCTCACAAATGAACATTAATGGTTTGACATATGTCAGAAATATTAGTCAATAAAAGAATATTACCTCATCAGATTGCTTCTTGTAAACAGGAAATTCTTCCAGCCTTAGTACCTGAGATTTACTTGTCCAAAGTAGCTGCATTAATCTTCTTCTCAGTGCTGTCTTACCTGACAAGCAATCCCACCCTAAGACAGCTACAAGTGGCTGAAGAAGGGGAAACAGTGACAGGACCTAAACATAGTCCTTGGTCAATTAATAAAGCCATAGAACCTGTCCAAGAAAACAGTTCAGAAAAGAATAGTAGACTGCATCAACAGAAACAATAACATACATGACCAGCCTCTTGAAGATGTTCCCTCTTAATTGCAGATAGAGCTGTATCCACAATACATTCTAGGACATGTATTCCAGATATTCGTGCATGATGGTAGAGGTCTCTCATGCAAGATTTTTTTGCCATGCTTGAAGGAGTTTTGCCATCCAAGATATCAACACTTTCCAAGGACAGTGTTTCCAGATATTTCTTAAGGGGTAGAGGAATTGAATTAGCATCAGAAATTCTGTGCAGCTCAATCTCCTCAGAAACCACTTCATCTTGAATTGCCTGTGGCGAAAAATCAAACATGGAAAATAAGTGGAAAAACTGGGTTCCTTCCTACAAAATAATCTTCAACTACCTGAAAACACCACAAACTAAACTCCTAGTACCACTTTGCTATTTAAAAACTAAAATAATGGTTTGCTTTATTGGCAACTCAGGTTTACATATTTACCATAGTGAAACCGACAGAAACACAGCAGAATGAATATTATAGAGGGAGAGAAAAAAACAATGAGGGATGTAGAAGAACATGATAGAGAAGACAAAGGCTAGAAGCTAAACAAACAACTTAAGTAGGGTTCAAAGTCAAACAGGAATGAAGGGCGACAGAAGTTGAAAAGATCGATTGGTAGGGAAGACAAGAATTAGAAATAGGATGACGAGGCAAGATTTGCTTCGCTCCTAAAGAGGCTCAAAGCTCATCATTTTTCTCCCTGAGTCAATTGCCACTGAGAAAGCAATCAAATTTGTCATTAGCAATCAAATTCATACTGAGCAATCAAATACCCACCCTACCAGTAAGAGACATAGAAAATTTGATGAGTTTGACAGTCAAATACCTAACTATCCAAGAATACCTATAATCATGAATCATCCTACCAAAGGACTTAGTTTTGATTTACTGCACCCAAATAAGATTGAATTAAACAAACAAATCATCAGATATCTATGATGTAGACAACCCCAATATTTAGGTGATCAAAGACTACACAGACTTGTATTAAATCCTCTAGGATGAGAAAAATCTTGACTTCGACAAAATGATATCCATAAGATTCCGAAAAAGGTCCTCTCGCATGCTCTCAAGTTCAGGCTAGTCAAGTTTGTTTATCACAGATAAACAAAAAGGTTTATCTTATCACCTGGCAAGTGTCAAATCTCTCCTGAGAAGTGGATGTCACCGTTAACAGGCATCAAATAACATCACCTAATATATCCAATATCCTTGATATTCAAAGTTCAAACCAGTCACTAATATTGAACATTGAGAAAGTGGGCAAATCAAAAGGATCATCAAGAAGATAGGCAGTTACCTAACCATTTGAGATTATGGAATGACACAATTTTCCTACAACTAAATTTATTATAAACACTTGATGAAATCTCTTTAAAGAACGTATTAACAATAGAGCCCCTTGTTAAGAACACGTTGTGCCTATGATGCTCAGCTACAACTTTGTACCTTGCGTTGGAGACTTGCTTAAGGTCTAGTAAAATAGTACCTAAAATGGTGCCCTCTGAGTAAACCACACGATATGCAAAATTGTACCCTAAACAGATATCCATCGCAAGGAAATGATACATCATTGAATCAATCCCAAGGTCCTCACGAGACTTCAGAATAGGACCAGAACTTGATCATCGCTATCTAGCCTTTAATACCTCAAGATAAAGGACTTAAACAGACATGGTCATCAATTAAGTTGCCTTGCGACTCACTGCATCGCTAATCAAGCTAATAACCCAATGCTTAAGTTGAAGTGTACCCTTGAAGAAAGATGCCTATTTAGCTTGATGCTTTATCAAATTTCTTTGTGAACATGATCTGAGTTTCACATAACTTCCCTCTAACGCCCCCAGTGTTTCAAAGTCAAAACCATTGTAAATCTCAAGATTGTAAGCAACTGATCCACTCTCCTGACTCAATAGTCAATACAACACCTATTTGTATATGATAACATTGCAGTTAACCTCGAAGACCTATCAGTCTGATATATTGGACAATTCATCAGCTTGGTCTTAACAAGTTGAAATCTCATATCTGCTTCTAGAGTCCAAAGATTACCAATGACAATGTGGATTCACAGAACAAAAATACAAACCAATAACAGGTAAAAGTGAAGCTAACCCATGAATGCTATGGACCTCACTAATTGTCTTAGGAGTAGACCAATTCTTCATGGATTCAATCCTTGAAGATTAATTTTGATACCTTCAACAAATCAATGTGTCCAAGAAAAATTGGATTATTGATAAAAATATAGATTTCGTGTTTATATAAAATGTTGTGGGTTTGTATGACTATAGTGCTCAGAAGTTGTCTTCATGGATTATAGTGATGCTGCAATCTTTGGCCAGAAGCATGTATTCTGATTTGATGCTAAACATGGATGAAAAGGCACAATGGGATGTAGGGCAGTAACGAAATGCAATTTAAAATGCTGGGTGGTGACAAATGTGTGTGAAATCATATATTCTGACAGTCAGAAAAAAACATGAAACAATTCCAAACTGATGTAAGTATATTAGAACTGACATTATACAGGGAACAAGAAGAGAAAGGAGGTAGAAGACCATAGTAGAAAAGATGGAGATTAGAAAAAAATATAAATCTCATAACTAGGAAATAGAATGAAGTGAAGGGCAATGAAGGTAAGACTTTGATAAGGAAAAGTCTGGAGTAAAAGCAGAATCAAATAATCAATGTATAGAAGAAGGAATAAGTCAAGATTTACATGAACCCAAAGAGGCTCAAAGCTAAGTTTATTCTCTCTTGGGGTTGGTTGCCACCTCATTTTTATTGAGAATGACTAGGAGAGATATAATGATCAAATCCAGTTAGCAATAAAATTTAATCTTTAGAAAACGATTAAATGCCCTATCAGTATAGGGAACAATTAAAAATCAGTTTCGATCAGGTAACAATCAAATTGATTAGGAAATATATATTTACATATCCAAAGAATCCCTAGCTTGATTCTGGTGATCCTAGATAAGACTAGAATAAAATGACTAAGTTATTATCTATGATGAGATAACCTCCACATCTAAGTGATAGAAGACTATACACTTGCATTATAATCTAATACAAAATCATTTGAAGATATATACATAAATGGCAAACCTCATAAAACACATAAATACAACAGATCAATAGTGGCAAATTCGATGTAATCCATACTATGATAATATGGTGTGATGAAGCTTAATATATATGAAATCAAAACTTCTACATCTCAATTGCTGAAAACTTTGATAGTTATGTACTCACAAAAACCAATCTATGTACACAAGAACTGAAGGAACTCCCGCAAATACATTTTGGTAGTTGGTTGTACCTATCTAGATGGTTGTACACTTGTACCTATCAAGGATCTAGGCATATCTTGCTGCTCCATGCAATAAGCAACTGTGGTACCAACAACAGGCACTAGAACATGCCAACATGACCGCACGACACCCTGCTCCAGCATGTAAACCCGTGGTCCAAAATTTAAAAGCTAAAATAGCAACACACCAAGGTCATCCAAGGGAACAATGACCACATCTGTGGTGACAATGAGTTTATGAGAACTAAACAGAATGGCAACTTAACTATAATAAGACTGGCAATAGAATTCACATACATAAATCTGTAGCAACAATTAGCTCACTGTAAGTACAACCAAATCTACAAGGTCAGGCAACAAGTGATGATGTCACACTGGTCAATGATCATTACATGAAGTTAGTTAAACAAAAAACAAGAAATTGAGACACTTCGATCTTGGCACAAATTATCACCTGAATCATCTGCACAAGCTGAGTGCAGTTGGATGAAAGAGCTGCAGCATACATCAACATCATTATATTCTGTGAATCAAGCCATGACTTATCATAATAAGCACTTTGCAACAAAGTTTTCTTGACGAGATAATGCAAAGCCCTCCTGCAACAAATCATTCAAGGAAATAACTTTATCTTACATGAACAAAGCCATGTTTTACTGCAACACCAGTCTGGTTAAGAAGTAGCTAAGAAATATGATGGTGGGCTAAGTAGAGAAAATTAGACAGCAAAATCCCACATTCTTTTGTGAATCTCGATCATCATCCAAATCAGACATGTCAACATGACGAACTATCAAACTGCAACACCAGTCTGGTTAAGAAGTAGCTAAGAAATATGATGGTGGGTTAAGTAGAGAAAATTAGACAGCAAAATCCCACATTCTTTTGTGAATCTAGATCATCATCCAAATCAGACATGTCAACATGACGAACTATCAAACTGATATCAAAGAGGTGGTGGCAACTTCTTTACCAAGGCGTCCTTAAGAAGATAAATACATGGTAAACCTAAATACCTAATCATGGTAAGAATTACCTTAGCAACATCATTAGTTGTTATATAAAACATGAAAAGAAAAATTCAAGTTGCAACAGACATGAAAATTTAGATATTCCTTAAAACACTTCGAACTTCAGAAGCATGAACATAGAAAATATGACAAGAAAAATCGTTGTTTTTGGATTTTTTGCATTGTAACATAATAAACTTATTGAGGATTTAAATATCAGTCCTGTACCAGTTTTGGCAATATATTGGGTTTATATTTTTTCTGGATTTTCTGCATTGTAACATAATAAACCAATTGAGCAATTAAATATCAGTCCTGTACCAGTTTCGGCAATTTATTGGGATTATATGACACCATATGGTGGATGCCATACTGGCCAGTACTGCTAAGTATGGTTTAATAAAATAATAAAAAATGATATTTACTAGTATTAAGCAAGGTTTGACTTACCGGTCTGTACCGGTGTACCAATATATAGTCGATACCAGTACCGAGTATATTAAAATATAATATAATATTTTTATTATATAATATAATATTAATATATTAAATATATTTAAAAAAAGAAAAAAAAAAGACTCGGTGACGTCGCCTCGATCTTTCTCCCCGCGCGGGAAGACATTCCGTCTCCTCACGCGGGAGAAAGCATAGGCGAGGAGGCACACGGGCGACCACGGCGCTAAGTTTTCTTCTTCTCCTGTTCTTTTTTCTTCTTTTCCTCTTCTTCTTCTTCTTCCTTTTTTCTCCCTCAATCGACCCGATTTCTCGCTCAATCGGCCGCCGACGGCCGATTTTTGACGGTACAGGTCGAAATTGCAAACCTTGGTATTAAGATACATATTTCAATTTCAGTAATTGACCAAATTGGTAAAAAATTATACATATGTAACAGTTCAACCAGTATTTAAAAACCTTTAAAACCATCACACCAAAATGATGTAACTAAAGGATTATACAAGTTAATAAATTATGATTTTCAAATATTATCATTATCAAATAATGCTTCATCATTAAATTCAAAATTTAATGTGTTCCTCAAAATTGTCATCACAATCATCAATGAACATATAAGCTATGCTAGTTGGATCTTAAAGAAGTCCAACTTGCCCTAGGAAGATTTTGTTCACATACTATCTTTGAAAACCAAAATACAATAGCCTGCATATGCAAACTATTGAATACAAATACAACGTGCAGATACAATTATTTGAAATTTGATTTGAGTCTTGGAAACACTGGCTTCAGTCATATATTGGAGATAAACAATGGGTCATACTGGTTCCTTGTCATAATAATATATGCGAACGAACAGGTAACCATTACAGGCCAAAGGTAATGATCCTCTAAGATGGCACCTTGGCATAGAGCTGTATCAATATCCTACCGAATGCCATCCAATAGTTGGAACATTGGATACCACCCAGCACATGCAATTCAAGTTTATCATTTGTTCCATGACTGAAGTCACTAAATTATGATAATTTTTGGGTGATGATGTAAGCAAAGTCTCAACTTCACAGAAATTCTGTGTCTCTCTTGCTCTGTGTTATATTTATGATGTCCTATTTACTTCATAATTCATATAATCATCAAAAAATAAACTGAAATGACTGAAATGAATTATCAGATGATCCCATGCAAAAATTTTCCAACAGGCGAACGAAATTCAAAATTGTTAGATGTCCAATTTTCAAAAGACTTACTCGTACTGTTTTTCCTCTATGCCATATTCGAGATGAAGAAACCGAAGATGAGAAAAAGCTCTCTCTAAATCATCAGCTTCTATGAATTTCTTCAAAGAATCCAAATGCGCCATCTGAACACTCTGCTGCACCTTAGATAGTGCATCCAACTCCTCAGTTTTCACACTGATTGCTGGTTCCAAATGGTAAGACTGACAAAGCTGCACCTGCCGATGAATGTTTCCACATATCGCATCAAAAAGTTCTGCGTTATCGAGGAAAACCTTCCACAAACCCTTCAACCTATCCTCAGACACCAAAGAAACTAAATCAAGAAGGTTGGCATCATGCCCTACATCACTCCATAATATACGTAAGCCAGTATCGAGGAGATCGTTCAACACTTCCACAGAGTTCGCGGCCTCATCAAATGTTTCCCCTTTGTTGTCGACGTCGGTATCCTGAGACCTAAGTTGCGAGATTTCGGATACCTCGGAGGAGGCAACCTGAATCAAGAGAAGGAACTCCACCCTTAAGCGGAGAGTCTCCGGGTCAATGCTTCCGATAGAAGCCGCCGCGTTCCCGAACTTGATGAGCTCAAGGACGGAGAGCCAGGCCAGATGCGAGGGGGAGCCGCAGGTGTTCGACCAGAGGACGCCATCGATGCGCCCTCCTTTGGATACAACGGCGCGAAGGATCTCGAGGGCGAGCTCCGGCTTACGCTTCCGAAGGCTGAGGAGCAACGCCCTGAAGGCTTCGAACTGGCCGAGGAAGAGATGGTTCGCGATGACTCGGGAGAGCAACAAGATCTCCTTCTCCTGGGCGGAATCCATCGGGATCGAGGGAGTGGGATTAGGATTTCGAGCAACGAGAGGAGCAGAAGTATGATTCCATGGACTCTCTCTCGGTCGCCCTCGCCAGGGTGGCCGGAAAAGCAAACGATCAACGACGGAGACACGATAGAGGAGAGGGCGGAAGCGAGGGCGTGGTGGCTTCGTAGGAGGGAACCGGTGATCGCCTTTAATTATCGTTAGGACGTTCCACGATATATCACGATTACGAGGCGGTTCGGAATATTTTTCTTTTAGCTACGATTACATTTAGGCGAATTTTCGAGAGAAGCCTTTCCCAATGGATGTGATATTTTTCATATTTCCCAAAGACTTTTTCTAATTGATGTGATGTTTTTTATATTTTTCAAAGTTTTTTTATTTATTATTATTTCTGAAATATCACGATATAATTGATATAGTATGGAGTCACTGTAGCGATCGGTTAAACGACTTTTATCATCCGGATAGCATTACATCTCAATCAAATTATTATAAGCATATTTAAAATTTTATTTTTGAGATAAAATGAACTCAAATCTTAATAAAAAATATTTGATATATATTTTATTGGTTTATGAACAATAACTATAAAATAGAAGATTTTTATGCCAGTTATAATATTTTTTACTCGCCAACCAAAGCATTATATGTATATTTTTAAATAATCTAATCAAACTATTTAATCAATTTTCGCATGAATCCCTCCATACCCAGCTACATAATTAGTATTTATTTCAGGGATTATAGCAAGTGGATATATCTTTTGGAAAATAAAAAATATATATGAGACCTTTCGGGAAAAGTCAATCGCCCTTGCATTTACACTCTTTCTGGAAATCACTTAATATATATTTTTATTAATTTATGAATAGCAACAATTAAGTAGAAGTTTCTATACTAGTTATAATATTCTGGACTCGTTAATAAAAACATTGTATGAATATTTTTTAAAATTTAATTAAAATTTTTAATTACCCATGAATCCGTCTATAGGTATACCTAGCAAGATAACTAATATTTATTTCAGGGATTATAATAAGCGGATATGTCTTTTGAAAAATAATATATATATATATATATATATATATATATATATATATATATATATATATATATATATATTATACCTTCCGAGAAAAGTAAATTGCTCTTACATTTATACTCTTTCCAACAATCACTTAATATATATTTTTATTGATTTATGAACAATAATAATCAAGTAGAAAATTTGTATGCTAGTTATAATATTGGTCAAAATTATTATTGACTCGCGTAATATGTCTTAAAATTAAAGTTATCCTTTATATTTTTACTTTAAAATTTATCTAAATAATCCTTCACATCAAAGTCACCTTTCTTATTTTAGAACTCATCTAAATGACTATCTGTACTTAAAAACTTATCTAAGTGATCCCCTATTATAATTTCACATCAAAATGATATCCTTTAATAGAAATAAAGTTATGTCATTAGGTAAAATTATTTATAAAATTATTTTAAAATAAAAATAATTTAAAACTCAAAAAAATACATAATTTTGTCTTTAATTTATTTATCAACAAAATTATAGAAATCACATATCTCAAGCAAAAATAAAAATAAAAAGACAGAAAAACAACGAAAAGATGAACAAACTAATATCGAAGAAATAATAAGAAAGATAGAAAAATAACAGAAAGGCGAACAAACTAATGCCGACAGAGGTTGATGAAGAAAGACAAAGAGATCGAAATTACAGAAAAAAACTACCAATAGAGATTTGAGAAGAAAGAAAAAGAGGAAAATGGATTAAGACATTGAGATTATTTAATTTTAATCCTTAAATAAAAATATTTTTTTAAATTATTTTATCTAATGACGTAACATTATTTATTACGTGAGATCACTTTGATGCGAAATCATAGTACGAAAAATTAATTCATATGAGTTTTAAAGTACGAGGAATCACTCTTCATATATTTCTTTAAAAAGAGGTGCAGCTCATTGGTGACAAATTGGTTTAAGGGTTTTGGTTTCAAAATTTCCCTCTTTTATTACCGATCTCTCCAACTCAAATGATGATTTCTCCTCGTATGTGAAAATAAAAAATATATAATAATCTTAGTTCTTCACGTTTTTCACAATAACTCTGCTAGACTAGATAGATCGATAGAATAGTTACAATATTAACAAGAAAAGGGATCGTGCAAAGTGTCGAGAACAGAGTCATAAATGTTGACTTCGTTGAGAAGTTTCTAAGTGGTCAAGGTTGCCAATGGTAAGGTAATGTTATATTTATCATCAGAATTATATAAAATGTATGAAAAATGGTGAATAATTATTTTTTTGGTGTAGTTTTAGTGATATCTTACTTGGAATAATTATCATCAGAATTATTTTTCAACATAATCCTAAAGATGAGTATAACAATGTTTATTTATGAGTATAAAGATATCAAAATTGTCTATTTACATTAAACTTCCACAAAAACAAGTAACAAGATAGGACTAAGAGTCAAAAGTGTTCTATATTATTGTGAAAATTTAAGATACTTGTTGACAAAGAATATTTTGGTCGGTGGTGCAGCCCGTAGTATGGAGATTGAGAGCTCTAAAAAACACATATGAAAGTAATGAAGGTTGGTGGAGCCATTTGTTCTTCTACTTCTCAATTAATGTGGGATTAAATATGAGTGGAACTAAATATGACCTTATCACTTGTATTCAATTTACGTTTGTTTCTAACATGGTTATAGCAACAAAATATAACGATATTTATTTATAAGTATAATGATATAAAAACAGTCATTTTAACGTTCAACTTTCCCCAAAAAATAACAACATCTAAGTAGTAAATAAAAAAATCCTATTTTTATATTAAAATAAATATATTTTTGATGTGACTCTATAAAGGAGGGAAATAACATCCATTTATGATCTTAATTGTATAAATATTTTTCATTAAGTTTATTCGTTATGATATAATGCGAATAGTGTAAGAAGTGGAGAGAGGATCACCCAAGGTAGAAGTTACGGTCAGAAATGAATGGAGACAGGTAAAGGTTGCAACGAAGTGAGAGACTATGATAGGTTATTTCCGAGGGAGAAGGAAAAATTATATTTACAAAAAATATATATTGGTTAAATTCTTAAAATTTTTGTATTTATTGGTAAAAAAATAAACACTATAAGTTTTTCTTGATAAATTGTTTTCACTCAAAAATATACATAATTGATCGGGTAAATATTGGGCCCATCGGCTCAGCCAGACCATGTCGGGCCAAGGATTACATCTGCAGCGACGTTGTTCCGACCAGTCAACCTCGACATATCAGATCGAGGACTATACGAACGTCCATCTCGATAACCTGATAGCTCTGACCACGCCAAATCAAGTGTCACATCGTCCTGGCAAGTCAGCCTTGACACGTCAGCCCAAGGACTACGTGGAGGTCCACCTAGACAACTCGTACACACCAGACTGAAGACCACATCAATCACTCTAGGCATCATACTCACGGTCGCCAACCTCACCGATCGAGACTTGGGAAACCTACAAAAGTATCGCCTGACGTAGGACCGTACCTACGATCAGGCCGAAGGTACCACACCCATTAAACACTGCGGTATGACTCCCCTGCTCGACATATATAAATATGCCCAACTGTAGCTTAGGAGGGGACCTTTTTTTTCGAACTCTCAACCTCTTTTCTTAAAAATTGCTCAAGACATTCAGAGTCCTGATCGTAATTTTCATCTCCAAACGCTAACTTAGCCATCGGAGGGACCTTGTCGGGTGCATAACCTCCTTTGGCCAAGGCCTTTTTGCAAGTTCAAGACGCCTCTCAATCGATCTGGCCGACTCCTCGACCCGAGGAGCTGCTACATCATGGAACCCAACCATCATGTCAAGCTTCCCCGAGCCTCTAAATCATACTGAGTCGATTCTATGCATACGGGCTAAATCGTGCTCATCATCCATGACACAAAATATAGCAATAATAATAATTAAACCCTATCTATTAGCTTTAAATTAAACTAGAAAAAACTCACATGTGATACACATGCCAAATATTTTGGTCAAGATATGGAGAAGACATGAAAAAGTAAAAAATTTGTTATTTACAACCACTTTTATATTAATAATCCTCTTACTATTTATAAGTAGTATAAAAAATATAATTATTTTTATTATTTACAAACTCAAAATTACTAATTATATATATTTTTTCTTTCCCAACCTCTTATTTCATCCTAACTTTCAATATTGCTTTGTGCTAACGTCATTATCATTGACCCTACTCGCTAGATGTCACTCGCCTTTTTACTTATTGTTAATACTAGCACGATGACCCACCCCTCAACACTCCCAAAGTGAAGTGTAATCCGAGGTGACGTTGCTCGTTGCCTTCCACTCATTATTAATGTTGACAATACTCAAATATCATTTGACCTCACTCAATATAGGCATTCGAGGAGGAATAAGAAGATGGTAAAGAAAAAGATGTGGAGGAGAAGAAAAAGAAAATAATAAGATGAAGAAAAAAGAGGAAGGTATTTACATTGATTTACAAAAAGATAATAAAAATATTTTAAAAATAAATATATAAATATAAATGGTATAGTTATTGTAATATATTGTGAATAGGAAAGAGTTTAATATTTAGAGCCTATTCTTAATATTTACAACCTCCTTATTATTAATAATTATTTAAAAATTAATAAAAATTATTATTCACAACCTTTCTAATTTTACTTTTTTCCTCATATTTTTTTCTTTTCAGTTTCCACATCTTCTATATGTGCACCTTACTATTACCAACTCTCTTCATCGCTTTCACATCCTATTTGACAGTTTGTAAAGATAAAAAACATGATATATTATGGGTTAATATAACAGACTTAGAAATGTATTTTGAGTTACTACATAATATATTTAATCATAAAAAAATATTATAATAAATATCAAAACTATTTCTCATCTCATCATCTTCAATCTTCAATTAGTGTAACTTCATAATCTATTTCTTTTTTATCATTTTATGTCACAATCGACGACTAAGAGGGGAAGGAGAAAAAAAGATGGTCCGCACTAAATAATAATATTTTATTAAATTAAATTGTAAATTGAGAGTATATACTGAAGGAATATTGAGAGTTCTCAGAAAAAAAGTTACAAATAGCAAAATAAAATACCCCGGTCTATTTCCCGGAACACCCCGTGCGACGGAATCAAATTACGGAAAAAATCCCTGCTTGGCGGGAATGCGTTATATGCCATTTGTGCCGTCTCCTACAACCTCATGCTAGGGTTTCCTGGCGATCCATAACGGCCTCCGTTTGTTCTGTATAGGGTAGCTAAGTGAATCCGACCACTTGACCTCGAGACTTCGATTTCTGAGGAACGCTAGAGGTTCCCTGTTGGCCGAGATGCCCACATACAAGATCAGGGGGGTCGATGTGGACTTTCCCTTCGACGCGTACGATTGCCAGATTGTTTACATGGAGAAGGTCATCCGATCTTTGCAGGAGGTGATGCCTCTATCTGATCCGATTCGCCATCTCAAAAAATTTCTCATGTTTTCGCGAGTAGTTCGATATTATCATTCAATACTATCAAACCAGCACCCCTTTTCGATGGAGCCATTCTGGTTCAAGAACTATCTAATGTTTTGATGCAAGGACGGCGCCTTTTATACCACTTTGATCTGATCGCTTATCGGTTTATAAAAAAGAGGATACTTCTTATGTATGTGATTTCTTTATCTGTTTCATGAATGGAGGCAGGGATGCAACGCTTTGTTGGAAAGCCCTACAGGAACTGGAAAAACATTATGCCTTTTGTGTGCCACACTGGCTTGGAGGAAGCGTTTTGGTGATTTTCTGACTAGTGGAAATGAAGAAAGGAGCAACTTCTCTTTGAGTCACTCCTCTGGTAGTCAATCAGCGGAGAATGGGCAAACCAATTACCCTGTCATCATATATGCTTCAAGGACTCACAGCCAGCTTAAGCAAGTAATACGAGAACTTAAAACAAGCAATTACAGGTAAAGGCACCATTGTTGATTGCTTGTAATGTCCAACAATTTTGCATGTAAAAGTTTTCAACAGAATATATTGAACATTTAACACTCGAAGAGATGCTAACTTTTAAAGTACGATACAAACATCACATATTTTGGTTATGGTAATTTGTTTTCTCTGAAATTGAGCATATTTAACTCTATCATCATTCAAGCTTGCAGGCCAAAGATGGCAGTTTTAGGGTCTCGTGAGCAGATGTGCATCCATGATGAGGTGCGTTTACTACGAGGTAGAGCACAAAACAATGCTTGCCATTATCTTTGCAAAAAGCGATTATGCCCCCATCAACCTGGAGTTTCTGGTGCGTGTTATACGATACTTCTTTGCTACTCATTGTAAGTTTTTCTTGTTCAATGTCTGTGTATAAGATCAATTTAGAAAAGAGCAGCCTTGCAATGAGGCTTTCACCAATATAGGGTCGAAGGAGGGTTAGTTTAAGCACTGTACACCTATACCACTACAAGCAAATAAATTGTTTCCATGACTTGAATTGTGGTCACCCAAGCCTTAAAGGAGTAATCTTTTCCAAGGTTTGCAATTTCGACTGTACCGCCCGGTACGGGCAGTACATATCAGTCCGCCAGGTTATCGGTACGCGGACCGCCCGCTACCAGATGGTTCCGTCAAAAATCGATCGTCGGTGTTCGATTTCGACCGTTGGCGGTCAATTGAAGAAGAAATCGACCGCCGACGGTCGATTGAGAGAGAAATCGACCGTAGGCGGTTGATTGAGGAAGAAAAAGGGAAGAAGAAGAGGAAAAGAAAAAAAAAAAGAGGCGAAGAAAGAATACCTCGCCTGTGCATCGTCCTCGCTCGCCTGCCGTCGACCGCGGCCGCAGCCGCTTTTTCTCCCACGCGAGGAGACGGAGCGTCTCCTCACACGGGGAGACAGATCGAGGCAACGTAGCCCCCTTTTCTTTTTTTAAAAAATATTTTAATATTTTAATATTATATTATATTTTAATACTGGATGGTACACACTGTGCATACCGCCTGGTATGGGTCCGTACTGGTACCGACAATATGTTGGTACACCGATACGGACCGGTAAGTCAAACGTTGATCTTTTCACGGCCAACGCTTGCCATCTATTCGATGCTTATTTTTAACATTTTACTATTGAAGTTTCTGGATGTTTCTAATTGCTTAATTTGGTCTGTATAGTATCCACTCTAACACTTTTATTGAAATCTAGTATATTTATGATTGACTACAACAAAGACTAGCTTTATCGAGAACATAGTTTATAATATCTATTTATCTTAAGAAGTTCTGCATTTTTTTAAATTGTATTCTGCTCTCTGGATCTACTGTATGTAAGGTTGATGCTAGCATCTGTTTTTAATTTTTAATTTGTTATAGCTTCTTAGATGGGATTTTGATATATGAAAAATCCAACAACAACAATAAGAAGCTGCAATTTCCCAACTATTTGGGGTTGACCACATATATCTTTTGCTGCCATTGAGCTCTATATAAATAAAAATCCCACATAATATATATTCCTCCTCTATTCCATGACTAGTGGGTTTTTTCATTAAAAGAATCAACATCTCTATTTACTTGCCAATCATTGTAAGATTCATTGATTTTGCTTCTCAACATGCCTTTTGTTTTGTGGCATCCACTATTTGGGAATTCTATGTTTTAAAGTCAACATCATATGTGGTTTTGTTTGTAGTATTTAGGTGTAGTGTTGGGCTTTTAATAAGCAATATAACAAAAAAATATGCAATAGACAAGGATATGGTAATGAATTTGCTAGAGAATATAGAGTGTATATGGTTGCACTCACAAAAAGAGTTAGAGTAGTTTCAAACTGAATAAAACAAAAGAAAATTTTATCAGACTCCAAGGTGGTGAATCAAAGTCATATTGCAGGTGCTGGGAACATGAGTGGAAAACAGACTGTACCATTGAATTAGTGATATTGGTCGACTACGATGCGCAGTCACTTCTAATAGTCTCAAACAGAAAGTTGTTATTTGTTGTTATCTATTAATGAAAAACAGTGTTACATCTTCTACCAATCATCAATGGAATTATGCTGCAAGCAGTTTGATTGGTTATTTAAAGTGAATGGTGGTCAAGCAAGGATTAAGGGTTTCACCATTAGCTGGTTCTTTGAGATCTAAGTATGAATTTGCTGGTATCATATTATGGTAGGAAACATTTTGGGATGTAATTGTTTGGCATCCAAAAAAAATTATGTGGATTAGATAATAAAGACTAAAAGATTTTCACTTCTATTTGTTTTTTTTTTGCTTATGAAGCAAATGAAGATGATTGTTTGTTTCTGGTTTTTCTTATCTTGATATGTCTTAATATTTCACAATTCGGATATATCTGGAAATCAGTTGTGTAAATAATGTGGTTACTTCATATGGTAGTTGGGATGTTTATAAACAAAGGTAAGGTCCACCTGCGATGCTTCAAGGCTTGAAGGTATTAACAATTGGCGGTTAGTATGTAAGATAACTGAGAGGTGAAAAATGAAAATAAAAAAAAGGAATCAAGATGAAGATACGGAAATAAATAAGATGAGATAGAAGATATGTAAACAATGATGTTTAGGTACTTCTTTCCTGTCTTGCATGTATTCAATGTTTTTTTTCTTCTGTTGAGTAAAACCTTTCCTGTTTGAGTTTTCTCATTCACTTGATGTGAAATACATCTGGTATAAAAAGTTGAAAGCTCCAATTAATTCAGAAAAAGCACATTTTAGTAGTAGGAGATTTATGATTGTAGTAGACTAGTAGTAGAGTTTTGGGTACGTCTACTAATAAATAGCAGATGAAAGTACACTGATCAAATGGTGCCACCTAATTGATGATTGGGCTAAGTAGGGCTTCTACATTTATTTATGACCCATGAACTTGTTTGCTAAAGATTGAATGGGTTTCTGATATTTAATTGAATTGGGACAACCTTACTCTTATTTTTAGTTTTTACATTCTTTTATTACCTTCAGTACTTTTAAAACTTCTTCCAAAATCCAAAGGACTGATTTTAGAAACCTTTTTACAGTTTGTTATGAAAATTTATCAATTGCATTTAGTAGTTTGTTAAGTGGTTAAATAATAGGAGAGCTATTTGTGAACAATATACCTAATTTTGTGAACAGTAAAGTAGTTCTATTTGCAAATAATTTTTCTGTCTTCATTGATTGACATATTTGCATGATTAATACATTGTAGAGTACATGAAGAAACATCATGAACTTGGAAATGAGCCTTTTGACATCGAAGACTTGGTTAATACTGGGAGAACCATGGGGCTGTAGGTTTTTCACTATGTCTCTCCCTTTGTGCATGAAAATATTAATTAATTGTCATCTTAAAGAAAAACTGCTTCAATATGATGATGACATGAATATTTTATTTTACGATATGAAATTGCTTTTTCGCAGATGCCCATATTACATATCTAGAGAGCTTCACAAGGTTGTTGATATTCTGTTTGCCCCGTACAACTATCTTATTGATCCTGGAAACCGGCGATCTTTATCAGGCATTCAGTGGAACAATGCAGTTTTTATATTTGATGAAGCACATAACCTGGTAGTGAAACAAGAGACTATCTTATGGTCCTTTATGCAGATTATGTCTTTGTTTGAAGTTTGAACCACGTTGGTACCATGTCTTTGATCCTAAGTTGGAAGTATTAGCATCTTGGATTTGGAAAAGGCACTGCTTGCTTTTTAGATTGCATGTGCAGCATAAAATTGTATTATTTAGTATGGTTCTTTTTCTGACTTGATATACAGGAGAGTATATGTGCTGATGCAGCTTCATTCGACTTGCCTTCTGGTTACCTGACTGCTTGCATTTCTGAAGCAAAACAATGTGTTGACTTGTGTATTAAAAGGAGGGTAATTGAAAAATCAGCTGATAAAGAGTTTGACCCAGAAAATTATGCTATTCTCAGAGGTAGGTTCTGTTTATATAACTCATTGCGCTGATATGTCCTATTAATGGGTTAATTTCTAAGATTGAGCTGCATATACCTTAATGCTATCACAATAATCTCCGAACTTACTTCCTTAGTTAGTCAAAAGATATATGGTGAATAACATAGCTGCTCAAAGCAGGGTTTGCAATACCGAATCGTACCTCTCGGTATGTACCGGTCCGATAGAGGACCGTTATGCTTGCTACAGCTTGGTATCTTAGTGTACCATGTGTTGATATGCTCGGTACAGCTTGGTACATACCATACTGGCAGTTGATCGATACATTGGTATGGTACGAGATTGCGAACCTTGGCTCAAAGTACCCTTGTACTCTGAACTAGAAAAATATTCTCTAATGGAATTATCTTGGCTGGTTGAAGTATGCACATGTGTTATTCAATGCCAGTTGCATGCTGGTTCCTTTGGACATCAAGCTGCATTAAAAAAAAGTACCTGCATAAGCTGCTATGGTGCATGGTCTTGTGAATTTCCCTGCAATGTCCAGGCCTTGCAGTATGAGCTTGAAAGGCAATCCATGTGTCTTTTTATCATTTAATTTTACTAATATTTGCTTAATCAGGCTGTTGCCTTCAACATTATCTTCCAATTTGTTTTCTTGGTGCTGATTCTTTTCGTTCTTTCAGTTTACTTTTCACTCCTGCATGATATTTTTTCCAGTCAACAAACTATTTTGTTGTCTCATTTTTCTTTTAACATGCTAGAGGCTGTTTACAATCATTTGTGACCTATTTAGCTATTGATCAAGAGAAGTAATCTTGTTCGTCACATCTACCTATGTGCTGACTGCATTTTGGTGAACTCATTGTATCAACTAAAATGGGAAAAACCTGTATTATGATCTGTAATTTTAAGTTTTTGAATTTTAGTTAACTTTATGAGGTAAAGATCTTAGATATATTTGCTTACTGTAAGAAGATACCAAGAACTATAGATCCAGTTTCTATTGGTTCGTCCAAGCACCAGCAATGGATCATATGACTTGGTATTGCTTGGTATTTTTGCTTTTTTAGTATTTCTTTTCCAGATACCAAGATGTACAGGTCTGTTCCGTATCTTGGCATACTGTTTCGACATGTTACTGTAACCAATATTGAGCTGATATTTTAAAATTTTGTACCAACTACCCAGTTTTGGTGTCTTAAATTGGTTTATTTCTAAAAAAGCGGAGTGTTGGGTTTCTTATGCTTAAACAAACTTCCAAAGTTACTTATGCACTTGTCTCGGTTTGTGGAATAGAAACGAAGGAACATACTCTTTTCTCTTATGACAGCTGACAAGGATCAACATCAACCATTATTGTGTAACTTGTGTTATTCTTAGGCTCCAATGATGGATTCTTAAACAGCAGCTGCCTCCCTGTGTGCCCAGCCTTCTAGTGACGACTTTTGTACATACAGAACCATAACATAATTAGGATGGTTTTCTGCATATAACCCCCTTCGGATGTCTTTCTTGCAAGTGATTCACTTTGCAAACTTGCCTTCGAGAATGTCACTATAATGGGAGATGAGTTTTGATGCTCTATTGGAGTTGGTGATGCAGGTTAGCAACATTAGTGGTGAGGAAGGTTTTAAAATTTTGAATAGTGGTAGTTGTTGATCAAGTGTTCAAACATATTTGCTTGTGTGCAAAACTGCAAATAGCTTTAGAAATATATCAATATTGATGGTCAATCATGATAAAGGGTTTGTGATTTCTTGGAACACCCACACTGTTATCTTGCTTAAACTTGGTACTTTTTGTTCGTCTATTACTCTATTATATCAGCTTGTTTTTCATTTGAAAAATGTTTGTGAATTGGATAATTTGGCTGCACTTTTGGCTTTCTGTTTCATGACCAATTACTTCACCAAAACATTATCAGACTTTAGGGTATATAAGATGATGCCCAGTGTTTTAATGATCCCTCAGTACTTTAAGCACTGGTGGTAATTTGGTTTCCGGATTAATTGAATACTGGGGTCTCCTCATGATTTCTCTTTTATGCTTGGAATACCTAGAATTTAATATAACTAAGGGCAGAAATTAAACTAGCTGTTACAAAGAGTAACTTTCATATGTTTTTGTTCTTTAGCAAAAAGTACTTTCGTGCAGCTCTTCTACTGAAGCTTGAAACACGTATTGCTGAGGTGGCTATTGAGTCCAGAGAATTGGGTTTCACTTGCCCTGGAGACTACATTTATGAGTTTCTCTCTGATCTGAACATCACATATGAGACAGCAAATATGCTTGTTGATACGATTGACAATGCTGCTCTGCTTCTTGAGGAGGGTATTACATCTCCTTGGAAAATTTATTTTTCTTTCCATGAATTGTAACACAATTTAATTGTCATATGATGCGGTTCTTTTGCTTTATACATATAAAGTTTTTATCTTCTTGTCTTCTTCAAAGTTCTTTAGGGACATCTGATTAATTTTAACAGATTCATCTCTTTTCTTTTTTATCTTTAATACCAGGGAATACGTCTGGGGCTGGAACAGGAATCAAAATGAAGGGGGCAGTCTGCAGGTTAGAGAGCATCAGGAATATGCTTAATATTATCTTCCGAGATGGTGGGAAGGATCATGCAAAATTTTATCGTGTAAGTTGGGCTACCTACATATAGATGTGTGTGTATATGCAATATGTATATGCTTTTGGGTTTTGATTGTTCTTTCTAAAATTTACATAAATTTGTTTACTGATCACAAGGACATTGTTCTTTTAGTTTCATGTGCAGGAATCTCAATCAAGCATTACAGATTCACTAAAAGGTATCCTTTCCATGGAACTTGCACTAGGAGTGAATAATTTGAGAGCAATGCTTCCAAAGATTTCAAATAGTATAACTTTGGTATCACTTAGAAATATCATTCTATCATTTGTAGTGTGGCTGTGTGTGAATATTATAATGTTGAGAGGTTCTTTCACAATTAACACTAATGTCTTATTTATAATATATTCAGGAAAGGTGTCAAGAACACTTAGTTGGTGGTGTTTTAACCCAGGGCTTGCCATGCAACAGTTTGAAAGCTTGGGTGTACGCTCTATCATACTGACATCTGGCACTTTGTCTCCTCTAGACTCGTTTGCCTTGGAGCTGAACTTGTATGTAATTTGTCAATACCTTTGTTTAGGCAAAATTTTATTTACTATCAGTAATGTTTATTTATTTCTTGCTTCAACATCAGAGAATTTCCAGTCAGGTTGGAGAATCCCCATGTTATATCTCCTAATCAAGTGTGGGTTGGAGTTGTGCCAAGTGGTCCATCTAGTCAACCATTTAATTCTTCATACAAAAATCGAGATTCTCTAGAATATAAGCAAGAACTTGGTAATTCTATAGGTAGGTAATTAAAACACAGCCTGTAATTTGATGTGTATTTGTCTTGTTCTGACTTAAAGAAGTTTTTCCTTGTCTTAACTGCAGTTAATTTTGCTCGCATAGTGCCGGATGGCTTACTTGTATTCTTCCCTTCATATTATATGATGGGTCAGTGCATTGAATGCTGGAAAGACATGGTATGAGAGATATCTTTTGCTGACAGACTGTTAATGATTATCATACAAGGAGTTTTAATTTCTAGCAGAACATCAATCTCTTTCAGGGTCACGCAAGTTCAAGCGATTTTAGCACAATCTGGGAAAGAATTTGCAAATACAAACAACCTATTGTAGAGCCCAAACAATCATCACTTTTTCCACGTGCAATTGAGGTATGGTCAGCATTCTTTCTACATCTTGTTGGTATTTGAATCCATCACTTCAGGATTGTATATATATGTATATGTTCTAATATATGCTGGCTTCTGTTCTTTCAGGATTTTGAGTCAAAATTACGTGATAATACCACTTCGGGGGCCATATTTTTTGCAGTTTGTCGTGGCAAAGTATGTTTCAGTGTGTCTCATTTGGCATCATTATCATACGTTTCAGTTCACTTTAGACTTTCTGCCTTGTCTTGAATTTGTGTAAGATTCTTTGCCAGTGGTCATATATAATTAAGAAGACTAGGGAGTTCCTTGTGGAGCAGGAGCATAAATAATAGGACAATTATTTGAAAATTTTATAGATGAATATAAAATTGCCAATATCACTAAATGCACTGCTTGATATTACTTTGTTTATTGCGGATTAGGATTTTCTGTATAATTGGATGAAGTTCGAAGTTATCGCTTCTGTAGAAAGTCCACGCCCTTTCTGCTCTGTTGCTGTTGCTGCTCTTCATTTGATCTTCTTTGTGTATTTATTTAACACAAATAAATTTGCAGGTGCTGCCGACATCAGTCTGAGATACATGGATGACACCATATTTTTCGAAACCATATATCATGATTTTTTGTTTATTGACAACAACTGTTGTCTAGACTTTAAATTGATGAAGATGAATATTTATGTTATACAATTGACTTTATATGGACAATATTTTGATTATAGTAAATATCAACAAATCTGTGTCTAGAGCTCCAAGTCCTACGAAGATTCTTTATCTTGACTCTTTACAATTAATTAAACACCCTCCCCCTTTTCCTCCTGTTTCTTCAGTTGCACAAGCCAGAAAACACAACCTAAAATAAGGTATGCAATTTTGTATATCGGTACCATACCAGTTAGGGTTTGGACTAGTATAGTACTGGGTCATTTGGTATGTCGTTGTGTACCGAGTTTTAGAAAAATCCTAAAATGGCTTAAAAAATAGAAAAAAAGAATTTGCCCGATATAGAGCATGTACCCACCTTGCATTGGGCAGTAACAGTCCTATCGCAAACCTTTCTAAAAACTAAACCAATGTAGGAAATGGGAATACAATATGCTTAGGACAATATGTATTGAGGGTTTAGGAAACGGACACGGTGTGCAATATGAGTGCTTCAGCTACATATGTTAAAGAGCAGACAAGGAAATTTCTTTTATGTTGCGTGAATATCAGTATGGCTTTGACTGAGGCTGGCTTATGCTGGAGTTTTAATATCTTTTGATACTGATTTAGATTAAAGAAAATATATATCAACATATGTGATGAATTTTCTTAATGTCAATTTAATGTGATTAATTTGTAAAGGAACAATCATACAAGTCTAACATAACTTGTACCCCAAGGATACAATATGATGCAGAGCAACATCTTTTTTCAGTAATTCCATGTTGATACAGCCGTTTCTTATTATGCAAGTGTGAACATTCACCCCTCTATATCAAGTTAAATACTGAAACCAGGACAAGCAAACAATAGACAACAAAGACATGAAATTCCAATTTATATTAGTAAATAATGTCTAAATAGCAGTGAGGATGTCTTATATTTTAGTAACCTTTCTTTGACGAAATTGAAGCTCCTTCATATGCATTAAACAGAATGGTCTTGAAGTTGCTGGTGATGTGGTATCCATCTTATGATCTATTTTGGCATCAATTAAGATTGGCAGCGTATTGTCACGAACGGTCGTTGTGCACCCGCAACATTTTCGTCAATGAACCGTTTGCTGCTTTTGTGTGCTTGTATAGATGCTTGGCAACTTGTTTTGCCTTGGTTTTGTGTGTTTTTACTTGAAAACTAAGAACAAGAATAGATCGTAGTGCTGCAAAGCAATCGCTCACCATGACGAGCAAATTTGCCCCAAAATGGCTCTGTTTTACGTGCCATGGCTTGTTTTGTACAGGTCGGCTTTAGTGCAAAACGTCAACTATCTTAACACCCTAGAACCCCCCAGATGGCACTTGGCTGGATACGGGTTTGGGGTCGTGTTGGATATCGATTTGATTTCATAAGTTCACACGTTAAGTTCATGGGAACTTGCCATCGGGCTCGACACCCGGTGTGCAATCGTTTGCGGACTTGTGATTGTTCGTTTGCCTTCTTAAAGTCCTTGTTTTCTCCTTCTCATTTCTCTCTTACACATCAAGTGTTTGTTGAATTGCTTGTAAAACTGCCCTCTTCACGAGACATTGGGACTTGTCCGTCGTTCGCTTTCGAACTAATCAATTTGTTCTTTTACAGGTCCTACATGACCTGAGCGAGGTTGCAGCTATGTTGACCCTTTGCGGATGGATAACGCAAGGGTGTCTTATGACTTAGGCAATTTTAGCTAAGTCCGTGACATTAGCACAAGGGTGCTTCACGGCTTAGGCAATCCCTTCTAAGTCCATCATGACATTGATGTAAATGTACCCCATGACTTAGACAATTTTAGCTAAGTCTGTGACATTGCCGCAAGGGTGCCTCATGACTTAGGTAATTCTAGCTAAGTCCATGATAATATGTTGTGAAATTAATACTGACAGGTTAGATAAATAAAACGAAGGGCTTAAGAGAAATAAGCACAGGATATTGGTGTTATCATTTTGATTATAGGATTAAAATATCATTTGGGAAAGGCTGTTGGCTGCAATTCCATAAGGAATATTGAGACTAATGTTACAAGGGTTGGGGAGAATAGGCTGGGGTTGGACTAATGTTACAAGGGTTGGGGCATAACAGGTAGAATAGGTGTGCTGTATGGTTGCTAGACCACGGTGGTCTTGCAAATTTGATCTGAAATATGAGTGCGTGGCTAGTCTTTGTGAGACTGGCTGCTTCAAGAATCTACTAAAAGGATTAGTGCAATTAAGTTGTAAAGATGGACATGCTCTATGTTGGTTCAGTTAATGCTGAGTCAAGCATAGGGAACAAATGAAATAGAAAAGAAGAAAAGAAGAAGATAATTTTCAAAGAATGGATATGGTAAGTTTTATCTTGAGGAAGCCTACTGATCCTATACCCTTAATATATGTGAAAAATGTATCACTACATTCACTTTGCAGAAGGTATATAAGTGCAGTTACATCTTGCCAATATCATTTTTGGTTAAAATTGTCGGCAGATTAATCTTGGCATGCTAGAACTAATTTTTTATTTACTCTCTCTTAATATGTTGGAGAAGTGTTTTTTTCGCTATGCTCAACATTTATTTCCATGTCATGATATAATGCTGATAAATGAAAATGCTGCTATAGATACTCATGTTGCGCTTAAAGTTCTTTTATTACATTGTATCTTAGCATTATAGTTCATTGGTTTTTTGTCTTTTTGTGTCTATGCCCTTCAGCACTTAATCTGATTTTCCTTTTTTTCTTTGTATCTCTAGGTTAGTGAAGGTCTTGATTTTGCTGACCGGGCTGGGAGAGCTGTGGTAGTTACTGGCCTGCCTTTTTCTACAAAGACTGATCCCAAGGTTTTGTTTTCAAATGAAAGATTTAGAATTGAGTTATGTGCTTGTATGATGTTTATAAAGTTATTTTAGTGATCAAGAACAAGATAGCAGCACTAAATGCAAGCAAAGTCTTGCTCATGTTGAAGATGATATGCAATATACCTATAGAATTGTACAACAGTACAAGTGATTTTTGGTTGCTGCTCTCCAAATCATTTGGATGAACTACCAAGAAAAAAGTTTATTAATAATATTTTACATTTTAAGATTTTTTTGCTGTATGATTTACTAGAAAAGATCAAGTCTTCAATTCTCTTCTTTCATTTTGCAGGTCAGTGACAAGAACTTCTAAAGAAAATAGGTTGGAATTTTAGTTTTTGCTGTTGTTGCATGACATTTCAGTCCTCTTCATTGAAGGAAATGTCCCTTGGAATCTTTTCTTGTTTTATGACTTGAGATTTATCCCTTTTTGTCATGATACTATAAACCAGGGTTTGCAATACCGTATTGTATCGCTCGGTATGTACCGGTCCGATAGAGGACCGGTATACTCGGTATGTACCGTACTGACAACTGATCGATACGCTAGTACTATCAGACTGGTACACTCAGTACAACTCGATATGTACTATACCGACAACTGATTGATATGCCGGTATGGTACGAGATTGAGAACCTTGCTGTAGACATTTACCTTTGTCCAGCTTATAAAAGATGCCAAGAATGTATACATGCTTTATAATCTCCCTTTCTTTTTGTTGCTTTTAGAACAAGAAAGACAAAATGTTTATAGCTGTTATCAACAGACATTTTTGGTGGTCACAACTAGAGGGTGAGTTTGAGTTTTCGTGAAAAGATCACATGGAATTTCACAGCCCTTGTCCTCGTGACCTTTGTTTATAATGATAATATGTTGACATCACAACCAAGAGAATAAGAATCGATAATGTAGATGGTAAAGTTTTATGTGTTCCAAGTAATGTATCAACAAAATACTTGAATATTTTAGTGCTGCCAATTTTTAATTGTCATTGAGATGCCTACTGAATGATCCTTGCACTTGTCAAGCTGGTCAATTCAGCTGTCTTTTCTCCGGCTTCATCAATTGGTTAGAACTATTTTTTTTTAATTTTTCTACTGAATTTTTATTGTAGGTTCGTCTCAAGCGTGATTACTTGGATCACTATGCTACCTTGCAAAAGAAACAATCTAAGGTAAAAGGAAAGTTTAGAGTTAATTAAAAGTACAAAATCAAATATCCTGGATTTAGCAAGGTTTAGTTATATGTTTTCAAGCCTACGAAGTTCATCGGTATTGTTAGATATACATATCTATTTTTTATTGATAGATAAATTTTTAGTTCCAGTTGTTCCATAAGGGATCTAGATCAGTGTTTATTATCTTCAGTACTTCAGACTTTTTATGTTATCATTACAGGTTCTCACTGGCGAGGAGTGGTATGTCCAGCAAGCTGCAAGGGCTGTGAATCAGGCTGTTGGCCGTGTCATTAGACATTCCCTTGATTATGGAGCAATTGTTTTCTGTGATGAAAGGTATTTATAATCAAAATTTTCTGGAAGTTTGGTGAACCCCAATTTGTACTCTAAGCTAGTGGTGACCATGGGTCAGTTCTGGTTGAGGGCAGTCTTAAATTCCACATGAATAGAGCTTGTTGGCTGTTCATGTCTATCTCTAGATCAACCAGGACATTCTTTCTCTCATATTAACTAAGATTAACCTGCAAAATATATAAGAACTAGCGTTTCCTCATTTAAACTCAGTATGAAGTATGAACTATGAAGAATGTAAGAATTGCATAGACTGTGCAGGGATTAAAAAACTAGTGACTTTTATCTATTTATCCAAAATTATAATAACTTTATAGTCTAAAGTTGAAACAAAAAAAAAAAAAGAGAGAGAAAATGTCTTCACAAGGTATGTAGCAGCAGCACAAACCATATGCGTAGCCAACATCACTATTTCACTGCATTAATATATCTCTCTGTAGAAAGTTCTTTGACTTATTGTTTAAAATCATTTATCCATATCTTGCTGAGAAATTGAATAGGTGTAATTTTTCTATTCTAGCCCTGCTCAGCCAACTAAAAATACTGTAGATACTTTCTATTCCTGTACCAAGCTTATGCAGATGGATGGGACTTGAACAACTATAGACCAAGTGACTTGTTGATTGATGGAACCTAAAACTATAATTCTTTCTTAGACCATTCCGAATTTGAATATATGTGCAGGAAAACATTTGTTTCCTGAGTCCCTTGCAGTCTACTGATTTTTGGATGCTCATCTTTAGATCTGTCTGAAAGATTGTTATCCAGAATTTTTTTTGGGTTTGTTTGCCTTGTCATACTTATTTTGACTGTTCTGGACCATGTAATGCTCTTTTAGGGGTTTTGTTGTTTCATTTGTGGCTAACAGATGCATTTCATATTCTAATTTATTAGGTTAGGAATTAGGATTGCAAATAGTTCGTGCTGGGTCTGGAAACATTGTGTACTGATCCTTGGAGACCTTTGTTAAAGAGTTGATTTTTTGGTTTTGGGCTCCACTGAACGAGTTTTATTTGTTTCTTGGAATTGGATTTTCTTGTGTTCTTTTCTTGATGGAAAATTCATGCCTACCTCTGGGTTTTCCTGTGTTTTAATCCTCTTTTACATAGCAAGCAGGCTTAGAGTTTCTAGCATATGCTCTTCCTAGTTTAGTTTTCCATATTTTGATATGTCGAATTACTATTCTTATTGTCTAGGTTTGCTCAACAAAATTGGCAGTGTCAAATGTCATACTGGCTCCGTCCTCATATCAAGGTTCTGCGGCAGATTCTTGTTTTGGTTTTTTTATTTGTGCAGCTCCTTACTGATTCTCATATTGTTTTGCAGTGCTATCCCAAGTTTGGGGATGTAGTTTTCACATTGACTAGATTCTTTCGAGACAAAGGCATTTGCGACTTAAAACCAAAACTATCTAAAAGCTGCACCACTGGTATCACTCAACTGAATCCTTATTTATCCATCAATTACTTATTTCTCTTAATTCATTCGTTGTTGAGGCCTTCTGGTTTTATTTGTGGTGGCTGTATCAACTTATGTCTTGGTGTATTATCGTTGATTTGTGCCCCCAAGTAAATAATTGCATATCAGATCTTTGATGTTTTTGTGATTCTTGCTCCTGCTTTAGTTTTTTTATGGATTTTGTTTGTCTTATCTACAAGGTTTGACTTACCGGTCTGTACCAGTATACCGGGTTCATCTCGGTACCAGTCCGGTACTGGTACTGGGTGGTACACACAGTGCGTACCACCTGATATATTAAAATATAATATTAAATATGTTAAAATATTAAGAAAAAGAGAAAAGGGGCGACGTCGCCTCGGTCTTTCTCTCTACGCGGGAGAAAAAGCGCCCGCGGGCGGCGACAATGCATGGGTGTGGGACGCGCGCGGGCGTGGACCGTGTGCGGGCGCTAGGTTATTCTTTCTTATGCTCTTTTCGTTTTTTCTTTTCCTCTTCTTCTTCTTCTTCCCTTTTTTTCGCTCAATTGATCGTCAGCGATTGATTTCTCCCTTCAATCGATCGTTGACGGCCGATTTTTTGGCGAACCGCCTGGTAGCGGGCAGTCCGCGTACCAGCAACCTGGTGGATCGGTATGTACCACTCGTACCGGGCGGTAAATGTTGAAATTGCAAACCTTGCTTATCTACCGATTTGGTTGCTTCTGCATATTTGACTTGGAGTAGCAATACGCTTTGGTTAAGCTTTATGACATTGGTCCATTTTGGGTACAAACTGCAAATGAGATTTTTAACTTCGTTTGTCTTTGCTTTGACCTCATGGGTTCTTGTTGTACTGGCGTTGGCTTGATTATTTATACTAAATGTTTTCTTAATTTTAAGTAAATCGTCGGTATTGAAACTTTCATTTACTTGCACCATACTCATGTTGAGAAAGAGCAAATGTTCTTGGCAGAGAAATCTTTGGTGCCTCTGGAGAAGACCTTTTCATTGAAGTCTATCACCTCCTTGGTACAACTTGTCTTTTCTACTATCAATAAAATTTTAATATTGACTGACCTGCTCATTTTTTAATTTACTAATTATCACCTATTTTCTCTTTTGCCAGGCGCCTACTACTGAACATTGCTCCAGAAAGTCACTGTCATCTGTGCTCTCAACTAACACACGTAGTGGTTTTGATCATTTGGAGCAAATAGTTCCCGCCAACCGCTCATCGGTTTCTAATGAACTTGTGTTCTGCTCGACCTTGCAACGTTCAGTAAATCACTTCTGCCATAAGAAGAGATTACCATTGAAGGAAGGAATATCTAAAAATATTAAGTATCAGGATACTGTATTGGTTGATTTGGCAAGCGATACATCAACAAGTGAACAAGCATGTGAGGTTGCATTTGCAGCTACTATTGCAAAAAGGCCTAAAACACTGGAACTGGTTGATAATGTTGAATGTCAAAAAGATACAGATTCAAAGTGGTTGGTTACTTGGTTATTTGTTTGGTACATTAATTGAGATCTCCAATAAATATTAACCTTGGGACGCATTGTATACAATTATTACAACTTTCTTCATGTAGGCCTGCAGATTTTGGGAGTTCTACCAGTGTTAGGCTGACACAACATGTTCAAGTTGGGAAAGCAACTTTTCAGCAACCAACATCACATAAGGAGAAGCATAATAGCTCTGTACCTTGTACTGATAAAACTAGTGGTTCTGCTTTTCTAATGCAGGTTACTTTCATGCTTATTCAATTATTCGTACTATTGTTTAATTGATCAATTTTGGTTAATGTCTAGTGAATTTTGATTTTTAATCTGATAACAACAATCCTCTGTATATCTTTATCATGTTAAATGATGGCGATCTACACTCTTGCCTTCATATTTTCCTACATTCATCTATTTGTCTCTTATTGTTCTTGAGTTATGAATGCTTGTGCACTGGAATCTAAAACCTCATTCTTCTATTGCTGAATCATTTTATATACTAAACCGCTCAGAGTCATATCCCAGATGTGTCATGTCTAACATGCTTTTGACACTTATCTCGTGAACTATGATACTTTTTCCATAATTTGATTATAGCCTTAATGGACTGTCATTCAAAAATTAAAAATATGAAAGTGGCTTTGCAACGCGTTTCCTGTGTTCCTAAGGATTAGCAGATGGTTTGACACTTCATATTTACATATTAGTTATTGTTGTCAAACCTTACTTGGCTTTGTCTTACCTTGATTTAATCCTTTCCTCTCTGACTAAAGATTTGAAAAGCTTCCTTAACACATATTCTTCTTATCTGTTAGCATTAGTGGGCAAAGTCCTTAAGCATGAGACATATGATAGTCCAAGGATGGGTCAAAAGCTTCATACTGATGCAAGGATAGTTTCCATGTTGAAAAGCTTCATCTTAATGCAAGGATACTCTTATCACTTATTTGAATCAACACTATAGATGGTTAAGTATGGTGTTGTGAGTGAATCAATGGTTTAATTTGCGGCTTATGAGTTCATTAGTGGAAAGTGGTACAAAGTTTCACCTTTTGACCTTTTTGAAATGGGCATAGGAACAAGAAGCAGATGTTTCTTCTGGATATTTAAGCTTTCAAATTTACTATACAATATTACTGAATGGCATAGGTATCAGAATTAAGTTCTGGCCATGGATACCCAGATATCTAAGAATAGATGCATTTATCATGTAGATTTTAGGGATTAATATGCAAAAAGTTGCCCTAACCCTACGATATTAAATGTAAAAAAATTGCTTGTAATAGCCCTATGGAAAACTTAAACTGAAAAATCTAAGAAAGCATTGGTCTTGATTAAACATGTTGTGCCATTCACTTAGTGTCGTCTCATTTATTTAACTTTTCACCTTTTGATCTGTCCAAGTTGTAATTGGAAACTGGGTCATCTGGTGGCAATATATAGAGACATCAAACTATAGTTGAGTTGCATGGATCCTGGAATGGTGTTTCCTATAATCTGTGGTCATTTCCACATACTTGCACCATTATGCTACAATATCTGCAATTTAGTTTCTTGTTGGTTTCAATTTAATAATTAACACAGGTCATAAATTAATGACATTCCTTTGCTGAAGATTTTGATGCAGTTTTCTTTTCATTGAAATGTGTTTGTGTTTCCAATCCATATAATTGCGTTATGAATTAGTACTGGTCCTACCGGAAGTTCCAAACCTTTCTTCAGTTTTTATTGTTTATTCAGTGGAAATGAGCAACTTGGTTTGATGGTTGAATCTACAGCAAGTTTTTCTAATTAGAACCAATTGGCTCCACAACACTAATTATTCCCTTTGTAAGGACTACACTGGTGTTGCCTTAGTTTGTATGCTTATTCTGTTGATATTTTTCACAGGTTCAAGAAAAGCTTACTGTTGCAGAATATAAGGAGTTTGTGGGCTTCATGAAGGCATTAAAATCCAAAACAATGAAAATTACACCTTTGCTGGAGTCCATTGCAAAGTTATTTTCAAGTCCAGGGAGATTTTCTCTTCTCGAGAGGTAACTCCAATTAAGTTGTCTTAAAAGAATTTCATCTAAAACTGCTTGGCCTTTTCTGATGTTAATGGAAAGCATAGTTTCTGATAACTTATGGAATTTTTGGTTCTCGTAAAGATATTTTGGTTCCATGTTCATCAGCATAATTTAAACCTCTTCCCATTAATCCCATTCTTAAAATTAAGACTCTGTAAAGGCTTTAGGATAACTTACAACCGATTTTGAACCTGATGTCAACCCTGTAAAATATAGCATAAGTCATGCAGTAGAGGAACTCACTTAAAAATTAAAAGATTGGTTGAAAGGCAGAAAGATTCATGTTATTGGTTGCAGTTAATAACATGTGTCGAGCTCTGTAAATTCTCTCCATACCTAGGATGTCTTGAAGAAGCGTAAATTACAAGTTTTTCCATGGTGCGTACTTTCATCTCAAAGGTGCCTATGATATCTAATATGATCTCAATGCAAGATTGATATGCCCTTTTCCATGTGTGGGTTGCCTTTTTTTAGGTAATCATCAATAGTCATATTTAGAAATACATAAAACCATTCGGGTTTCAGTGTGTATGAGTCCTTACTATCCCCATAATTTATATATTCATGTGATAAAAGATCATATCTGTAATGAATTAATCGGTCTTTTTCTTTTTTTCTTTTTGACTCGTCGATAAATCTACTGCATAAAAATTTTCATTCATGTAATGAATTAATCTGTCTTTTTCTTTTTTATATGAATACAATTTCATTGATTCTTTATTTTGAATAGTACAACGTTGATTGACTCTATTTCGCCATTTTTTCGGTACTAATCGAGACCATACTTTATCATGTTCACATGTTGTCCTGGTTCATTTAGCTCACGTGCCAGGTCATGTGAAAGGTAGATTAGCAAGAAAACCTTGTCCATGATGTCCCATTGGTCTGCAAAAGACTGGCATAATAGATGTGAAGTATGGGTGTGCATATGCATGATCAAGCATCTTGTCGGTCCGGTTAGCATTTGTCATTCATCATTGTCAGTGTTCTGTTTATGTGGTGCATATTTTAATAAATTGAAACATCTAATTTTGGATTTATGGCACAAATGCCTGGGGAAGCTGGATGTTTGTATGACTAAAATTTAGCATAGTGTGTGGATTTCATTTTAACATCTGCATTCTGTTTTGTTTCTCCAGTGAAATTCTTGCATGGCTAACTGTGCTGTCACACTAAAGTGGCAGAGTGCCTCCTTTTTCAAATTAGTGAAAAGAGTCAGGTGCAGGAATAATCAATCTCGAAACCATTCCTAACCATCAAAATCTCCTTTTCTCATCCATGTGTGTTGCATAAGCTGAACGTTAGCATATAAGACATTCAATCGCTTGACTTGGAGTTGCACAACTCTTAAAAATATATTTATAGTACTTAAATCTGTGCATCTAGTTCATATATTCATAGTACTTATTTAGGCTTCTACTAGGAAAAGACATATCAGCTATTGCACACATCTAGTTCATGTAATCATCAAAAGGCAAATGGCTGGAAATGAGTTGCTAATGACTCAAGTAGGGTTTATTTGGAAGTACGCTAGTGTTCTTCACACTTTTGTTAGACCAAGAAATGCTGTATATATATATAGATGCAGATTTTTATATTAGCAACTTAGTTGGGACCTTGTTAGGGTTTTCAAAACTGAATCGGACCGCTCGGTATGGTGGTACATATTGGTTTGCCAACAGACTGGTACGTGGACTGCCTGCTATTGGGCGGTACCATTAATCGGGGCTGTTTTCGTCCGTTATCACCCGAAACAAGTCGGTAACGGTCGATTTCGAGTTGTCGCCTGCTATGCGATGAGGGAGAACGAAAAGGAAAGAGAGAGGGAGAAGAGAGAGAACCTTGTGTCCCAATCCGACGTCGCCCTCTACGATCCCGATCCGGTGCCGCCCTCCCTCACCGAATGCCGCATATAAAGAGAAGCCTCGGCGATGTCGCCTCCTCTTCTACTCGTCGCCTTAGATGAGGAGAAGACGTCGCCTCAAATGAGGAGAAGACTGCGTTATTCTCCTCATCTGAGGCGACAAGGAGAAGAGGAGGGGATGTTGTCGAGGCAGCAACATCGTTGAGGCAGTGATGTTGCCTCCTTTTTTATTTTTTATATTATATATATATATATATACATATGTATATACATACATGTATACACACACACATATATATATGTATGTATGTATATACATTATACATTTATATACATATATATATATATATATATATATATATATATATATATATATATATATATATATATATACATGTATATACATATATAGGCATACCGCTTGGTACGCCGATATGGTACGAAATCAAGAACCCTGGACCTTATTTCTTGTTATGCACCCATTCTGTACTATTCACACTTAGAGCTGCCTTTGTTTGTTTTCCTGAGGCTTGTCATGGTAGTTATGTTCCATAGATCCTTTGGTTTTGTGCCTTTGAGATGGATGCTGTTTATTGTACTGAATTTGAGGTTCTTTATGTCAATTTGAGCTTTCTCAATTTTTGATTGGTGCTCCATAATTGACCCAACCTACATTGAAGGTAAACACTTGGATAATGAGTATTTCATCCATGTCTTTTGTCTTCCATTGTTATTTTCTATTTTAGCACTACTTATCATTGAAATGTATATCTTTCTTGGACTTTCTCAATATCATTTTTGATGATTTATATTCATCCTAGACAATCTTCATTTGTCTTATTCTCTACTTCTGAACTAACATAAAAGAATAATTTCTTTTTCTGTTGCATATTTTAGAAAGTAAATTGATAAAAGGAAAGAAAATGAATTCTTCTGCATTTGTCATTTGCAAATTGGTTCTGAGAACTGTGCTTGTAGCACATAGTAGATTTTTAGGTAGTAGCTCTAGGTATTATGACATTGGCCTCCCATTGTATGTGCACCTGTTTCTTTCCCTCTCTGTGGTTTGGAGTAGAGCTGTTTTTCAATAGAGGCAATGATTTAATTATTGGTCCTGCTGCTTCTGTATCAAGCCGCACACGTGGTACTGATAATTATTCTGTATTGGCAACCATATGTTTCAGGCATTTGGGTTTGTTCCTTTGCCTATATTATCAACCATAGTACTAGTTGTGGTCCATTTGTTTGTTTTACTGGCTAACTATTCCTGTTTGTTCAACTTCTCTCCATATCTTTTTTCTAAGATGTTAACACAAGTGTGCATTTGCTTTCTCATTCTCTCCCAACAGGTTCAAGGATTTTGTTCCTGCAAAATATCATCCCATTTATGAGCAGCTTCTTAGGGTTCATGGCACAAACAATGATGTGTAAGAAAACACTACTTATTGTTCTGCTAAAATTTATTTCATCAATTTCTTTCATATTTGATTGTTGACACTTGACAAAGCCTGTCGCTCTACTCAGTCCTTCGCTTGTCACGAGTTTAGGCTGTAACAGCATCTGTGGCTTTAGCAATATGTCAAGACTGATCAAACAAATTTAGTGTGGTGAAATATTATTTTTGATCTTTGACAGATGATAGAAGGTTTGTCTTTGACATAATAAAAGAGAGATTAATTGTGCTTTCCTCCTTTCTTCATTTATTTATTATTGAAGCTTCTTGAAGGTTGACAAGAACAGGGAAGTATATTTTATTCAAAAAGATATGTTATGGTGAGATATTATGATTGTGTTTTTCCCTAGTCAACATGGATATATATTAAATTGGGGCTTGTGAGAATTTTAGTGATCTATGTTTCCTTTTTTATTACATAGAAAATTTATGATCTCTGGGAGTATTAGTTGCCTACATGTCGCCTTGATAGAGATGACAGTGCAAGGAGATGATGGGTCAAGGGTAAAATATTTTTATAAAATTTTTAAAAATAAAAATGCTATATGAGAATCACTTTTTTTGGAAAATTTATCCTATGTATTATAAAGTAATTGGTCTACCGAACTAGTAATTGCTAGTTACTTGGTTTACCCGTGCGCAGCATCAGTCTGTACAAAGCAGTGTCTGAGAACGAACAGCTTTAAGCCTCACAAACATCTAGGATAATCTGAATAATGAATGAGATTTTGGGAATAAAGGTTTTGTGCAGTAATATAAACATGAAATCTGTAAGCAATGAAAGGGTTATACTACAAATCTGTAAGCTAATATTGATAAAAAGTGCACACTTCCAAAATTTCACAAGCTGGTAGCTGACACATGGACTTCCAACCAAAAAAATAAACGAGGGGTGCAGCAGAAAAAAAAAGACTTTTCCTGGTTTCTCCTTTCTCCAAGAAGCTCACTGAGATGGAATTCTGTAAAAGTAGCACAAAAGAGAGCTTTGCAGTTGCTAGACGACAACAATTCATGCCTGATCTGCCCAAGTTTTGACTGATTCATCTGCGCAGAAATGAAGCCTACTGAATCACACATTCGCATCTTCTGAAACTTTCCCCTTCAAAATCATCATCCGATAATCCATCATCACTACAAAATTTAGAGTTCACATGATGACAAGGTCAGAGTCCTGTTTTCCATACAACATATGCAAAAAAATAATGGGCAACTCCTATTGTGTGTCATGCAACAGTAATAAAGAACACTATAACGTTACAAGTAAATTTACTAGAGGTGTGTTATCCAGACATACTTTAGTTACGACACCAGACAGCTGATAGAAGATACACATGCTCTGTGAGGCAAAATCCAGATCCAAATAACCAGACATATTGGAAAAAGCTGCACATATCTAAATCATGGCCAAAGGCTTCTCATCCATAAGCTTCTTATGATAAAAAAAAAGAAAAAAAGAAAAATCTTTCCATTGGCAACACATAAACACAATATCACATCTCCGAACAAGTCTAATGCCTTCCAGCTGTAACTCTTAAGGACTGAAGAAACATATTTAGGCCCTCAATCTTTCATCAGTTTGCCTAGATTATTTTGAGCATAAAGTGAACAATCACTATTAGAAATTATCTAACTTAGAGCAATTGCATGCTTAATCAGCTGATAGATTTTCAAGAAAATGAGCAGGATTTGATTGAGCTCACCTTGGAAGGTGGTGCAAGAATCAAAGAGGCGGACAGATGAACCATAATAAGATTGACGATCCAAATGCAACATCCCGACATGTTACAGGAGGAATTTTCTGTTTTTTTTTTATCAATATACACACTACATAAATTACTGGTTCTACAACAATCACCAAAAATATTTTGTAAAAGAATCTTTAAAGGACATCTGAAGCACTGATTCCCAGACCTTGGCCATTGGATGTTAGTTCTATATATCTGCTGTAATTCAATGATGAAAATGTACATTCGAGGAACCTTCTCCTATTCATCCATGTTCTCTTACAAGGAAGGTGATTAAAGCATGAACAGAGTGAGTGGTAATCAATGTTTGTCTCTACGGTGTTTCTTAAGACCTACTTGAAAACAATAAAGGCAAGCTAAGATGCTTATGCATGCATGAACATTCATACATGTATTATCTTTCACTGTAATGTAGATGATGCATGAAACAAAAGTCATTTTGCAAGTTCATGCAATTCCACAAACTACTAGAATGTTATTAAACCCAACAAGGATAATTTTAAAATATCACTGTTAACTAAATCTCTGATGATACGTAAGCAAGGCATGAAACAAAAACAATATAATTACAACTAGATAAACATAAGCTACATAGGGTTTTACTTTCAACAACAATGATGAATATGCTGGGATGTGGTTATAAAAAGTGTGATATGGTCATACTACTCCAAATGCTGTTCACTGATAATTCTTAAACATACCTGGCTTCAAACTCTCTTATCTCAGCAAGCTCTTTCCCGCATTTGTCGGTCCACTGAACTTTCCTCCCTACAGTATAGCAAGACGTCTTGTTGTCTGCCTCTGCCAACAACTCACGAGCATCATCAGCTTCACATACCATAGAATAACCTATGGAGGGCTTTTTCATATTGCTCTTGAGACAAGTCTTTCTTTCATCCCACTTGACAGCATCATTGATTGTTAACTTGCCTCTATCAGAAGAAGATGATGAATCTGATGGACTTTTAGACTGGTGAACAAGGCTAACCTTCCTGGAATATGGCTCATCAAGTCTTGCAGAAGAACAACCAAAGCAGGAAAAGGAGGCACATCCACACGAAGCATGATCATTACTAGAAGCCAGCTGAGAACTTGCTTCAACTTCTTGTTCGACCAATCGGTAGTGATTCCATGAAGAAATTTTTATAGGCTTGTCCTCATTTCTCCTGCCAAGAAGAAGAAGAGCAAGACCATTGCTGTACCCTGATGCTGAAGAAGAAAAAAATCCTCCTCCTTCCACAGCAAAAAGCATTTCTGATGCTGATCTAATCCGATAAGCAACAAGTCTTTTAACCTAGTTGATGTAAGGAAGGACTTCTCTTGGAAATGAGTGTCTTCTGCTTATCCATCTCAATGCTCACTCATGCAAGCTGTCAACGATATTCATTAGAATGCTATGGAGTTTTGCTTCTAAAGAAACTTATACAGAATTATAAATTCAATAAGACAGCTTTTATGATATGGTATTTCCGAATAATTGGACCATCAAAATGGAAAGAAGTCTCATATGGAATGAAAATGTTAATCAAAGTAACTAAGATATCCACCTAAAAAAAAATGTTAATTTTTCCACAGAGGAATCACTTCTCTTTGCCTGTACAATCTACACTGTATTATCGATGACTGTCACACAAGTTAAATTAAGACTTTTGCAAAAATGACATGTTGAAACATAGCAGTAGAGAAATGCAGGTAATTCTTAAACTTTTAACTGCGGAAAACTCTTATACGAGTCTTAATGAGAGGCTCTTCTAAACCATATTAAATGGCTGTATGCTAAAGAGCACTGTAGTAATTATTGTCAAGAAGGTGGGTAGCTCAAGGCCTCCTCAAAGCTTCACTTCCAATGTCACTTCACATATCTCAATCCAAAAGTTCTCCTGACAAGTTTGGATTTTATTTCAGAGATTTCATTCAACAAGCTAGTAGCAAAAGATGTCACTTCCATGGTGACAGTGCTTATCTCTCATGTTCTTTTCATGAAAATGCAAAACAAAAAATAACCAAAATAAGGAGGACACGGAAAAAGAAAAGAAGGTAACAAAGAACGGTTCTTTACATAAGATCTAAACAGGAACTGCTTACTAGATCTGCGACTATCCCGTCAAGTGCAAGTAACATACAATTACTGAGATAAAGCACACTAACGAATGGGCAACGCCAATGCAAAGTATAGAATGGCGACAACGCCAAATCACCACCGCATTCATCAGCCCATCTCTCACTCAATCCGTAAAAGCAGAAATATCACCTCCCACGAAAGAAAAATAACAACTTTATCAAGGAAACGAAAAACGAATCACCGAAGGGATGCAGTAGCGCAAAAATGGGCGAGGAAAACAGAGAAAAGAAAACACGCATCGGTATCCTACATTTTCCAGTCCCATACTCTCTTCTCACCCTAGATCAGCGAATCTAGGGCTCTATCGCCGCTTGCTCGCCAAACTCACCAGGCTGCAGGATCACAAAGTACGAGAAGACCGAGACGAAGGGGGGAAGAGATCGAACCTGAGCGGCATATCACATAGCGACCACAAGGAAAGGAAAGGGATCGACGCGATGGCCGAAGAGCGAAGCCCCCACCCATCCTATTTACCCAATCTTTATACTACTACTAGTATACGAAAGTAGACCAAGCATTTCTTATTTATTTATTTATTTACCCCCAAATCACGTTACGTAGTTGTCATCATTTGTGTCAAAATATTATTTGGTAATAATAATAACAATAATAGATAATAATGATGACGATGACACATGTCCTTCCTTATATGTTGGCACTTGGGGCCAGCTCAACAAGTCGGATCCGAAATATTTGCTCGGTTGGTAGTTATCCAACAAAATATCTCTGTCAAAATCTAACATATATATGTGGTTGGCTGGTGGGACCAGCTGTGTCTTAACCATGTTAAGATTTCGATGGCCCACCTTCTTTACATTCGATTTTTTTGGGCTCAAAACGGGCCGTATTGGGCCAACACGTCTTAGCTTCGTCGTCTTCCCGTTGGACTCGAACGCAATTACTCTCGACGCATGATCAGCTCATACGACGGGGACGGATTAGAGGCGAAGACTGGCGTACCTATGCTTCTACTTTCCACCCAATAGGAGGCATAGAACATGATTTTTATTAGGCTATAATGATGAGACTCATCCACTGCTGTTCCTCCCTCTCCTCTGTCACCTTCACCTACATCGAGCTTGGCCTGGATGGAGTCTCTTGGGAATTGGCAAGACTGCAACTCCCTTTTGTTGTTGGCCGGGGACCATGGAGAACACTGTAGACCTGATAAGCACATACCTGCCCGCTTCTGAGATAGAAATGACAGTACCGAACCATGATACACAAAGCACGCATATCTCCTGTTGCAATTGGCATTAGTAAACATGATCGCAATGGAGAGAAAGCAGCGGCACTGTGTCCGCCTTTGCAAAAGCTAAGTAGTATTTGCAGCCAAGGGTGGCTGAACCATGACCGAGATACGGTATGATCTTGTCGTCAGAAAACCGGCTTAATTTATTCCGTGTAATCATGCTCTTGCGTGATAAGAAAGAGGATAAAGGAGCAAAGGAAGGGTGGGAGAGATGGGAGAATCCCTCGTCTCATCTTCTCGGAAAAAGAATGGTGGCAGAAAGAGTCAATGGCTTTATGAAGAATGAAGCTCTTTTCCTTTCTGATAAAGAATATAGCGTCGGTCTTGAGCCAACAAAGGACACACAGTGGAAGAGTATCGAACCAAAGTAGTCGAGTGATCTCAGACCTCCCTCCCTTTCTCCTTATGCTGATCATGCAGGCATATATAACCAGTGATTCTATTCATCAAAACAACCTTCATCATCATCATGAAATCCACGAGCACAAAACCTTCAGCAATGTGACGATTGATTCAGCTTCACAGATACAGCGCTGAGAGATCTTTCTGGAGTTCCGCGTACAATGTGATATTTTATGTGCCTATCCATTTCATGTGAACAAGAGCATCTTATCGTGCAGTAGAAATACGTTCCTTTCTTTCATCATCAACATCAGCTATCGTTTTCCTGGAGACTTTTCTCTGCGATGTGTTTAACATGCTGAAGCACAACAACTGTAGAAAAGGCCTCCTTGGACAAAAGTCTTCCGTCTGTGATTGAGACACCATGCCAACAAATTCTTCGAAGTAATCGGAAAAATACTCCTACTCTAAGCCTCTGATCTCAGTGTTTCTCTTCCTGAAATGGGGAAACACGGCCTCTGCCGTGCCGACTTCTTTCGTCTTTCACGCCACGTACATGGACAAGCTTTCCGCGAGCTGCTCTCATGGTTGACTTGGTTTACAAAAGCAGATTACTCTCAGATTTGCTGTCTTCTTCTTCTTCTTCTTCTTCTCCCATTTCCTAAGTGTCCGGTCACCAGCCACCAACCCATCTGCTCCCTCAGTGTGCATGTATGTCCTGTATAGAACTTTTTGCTACGTGGAGAGTGCGTATATGTACATAATGCAATTAAATGTGTACGTATAATCTACGGAGTTCAGAGCAACACCTGCTTGCCCCTCTCAGGGCACGTAGGACCCGCGGATGTAGCATGGGGGCCCTCACCTTCGGGGCCCACGCGACGCAGGTCGTTGTTCTCCAATTAAAAGTAGCGTCCGTCTCGCTTTGAATGCGTGGACGGCAATGGAAGGCGTCTGTCTCATCGCGGCGGGTGGTCGAGATACGGGAATGGTTCGTTCGTTTTTGGAGTACGATTCGTTAGAGCGAACGGATGACGGCCGTCCGATGCAACAAGCATCGGTCGATCTGCTGGACGCGTGTCCCCATGTTGCCATCATAGAAAGGTCCTTCCATCGTGTCGCTCCTTGGACCGTCCGATGGCGTGCGAGGGCAGGCCGTTGGGTCGCCCACCTCGTGCCCGACTTGCTGTTATATACCTCGCCCTGCTCCGCTTCGAAGCCAGTCCTTGGCGCGGCCCCGTTCCCACCTTACCTTGGCGTACGCGGGTCGACTCCTCATCTTCCCCCTCCTCCGTACCGCCATTGGCTCGATCGTCTTCCATCAACAGCAACCTGTGATCCTCTTTCTTGATTCCTTCCTTCCTTGCTTGCTTCCTCTTTTAGGTGGTGGTGGTCAGTGAATCTTTCTGAATCCGGCAAGAATCTGAACCGGAATCTTCTCGTTGATTTCTCTCAAGCTTTCCCGGAGCGTCTGAAGAAGGAGAAGAAGAAGCACAAGATGGTGGGGATTGTGGTTAGGGATGGCATCCATGGGGGTTTGGAGGAGTTGGAGGGAAGGATTCCCGGGGAGGTGGAGAGGAGGATTCCCGAGGAGGCGAGGGGGATCTTGCAGCGGCTGGCCTCCAGCTGGAGCGACGTGGTCGACTCCATGGCGCTTGAGGTGGTGCCGCTCAAGGGAGCCATGACCAATGAGGTCTACCAGGTCAACTGGCCGACCTGCGCCGCGGCCGCCGGGAAACGACCCCGTACGGTGCTGGTCCGCATCTACGGCGAAGGGGTGGACGTGTTCTTCGACCGCGAGGAAGAGATCCGGACGTTCGAGTGCATGTCCAGGCACGGACAGGGGCCGCTCCTCCTTGACCGCTTCCTCAACGGCCGCGTCGAGGAGTTCATTCATGCCAGGGTACAAAAAATCATGATTTTTTTTTTGCTTTTCCTCACAAATTACAAAGTTGGCTGGTGATCTTTTTTATGCTTTTCTCTGAATTCGAGTTAATCTATACCAAATAACTCCGAAGCGGAATAGTATATTCCGATTAATCCCCTTTCGTTTCCTCGCTTTTTCTTGGCTGCGAGTCGATGTGCTACTGTGATTTCCTTACATAGATCCCCATCTCTCCCAATTGCTAGAATCTTTTTATCTGCTTTCTCTCGAGTTTCTTGATCTTTTGGTAACTTGTGATGCCAAAAATTTGACTTCCGCATTTTCCTCTACTATATGTGGATGTAGACTGAAGCATGTAGCTTGTTTGATTTATGCAAACCTTTCGTCACTGTGGACCCTCTTTGATTGATTTAAGACAAAAAGTATAGAGATGAGGAATATTAGATTTTATTACGGGTGCGAAGTCTCGGGCATCTGATTTGGTAGTTCGGCATTGAATTCCGTAAAGAAAAAGCTTCCACGTTGATTGAGAAAATTCATGAAAGCCAGTCAATTCCCATAGGCGAGCTTTGATATCAATGAGAGTCAATATTCATTATTGCCGGTACCTGAAGCACCCTCAATTCTTTTTTATCCAAAAGTTGAAGTAAAAGGAAAATAATCTTTATTAAATTAAATACAGCAAATTTTTATACAAAATATTTTGCAAATGACCATTTCTCTGTTCCTTTGATTCCACATACGTATCTCTGCTGTTGGATAGAGTTAAAGAGACACTCTAATATCTTGCAGTCTGAAATTATCATTTACCGTAGGAACATCTTTTGGATCTATAATTGCTTTACAGACGTTTTTCTCATTATTCTACCTGCTTGTACTGAAAACCATATGAGTAGAGAATGCATTTGGTTGATAACACTATCACGAAGATAAAGATCTTCTCTTATCCTGCTTGTCACATTGGATATTGCAGACACTTTCTGCTGTTGACCTTCGTGACCCAGAAATATCTGGTCTCATAGCATCGAAGTTAAGAGAATTCCATGATCTTGATATGCCTGGTCACAGAAATGTACTCCTCTGGGGCAGATTGAGGTATGATGCTGGAATTATTTGGCTATGTTGCGCTTTTATGAAATCGTCACCATATTTGGACACTGACTCTTCTTTCGTAGATGCTGGCTTAAAGTAGCCAAGAGCTTCTACCCTGCTGAAGAAATTGAAGAGTTTTGCTTGGACGCATTAGAGGAGGAGATCATGACATTGGAGAATGAACTTTCCGAAGAGGATCAGAGGATTGGCTTTTGCCATAATGACCTTCAGTATGGCAACATTATGATTGATGAAGAGACCAGAGTAGTGACGATCATAGTAAGTTGTTCCATCAACAATACATATGATCCCACTCAGTTAATCTCACTCAGTTAAAACTACAACACTAAGTAAATGGTGCTCATAGTCCCCCTTGTTACCGTTACTTGGTGACAGTAAATGATACAGCAAGTTTTTTTTTCCTGCACTATCTGTTAATATGGAGATGACGTGTTAATAATAGCAAAACCATGTTATCTAACAAGTGGAAATAGCTAATATATGTACCTATATTGACAGTCAGACATGTGGACTTACTTTTTTCTGATCTTTCAATGATACTCAATGTTCTTACATAAAAAGTGTGATGTAAGAAACTTTTGGTAGAAAAATGATGTCCAGTAGAAATTAACTAATATACATTGAGCAAACCTTTCAGTTCTCTGGATTTTGAGCAGTAACATGGTCGTTAAATAGTCATCTAAGTAACCCTTACATCATTAGTTCACATACTACATGATTGGCACATGCTTGCAAGTGCATTTTGTTGTCTTTGATTATGAATGATTTGGATTTTTTACAAACATGTAAACTTTATTCTGGATTAACATGGCATCCTGTTACTGTTGTACCATTTAGAGCCAACAATTCTTCACCAGGACATTGTTTTCAGCGTATCAGTACTTCTTGAGTTTGACCCTTGCCCCCCATATCTATCCACTGCTTGGACATCCAACTAATATAGACTTGATTTATGCTTCTCTATATTTTGTTGTTTTTGTTCCTGACAGGACTATGAGTATGCAAGTTTCAACCCTGTCGCATATGATCTTGCTAATCACTTCTGCGAGATGGCTGCTGATTACCATAGCGAAACGCCTCACATATTGGACTATAGCAAATATCCAGGTGATTTGTTTCTTTACACTTTTTTTTTTGTGTTTTCAAATATGTATCTATATTCCTACTTTTTTTTATTATGACTCATCAAAGTTAAAAGTTAACATCAACTATATAACACCATGTCATCAATGTCTAACTTTGTGTCTACTATGGCATAGATCATGAGGAGCGTCAAAGATTTGTAAAGCTATATCTTGGTTCTTCAGGTAAAGAAGGGTTAAAACCACTTGGCACAAACAGAATCATCACTTTCTCTTGCTAGCTTTTTTATTTCATTAAGTTAACAGCTTTGCATACTTGAAAAATTTTAGGTTTCGCTGGGATACAAGTTGTTTATCAAGTAGCATAGTTATAATATGAAGTAACACCAATTAAAAACATGCCTCCTGAAATACTGAGCATAATATAGTTATTTGTCAAAATTATTTTCTTTGCTCGTCACATTGATTCAAACACAAGCTATCATAGTTGAGGTAGAACTACAGATGGTAAACTTTTAGTGATGATATTACATTTTAGAATGAGTGTTACATTTTAAATTGACTTACCATATTTGTTTAGATGCACAAAAACGTACTGAGTAATCAAAAATGGGTAAGTCGACTTCATTGTTCAGATCAGAAATATGAAAGAGATATATTGCAGTTCTCTTGCTAAAGAAGGGGCTAATCAAAATTACTACATTGTTAACTTGCTTCAATTGAAAAAAAGATAATAATACACAATTTCCACAAATCACCCATTGAGAATTTTAAAAAACAAACTACAAGAATGTGTTTTGGCAAAATATTTTTGTTGCTTGTGATAGAATATTTCTTATTTTCAGTTGTGAAACTTGTCATGCCATGACAGTGTACTTTTACGTCGAGTTAATTCACTCGTACTATATGATTTGTGAACGAATGCATTCAAAATATTGACTAGGACCAAATCTTGTTAACATCTGAGAGAGACCATCTCTTTTTCTCAATAGGTGAGAAACCAGAAGACACTGAGGTTGAGAATCTGCTGATGAATATTGAGAAATATGCTTTGGCAAGCCATATCCTGTGGGGTTTGTGGGGAATAATATCTGTAAGCTACTTCATCATGTCTCTGGTGTTTTCTGCTGGTTTTTGTAATCATACATGCGTTCTAAACTTCGGATGATCAATTCTCTTTTCCTGGTAGGAACATGTAAACAAAATCGACTTCGATTATATGGAGTACGCGAGGCAGAGGTTCCAGCAGTACTGGGTGAAGAAGTCTGCAACCTTGTATCCTGCCTGGCCTTGATGGATAGTTGGGTTGAAGAGGACCTCGACTCTGCCAACTTAATAATGCTTAATGATGCCTTGTGTGCCATTCGCACCAAAGCTACATCTGTAAAGAATAATGGAACACCGCCATGGTATTGTAAATTCTTGGTTCTGCTGCTATCTTGTATTAGCAACTCTCTGCTACATTGCTCGTTGGGATGCATAATGTACAGTACAGAGCTGGTGCTCATCATTGGCTAAAGTTACTGCTTCTTCGACACCATATTATCTTTTTTTGCCAGCCTCTTCTCAGTACTATTTATTTCAAGAGTTTTTGTTGTGGCTTACAGAGTACGGTGAAGAGATAGGAAGAGAACTCGATTCTTGTCTCTTCCAAAGTTACACATAGATAGTGTGTTGGATACGAGTTGTTATCATTGCTTGGAGATGCGCGAACTGGGCCAGCCCAATTTTGTAGGGCCTGTAAGATGGATCACCAGGCGGGCGTACGTTAGCCTCTATACACGGCATTTTGCTATCGTGGAGTAGATAACACTGCGTCGTGGCGCGAGAGAAGAGGAAGAGGGCAGCGACGTCGACGACGATGGCGGCGTTACGAAGCCACTGCTGCCATTCTCTGTTCTCCTTCGCCTCCTTCGACAGGAAGCCTACCCTTCCCTTCCCCTTTTTATCCCTCACCGGGAGACCCTTCTTTGGTGGGCGACGTCCTCGCGCCGGCCCATTCCGCCGCTTGCTAGCCGCCCAAGACCCCCGCCCCTCCAATGAGTCAGACCTCGAGCTTCTGCTTCACAACAAGCCCTCCCCCGTCCGCAGCGACGACAACGACCCTCGGAAGCCCCCCGACTCGGATGATGCATTGGCCCCCTTTTTGAAGTTCTTCAAAGCCAGAGATTCCGCGGAGGAGGGTCTCATCGGCTCCGGCGAAGGGAGCATCGCCGAGGCGGCCGCCGAAGCCGAAGCTGAGGTGGAGGACAACGACCCTCGGAAGCCCCCCAACTCAGATGAGGCATTGGCCCCCTTTTTGAAGTTCTTCAGAGCCAGAGCGGAGGAGGATCTCATCGGCTCCGGCGAAGGGAGCGACGCCGAGTCGGCCGCCGAAGCCGAAACTGAGGTGGAGGAGAAGGAGAGAGTGGAAGTCCAGTACTACGAGCCCAAGCCCGGGGATCTGGTGGTCGGCGTCGTCGTGTCAGGCAATGAGAACAGACTCGATGTTAATGTCGGCGCCGACATGCTTGGCACGATGCTGACCAAAGAGGTGCTGCCGCTATATGAAGCGGAATTGCCCTACCTGCTTTGCGATCGGGACAAGGATGCTGCCGAATACACAGTGCCTGGGAAGATGGGAATTCTGAAGGACGAGGAGGCGTTGAGTGGGGGGAAGGTGGCAGGGAGGTCCGTCGTCGAAGCCGGGACGATTCTCTTCGCGGAGGTGCTCGGTCGCACGCTCAGTGGACGGCCGCTCCTGTCTACGAGAAGGATGTTCCGGCGGGTTGCGTGGCACCGAGTGAGGCAGGTTCTCTACGCTTACTCTTTCTGGAATGATTCATGTCATATTACGTTAGTTTTGCTTGATGGTATTGCAGGGCGATGAGACGGGCCTTCTTTCTTTTTTGTAGTATTTTGTTCACTTTGAATTCTAGATTATATGTGCTACTGGGAACCTTTTATTTTCAATGTCAGGCCTCTTTTAGTTCATGATGTTTTGAATTGTAACTTCAACCAGTTCTTCAGGATGTCTGTCCTGTCCACCCATTCTCTTGTTAATCTTGGGATTCTTTTGATGGTTTGATGGCCTTTAACTGTTAGATATGCATCTAGCTTCCGCATTGCAGCAGAGAGTCACGGATTGCAAATATTGTGGCCTTCCTCGGTTCCTCAAAACATTTTTGTCCCTCTGAGTGCATCTTAGAAGTCATATTTAGGATGTTCAATAGTAGGTTTCAATATTGTTTAAAAAGAAACATCCTTGATGTGGGCCTGATAGTGGAAGCATGTTTTTTGATTTAAAAGGAAAATATTAACTTTTCAGACTGGATATGCAATGGAGATAGAGTTATGCTGATATTTAATTTAAAAGCAAACCCTATTAGTTTTTATTAATTGTGGATACAACAAGCACATCTTGACCCTAGAAGATAAAACTTCATCACATGGTTAGGCAGTTCGTAGAAGGTTTAAATGTGGCTTCGCTTGAGAAATATTTGGGTTAGATATAATTTTGAAGAGGGGTGAACTTCTTTTTGTCAGTTTTTCTTCTGGTTTTTCCCCTGCATTTGGGATTTTCTTGTGTTTATTGTCTATCTAGGATTTGCATAATAGGGATTGAATAAAGAAATCTTCTTGTCTACATTATTTCATAAAGTGGTGTCCCTCGGTAGGACTAATCCTACTGCCATGGTCCTAATGACAGTTGTTTTACGGTGTGATGCTTGTAAATTGTTTTTGCTAAGTCTTGATCACAAATAAGCAGAATTAGATTTGGGAGATGGGTTAGATTTAAGCATGTACTAGTCCAAGCTCAAGTATGCTCCCTCTTAACTTTTATTCGTTCCTCTCTTTTCCTATAATAAACCGCACATGGTGATGATGGATGATGTTTTGGGTATGCTTTATCATTATTGGTGGATAAACTTGAAGTAAGAAATCACTTTTTTTTAGTAATAGTTTGTACATGGCCCATGCAGATAAAGCAATTGAATGAGCCTATAGAGGTAAAAATTTTCGAGTGGAACACTGGTGGCCTTCTTACTAGAATTGAGGTATGTATTTATTGGTCCTTTATATAGTTGATTATAAGCTTATCTTAATGAATTAGACTATGATGCTTTGTTGATCTTCAGGGTTTGCGCGCATTCCTACCTAAAGCTGAATTGATGAATAGAATAAAGAATTTCACAGATTTAAAAGACAATGTAAGTAAACTTTCCGATAAAGCTTTATTTTCTGACATGCAAATTATCTTATTTGAACACTTGAACTATATCATATATTCTCTTGGATGATAGAGCCCAGGATTTCAATCTTGATCTGACTGGCATTAGACCATGTGGATTAGTCTAGGGTTTAATCCCCGTCTTGTAAAAATTGCACATTCCCCCACCATTATGGTGCATGACCTGTCCATGCGCTTTGCGCTTCAATAGGTTTATGCTTCTTATGGTCTGTGGTGGTATTATGGTCCCTGTGGCCTGTGTTATGGGTGCCGACACTTCCTATCAAAAATAAGAAAAGTAGCTTTTTGACAAGACAGTTTTTCATGCTTTTCCATTATGTCTAATATGTTTGTAAAGTTTAAAAAAGTAGATTTCCCCACTTGTATTTCTTTGCAGGTCAGCCGCAGGATGTACGTGTGTATTATCAGGATCGATGAAGCAACTAATGACTTGATAATTAGTGAGAGAGAAGCCTGGGTTAGTTGTTAGTCATGCTTCTGTCTTTAGTTTAAAATATCTGTTTTACTTTGCTTCTAATGCTTCTGACTTTAGTCAAAAACCTCTGTTTTATTTTGCTTTGAATGCTTCTGTCTTTATTTTTAAGTATCTATTATTTACTTTGCTTCAAAATTTAAAGTTGACTGGTATCTTAGGCATGCTTTAATCCCATAAGGATGTAACATAAACTGTATATCAGTTAAATCTGGACTTTAAGAGCCATCTATTATCTTGGAAACTTATTGTTCTCAGAGGGTCTGTAGACCTTTTATGCAATCACATGTATGTAAACATGAATTAATTATGGTATCCCTTAGGATTAAATTTATGTCACCTAATAGACTCATCAGCCCAACAACTTCAATAGAACTGGTCTTTTACCACATGGTCAAGAAAGCTTAAACCCAGGTTGCTGATAATATGTTCATGAAGTCTTATATGCCAGTCTATCCCATCATTTGTCCATGTGGGACTCTCGTGGCATTACTATTTTCCTTAATGCCTTGATGTACTTGTCAAGATTAAAACCATAATCACATATGACCTGCTCTAAGGTTCTGATGTGAAATTAACTTAGGGTAACACAACTTTGTGCATGAGTAATTTACATCTTGACGCATGTTAGTCCAGTGTGCACTTGGTAACCTCATCTTAGCATGTCAGTCCATGCAGAGAAACCAACAGAACAAGTTGATACCCATAATCAACTATAGTAAACCAATTTGCTGAAAACCTGTACAGAATGAGGCTTACCAAGTGCCTTAAAGTGTATAAGCTCATGTAATTAGTGGTAGGACCATACCATGATGAACATTGTCAATGTGAATTCTAACTAGCTGTTGGGTTCATCATAAATGCCATTATGATCTGTAGGGATCGGTGGTGCAGGACAGGTCGGTTGATTTTAGTATTGCTCCCTTCTCCAATTGTTTATCCAACCAAGGATGGTTGATTTAACCTCTTATGGCTATTGTTTATTCCCATGTGATCTTGATAGATAAAGTGGTTTATCAGCTGCTATTATCATGCTGACCAAGAGTGAAAGTATTGCAATATAAGGTTGTTACCTTTCCACTCATCTCTTGGCACATTACATATTGGTTTCTGAAATATCAATATATTGACTTATAAGCAATACAAAAAATGTTCATTTTATATACCTGATTGCTTCTAAATGTGATTAGAGTAGTGATCATTACAAGAAGCACTAGATTGATAATCGCTCTTTGGAAGTTATTTGCTTTTTAATGTTACGCTAGAATGATCTTCAACCTGTTTTGTTGCTTAAAACATGTTGTGAGATCCTATGTGATGCCTACATATTTGGGTGTCTTTTCTTCTGTAGGATATGATGAATCTGAAAGAAGGAACTCTTTTAGAAGGAACCGTGTGCAAAATTCTTCCATTTGGAGCACAAATTAGGATAGGTGCCACAAACCGGAGGTACAAGCAACCTGGCCTTGGCATCTTTGTCGTATTTAATTTATTGAACTTGGATTTCATATTCAATCGTGTATCATAGCTGTGTGTTAACTGAAAAAAATAGGCATATCTGGTATCTTTATACATATTAAAGTTAAAGTAGGTCATTAACAGTTGTCTTGACTAGTAGCAGTTCAAGCAATATGTTCTTAAGAGATTATAGGATGATGGTTATAATGTTCAGTTCTCAAGGCTTCAATACTCAGAAAATATGTATATATGCTTTTTGGCTTCTACACTAGGACTGAATACAGACTGATGAGAACTTCCATGTACCATTATTGTGCTTTGTTCTGAAAGGAAGAATTGTTGCTTTCAGAGAAGTCTGTTCCTGGTAAATTGGGAATACTGAGGCTCCTCTTTTTGTGTTTGCTTGCTTCTTTGTACTGGTTGGTGGCTTGCTAAAGATCCAACATTTTCTGGACAAGTTAATTTCTTCTCGGTTAAGGAAATCCTTCAACACTTCAGTCTTATCTCAGCATTGACAGTCTGCCTTTGTTTCCTGCTAGTTAAGGTTGGTTGTGTAGTTTTTGTTTGTTGGGTTTATTTCAGAATCTTCTCCCACTAACAGTGTACCACCAAACACCCTTGGCTTTTGTTGTAACTTCATCCTTTTGTGCACTTTGCTATATTAATTTGCTTATACAGTGCATTTTATGATTATACCGATGGGTATTCTAACAAGGAAATCATTTACTGTCAGCTGAGGCTCAATTGTGGGTCCTTGTGCCAGCACTTTCAAATGTGTGCTTCATTTTCTTACTTTCTGAGAAAATAGAACTATGTCTGATCAAATACTTCTTAAGTACTAATCCCTTCTGCCACCAATTTTAATAACTTTATCAGTAATACCAAGGTCTTAATTGCTGATTCCGCACCGGTCTGTCTAACTGTTATTGTAACAAGATACTGAGCTGTATACTAAACTGGACCTACCTGATATTACTGAATAAAATAATTAAAGGCAAACACAAGTGGTATACTGAACTGTTCCAAGGTTTATTATTAGATACCAATGCTTGGTTGGCCCAGCAATTAATAGTTGGTAAGCACCAGTCCGATTGATATTTTTAAACCATGGATAGGATACTCTCAGATATTGGAACCTTGTCTAGGCAAAGAGCTATAACTGTTATGATTTAGGATCTCCAATTTGGGTCAAATGGATCTAAGAGGCAGGGAAGTATCTATGGAGCATATCATACTTGATCTAAATTCTGACCTGAGACAGTCTTGCGAAGGTCCAACCAATTTCAGAAGATGGGACACGGAGCTTTTAGAGCCACAAGATGCATATTTCTAGTCTAATGATGTTTATGTCAGAAATTGCATTGATCTGGTAAGGATCATAGTTGGCTCCAGTTGGAAGTTCTGCAGGCACTGGGTGATGGAGATAATGGAGACTTTCTATTTCCTGCAGGGGACAACTTGCGTGTCAATTTGGAAGGGTTGAAAGATGCATGAATTGATTAGAATTGATCCAAAGGCAAAACTCTAGAAGGTAGTAGTCCTAAGTCAGGAATTGACCATGTACCAGAGAAGTGAACAGTTTTTTAGAGGCAAGTTACTCTACCACTGTGGGTACTGTAGCCGTTCTTAGTATGGATTATTTAATTTTTTCCAACATGCTATCTAATGCGGTACATTGTAAGTCAATAACATTTTCGGTTATTATATTTCTTTTTATGCTTAATAAAATTGATTAGTTAGTAGAATAATTTCTAGTGATATCTCTTGGGAGGTGTTTTCTTCTCGAATTGGAGGGAACCCCAATAGAGGGTCCTTCTTCTATTGGCAACCTGCCACAAAAGTCGGTTATTAATGACGAAGAGTAGCATGGCATTAGCATATGCAATCTGCTGGACCCAAGGCATAAGAAAAGATCCCAATAAAGGATTCAATATGCTTCAATTCCTAGCAGCAAGGTACCAATATATATATATATATTATTTATTTATTTATACATGATCATTTTTTGTTGCAGTTTCTTCTATAAAATGACAAGAAGGTCTCTAGTAACTATGTTGACCACCTTATGTAACCCTATATGCCTGACCTTTTGTTATAATGATTAAGGACTTGATTGTTCTCCTAAATTCTCAAAAAGATCAGGATCAGTTACAGAAGAGTTTGATGGCAAACACTGACAAAAGTGGAATGGACAAATAAACACATTTCTTCATAATTTCCTGAAAAGATTTCTTGATGTGATCTCTTTTCTGTCAAGTGCCGCAATCCAGCATCTTTTTAAAAATATGTTTAGTTACAGTATGTTGTCTATGCCTGATAACAACACCAAAATTTTAGTTGGTTATTGTTTAAAACTTTAAATGATTATTAGAAAACTTTGTCAGTGACACTGATATATAGGTTCATCTCTCTCTCTCTTTCTCTGTGTGTGTGTGTGTGTGACTCTCTCTGTCGTGGAAAAGATCCAAAACTGTCAGTTTAAGATACGTCTTCATGATCCGATTCTGAAGTACATATTGAACTCAGAGAATCTATCTTCTTGTTTAGTATCATCAGACTAAAGGTTGATTCTAGAAATAATACTTTATGAAATATATCACAGTTTTGGCTAATACCAAAAGGGCTTTTAATGCTTATTTTTTTGAATCACAACAAATATCTTAAGTTGTAATTACTGATAGATAGTCTAATTACAGTGGCATTTTAACTGCAGCGGGTTACTCCATATCTCAAATATAACTCGTGCCCGAGTTTCATCAGTAAGTGACATACTAAAGGTGGATGAAAAAGTGAAGGTTCTCGTGGTGAAGTCAATGTTTCCAGACAAAATATCTCTTAGGTGGGTGTTGGACAATTGTTTTTTTTTTTTTTTTTTGCATTGTCAAGTATTTATTGCAAGTCCAAAACAAAAAATTCATAATTATGAACCATCATATTCTGTTCTTGTCTTTTACTTCAATTTCAAAAGTAGCCTCATTTTATACAATACTGAACTCTGAGATTGGCACAATATGTGTTAAACATTGGTGTGTCTGTGCTTGCAAGTTGTAGAATCATGAAAATAGTGTTGCAAGTTGTGATTCTTACTGAACTCTAATGATCTTGTTATAGACTAGTAACATAGCTTATCATTATATGTAAAATAATTTTCTTAACACTACCATGAAAAATGATACATTTTCTTGAATAATTTTGTTGTGGTACAAACAGCACTGCAGATCTTGAAAGCGAGCCTGGACTTTTTCTATCGGATAGGGAGGTGATGTCTCTTATAGCTTCTTTAATCAATGAGAGGTTCTTTATTTAGATTTACATATACTTCTTTTACTTGTTCCATCTAAATTGTTATTCTTACATTATCAGAAAGTGTTCTCTGAGGCTGAAGAGATGGCCCAAAAGTATAGAAGAAAGCTGCCTGTTATTTCTGCAGCGCACAAGTTAGAGACTCCTCCGACCAATTTGCTTCCTTTTGATGATGAAGCTAGATTATATGCAAACTGGAAATGGTTCAAATTTGAACAGCATACCGAAGTGAATGATGGCGACAACATTATCTCAGAATGCTAGAGTTCAAGAACATCCTGACCATTTTGCTGACAAGATTCATCAAGTCGAAGCCTTCAGCTCAGATAGGGGGTGCTTGTTTCTTCACATTCTCCATGTTGCAGTCTGGAATGGTCCTTTGAGATAATAATTCTTAAGCATCAGTTTGAGAATGAGAGAAAGAAGCATGTGCCCATGATTGTGTCTGAATAACAAGATGGATGTTATACAGTTCGATATCAGTTCTGATTTAATATTTTTATCTTCGTGAATTTAATCTTCATTTATTCTTTATCAAGAATGTAAGATCATCCTTTCCAAAGTAGTAGTGTTGTACATAGGTGGCATCAGAGAATGAAACACATGTAGCACATATCCCTTTTGGATTTTGTAGGTATGTGTATCGCCAAACTAAACACCTTTTTATGTTCTTGTTTGATTCTGGTGACATTGGCGTTGTGATCCATAATGTATTCTTAAGTTGAGGTACAAAGGGTGCAATCGGAAGTGTATTTGCTTTTTTAGAGCCATCAGATCAGTTTACAAAAAAATATTTGCATTTTTTAAAGCCATCCATCGATCCATCACCATTGGGTAACACAATTTAGTTGCAAAGAAATCTTCGACTATATTGTAGCTGTCTGAGCAAAAGGGTGTAAATGTATGAACAAATAAGTAGTAAATGCCCAGACATCAAAAGACATAAGGAATCATCTATTGCCACACTGGAATACTTGGCCATTAGGAACATCAAAATGGCAAAGGAATTAGATATGGGCAATAAGAACAGCCTAGAAAGTGAACACAGCACACCACAATCTACACTCGGAATCTAATTTGAATCGATGACAAATCCCACAGGAACATCGTGTAAGTCTCTGCGGGAAGGTGTGCTCGATTCACTGTCAGTTGAACATTCGGTGGCACATCGGTCTCAGGTGAATGCCCAGAGATGCAGAGTGTTCCAGTGTCATCCTGCCCCCAGTAGACTTCTACCATCAGGCCTCTTGGATGCTCCTGGCTCCTTTTGGAATCTGCACAATTGCCATTGGTGAGTAACATTCCACTCGTCCTCGAGTTTGGATTTTAGAAGATTTATTACAGCTTCTACAGCCATCGAATACTATCTATCTCATACTTCTACGTATGCCACAAAAGTTTCTCCTAGAACTTAGATATTTTTCTATTACTGGTTTGGAATCTATTACTAGTGCAGCATAGTCAGTTTTTGTTATCAATGCTCCGTAGTACTCGGTAACATGAGGCATACGATAACAGATTAATTGCTTGATCAATTCATGCAACCAGAAATAGAGTTCTAAAGCAATATCCTCAAATTCTGCAGTTCTGATGACAAGTTCAGGGTAACTAGGTTCTCCTCAGTGGAAGAACTTTCCAGTTCTGCCAGTTTTGCTATGTTTAGAAACACTTCTTCAAGTGTTGTTAGACCAAGTTGTATGTCCAAAATGCCAAATTCTTCTTCTCTATCTTGGAGCTCTGCAAAAAAGTTCTGCCACCAAAAAGAAAACTAGATAAGTAACCATATATAAAACATAGTGTCTCCAGTCAAGGACACAAAAACTCAAAACATAGATAGTATCATGAAATTACTGTGAGAAGCTCCTCTTTGTTGTGGGGTATGGTGAAAGTAAAAAAATGTCTTGTTCTCCTCTTTAGGCTCCACATTGAGTCGCTGTTAATTTCATTCCTATGTCAGTATATAACTTACCAAAAAAATCATAAAAGAGGACATTGTTAAAAATGCATTGGACTTACATCTTTGAAGAAGTGCTTCACAAGCTCAAGGTGAGGATTGAATGCTGGACTTACATCTTTGAAGAAGTGCTTCACTTTGGCGTCGATGGAGCATAAGCTGTTATTGTACAGCAAAAGAGACTTGGAGAGAGATGGACTGAGATCGCAGCAACTGCGGGCTTCGCGACAGTAGATGAGCGAGAGAGTGATTGTTGTAGAGCGTGGCAGTCAGTAGAGGAAGATGACAACGATCGGCAGATGAGGGATGTGGCTGCAGGCAACGAAGGGGGAGTGTATCAGCCACCGAAGGAAGAGGATGAGCAGCCGCAGAAGGAGCAAGAGAGGACCAACATTAGTTGTCGGCGTCGAAGATGTCGTGGCCAGAGATCTAGCGACACTGTCTGCCCTCGACAATGAGGAATACATCTCTCTCCACGTATCGGTTTCCACAAATGCACGGTTGGAGAGGATGGTCGTTTGGGTCTTTGGACCTCAGAAGGTTATCAGTGATAGAGGAGAGAAATCAACACCGACGATAGAGAGCTAGAGTGGAGTCGTCGATAGTGTCGCCGATTCCACGATCATTAGTAATAGACTGTCGTTTGATAGCAAGAAAAAATAATCTCTCTTAAAAGTAAGAGGGAGGGCGAGAAAGAAGTAAGAGATATCGTTGTACAACCAATAAATTTATATAAAAGAATTTTTAAATCTTCGAGATTTTCTTGTTTAGAAAAATCATATCTAAATGTTATCTACTATTAAATCTTAAGAAACACTGTAGCTATGATCATATCTAAATCTTCTTCAGGCACAAACCTGTTGGTTGGTGTTTACTTAGAAAAGTTTGCATGCGAATGTATAGTTTGACTTCTTTTATCTCATCACTCGTTCGTCAGTAATGAGCTCATGATTCTCCTCAGAGCTAGTGCTAGTGAAGTCGCACGCAGACTTTTGGATGTTCAGTTGAAACTTGAAAGAGTTAAGCCTGTGTTTGAGAACCCTTCTGACCGCAATCTTTTGGATTACTCGGACAGAGAAAAAGTGTTCTTGAAGGTTCAATGTGATGCAGATGGAAGCATTTTGGTTGTTTGCTTGCGAGTTCTTGGAAGACTCCACAGTTGCATTTCCTCGACTGCGAGTAGCAGGAAGAAGAACGATAGGTCGTCACTTGTTGACTTCTCGATTACAATAGATTTCCTCGCCTTCGTCTTCTGCGATCCAAAGTCAACGCTCTCGCTCTACGTACGAACTACGGGCTACTGAAACAAATCTAAATGGATGTTTGAGAGTGGAAACGAGGCATTGAACATTTATACGTGCATGAGAGATAGTGTTAAATTGAGTGATTATTTTTTTACTTTTACATTGGATTGACAAGAATCTTCGAATCAATTTAAGAACGATTGGAAAATTAACAAGAATTAACAACTCTTTGTGAAAATTAAATATGTATTCATAATGAATAATCCAACTTGGAGCAGATATAACGTCATATTATGTCTCATTAGAATTTATTAAATGTTGGAAAATTGATGGCAAGATGATAACTTGATGGAACAGAAACAATTAAAGAGAATAAAAGCTGTACAAATTCTCTCACTTGAACTTTCAATAGCAATCAGACTTTTACAGTCAAGGTTTAAATTTATATTCCAAGATTAAGATTTTTGGGAGAGAAAGTTATGTTATTTATCTTATTAGGAAGGATGATATTGAGAAATATAATTTTATGAAATAAAAGAAATTATAGTAATATGTTATCAAAATTCTCTAGTATCAGGGTAATTATTTCCTCATCATAGTATAGTTGGAATATGAATTTTATATTTTTCTTGATTAAGAAATTATGCAATGGTCTTATTTTTATAATCATCCAGATGATATTATGGTATGTGATAGTAAAAAAAATCTCAAAAACACATACTTTTCTTCTCCTTAATTGCTCAACATTCCTAAGAAAGATTATTTTAATTTATTTTTCTAATAATAATTTGTGAGTGATCAACTCTATATCATCAATTTGATACAAATTCATCTTTACTTTTACCACCCATTTCAAAAATGACATAATTGTTTAGAGCATCCTTCCTTTTTCATTTAAGGTCTTCAAGTCGTAATGATCGTTTTTGTAATTTTTCTTTATCATCATCCTCTTATCATCTTGTTTCATGTAGTTTGTGCAAATATAATAAAATGCACAAAATTTTATTTGCTACATCTTTCAAAATCAATTTATCACTTAAACTAATATGTTTTTTAAGATTTGTGGTCCTTCACTGATATAGTTTCACTATAGATTTAACTTTTATGGTACCTTAGTTTTCCTAAATTCAAGCTTATAATCAAAAGTTAAATCAATTATTTTTTTATTATGATAATGATGCTAAATTCTAAAAGCTTTATAATTCCTTAAAATTAGTAAAATATATTATTTTCTCACCCATTAATGTACTCTAGAACTTAGGGAGACTACAAAATGTCGTAATCAAGATCACTCACTCTTTTCACTCAATCACTTTCGTTCTTAATATATTACCTTTTAAAATTTTATTTTGATCTACTCTTATACTAAATTATGTGTTCTAAGTGTCTATAGTTGAAACCTAACAATGCAAGCCCAATCAAAATGATGAGCTTTTCTTAGATAATTTTGCCTTTCTATCTTTTGATCTACGGATCGAAAAAGTTTTGTTCTTGATTTTTGTAGATTGTCTTCCCTTTTTAATTGATCGATGTTCTCTTGCCTACGCTTACTTCTAATAATTTTGTTGATTGGATTTCGCAATTTGAATTGAAACATTGATCTCATCCATTAATTCAGATAATTTATCCACCTAAATTTCACTAATTTTAATTTCATTTACCGCTCTATTGAGTAAGGAAACCTTTGTCTTACCAATACTTCATTCTAATTTGTTTTTAATAAGCATTTTGGCAGAATGTATTAATAATAATAATATATAAAACGATAATATTGGAAAAGAGAAATGATATGATAACAAGTTGTCATTGTTATCTCCATCAAAGATATTATGATAATATGTTATTATAACAATTATGATAATATTTTTTTAATCCAACATAATATGATTGGAATGTATACTTTACATTTATTTTTTATTAAAAATCATTATATTATCCTATTTTGTAACTACTGTTTCTGCATATATTCATTCATGCACAATATCAACTAGTCATTTCTTTCAAATATAACATGAACATGTATTACCAAATTTGATATTAAAACTTTTCCTAATGTTCTCATGTTCATACAACCTAATTGTTATAAGGGTGTGCTTGGTTGCACCAAAGTTCATGAAAGGTCTTGTTTCTTTCGAAAACCTCTTTTATATTGTTTATTTGGTAGGAACAAAAAGAAAAAAAATTCCAAATCTTCTTTTATGCCAAGAAAAAAATTTATTATATTGAAATATCTATTAAAAAATAATAATAAAAATATATATTTTTTTCTATAGTTTCATAGCTTAGAATAGGAAAAAAAAAAAAAACACTGCGCCGAAGCTCCCATCACTGAAGTCAAATGACCCCGCGTTGACCATTTTGTCCTTCTTCCGTACACCCTCCTCCCGTTGTGTGGTGCCGTCCCTTTCCTTACCGCCATTTCCTGCTCAAAATTCCCGAGAAAGCCCTATAAATTCTATCTCCCTTCTGTCAAGATTGCAGACCATTGATCTTTCGAGGGAGACAGAAGCGAATCTTGCGAAGGCGAGACGGAGAAAGGAATCAAATGGAGTCATCGTCCTCCTATTCGTCTCGCGGCGCCGCCAGCTTCTTCACCCAAGCCAATGCTCTCCGCCGCAAGAACCTCACCTTCCAGGTTGCCCTTCCTCTCATTAACTCGATTTCGTTTCCTGAGCGGAGTAGCAAAATGAATAGGAACAGAATCACCTTTTGTGTTCTTTCCCTCGTGCGCTTCGAGCCTTCTCATCGCTTGCCTGGCAGAAGCGGAACCTGAAGACCAACATCGGGATCGTCGCGTTCCCCATCTTCCTCTGCGCGGTGATCATCCTCATCCAGAAGGTGGCGGCGGCGGAGGAGATGAACAAGGATGGGCATCGATACTCATCTCTGAATCAGTTCGGTGCAAACCCCATTTCCCGCTCCTTCGGGTGGCTGGCGCTCCTCCGAGTTCTTCGCCCCCCGTCTCGCGCCGTGACATCCGATGACCCCACCCCTGCGGGCTTGCCCGGTGAGTCTTGCAAGGTATCGCGGTCCTGTTCGGCGTCGGTACTTTTTTCACCGGCGGTAGTCAATCCCTCGCACAAAGTATCCGATTCTCTTGCCATGCTTTTTGTTACGGAAATCTATGACAATATAATGATTGCCCGCGAGTAACATTCTGAACTGAAATTGATCTTTGTTGGCAGCTATGGCGCAGAATCTGTTTCTGAGTTCTTGCTTCGTATTCAACCTCTTGGATCTCCCCAGCAGTTTGTTTACTGTCATTCGTGTAAGATCTTAGAACCAAATGCTTTTGTGTAGTTTGCTGTTATCACTCGTAATTAGAAGCAAGATTGATTCTTTCCTTGACCTTTCCAGTGGACTGACACATCAACGGGAAGCACACAGTTCATGGAACCTGCTTTTGTTTCTGATAGACCATTATATCTGATCCAACCGCAATTTACATCAAATGCAACAAGTCCAATTTCCTTAAAAATTGCCCACAGATCAATTGAGCTAGGTAAAATATTTTCTTACCAGGAGCAAGACTACTTAGTTTTCTTCCTCCTCCTGTTCCTTTTCTTTGTCAACTTATATTTCCATTTTAGGTCTGGTATATTGTAGATTATTATTCAATCTGAGGCCTGGTTTAGAGTACTTGTATCATGCTGAAATCTGTATTTGCACAATCGCCTGTGAGGGGTGGTATCTCAACACAAAATTTATCTCTAACACTCACATGGTGTGTACATTGGTAATACACGGAAGTGTATATAAAGGAAGACATTTCTTTTGAGTCACGTCACTATCTATTGCTTCCTTCCAACTACATGCTGATTTCTGAAAATTCTGAAAAAGTAGGCAACTCACTTAGCATCATTAAGGAGCTTAGAACAGCTGACTTGTGCTGTAATTAAAATTTGTCAAGTGGCATACTGATGACTGAAGTAAAGGAATCTGCATTATCATATTCTCATCAAATACAATAATTGATGGATCTGACAAAAAAAGCCTCTATTTTTTTTGTTCTTTCTAGAATCTGAATGTTACCAACCATGTGATGAGCTTCCTGCTTCAGCTTATGACCAGATGAAAATGTTTGGATTTTCCGCCTAATGTTTGAGCCCTTTTAGGCTTGTTCCATCATATAATAGTAAATAAAAAAATAAAGAAAAATTTTCAGAACCTTTTTCATGTATTATGTGTTGTTCCAGGTGATGATGTTGATGTGCCATTATGATTTATAAATGCACTCAGAATGGAAGTCTGCACTAAACGGGAATTTAAATTTCATCTCCATGATCTTTTACACAATTAATTAAGCCTAAATTCCTCAAATTTATGTACATTCTGAATTTCTACTTCAATCAAAGCTGATTCATGGAATCAGGTGATGCATAAAAATTATGTTCCAGAACCTTTACTGCCTTTAATTAAACTTAAACGCATGTTTATTTGACATTATATTCTCCATATTGTACTATTTTAACGTTGTAGCTTTTTGTTAAAAAAAAAAAAATGTTATATTCTGAATCTCTGGTCTTTTGAAATGACAACAGAGTTTCAAGGATTGACTTTGTGGCGTGATAACTCGTTGTTGATAAATGATGAGTTGTTTAAAGGTTACGGACAAGGAACTTCAGAGAAGAAAATTAATGAGTTCATTGCAGGTTATCTTTCTGAACGACTTCAAATTTTTTTATTTTATTTTTTGCCTTTTTTGTGTGTGTCTGCACGGGGCTTCTTATACCAGTATGTCCTTTCTCTTGCAGCCTATGACTCGTTGAACTCTGATGAAAACTCTTTTAGTCTAAATATTGCGTACACCTCAATGTATAATGATGGTGATGATTACCTGGTGTGTGTACCTCGCTCGGTGAATCTGGTATGTATGAGGCTGTTGTTACAATCTCTGATATTGCAAATAGTGTTCTGGTTTGTATTGGCATCAAATAGTTGGCAATGGCTGCTAATAAGTATGACGGCAGTAATTTTGAAGGGCCTTTTTAATTCATCTATTTATGTCTTTATATTATCTTTGTTAACAAGAATAATGTATGCTATTCTTTACTGTTTGGTAAAAAGTAGTGGTTAACCCTTGGAGAGGTTCACCTGATGGGGAGACCTTTGGTGTTTTAGTTAAGATGTGTATCCAAAGGAGAACTGGAAAAATGAAACTGTGGAATCATAGCGTTCTTTTGACTACTTGTCAAGTAATCTTACTTGATAATGACTAGTAAAAAAACAGTACCTTCAAATATATGATTGATATGAATTCATAATAGGAAAAAATCTTAATGGACTTTTTCTGTGGAATCACAGCATCCTTTTTGACTACTTGTCAAGTAATCTTACTCGATAATAACTAGTACCTTTAAATGTATGATTGATATGAATACAATGGAAATTTATTAAGTGAATGAGGCTTTCTCACTTTCACATGGCCAAGTTTTTGTAGACTCTAAACATCAACATGAGTCCTGCTGATTCAATATTTTTTGGCTCATATCTAGTTGCACCTCTCTGTAAATCCTGCCTTTTTCTGAATGAATGAAAATGTTTCACTAGCTACTTTTACTTTCAAGGAAACAAGATAACAACAGTCTGTCTCATGTTCTGGGAGAGGCTTAAGCTAATTAAATGTCTAACCTATACTTGTTTACTTTTAGCTGTATGTCTCAACTTTGTTTATGAATTATGTTTGTTCATGCTTTGTATACTTTTTTTAACTCAAGTAAGTGTTTTGCTTAAACAAACAATAGAAAAGAGAAAGCAAGGCCCTTTTTAACAACGATCATACCTAACATTTCTTTAATTTCGTGTTTATATATCCTTATTTCCCCTTAGACCCAAGATTGGTATAACAAGTTAACAACACATAGACCAAATGAGCATTATCTCAGATTTTATTTATTTATGAAATAAATCATTTTCATTTACTTTGCAGGCCTCAAATGTCTATCTGAAATTTCACAATGGACCTGGTGTCATGGCAATGCTTGAATATCTTGAAGAAATGCCGAAAACTGGAACACAGTTGAGGTTTGACATTTCTTCTATTCTTAATGCGTTATTCTTCACATGGATCATTGAGCTACTTTTTCCGGTAAGTTTAACGAGAGATAATATTCTTAAAATAGATCTTTGAAATCTTTTTCTTAAAGAGGCAGCATTTTGTTTTGATGTGCATCCAAATTTAGTACAAGTTTATGTAATACATCATGAGTGTTTGTTGTGGATGGGTAGAACCCTGAGATTATACTACTGTAATTCTTTCTTGCCTGTGACATTGCATGAGGATTTCAATCTTTAAAAATAGAACCCTAAAATTAATCTACTATCATTATAAACTTTGGATGTTGTAACTTTATTTCTGTTTTACCGCGACCAACCTTTTGTTTCTTATGTAGGTTATGTTGACATACCTTGTCTATGAGAGGCAACAAAAGTTAAAAATTATGATGAATATGCCTGGGCTAAAGGGTGGACCTTACTGGTTGATATCTTCCGTTTACTTTTTCTCGCTATCATCACTCTACATGATATGCTTCGTAATATTTGGCTCTCTAATAGGTAAAGACAGCCCAAAAAACTTTTATTTATTTGTCCATGAAAAACTAAGCTTATAATCTTTTCTCCTGTACAGGGCTAAAATTTTTCAGATTGAGTGACTACAATGTACAAACAGTATTCTATTTCCTTCACATAAACTTGCAGACAACGATGGCCTTTCTCGCATCAACTTTCTTTTCTTCCGTGAAAACTGCTACAGGTGAGATATAAATATGGCTAAATGAATTGAAAAATTCTACCTTAAACTTTGGATGGGAGAGCTTAGTGACAACGTTTAATGATATGAAATCTGATGCTGCAGCCACTGGGTACATTTATGTGTTTGGTTCAGCCTTATTACGGCCATACCTTTTGAAATTTCTCATCGGAGATACTAGCTTTCCAAGTAAGTGGAAATATTTCCAAATAAATATTTTTATGGGATGATCTGAAAGATGTTTTGACCTGAAAGTTCTATATTTTCTGGAAGATATCAATTCTCTTCACAATTCCTCAGCATTGAAAACGGTCTTCTCATGTTCTTCAGGAACGTGGATCATAGTAATGAAGCTCATTCCTGGATTTTCCTGGTATTGTGGGTTATATGAGTTTTCACAGTATTCCTTCCAAGGAGATCTAATGGGGACTTCTGGTATGCAATGGGGGGATTTAAATGACTGGCAAAATGGGATGAAAGCTGTGTTGATCATAATGTTTGTTGAGTGGCTAGTATTTCTTCTAGTTGCATTCTATTTGGATCAGGTATTAGGAGGAGGAATCAGGAAGGATCCACTATTTTGGTTAAAGTATTTCCAGAAAAAATCTCGATCATCTCAAAGACGGCCTAATTTGCAGCGACATGGTCCCGAATTTTTTGTTGAAAGGGAGGAGAGTAGCAATGTTTCTCAGGGAGAAAGTTGCATTACATATCAGAGCTATTGTAAACATGACTGAGTTCCACTACTGATCTGACAAACATTTAAAAGTTCATTGTTACTGAAACACTTAATTTAATTTATTATTGTTCAATGTCAAGTTTTTCATTAGCAGTCTTAATATATTTTGCATAACATAGCAAGTTATATAGAATCCGAAAATAATAAAATTATTAGGGTTTGTTGATTTGCTTAACTGAAACTGGATCTTTAAATTGTCAGAATTTTTTTTTTTTGTATTTTACTTGGTTATTTTAACCAATAGCAACTCAACCTTGTTCAAACACTGCTTGGTTTAATACTAGAGATCTTGTTAACATAAATCACTTGAAATGAAAAAATATGTTGGGTTGCTAAGAATAATTTGACACTAGACAAATCTTCATTTCTTTTTTAGATCCTTGTGCTTACTCGATGATTATTTTTATTTCTACATAACTACAACAAGTTGATCCTTGTGCTTACTCGATGATTATTTTTATTTCTAGATAACAAGTTGAGTTCCTTTAATTTTTTTGGGTAACTATCGATTGAGTTTTGGATGGATTTTAGTAGAAAACTTAGGCAGCAATCACTTAATTCAGTTTGAATGGAATTTAAGTAATTAATATTTAGTTATATTTAGCAACAAACAAAGTGAAAGTTATGAATATCCTATTAATGTCACTCCTAAACTCAATATTCTATTCATTAGGAGGATATCCTTACAATTCACCACATATTGATACTGACACTACATTTGAGAATTTTCATAGAAATTAAAATACAAGAGTAATAATAAATCAATAAAAGTAAATATTTAAATCACTCACTCTTCTCACTCAAACTTTCTTATCCCTCCATCTATCTCCTATGTTAATCTTATGTTCTCAGTATATCTATCACCTTTTAAAAATTTATTTTGATCTAGTCTTAATTATACTAAATTATATGTTTTGAGTATCTATAGTTAAAACCTAACAAGGGAAGCCCAATCAAAATAATGAGTTATAATGTTTATGATGTTTTCCTGCCTACACAATTTTGTTGATTGGATTTCTTGCACTCGTTGAGCCACCTTATATGACTAATCTAATCTGAGTTGAAACATCAACCTCATCCATTAATTTGGATAGTTTATCCACCTAAATTTCACTAATTTTAGTCTTTTATCTGCCAATACTTCCTTCTACTTTATTTTTAATAAGCATCTTAGCATAGTATATTAATAAGAATGATGTAGAGAAAGATAATATTAGAAAGAGAAACGATGACAACTTCTCAATATTATCTCAATCATAGGAATTATGACGATATAATTTCATAATTCTTAATTATAATAATATATTATAGTTTTCCCAATCATAATAAATTTATCATGATTTCGTCCATCATAATATGATTGGAACATGTCTTTTACATTTATTTTTGATTGAAAAATTATGATATTGTGCAAAATTATGATATTGGAACATGTCCATCATAATATGATTGGAACATGTCTTTTACATTTATTATCCTCATCCAGAAGGTGGTGGCGGCGGAGGAGATGAACAAGTACGGGCATCGTTGCGGGTGCCAGGGAGGGGTCTGCGGCATCCAGTACTCATCGCTGGATCAGTTCGACGCATGCCCCATCTCCAGTCCCTACGAGTGGCCGGAGCTCCTCCAAGTTCCTCGCCCGCTCCGAGTCTCGCGCCGTGACATCCGATCACTTCACCCCCGCGGGCTTGCCTGATGAGTCTTGCAAGGTCTCACAGTCCTGTCCGGCGTCGGTACTTTTCACCGGCGGCGATCAATCCTTCGCACAAAGTATCCGATTCTCTTGCCATGCTTTTGTTCTGGAAATCCATCACAATATGATGATTTCCTGCGAGTAACATTCTGAGCCGAAATTGATCTTTGTTGGCAGTTCTGGAGCAGAGTCTGTTTCTGAGTTCTTCCTCCGCATTGAACCTCTCGGATTTCCCCAGCAGTTTGTCTACTGTCATTCTTGTAAGATCTTAGAACCAAATGCTTTTGTGTAGTTTGCTGTTATCATTCGTAATTAGGGGCAAGATCAGTTCTTTCCAGGGGACCGACATATCAACGGGAAACACACAGTTCATGGAGCCTGCTTTTGTCTCTGATAGACCCTTATATCTGATCCAACCTCAATGTGCATCAAATGCAACAAGTCCAATTTCCTTTAAAATTGCCAACAGATCAATTGAGCTAGGTAAAATGTTTTCTTGCCGGGAGCAAGACTTCTTAGTTTTCTTCCTCCTCCTGTTCCTTTCGTTGTCAACTTATAGTTCCATTTGAGGTCTGGTATATTGTAGATTATTCGATCTGAGACCTGGTTCAGATTACTCCTGTCATGTTGAAATCTGTATTTGCACAATCGCCTGCGGTGAGGTTCTGTTGGTATCTCAACAGTCAAATGGTTTGTACATTGGTAATACACAGAAGTGTCCTTTGCCTCTTCTTCTACTAGAAAGAGATGCCTCATAAAACTACAGGATCTTGCCCCAAATATATAAAAAAGATATTTCTTTTGCATTGGTTGCTTCACGTCATTATCTATTGCTTGCTACCAACTACATGCTGATTTCTGAAAATTCTGAAGCAGTAGGCAACTCGCCAACTGGCTTAGCATCTTTAAGGAGCTAGAACAAAAGACTTGTGCCTTAATTAATTTTTTTCAAGTGGCATACTGATGACTGAAGTATCGGACTCTGCATTATCATATTCTCATCAAATATTTAATTGACAGATCTGGCAAAAAAACCTCTATTGTTTGTTTTTCCTAGAACCTGAAGGTGACTATTTGCTTTGGCATATGGCCAACAAATTTCCTTTGCTTTTTTGAATTCCATGAAAACATGAATGAGCTTCCTGTTTCAGCTTATGACCAGATGAAAATGTTTGGATTTTTTTGCGTGATGTTTGAGCCCTTTTAGACTTGTTCCATACTATAATATTAAAGAAAATTGATGAGAATCAACCACTTTTTGGAAAAATATTTGGAAACCTTTTTTCATGTATTATGTGTTCCAGGTGATGATATTGATGTGCCATTTATGATTTATAAATGCACCCATAGTGCATGTTTGAACTAAGAGGAAATTTAAATTTCATGTCCATGATCCGTTACAAAATTAATTAAGCCTAAATTCCTCAAATCTATGTACATTCTGAATTTGTGCTGCATTCAAGCTTATTCTGAAGATTTCATGGAATCAGGTGATGGATAAAACTAAGCTTGCCAGAACCTTTACTGCCTTAAATTAAAATCAAATGCAAGTTTATTTGAAATTATCTCCATATTGTACTATTTTAATGTTGTAGCTTTTGTTAAAAAAAATGTTATATTCTGAATCTCTAGTCTTTAAAATGACAACAGAGTTACAATGTGTTCAAGGATTGACTTTGTGGCGTGATAACTCATCGTTGATAAATGATGAGTTGTTTAAAAAGGTTACCAACAAGAAAATTCAGAGAAGAAAATTAATGAGTTCATTGCAGGTTATCTTTTTGAATGGCTTCACTTTTTTTCCTTTTTGTGTGTGTCTGTACAGGGCTACTTATACGAGTATGTTCTTTCTCTTGCAGCCTATGACTTCTTGAACTCTGATGAGAACTCTTTTAATCTAAATATTGGGTACAACTCAACGTATAATGGTGGCGATGATTACCTGGTGGGTGTACCTCGCTCGGTGAATTTGGTATGTATGAGACTGTTGTTATAATCTCTGATATTGCAAACAATGTTCTGGTTTGTATTAGCATCAAATAGTTGGCTAAGGGCTGCTACAATCAGTAATAAGTATGATGACAGTATTTTTTAAGGGTATTTTAATTCATCTTTTTTTATTGCTTCGTCTTGTTAAGGTGATAAGTGTTCTCTCCCTTGCACAACAGCATCGATAAGTTTGACTGACAAAATTAAATATATTACTTGTTGTAACTCTTATCCCTTGGAGATAGAATGAGCAATTTGTGTGAGTGGTTCTCCACATGAGTGTTGGAGTTGCCACTATTCATACTCTCAGTGCTCCATTAAGACTAATGTTCTCACAAAATGGTTTTACTTGTTATTGTGTTTTTATATTATCATTGTTAACAAGAATGATGTATGCTATTCTTACTGTTCAGTAACAGTAGTGGTTAACCCTTGGAGAGGTTCACCTGATGGGAGATCTTTAATGTTTAGTTAAGATTTGTATCCAAATCATAGGTACCAAATCAAATTGAAAAATGGAATGCACATCACTGTAAAGCACATGAGCAGTAGCTTAGGCTCCAATAACAGAAAGCATAATGGACTTTCTGTGGAATCACAGCGTTCTTCAACTGATGAGTACAACTCCAAATTCTTTAATTTGAAAATGCTGCCTTTATACTAATAGGTATTCTTTTATTCACTTCTGAGGTGTTACTTTCATTACTTGTCAAGTAATCTTACTTGATAATAACTAGTAAAACATAACCTAATCCTAGTTTGTGGTTTTCTTGTACCTTTAAATATATGATTGATATGAGTTCAATGAAAAATTTAGTAAGAATCGAAAATATGTTGTTTTTATATGAATGAGGCTTTCTCACTTTCACATGGCCTCGGCTGAGCCTCTCTTAAGTTTATGTAGACACTAAACATCAACATGAGTCCTGCTGACTCAATATTTTTGGCTCATATCTAGTTGCACCTCTCTGTAAATCCTACCATTTTGATGACTTTCAGGTGATGGATGAACTCAATGTTTTGCTAGCTACTCATTTTCAAGGAAAACAAGCTAACAGTCTGTCTCAAGTTATGGGAGAGGCTTCAGCTAATTGTCTAACCTATACTGCTGTCTGCATCACTTCTTTTGTTTACTTTTAGCTGTATGTCTCAACTTTGTTTATGAATTGTGTTTGTTCATGCTTTGTATACTTTTTAACTCAAGTTTAGATCCTTTCAATTGTCTCTATGTCGCTTTTGCTTAAACAATAGAAAAGAGAAAGCAAGGCCCTTTTTAACAATTGTAGCTAACATTTCTTTAATTTTGTGTTTATATATCCATATTGCCCCTGGACCTAAGATAGGTATAAGAACACATAGACCAATGAGCATTATCTCATATTTTATTTATTTATGTACGTATTATTTTAATTTACTTTGCAGGCCTGAAATGCCTATCTGAAGTTTCACAAAGGTCTTGGTGCGTTGGCAATGCTTGAATATCTTAAAGAAATGCCTGAAATTGGAACACAGTTGAGGTTTGACATTTCTTCTCTTCTTGGTGCATTATTCTTCACATGGATCATTGAGCTACATTTCCCGGTAAGCTTAATGAGAGAGAGTATTTTTAAAATAGATCTTTGAAATCTTTTTCTTCAGGAGACAGTATTTTGTTTTGATGTGCATCCAAATTTAGTACTAAGTTTCTGTAATACACTGTCTGCCTTTCCATGAGTGTTTGTTGTGGATGGGTAGAATCCTGAGATTCTACTGTATTCTTCCATGCCTATAACATTGTATGAAGATTTCAATCTCTAAACATCTATGGAACCCTAAGTTAATCTACTATCATCATAAACTTTGGATGTTCTAACTTATTTCTGCTTAACCTTGACCAACCTTTTGTTTCTTATGTAGGTTATCTTGACATACCTTGTCTATGAGAGGCAACAAAAGTTAAAAATTATGATGAAAATGCATGGGCTAAAGAATGGACCTTACTGGTTGATATCTTAAGTTTACTTTTTTTCACTATCATCACTCTACACGATATGTTTTGTAATATTTTGGCTCTCTAATAGGTAAATACAGCCCAGAAACTTCAGTAGTTTGTGCATGAAAGACTAAGCCTTTTCTGAGCTTATAATCTTTTCTCCCGTACAGGGCTAAAATTTTTCAGATTGAATGACTACAGCGTACAAATCGTGTTCTATTTCTTTTACATAAATTTGCAAATAGCAATGGCCTTTCTCGCATCAACATTCTTTTTTGCCGTGAAAACTGCTACAGGCGAGATATAAATATGGTTAAATGAATTGAAAAATTCGGCCTTAAACTTTGGATGGGGGAACTTAGTGGCATAGTTTAATGATATGAAATCTGATGCTGCAGTCACTGGGTACATTTATGTGTTTGGTTCCGGCTTATTAGGACCATACCTTTTGCAATTTTTCATCCAAGATACTAGCTTTCCAAGTAAGTGGGAACATTTCCAAATAAATATTCTTTATGGGATGATCTGAAAGATGTTTTGACCTGAAAGTTTATGTTTTATGGAAGATATCAATTCTCTTCACAATTCCTCAGCATTGAGAAAAAGGTTTTCTCATGTTTTTCAGGAGCTTGGATTATAGTAATGGAGCTCATTCCTGGATTTTCCTTGTATCGTGGGTTATATGAGCTTTCACAGTATTCCATTGAAGGAGATCAAATGGGGACTTCTGGTATGCAATGGCAAGATTTAAATGACAGGCAAAATGGGATGAAAGATGTGTTGATCATAATGTTTGTCGAGACGCTAGTATTTCTTACAGTTGCATACTATTTGGATCAAATATTAGGAGGAATCAGGAAGGATCCACTACATTTGTTAAACTGTTTCCAAAAAAAATCTCCATCATCTCAAAGAAAGCCTAGTTTGCAGCGATAATGATCCGAAGTTCTTGTTGAAATGGAGAGTACTGATGTTTCTCAGGAAGTAAGTTGCATTATTTGCCAGATATATTGTATACTTGACTGAGTTCCAATGGTCAGACAAACATTTAAAAGTTAATTGTTACTGAAAAAATGAAACACTTAATTTAATTGATTACTGTTTAAGGTCAAATTTTTCATTAAGAGTCTTAATATTTCTGCATAACATAGCAAGCTATATAGAAAATTAGAAAATCATTAGAGTTTGTTGATTGCTTAACTGAAAATGGATATTTTAAATGTCAGAATTTTTTAACTCAAAATGACAGGCAAAATTATTAGAGTTTACGTACTGGTCCGTACCAGCATACCAATATATTGTCGGTATCGGTATGGTACCGATACCGGGCGGTATGCACAGTGCGTACCACCCGGTATATTAAATATTTTATAATTTTTTATAATATAATATAATATTAAAATATTAAATATATTTAAAAAATCAAATAAAGGGGCGACGTCGCCTCGATCTCTCTTTGAGTGGTGAGAAAAGTCACCCGCGGGCGATGAGGGCGGCGACGGCTCGTGAGCGACCTGTAGGCGGCGAGGGCGCGCAGGCGAGGTATTTCTCCTTTTCTTCTTCTTTCTTCTTTCTTCTTTCTTCTTTTCCTCTTCTTCCTCTTCCCTTTTTCTTCCTCAATCGACCGCCAACGATCGATTTCTCCCTCAATCGATCGCCGATGGCCAAAATCGACCGTCGGCAATCGATGTTAGCGGTACCGCCTGGTAGCGACCGGTCCGCGTACTGATCAGCTGCCAGACCGGTACGTACCGGGCGGTACGGGGCCTTACCACTCAGTAAGGAGAACCTAACTTAGTGTAACATATAGCAACTCAACAATGTTCAAATACTAGTTGGTTTAATACTAGAGCTTAGAGGTATTTGAAAACGTTGATTATCTTGTTATCATAAATCATTTGAAATGGAAAAATGTGTTAGGTAGCTAAGAATAATTTGATTGCTATTACTGCTTTATGAATGGCCTTTCCAAATCAAATCAAGGTTGTATTGTGTTGGTTTTCAAAATGACTGTTAAAATAAAGTCATCCAAGCGAAGATTACTTAGATTATCTCGCTTTCATAAAAGAACTTTAAGATGCGAATAACAACAATTATTAAACAACAAGTTTTATTGAACTACTACTTCCATTAAGTGTTAGCTTAGATTTTGAGGACTACATTTCTAACTGTCCTAATTGTTTTTCTTATAATAAATTTCTGTTGTATTTCTTAATATTACATTTAACGGTCTTCAATTACTGATCTTTTATTTTCCCCAGCTCTTGATTAATTGCAATCATTCGTATCATGTTTTTGTTCATGCCAGCGTGAAGTTGTTGAGCATCTGCTACTAAAACCTAATATTAGTCACGCAGTTATCTCTGATAACCTCAAAAAGGTTTACCCAGGATGTGATGGAAATCCAGACCAAACATGCAGTTCGAGAACTATCTCTTGCTTTACCTAATGGTGAATGTTTTGGCATGCTTGGCCCTAATGGTGCTGGAAAAACTACGTTTATCAATATGGTTAGTGATAAAGTTTAAATATGGATTTCTTATTGACTGCATTACATCAAGATGCTTATACCTAGTTCATAACTGCACTGTGTAGCCTTGTCTTTGCATCAGTTCCAAAAGTTAGTTGCATTTATTTGATATGTATCTTCTTCTTCCTGAAATAAAAGATTATTTACTGAAAGTTCTTTTTCAGGCACCATAAAGACAATTCTAGCATCCTTCAAGCTAAACTCTTAAGAGTTCAGTAGGCCTTTTTCGGTACTGCATACTTATTGGTCTATCAGTCCTTTGTTTCGTATGATTCTATCATATGTTACATGGTAAAAATATTGTCCTAACAACTGTATTTGCAGATGATTGGTCTTATTACACCTTCCTCTGGTACTGCATATGTTCAGGGAATGGACATAAGAACCAATATGGATCAAATATACACAAGCATGGGAGTATGCCCACAGCATGAGTAAGACATTTATATCTTATGATTTTACTGCTGAGAAGATTACCGAATGATAGTTCTCATGTTCACTTCAATCAAACATTGCTAGTCCTATTAACAATCATCCTAACTACAGCTTGCTCTGGGAAACATTGACTGGCAGAGAACACCTACTGTTTTATGGCCCACTGAAGAACCTTAAGGGTGCTGCATTGTTACAGGTATTTCATAATTATCAATATGGTGTGTTATACTTAAGATCTGGGTCATCTTACCATAGTACAATTATACCACTAATTGCCTTAGTACAAAGTTGTATCAAACACTAAAGGATAATTTTCAATTTCACCATTTGTAACTTTGCTTATTATGCATCACTTTATATTCTAATTACTATTCCAACATCATATGGATGATGTTCTTTTTTCCAATGATTAGAATAATCATGGGAGTACCAAGCCATATTCTTAACTGATAAAAATGATGACAGCATGAGTGAATTCTGCTAATAGGGTTCATAATTTGAACGTGTATGAGGTTCTTAGCGAAAACATTTGTATTAGGAAAAGATTGCCCTTTACTGCAACTGTACAAGTTATTAATTGAACAAAAGAAATGGGATGGGGGGTATCACAAAATTACCATTATAAACTCACCATAGTGTATGATTAACACATACCATGTAGATTTGCTATATTATATGCTCAAATGATAGGGACTTCACATTGTTATAGAAGCAGGTTTCATGGTTCACTTGCATCAGCTGATCTTAAGTTGGCTGTCTAAACTCACTGTTGCATTAATCTGGACAATATTCTATTTATCAATCTGACATTGAAAATTGACAAGCCAATTTCTTCCCATGTAAGGAATTTTTTTCAATCTTAGTTTCTTCTGTAGAGACATCTTTGTGTTGCTATCAGGAGGTTATCCTGCTCAGAAAGTGTCAAATGCATGTATTATTTAACAATTTAATTGCACAGGAACAGATTTGCTCAGGGAATTCAGTATTACATGTCTGAAATTTATTGACATCTCTTACATGTATTCATCATCTTCCAGGCTGTGGAGGAATCCTTGAAGAGTGTAGATCTGTTTTATGGTGGTGTTGGAGATAAACAAGTTGCGAATTATAGTGGTGGAATGAAAAGGAGGCTTAGTATTGCCATTTCACTGATTGGAGATACTAAGGTCCAAATCTTGCTGATGATTCTAGACCTACACAGACATTAAACATTTTGAGAAAAATCTAAGGTTTGAAATATCTTTGGCAGGTTATCTACATGGATGAGCCAAGTACTGGACTAGATCCTTTATCGCGAAACAGATTATGGAATGTTGTGAAGCATGCAAAAAGAGACCGGGCAATCATACTCACAAGTATGTATATTCTGCTAGCTTTATTGCTGACAGTAACCTACCCATTAAGTCTGGGTTTTAGCAAGTCAAAAGTCTGAATCTTGCATAAACATATTTAACTGCATTGTCAAAAGTTTCAGATTCATTGTTTTGGCCTAAATAATAGGACAATTAAATATTCACTCATGTCATGGGATAATGTGGATATCTTAATTATTTACTACTAGCAACTTCAAATAATTAAGATATCTCAATGATTTCAGCACACTCAATGGAGGAAGCCGAGGTTTTATGTGTCGTCTTGGCAACTTCGTTGATGGAGGTTTCCAGTGCATAGGAAATGCAAAGGAGGTATGACAATCATGTGAAATTTATATCAGGGTAGTATTACTTCAAAAACTTGTTCCTAAAATTTAAGTGGCCGATCTAAAGTTTAAGCTAGATGGTTAGTGAAAACCATTTCCTCAACTATTTCAAGCTCTGCAGACACATGATATCTACAATTGCATTGATTGTTCAAATTTTTTCCTCACCTACTTTCATCTGATGACAGAAAGCTTTGAAACCTGAAAAAGTTGTTAGAACCAGAATATACTGAAACAATTTTCATTGCAGCTCAAGGCTCGGTATGGTGGATCTTATGTCTTTACCATGACGACATCTGAGAACGAAGAAGAAGAGGTGCAAAACTTGGTTCGGCGACTATCGCCAAATGCAAACAAGATCTATCACATATCTGGAACCCAAAAATTTGAGCTGCCAAAGCAGGAGGTCAGGATATCTGATGTTTTCAGAGCAGTCTAGATTGCAAAGAGTAAACTCACAATCCATGCATGGGGTCTGGCTGATGCCACATTGGAGGATGTGTTCATCAAAGTTGCCAACAATATTTCAATGAGCTTTCATGATTGATAAATACTGGCAGCTGCTATTTGTGTTATATTTTGTAGGATAAATTTGTATGTTTGGCACAATGATTCTACTTTTTAGGTTTGAAAATCTAATGATATACATAGATATATAGTGTATGATTATTATCATTGCCCCTAGCAATATAGTTGACAGAAATATTGATCTCATGAGTTATTAATCATGTAATATCTAATTTTTGTTGGTGGGTAATGCTGGCTCCAGCTAACCTATTTAATTTCTTGATTTTGTGGATAATGGATTCCCCACTGAGATTTTTAAAAATTATTTTCTGAAATTTCTATACTTCAAAATTTTAATGATTGTGTTATATATATGTATGCGAATTATGGCAAACTTAAATGTAACCATATATTGGGATCTTCTCCAATTAATGGTCGGACTTCGGTTTGTGCTTCACATCGGAAACTCGATCCAAGCCGGTCATATAAAATAAATGGAGCCCACATCGACGAAAAGAGATTCATATTGGAATCGCTTGGAGGATTATAAAATTAGCAGTCACATTTGACGGGATCCACCCCTAAAGACATCTTCTTCTGCGCCTTCCCCGTTGCCCTCATCTGCGCGCCTTTGCGCTTTCTTGGAAGAAGAAGAAAGGCCCAGAAGAAAAATGGAGGAAAACAAGGCGGGCGAAGCGATCGAGGCTTCCGAAGAGTCTTCGCCGAAGCCTGACCCCAATTCCAGCTCCGGCGACAAGAACAAGGCACCGGAGGTGGAAGTCCACCTCTTCCGCCGGGGAGGAGGGCCGATCGACGTCTTCCGATCGAAGCTGGGCGGCTGGGATCAGGATCGCCTCGAGGTTCAAGACATCCTCGACAAGTATGGGTTCAAGTCCCTCTTCGCCTTTAATCCCGAGTCGGGGAGAGGCGTCCCCATCCGCTTCAGCTCCCGCAACGGCCGTTCAATCCTCCCTTACACCGGAGGATCTGTGGTCGTCATTGATGGAGAGCCCAAGGTGATTCCTCTCTCGATCGTCTGTTCGTCTGAACCTTTTTGTTGAACTAATTCGATTGATCTTGATGTTTTTCTTTTATTTTTAAGAAAGCTAATATTCCTTGCGAAAAAGATAGATTTTTGTAGCGATCTCCTGCTGTTCTTGAATTTTATGATTTCTTTTGAGAGTATTTATGGTAAAATTCTTCTTTGCAGGATTCATTGGTGAAGCCTGTGACGAAGATCATGGTCGGAGTAGCAGTGCTAACACTTCTGATCGCAATGTTCTTTAAAGAAACACCGGAATGGTTCAAGTCGTCAAGGTTCTCCGGCATAACATTTCCTCCATGGGTTCTTGCTTGCATGGTTATCGTCTTCACTCGCTTGAGGAAGAGAACTAAGGATGTGCTGAAGAAGTATGGGCGGTGAAAAGCAATCACAGGTAACAACTCCGCACAAACTTGCAGAATTCTTTCCCTGCCCCATCTTCTCCTTGTTTATCAAACTGCCCTTCTCAAATGTGCTTCCTCAGAATAATTGTGGGATGTAATTTGTTTCAGTTCAAATGGAAATTTGCTTAATTATATATCCCACATGTCTTAGTTAATCAATGGATAATGCCATTCAACAAAACTAATTTACTTCAAGTAGTACATAGTTATTGACATGGATATGTTACAGGTATGTCAAAGTAGTAAGAATGTGAGCCTATCATATTTTTGTGAAAGGTGTAACTTCAATATGCTTGTATAAACACTTGCTCATGATACTTTTAGCTTCCTTGAGTCTTTGGATATTTAAGTATTTGCCTCTTGACCCTACAAATTAGTAGCATATTTGCTCATGTGATCAAAACACAAAGCTAAGAACTTTCACATAAATCTTATGTTGCCCTCTAGAACTAGATTTGGACTATGACCAAGGATAATCAGGATGTCAAATCTTAGTACCTAAAAAATATACTTCATCTGTAAAGCATAATTTTGGTTGCTCACAGGGACACAATTTTGGTGGTGGGTCCTGTTATCCTAATGCGGTTGCCTCCTTACGATCTAGGTGCCCAGTGTTCAAGTAGTATAAACTATCTGCTTATTTGCAAAAGTAAGATTTCATATACTAATCCTTGTCAGACCCTATATTAGCGTGAGTCTTATGCAGTAGGTCACCCATTTTTATGATGACATGATTTTATGTCCCTTGGTGACCTTAAAACTTTGATGGTGTAATGACATAGTGTAATTGGTTAACTGAAATGATATAGAACAAGGTTCTGGGACTTTTGAGTTTTAGGTACATTATTACCTTTATATGAAAAATAAATTAAAGGATGTATTTTCTTGAAAATTGATACTGACCGCAAGTTCTTTTCAGATTCTGAAAACAGTAAATGACAATTTATCGTAGATTTTGTTCCTTCTTAACGAGAACGTTTTCCGCATTCTTAGCTCATGTTATGATACGCAGAACATGAACAAAATTGACAAGTAGTTTATCAAATCACTGCTTTAATTAACACCATCAGTTGAATATTATTTTTCTTCCGAAATACGAGTTCATTATAGTTATTGACATTAATGATGTTTGAGGTGTAAATGGAAATTCAGTATATAATGATGTTTATGCGCTATCTTTTTGTGCTCCATGGTGGTCGTGAAAATAAAAAATATATATGATTTGTAAGGATGACTTTTTTCCTTTAAGTGCCAATTTGTCTATGATCTCCTTCATCAAGCATTGGCTGTGTAGCATGTGTCAAGTAGTCATTCTTCATGCAAGTCTTCTTTTTTTGTCCGATCCGGTAAAAAACCTAAAGCCAAGAAGACTCTGGATATGAAATTGTCATTCTCCATGCAAGCCTTCTCTTTCTATCCAATTGGGTAAAAAGAACCCTAAGTCAAGAAGCTTTTGCGTATGAACAATTTAACTTTACTCTGATCTTTTTAATCATCCACATGATGAATGTAAGTCCTTTGGGAAATACTGATATATGCTAACAACTGCAAATTTAGATGGGAGAGAAGAGAGAGAGAGAGGCTCTACAATAATCAAACAACTTATTGAATACTGAGAAACTTAAATTATCTATCATTTGTGTGTCAACTCATGAATCTAGGATTAGCCTGTTGAAAATTGTCCGTGATTTCGACCAAACAGGAATGAAGGATTCATATGTTTTGAATTAGAGTGACAATTTTATCTCCAGCCAAATATTGCTTTATTTTGCTCTTTGTAAAATGATGCTGTGTTTTTCTGGGAGGGAGCAGATGTCTAAAAGCAGTAAAGTTGATCATTTTAATGTGCATTTAAAAATAGATTTAATTATTTTGTGTCAGACCCAAAAAAAACACACCAAAGTTGTACATCTTACAATAGGTTTATGCTACTGATTTTTTAGGGGAATGGACCATGGTGAAGATCCATAGGATGCCAACATCAATTCCTTGGTTGTCACAGTAATTGCAGTCATCTAATTTTTCCTATTATTTGCCATTGGTTTGTGTGAACTTGAAGTCATAGGTTTTTCATCATAAGTGCCCTTTCCAACTTAATGTTTCACACATATTCGCTGAGAAATGCAAGAACACTTAGACACCATTTGACAATGCAAGTTTCTTTTTCCTTTTGGGAAGTCTCTGGTTTAAACAGCCATCATCTGCTATATCGATAATACAAATTTCAAGTCTTGTAGTCACTCTGATGCTTGAGAAGGTAGGAAGTGACATTGCTCTCTGTGGTGCAGGCAAAAACATGGTAAATTGCAGTGGAGTTGACTAAGGAATAAGCAACACTGGTCCTTTATTTTTTTTTTCTGAAGAAGACATTGGAGAATTATGATGTTAGCAACGTTCTACTTCCTACTGTTTTCACCCAATAATCTGTCTGTAAAAGTTTGGCAGCTCATTTGGGTTTCAAATGCCATGAAATCAACTGTATTCGTTCAAGCTTTTTGGATCTTTTCGATCGTGTTTCAGAACTTCAATACTTCATATTGGAATGCGAGTTCTTAATGATGTGGCATATCATCGGACGACTGAGTGGCGTCAGGGATGATCTGTCCGGTTCTCGACATAGATGCAACAAAAGGCGCCGCGGATGTCGAACTAGGTGGACAAGTTGAGGTACTGACTCTCAAGTCCGTCAATGACGACGACCTTTTATATATATATATATATATATATATATATATTGATTGTCGAACCCCAGCAACCACCTTCATTGCCCAAGGAGGGCCCGCAGGCCTCCCTCGCCTTAAGGTACGCGGATTCCCCCTTGTCGTCGGTTGGGAGCGAGAAAGAAGAGGGCCTTCATTGCCCGAGGAGGACTCATAGGCCTCCCTAGCCTTGAGGTACGTGGATTTCCCTTGTTGTCGATCACCAGTGAAGAAGAAGAAGAGGGGAGGTCGTGCGCCTTTATCGTTGGCCACAGGTGACGAAGAATTTTTTCACATAATTATGAGCGTTCTATAGGAATTTTAAAAATTAGAACCCTTTTTTTAGTATTTTTTTTGAAGTTATGATTTTTAAAAAAAATTATTTATATATATATATATATATATATATATATATATATATATGAAATATTTCTTCTGTATGTTGAAAAACGGAGATCCGACGGTGTACAACTCTGTACGCCGAACAGTTAATTAAATTCTTGAACCAATTGAACAAAATTTGCAGATTAGTTCAATCAAAACTTTCCGATTATTTATAAATAGGAGTCACCTATTTAAATTAGATTTAATAATAATTATTAACTGATTTAAAATGGATATAGATACAATATGTTCCTAAGAGGGCAAATACTGGACGGACCCATAGTACGTCACATCCGTAGTTAATTCAGCACAATTTCAATTGACACTTGGGGTAGGTACGGTCGATCAAGCATAGGTATAGTCGACTTGACGTAGCATGACCATTTTGACGTAGGTATGATCGACCTGGCACAGCATATCATCCTAGGCGTGGGTACATCCGACCTGACACAGCGACAGTGAGAACCCCACACACGATATCATCACGTACAAGCGCAAGGCCAGTGAGGGACTGGGGACCATACGGGGTCGTACGACACCGCAGTAGAGGACACTAACAACATTAAATAACCTAGTACATACGACCTCCGGTAGGTAGGTATAAAGGTTCCCCCTAAGACCTTTTGAGGGCGACTTTTCGCCCTTTTCCTATTTGGGGAAGAATTTTCTAAACATAAGATCTATACAATCATCTCGATCAGAACACTGACTTAATTGTCGAATGGGCCATATCGAACACCCCCCACCCCGACGTAGCTTTTGTGCATGAATCCTCAACCAACTCGAGCTTAAGCAGCACCGACTCGAGGTGAGCTTTTGATCAAACGACATTCATCCGACCCGAGTCAAGGCGCATATAACCGATCTTCCCCGAGCTCTACCTCCTTAGAGATTGATACGAACGAGCTTACACACACGGACGAAATCTAACCGTGCTGACTTTGTGATCACGCACAAAGTTCCACCATAGTTACAGTAATTGGAGAATTAACGGGGAAGCACTGGTTTTCAAAATTTGAATTCAGAGCAACAAGGTTTTTCTTTTGAAAAAATTGAAAAAGAAAAAGAAAAATCCCGCCTTCGCTATTTAAGCATCATCGTCTCTCTCTTTCTCTCCCTCCTCCTGTTATTCTGTTTCCTCTCTGTTGCGGCTGCTGCTCTTTGTTCCGATCGAGGGAGGATGGGTCCAGGTCTCTACTTCGAGATCGGCAGGAAGGCCAGAGGTAACTTCGTCTTGTTCGATGTCTCTTTCTTTGTTTGCCCTAATCATCTTTGTGATTTTTCGACCTTTTCTTGATGGAGATCTTTGGTTCTGTTGCAGAACTCCTTTATAGGGATTACCAGACGGACCACAAGGTCACCATCACCACCTGCACCTCGAATGGAGTCGTGAGTGATCATTTTCTCCTCCTCTTCGTTTTATAGGGATTTTACCTTATGTTTGCTAGTTCTTTGATTTCTCTGGTTCTGATGAATGGACGGGTCGTTTCAGTCAATTTAGTCTTTAGATTTGTGCGTGGAGATGGATCTTGAAATCACTCATATGACTTCATGTTTTGCATTTCTTTTTCATTTTCTTTTCCTATTGGGAGATCACAATTTGTGGTCAGAGGGATTTGAGTATGCTGCAGATCCGTCAAGTGTGATTGACTTTCCTCCTCTGAAATGATCTTTGTGTAGATCGTTTTACTTGCGGGAATTGCAAATGAAAATACAGGTTAATGGACATGCTGTTTGACGTCTCTTTGGTCTCTGCACATGTACTATGAGGAACTTAGTTTGAGGTCTGGTTTATTCATGGCCTAGTTTGTGCAACTGCAAGCCCAATTGCATTGGAGATCTAGGGTTGACATATTTGACTATTTCTGTAAAGTAATGTACCAAGTGACCACAGGAATTCATAGCAGCCTATCATTTTTATATTTGACCAAGAAGTCGATCAGAATTATTAATCAAGCCTTAGGTTGAAATTTGCAACAATTTCCCATGCCAATTCAACTACACTTTCCAAGAACTATTCAGATCAACTTCATAGATGTGGAAAAACACATGCAAACTTATAATTTCTTGTTAATTATAGTAGTGGTGACAGGTTGCTTCTATCTTCGTTCCTCATACTAGGAAGAGGACGACGGAAGAATTCAGAGATGTACCTCTACCAAGGTCCTAGACCACTATCTTTGCAGAAAGGGTGGATATGAGGATCGAGGATTAGTTACGATGGCTCTTATTGCACCAGTGATTTTGCAACAATTTATAAATATGAAAAACACATCTCCGGTATTCCTACTTCTAGAATCACCCTTTGATCAGCTTTTGAGCAACATGGAATAATTCAAATAAGACCATAAAAGTTTCAGTTGAGTTGCAGAATTTCATCATAGAAATTCTGCAATTAATGTTTAGTGTAGCTCCCTAATTAAATAACATCCATGCAACTTATTTTGATCTAAAGCAATTGACATGTAGATGTTCACACCAACTTTTAGTTTATTGTAGTGCATTTGGACATTTAAGAAGGTCATGCCAACGCACATCAATAATCCAATAAGAGAGTCTAGCAGTTTCGTCTCTAAAACTCACCACTTTCAAATCTACAAGACTAGTGGAATATGTATACCACAACAGCTCTCAACAGTTTACTGGCTATTTTGAAATTTTAAAATTTACCAACAATTAATTTGGAGGACAAATTTATAGCAAGAGTCATCTTTCTTAGCATGTGACCCATGAAAGGAGGGCCAAAAGATTCCACTTCACCCCTAATTAGGTCAGCCTAAGTCTTCCTAAGGGGAGCCAACAGAGGGGCCAAAGAAACCTTGTCATGTGGGCCCAACAGTCTTAGATGCTTTGTCATGTTGTCTGCCTAGAAGGGTGGCTGAGTGTCATCTTAGCAGCCTAAGACCACTTGAAGTTTTATATTAGCATCTAGGCTAACACACCACCAAGTTTCATCACGTTTGTACATAGGTTTGTTCTAACTCCTAATTTTAGTCAGATTAGGATTGTACCAGTTGAGAGTGATCTTTATTCATTTGGAGACACTTAAATCGACCCAAATTTGGTTGGATTTATTTCAAGTCACATAGGATATCGGGAACATAGAGAGATTTTCTAAAAGTCTGGGGCTCATCAAAGTCATGGATGAGAGCTGGGGCATGGACACCTGGTTGGCACATCTTCTTTTCCTAATCTGATTGTACTCAAAGAAAGGATTGGTCATTGATTTTATTCTCCTAGATAATGGACAATTAATGTGGCATTTGAGATTGAGAGTTTATAAATAGGTGAGTTGTGTATCCCTTAAGACATAGAACTTCTCGATTCTGTTTTCACTATATTCTTTACGTTACTTTTTCCCTTGAACTAAGTAGGTGCTTGATAGATAACGAATATCCTATCAAATAATAAGGAAAAATGTTTCCCATTTGGAAGTGTTGCTTGTTTTTGATGCCGCATGCTTCGAATAGATAAAAAGCACCTCACTCCTAAAAAATCTACAAGGAGCCGGTAAAGGCATTCCTAATCAAGATTAAAAAGTTATCACATGTTTCTCTAATTATCAGGTCATGCACATTGCCAGTCTATGTGCATATTGACTAGTCCATGCAGTACATTTAGAAATGGCAAACATCATTTGACTTTTTACAATGTGATTTTCTTGATTGAAGCTTGTTTTTCTAGTTAACATATACTTACAGATTAATATGAATGCTATATACTGAATAATTCTCTCTTTGTTACTCAACACAAATTTCCACTTGTTTGATCTTTTCTCTGCTGCAGGAAATTACGGCATCGGGTACAAGAAAGAATGATTTGATTTTTGGTGAGATTCAATCTCACATAAAGAACAAGAATGTCACCTTTGATGTGAAAACAAACTCAGATTCAAATGTAACACTTCTTTCATTCTTTGATTGTCTTTTTCCAAATTTAACATGTTATAGTGTTTGAAGCATAAATCTTTCACATATAATTTATACCAGAAATTCATGAATTCCGTATTATTCGTTAGTTATTTAGTTATTATTCATTAATTTATACCAGAAACACATGCTTAAGGTACCTGTAGAGAGAATTATTGATATACCGTTCCTCTAAAGGAGCAGGTTTTTGTTTCTTGGTCTATATATAATTTTTTATTTATCTCATCATTTGTTGCTTCTCCTTTCAAATATTTGTAGTTTCTTATTCTTAAATAATTGATCTGAAATTCAATATCTTTCATCAAGCTATGTGCTCTATTAAAGAATGTTGAGATTCATATCAAGTCTTTGTATTTCAAAATGCAATGATGATTAAAAATGGAATACATTAATTTCTTAAAGAAATATGAGGGTTTGGATCTTCCTTAATTGTAGGCAATCATAGCCTTCAACAGTCTGGTGTTGGGTTTAGATTGAGAACTTTAAATAAGTTGACAAGAATTGTTCTTTTTAACATTTATGTAATGATTTTCAGATGAAAGAAAGGTCTAGGTAACTAAAAAGAATATGGGCAAGTCCCGTAGACTTCGCTCGTCAAGTCTTTATGATAAATGATTAAATGGTAACATGGTTTATTAACAACTGTACATTTGACGAGATGATAAAACAAAATAGATTGTGAAGCTATTAAGTCAATCATGATCGAACACATGATTTGGCTTATCATGAGAATGCCATTTTTAAGATGATAATGAGCTTAATGTAATCTTGTCAACTCAACTAATGAAACAACAACAGACAGGAGAGAATATGCCTTTTTTTCTTTTCTTGCAGATGTGAAATTTTTTTCTGCTGACAGACGTTCGTGACAACAAAGTTTGTTGTGGCATTTGCTAGGTTACAAGTACAATCACCATTGATGAACTTGCCAGCCCAGGGTTGAAGACAATTTTCAGTTTTGTTGTTCCAGACCAGCGGTCTGGGAAGGTAAGCAGAAAGTTCTGGTGAAGTCATCAGGTAGTTGTTTCTTGTTGTCAACTAAATTGTTCTATATATCAACTTATTGCTGTGTTCCAGGTTGAGATTCAATACTTGCATGATTATACTGGGATTAATGCAAGTATTGGATTGACAGCAAATCCTGTGGTTAACCTTTCTGGTGTGGTTGGATCTAAGACTCTCTCAGTTGGTGCCGATGTAGCATTTGACACTGCAACTGGGAAATTCATCAAGTACAATGCTGGTTTGAGCATCACTAATGCTGATCTTATTGCTGCCTTGATTCTGTTAGTACCTTCTCCAAGTGAAAGTTTCACTCTAACCACTTCCATCAAATAGAGAGTTATTCCTTACAAAATTCATTTATCGTGTCTAGTGACTCCAACTAAAATGTGCTTGAATCCAAACCATGATTTAGGCAATTTATGTTGAACTTTTGAATTCCATCCCCTTGCAGGAATAACAGGGGAGACAGCTTGAGTGCTTCCTATTATCACCTGGTTAAGTCTTTGTCAAGGACAGCAGTTGGTGCGGAGCTGACACATTGCTTCTCAAGTAATGAGAACACGCTCACCTTTGGAACTCAGCACGCACTGGACCTCCTGACCACCGTAAAGGCACGCATCAACAGTTCTGGTAAGGCTAGTGCACTCATCCAGCATGAGTGGAAACCCAAATCATTTCTGACCATCTCAGGAGAGATTGACACCAAGGCCATTGAGAAGAGTTCAAAAGTAGGCTTATCCTTGGTTCTCAAGCCATGATGAAAAGTTGGGTACCCATTTGCACTCTGCCTCCATTTCACAATTGATAGGAATGGAATAAAGTTGAGAAAAAGATGACGGCCCCAAGTTTGGGATGGTAGCATGATTTCGAATCACTGATTTTTTTTTTTTTTTTCTGCCTGGTGCTTGTTCTACGGTTCAAATGGCAGCCTTTATTCTCCTTTTGTTTCTATACTAGTCTGTTAGAATAATTTTTTGGTGATCGGGACCAGATCTTGTCCCATATATTCTCACTGGCTTTCCGCACAGATTAATTTTGACCATCGCTTTATGCTGCATTCTGCATTTAGTGGTCTTCACGCGATCTTATTTTATATAGTCTTCACTCAAATTCATTCAATAATTTCTTTTGTCCTCTGTATGTGTTGCGAATTTCTTGCTGCATGACTAACTTTTTCAGAACAAAGATTTATTCAATATTTAAATTTTACTTAGGAATAAAAAGAGATAAGAGAATTTTAATTATTCTCTTGGGTAGGGTATTCTTTTTTTTTCTTTCTAAATAATTTTAATTATAGAAAAATCTAAATTAGACTCGACAATTATTTTAGATTTTTGACTCAATAAACTTTCTAATGATTCTTGTAAATAATTCAAACCCAGCATCAAGATTCTTTCACTAACAATTAAGAGATTACACTTTAAATTCTTTAGGGTTATAATATAGAGATATTTTGGAATCACACTAATGTTAGATATAAGAGAATTATGCGTTGATATATTTTATATTGTTAGGGAAATATATTGTTGACATCTTGGTCAGCCCAACATGGTTCAGATCCGCATGCATAATAATATGTGAGATATCTCTAATATAGAAATATCATGCTCTCAATGTGAAAATATCGTACTCCCGAGGTGAAAATATTATATTCTTAAGGTGAAAATATTGTGCTCCCGTGGTGCTACCTACGTGAAGACTAGAGTTGGGAGGATTTTCTAGACTCGATTCATCTGAGGCTCAAGTTAGTAATAAGAGATCCCAAAATGTTGGTTCAAGTAGTTCAAAAAGAGTTCCTTGAATTACGTTTAATATTTCTTTTTATACCTTAGAGGATGAGAAGAGAATTTATGATTGTCTTTATTGTCATAATGGATGAGAAGGAAGCCTGTGATTATCTTTCTTATTATAAAAGATGAAAAGAAAGCTTATGATTGCATTTGGCCTTGATCTTCTATCGTAGCGGATTTATCTTAGTGCGGGTCAGGTTTTTCTTACTCACATCTCGGACGCATTTGGCCTAACACCTCTATCGTAGTAGAATTATCGTAGCGTGGGTTGGGTTTTTTTGACTTACGTATCTCAAACACATTTGGTTTGGTACATCTGTTGTAACGGATTTCTCTTTATGCGTGTTGAATTTTTTTCAACTTAAGCATCTTTGGCACATTTAGCCTTGTGCCTTCGTCGTAGCAAATTTATTTGGGTGCGAGTTAGGTTTTCCTGATTCAGGCATTTCGAGTGTCTTTGGTCTTATACCTTCACTATAGTAGATTTATCTTGGCGTTGGTCAGGTTTTCCCAACTCATGCGTCTCAAGCGCATTTAGCCTTGCGCTTTCGCCATAGAGGATTTATCTTGGCGTGGGTCAGGTTTTCCCGACTCATACATCCTCGACGTATTTGGTCTTGTGCCTCCATCATATAAGATTTTTCTTAACACGGGTAGATTTTTTTTTACTTAGGCATCTTAGGCGTATTTGGCTTTGTGCCTCTTTCGTAGCAGATTTATCTTGGCACAAGTCGGGTTTTCTTGACTCATGCATCTCAAGCACATTTGGCCTTGCACCTTTGTCGTAGCAAATTTATCTTGGCATGGGTTGGGTTTTCCCGACTCATGCATCTCAAGCGAATCTGGCCTTACACCTCCGTCATGGCAGGTTCCAAATCTTCCCTCCATCATGGTGGATTTTATGTCCCTTCTCCATCGTAGCGGATTTCAGGTCTTCCCATCATGGCGAGCTTCAAATCTTCTTTCTATCGTGGCATATTTTATGTCACTTCTCCGTCGTAGCAGATCTCAGGTCTTTCTGCCAAGGCGAGCTTCAAATCTTCTCTCCGCCATGATGGATTTCATATCTCTTTTCCACCATAGTGGATCTTAAGTCTTCCCGCTATTGTGGGCTTCAAATCTTCTCTCCGCTATAGTGGATTTCATGTCCCTTCTTCACCGCAGTGGATCTCGAGTCTTTCCATCATAGCGGGCTTCAAATCTTCTTTCTATCGTGGTAGATTTTAGGTCCACCCTCCATCGTGGTGGATTTCAGTTTCTCCCATTGTGGTGGGCTTTAAGTCTCCCTTCGTCGTGGTGGATTTCATATCTCTTCTTTGTCGGATCTTAAGACTTCTCGTCGTGGCAGCTTCAATTTTTTTTTTCACTGGCGAATTTCATATCTCTTATACGCCATAGCGGATCTTAGGTCTTCTCGCCATGGTAGACTTTAAATTTTTTTTTGTCATGTTGGATTTCATATCCCTTCTCCACTGTAGCAGATCTCTCATCTTCCCGTCATGGCGAGCTTCAAATCTTCTTTCCGCCATGGTAAATTTCAGGTCCTCCCTCCGCCATGGTAAATTTTGGGTCCTCCCTTCATTGTGGCAGATTTCAATTCAGATCAACACACGACGATGCTCTCTGTCGAAGACATTGCAGTAGATCTCATCATTGATGATGGTCTTGGTGGTGGACCGAAGGTCGAGCTAGTCAATGAGTGTTTTTACCTATCTCTTCTTCTTAGAGGTAGATAGCCATCATGATAGCTGAAACTCCATGGAGAACATCAATGTCTCTTCCACAGTGAGCATGGGGTATAGAAGGTTGTCATGCATGACATAAGCATATATCACCATGATTGGCACTAGCTTGGGGGCTATGGTGGCCGAGTAGGTTGTTATGGGCGATGTCCTCATCATCTACCATCGGGGAGGATGGCATGGTATTGCTTCACTATCTCCTTTTATCTTGTTGTGGTCTCCTATTGGGCGTTAGTGTCGATGACGCTGGTGCCGATGGGCACCGGTGGTGATTGAGCTGTTGATTGCGGTTGAGATGGTGGCATTACCTATTCGACTAGTTGGGGCAAGAGCGAAATAACAACATGCAACATGCCATTAGTGTCTACACCTATTAGATAAGGTTCAGGAATATATCAACGAGGATGAGCAGGTGGCCCTCGAGAGCGAGAGGCTTAGGTAATTGAATAAATGCCCGTATCATGTCAATGTTTGCACCAAGGTAGATGCATCGACATACGAAAAGAATGATCATTTCCCCTCCCAAGCAAAAGTAGGGGGTAGGACCTCCTCACTTGAGTGTTTGTTGAGAGGGTGGGTAGGCAGACATTTTCACAACATCGGACCCTCCTTTTAGAGCCAAAATATTAAGAAAAATTATCGTTAACATCTTAATCAGCCCGACGTAGTCTAGACCCATGTGCACAGAAATATCTGAGATGTCTCCAAGATAAAAATATCATGCTCCCGAAATAAAAATATTATATACCCAAGGTGCCACCTGCATTAAGACCACGATTGAGAAAAGTTTCCTTATCCGATCACTCTAATTCTCTAGTTAGTAATATAAGGTCCCTATCATTAGTTCCAACAAAGTCCCTTGCATTAGATTTAAAAATTTATACCTTACTGGATGAAAAAAGAATTTATAATTGTCTTTAATATCTTACTTTGAATCGAGCATCAGACATTGTGGAATGAGGTTGGCAGTAAAAAAAAAGGAAAAAGAAAATCCAATCGATCCAATATAAAATTCCGATTACGATCAATTAAAGAAACCAAACCATTAGGAATGAAATTGGTGCAGTCCAACAATTTGTCTAACAATTTAGAAGCTATCAATCTTGATAAAGATTAACTGGGATTCCTATGTTTTTGGCTATTGTACGCTGCTTCAAGAATGGTTTGACTTCAAAATGCGTCTAAAACGACCGCTTTCTCTTCTCTTTTCTGACAGATCGTTTTGCCTACGGATCTTGCTGAAGACAAAACACTAAGCTTAGAATGTAATGCTAATGTTCACAGAGGCCGACAAACATGACCAAATTCATGAACGAATCAATCAACAGATCAAGCCACTATGAAGACCTGAATCCGAAGCAGCTCAACCTAACAAGCACATCAACTTCCTTGCGCTGCCTGAAGCAGGTTCTTGAATTTTTTAACTATTGCTCCCTGAAAACATGGAAAAATTTTTCTAGTTCATCATCTCATGCAAACAACATTCCTTCTTGGTTTTTCTAACCAAATATAATCCAACCAATATAATATATGGACTTTACATTTGCCACTGAGAACTTCAGCATATCATATTTACCATCACTTCTCTGATAATGCATGCCATTGGAAAATCATTTTGTCATACTTTTTTTGTCTCTGATAATGCTTGTGTGTCTTGTCATAATTATAAAAATGAAAGTTTCCCATTTGAAAAGCATAGAAAGATAAATTTGATATGATGGATAAGTCAAAGCAATCTTTGTGGGTCCTGGCAACTTCCAAAAAATAATAAAAAAATAGTATGTCAAAAGATCATACTGTGCCAGAACAGGTTCTAAAATTAGTATGAATCTCCACATTTAGCTGTTTCATTATGCTAATTCATCTATAAATACTTATTTTGACAACTTCTCCAGAGAAGGTCCTTCATAATGTATTTTCATGATTAACTATTATAAGTCACTTATCATATGCAAGGATCTACTTTTCACCATATTGTATCACACAGGCCTGCATGTTCAATCCACTCCAACAACTATGATGTTTATGCTTTGCACAAAAAGGAAATTCACTTCAAGAAAATGAACTTGAAAAAAGTTTCATAAAAATTTTAGAAGGTATACTGACTTGTAGTAAGTCGAACAAGGAAACATACAACAATGAGAAGCAACAATGTTAAATATAATTGATCGTAGGTACTTACATGTCCAGATCAGGATTCAGAGCAAGTTGAGCAGCATCGATATTGAAATCGTCTTTAGCGGAGGTTCCAAAGTAAGGAATATTGCTGTTGGAAGCACACCAATCTTCTGCTATCTTAATGCAAACCTGCATGATATATATGAAACCGGCAAAATAGAAGATTAAGAGAGAGAAAAAAAAAGGGGGGGCTGTAGGTCGGGTGGGGTGGGGTGTGCGCGGCACCAAAGCTGTATAAAGAACTTAACTGACTATCCTCCACCATACCACCCTATTTTTGCCACTAACAACGTCAACTTTGTTCCCAAGTAAAATGAGTGGAAGTTTTGGGAGATCTAGTGGTCTATCCTGCGGATTCATTTCATATGTCCACATGTTTAGTAGAGAAGATTCAGAAGCCACATAAACTCATGGTTGCACTTTTTAACAATTTCACTCCTTTCATGTTAAAATAAAAGAAGCTTAAAAGCTACAACTTCAATGAAACTAAAAAAGTATGAAAGTTTGTCATTCAAAAACACAAGGCAAGCACACAATCCAAGATCTTGTTCTGCATGCCATTTATGCAATGAGACATCCTAACCTCACCAAACTTTAGTTTCTCTAAATTTTTTTGTTCCAATTTCAACCACAGAGTGAGCATCTAAATTGCACACGTGTGCCAGCTGTGGAAGAATCAGATCCTCTAAATAATTCACATCTAGTCATACTTGTGATCTTTAAACAATCTGATGAGGCGAAGTAAGGTCTAAATTGTCGGTCATTATCATTTTCCCCTAAGGACCATTAATTTGCTCTATAGGTTGTATCTGCTACAGAGTGCACCTGTAGAGAAAGTGAAAAAGAGGCATCTTATTCCTTCAATATTCTTTATCACTGACCAGAGGCTGGTAAAAACTAAAAGATATGGTACATGAATATTCCAGACTCTGGCACCTCTGAACCAAAGGAACTCATTTCAACACTTTGACGAAGTATTGTCATGAGGAACAAACAAAAATATCATTTCAAGCCATCGCCCAACTTATCATATAACAAGTAGCAACAAAGAATCATCACAATGTACCTCTTACAATCTTTAGGAAGAAAATTGCCTTCTACATATTGTAGTTTGCAATTTCCAAAAGCTTTTGTATAACATTTATTTTGGCAGATGTCAAACTGGTAACACATGAAATTAAAATGAAAAATGCTCAAATGCAAAGCCAATGAGTCAGATAAACATGTAATCCTCATAAGACACTAAAACATGGGAAAACGAAAAACAATGAGACAACTAAAAATCATATAAAGTATGGTCTGTCAATGTTCTCCGAAGTTACTATACTAACTTATTAGTATAGTAGGTAAAGCATGGCAGTATTATAAAAAGGAAAAATGTGTCCAATATAAACTGATAAAGTACTTATAATAGCATATAGATAAAATTTTCTTTGTAAAAACATAAGCAGGTAGTCTTCGTGTCAAATTTTCCAAAATAAATTTGACACAACAGAACAATGTCCAAACATACAAAGAAAGAGAGATGTTTTGATTGTTCTTCTTGCACCCTTACCAACTATCAGAAGACATGTAATATTGAAAGCAAAAAATATTAAGTACAAAAAAAAATCGAGTAACAAATTTCTCATGTTCTTTATGGACCTGCTATTGACCACCTCAAAAAAATGCCCCTGCCGGCAAAGAGCATAATTGCACAAATTAGGTTTTTCATGCTTTATAATGGGTAGCAAATTTTTGAAAAGATCTCCATATATCTTGAAGCCAATTTTTGGTGGGATGAGCAACATATACTTGGAGGAATGTTGGCTTCTTCAAACATAATAATATTGAAGTCATGGTTACTAAGTTTGGAGCAACATATCTAGTTAAAAAGCGCATCATGCCAGGAATCAAGAGTGTCAAATGATTTTCCAACATTGACATCATAGAGCAAAATGCAGCAGTCGGCCATTCTATAGAATGGAGTACCGAAACTTTGAAACCTGTCCTGCCCTGCAGTATCCCAGATCTACAAAAGAAAGTAGCTAAACTTGGCACAAAGTTCAAAAATGAAATTTTCACTAAAAACAATGGAGTAATTGGGAAGAAACATAGCAAATAAGAAGATCAGGGTGGATGATTTGAATGAGAGCTCACCAGTAAGGTCACAGGTGCATCACCAATTAGAATTTCCTTGGTAACAAAAAAAGCACCATAAGTAGCCACATACTGCTCGTGGAACTTCTTGAGCACATATCTAATGGTGAGGTCAAGAAACTACTAAACAGAGATTGAACACTGTCCCCATGCCAACCAGCAAAACTATTATATACAGAGTATACTGGCAACTCACATCCTCATATGTCAACTCTTTGAAACAGAGATCAAGACCACTCCAACAAGGGAATAATTACACTTTGAGTCCCGTAGATCGAAACATATAACAAGCACAAATGAAGAACCTTAAATTGCTGCTCAAGATGTGGAAAGGTGAAAGGATTTTGAACATCTCACTGAAATCCTCAACAAAGAAAACTAATAATATATAGACCTTAATTATTTAATGGAACAGTTCAGCAAGATTTACCAAAATTAACCTCCTTGGGTTCCACATTGCCTGTACAAGCAAGTAAGCTTGCAGAAGGAATTGAATCTAGTGCCCGCAGGAAACTGTCGAGGAGACCAATTGATCAATGACGTCTTGCCCACACTAGAGATCAAAGCAAAAGAAACAAAGACGAATTAGAGGGCGACCAAGAAAGAAAGGGGAAAGACCCTAGAGAACCAAATGAACCAAACACAACATCTGAAGTAGAACAAACGTAGGAGAGATCAAGATGGGAAGAAGAAGAATTGGGAGAAGCCCCTTTCCCTCTGTTGCCAAGGATGATGATCTTGAGCGTGGTGCCGCAGCCCAAGGCCATGGCGGGAGAAGGGACCGACCCAAAAGCAATCACCCTGCACAACAAAAAAAACAAAGGGGGAATCCATTTTATGGCAGCTGCTTGGGGTTCTGTTACCTTAGTTAACTGATCAACTAACTGTACTTCTTCTATCCTTTTTCTTTATTCTTTCCTAACAATTAGTAACACCATAAGTAAGCCCACGCTTTGAAGATGTCACAGGCGATCACGGCCGTACACGATGCACGCAACGGTTGATGATCGGGGATTGCATCCCAAGGGTTGATGAGTTGGATCATCTGGATTTTACAGTCTGGGATGAGTAATAATAATGATGATAATAATCATAATAGTGACAGTAATGATAACAATATCAATAATAATAAGTAAAATTTGCATGTCATTCAAGAAAGGTAATTGAGAAATTGTCCAGCGTCTGCTCTTCTATGACAATTTATTAGCTATAAAAGCAGACAGAATTTAATTAAACAACAAGGTTTTCTTCTTTTTATATAAGAAAATTTCACACCATCGAACACAATGTTGTATTATTAGCCGAGAACACTACTAAACAGATTGTGCTGTTTAAACAAGAGAAAATTTCACAATATTAAACATCGTGAGAAATTTCATTTCCAAATCATTGTGCTGTTATCATAACAGAAGATCATTCTATACCCAAGTAGGTTCCAAAATGAGTATCACAGCCCATCCCATGTTTGTTTGTTTCTGTTTAAGTACTTAAACAGAAAATACTTTTTGTGTAGTTGTCCAAGCGGTATTTTTCCTTCCAATGCACTGATTTGTCTCTGTTTAAGCACTCGTTTTGATAACATTCCAGTCTATGTCTTTATAATGTATTCAAGACAAGCTACATAGGCTTATGCAGGTCCAGCTTTGGTAACTATCAAAAGTCATTCACCACATACAAGGATCTATCATTACATTGCATGAATTAGCATGTATAGCTCAAGAAGAAGTGGCATGGCTAGTACAGTCAATCTAATAC